>OU342497.1:14802500-16002500 GCA_910589525.2 Ennomos quercinarius
GTGATGAAGTAGTATCAGAATTAGATTATGCTCATGCACAACGCGTTTGGGATACATTTAATTTAAAAAACTTGGGAGAGTATACAGATTTATATCTTAAAACAGACGTTATTTTGCTAGCCGATATTTTTGAAAACTTTCGCAAAACCTGCAGGAGAAATTATCGGTTAGATCCAGCTTTTTACATGACGGCTCCAAGTTTAAGTTTTGATGCTATGTTACTTAAAACGAAAGTTAAGCTACAACTTATTGATGACTTAGAGATAATTAGAATGATTCAAAAGGGAACCCGTGGTGGCGTTTCGTTGTGTTCTACCAGGTACTCGTTCTCAAATAATCGATACCTCGCCACTTACAATAACACTGTTCCTGAGAGTTATTTGTTATATATAGATTGTAATAACCTATATGGTTATGCAATGTGTGCATGTTTACCGTATTCAGATTTTAGATTACTGAATGCAATTGAAATGGCTGCACTTGATATTTCTTCCGTACCAAACGATTTTGAATATGGTTACATTCTAGAAGTAGATTTGGAATACCCCGAATACTTGCATGATTTACATAACGATATTCCATTTTGCCCTCAAAAATATACACCACTGGGTTCAAACACTGCCAAACTAATCCCAAACTTGTATGATAAATTTAATTATGTGATACATTATGTTCACTTAAAAACATGTTTAAAACATGGATTGATATTGAAAAAAATACATAGAGTAATACAATTTAAACAAAGTCCGTTCCTTAAAGAATATATAGATTTGAATACCGAATTACGACAGCGTGCTACATCAGCTTTTGAAGTAAATTTCTACAAATTGCTTAATAACAGTATTTTCGGCAAAACCTTGGAGAATACTGAAAAAAGACTCGATGTAAAGTTGGTTAATAAATGGAGAGACGAAAGTAACAAAACTAAAAAACAATTTACTGCTGAGCAACTAATAGCGAGACCAAATTATCATAGTTCTACTATATTTACCGAAAACTTTGTTGCCATTCAAATGAAACCAGAAACCGTAGTCCTAGATAAACCAATTTATATAGGATTTACTGTTTTAGAAGTATCAAAAAGTCATATGTATGACTTTCATTACTCTGTAATGAAACCTTTTTATGGTTCAAAATTAAAACTTTGTTATACAGACACCGACAGTTTTCTTTACTCCATCCACACAGAAGATGTCTATCAAGATATAAAAACAAAATTTTATCATTATTTCGATACTAGTAATTTTCCTGAACCTAACCCATATAATATAACTAGTATTTTGCCCCGTGCGCGGGCCGCGAGCGGCCCGCGTGGGTGTTTTCGTGGCGTTCCATTTGTTCAAAACGCTATACTTGCAGCTAAACTTTAAATTTTGCAAGTACTTGTACAAAACTGCGGTATCTATCAAAGAAAATGATAATTCATCTGACTTGTGCATGGCGGCCATCTTGTTTGACTTGACAGCGTCATTGGCACCATTAGCAGGTCAAAACCGGCACACTTGCACCGTGTGCGGGCCGCACGCGGCCCGCACACGGTGCAATTGTGCAGGTGCAAGTGTTGATCGTGACCGTCCACTTATACCAAACTACAGTAAACTAACTCGCTTCGCTCGTCGTCGCATTGGGTAGGTTGGAAAAAATTTGACGTTTGACATCTGTCAAAAATTGACATTTGACATCTATCAAAAAATTTGACATCTGTCAAAATTTTGACGTTTGACATCTGTCACACTGACATCTGTCAAAATTACAACTATCTCCTTCCGAAACTGTAGTACCATAGGCAATAAAACGGAAAACAGCAATTTTGATAATAGTATATACGGCGGCTATATTAAAAAATGACAGATGTCAAAATTTGACCAAACCATGTTGATCAGCATCCTTTGGGGCCCCCAGATATCGATTTACATCCCGATCGGAGCTTCTTTATTTTCGGACGCGGACCAATGGACCGCCATTTTGAAAAACATTCTTTTTCACTGTATGCCCCTCTCAAAACTGTACAATATTAGAACAAACCCTCCCTACAAAAGTCTCACAGTTTCGGTGTTATTTGCGAATTAAAAATCCTAAAAAAGTGAAATTGCATGTTCGCAATATTTCAAAATGGCGGAATCAAAAAAGTTTTTACACATTCCTACCAAGTGTACCGTGGGATTTTCAGATATCGATTTTCATTCGGATCGGACAACTTTTACTATGAGTCGGTACGTCTACAGCCGCCATCTTGAAAAAAATTGATTTCACTGATATTGCATTCTTACCCTTATAACATCTATACTTGATCCCCAGGAACGACTTTTCTAAATCACTCGCAACGGAGGCGCAAAAAAGCAAAGTTGATATTTCAATAAAAGCACCTTTGTATGGCAGCCCCATTGAAAGTTGACACATGTCAAAATTTGATTACAGAATGTTGATCATCATCCTTGGGGACCCCCAGATATCGATTTTCATCCGGATCGGTGAAACTTTTTTTCCCGCCGCGGCCAAAATTTCCGCCATTTTGAAAAAAAAAATTTTTCGCAATCTTCCCCTCTGACCTCCAACCAATATTAGTTCGAGCTCTTTATACTAAAGTGTCATAGTTTCGCCGTCATTTACGGTTAAAATTTGTATGGCGGATTTTTTTTTCCGCCATTTTGAATTTTTTTTGACATCTCCAAAATCGGCCCAGGGTTTGCTATGACATTCCTTAAAACGCACATGACCTATCTGATATGGTTTGGCCAGGCCGTTGACTGTCCGAGTGACCGAAGGTCGGAAGACCAGGACATGAATTTTTCTGGAGACACCTCAAACACCTTGACACGAATGTTAACAAAGATATTCAAAACTTTCCATAGGTATCGAGAAACAATGCGTCAAAAATGGGAAAAAAAAATTGTATGGCAGCCATCTTTAAAAATGGCGGAATCCAAAATTTTTTTTCAAATTACGAATCTGCGGCCCCGAAAACCCCCCCATGCGAAAAATCACCCCGATCGGACCAACTTTCAAAATGGCCGCCATTTTGAATCCGCCATCTTGGATTTTCATGACCACCATCTGACAGCCCCCGTCATCCTCTATGACATTTGGTCGAGCACTACCCACATACCTCTTACCGTTTCCGAATTATGAGCGTTTCAATTTTGTATGGGGGCCACCGTTTTTTGTTCGGGGGCCCCCATTTTTTTCATTTCTCTGGAAACATCCCAGGGTCTAATCCAACTTTAGTTAAAACTGGACCCCCATATCTCTTATCGTTTTCGAGATCCGTTGACCTGTTCCATCTCAGAGATGACTTTCTGGTAATGTCAGATTTTTCCCGGGGTGACATGACCCATCACTATACAGCCTCATACTCAGTTTTGACAGACCACTTCTGAGAGCTGAGATCAATTATGTCAATCATCAGTCAGTGAGTCAGTACATGGGTATTCAATTTTATAGTAATAGTAAAGTAAAGTAATACCTTGCAACAAACGAGTCCCAGGCTTATTTAAAGACGAATTAGGTGGTCAACTTATTACAGAGTTTGTAGGATTAAGGTCTAAACTATATTGCATTAAAACTCAAGATAAAGAATTAAAAAAAGCTAAAGGTGTAAAAAAACATGTTGTGAATGGCTTAGATTTTGCAGATTATAACGAAGTTCTGTTACAGAATAAAGTTAAACGAAAAAGTAACATAATATTTAAATCTCTCAAGCATGAAATATTCACACAAAAAATTAACAAAGTAGCATTGTCCTCTAATGATGACAAGCGAATTTTGTTAGGAAACAAGATATCAACATTATCGTGGGGTCACAAATCATTGTTTTAGCTTCCCATTATCTTCATTTTTATTTACGTGAATGAAAATTATAGCTTCTTGTTGTGTTTATATTGAATCTGAGTTTAATTTTGCAACTCTAAATATTACATAAAAAATATTTAATGTAGACCTGAACTTCTAGCACTGTTTTTATTTACTACCTAACATTATGTTCAATAACAAATTTTTCAACTCATATATCTATACAAATATTATGTTTGATTACCATCAAAAAGTGTTAAACAGACTGGTCCTCATTTATTAGGTAGGTACGAAAAATGTTTATCAACCACATAACTGTTGTAATAAAAATATTCTTATACTTATCTCCATAAGTAGGTTGTCACCAACTTAATAATACTTACCCACTCTATTAGCTGATATAATGATGATGATGATGATAACGTATATAATTGATTTAATTTAGAAGTTTATTTTGTGTTTGTATTCGTATATGTTTTAAAATAATTTTTAGTAATAGCATATTCAGGTATAAAAAGTTATAATTTGATGATTATAATAGGTAGTCTAGTTGTAGTAGTTTCGAATAATTAGTTGTATTAAATAAAGTGGGGTTTCTCTTGAATTTTTACGTTATACAGATGTAAAGTTGTCATTTTTGATACTGTTGTAATAGGTAGGTAGTTTAGTTGAAATAGCTTTGTACCTATAATCTTTTAATCGTATGTAATAAAATTAATTTTCTCCTAATGTTGCGTAATTATCTTCATTTATAGTATTGGTGTTTTTATCGTTGTAATAAGTAACCTAGATATGCATAGTTTTGTACAATTACTTATGAAATAAAATGGTTTTTCTCTATATTTTATTTGTTTTATTATAATATTAAGTATGTACCTTACGAACATATAAGTTTTTGATTGGTTGGAACTTAAAATCTATAAACGCCTATATTTTATTTATGATCACTCTAGCTCAATAGTTCTATGCATTTTTCTATAGGCAATCAGATCAACCACAAAATTAAATGATGTCTGTCTACATATACCTACATACCTTATTAAGTAGGTTGATAGATAGGTAGGTACCTAATAATGTTTGTAATATCATTTATCACATTTTAATAATTTAATCAATATTATAAAAAGCAGGTTCAGACAAGTCAATTTCCGTAACCTTGCGCTAGGTATCAGTTTACATCATGCATGACTGTTTGTGCTGCTATTTGCACTTTTATACATGAAATGAATGAAAATATTCATTCAATACGATTCCACGCTTAGAAACAGTTGTTATTTGTTGTATTCCTGTGATCAAATAATTAAACCACCATCATGTCGGTAAGTTGCTAAACCAAACTTTTAATAATCACAATAAATTTAATATTGGTATTTATATATTGTCTTGAAATATTATTGTTTTATTGTTTCAGTCCCGTACAGTCTGTGACTCTGGCGAATTTTTCCAAGATGCTCAGGACCTGCTAGCTGGATTTGACGAAGACTTCCCGGAGTTCGCCCGTAAACAGCGGGATCCAAAAGGATCATTAAAGTCACGACGCAGCAAGACAATAAAAAGCCCTAAACTACAAACATCCTCATACGTAATCAATAGACAGCCTAAAAAGGGAATCCGTTTAATTAAGATAAGCGTATATGACTTATCGCAACAAATGAGCGGAGATGAAAATGAAGACAGTGAAAGTGTAATTTTAAGTGCTCAATACGTAATATCGGAACCAGTGGATGAAATTATGGACCAAACAGAAAGTTTAATAAATAAAATTTCAAAAAAGTTGTGTGGCTATAATTTGTAAGTAGATAAAAATAGTACCTGATGTAAATATAGTTAGTTAGATTAAATATTAAAATAGAATTATTTTTTAAATAGGTAGAAATAGGTATCTAAACTACTAAAACATAATGATTAAATAAACAAAAATATCGTAGATTGTAATTTTAGTGTAAATAGTTAGACTATAAATATTGTTAGGTACTTATACGAAGTCATTTGATGTTATGAAAATAATTATACATTATAATTTTTAGATGTTTTTAATAAATGTGGGTCTACATACCTACTGAATAAAGATAAATAAATAATTTCATTGTATAACTAATTAAATTAAGAAATAAAAATCATTTATGTATTTAAATTAATTTATTGAAAATAAAAGCTACAATTTATATATTGATATTTTAGTGTTTTATTACAACCATGATAAGCATTTAACAATATTTGATATTATTAAAGTAAAAACATAAATATAGTTGATAATTATAATAAATCCGAATTTTACGTAATTATTTATTAAACAATGAGAATTTGTGAATATGATTTTCATCCATCCATTTTTTAATACATATAACATTTTTCAATGCACATTGTTTAATATGGTTTACACACGACAAAGAGTTATTTAGATCAAAATTGCAAAACAACATAAATAATTTAGGACAGCCTTTTTCTCCTATATCAGTAACTTTACAGTTAGCACCAAGTTCTTTAATCCATTTCATTTTTTCCAAACCTTTGCATAATATATTTTTGTTAGTTAAATACGGCTTAATAATACGTTTGAATTCTCTATAATCAACAAATCCATCGCTCCAGTAAATGCCTCGGTTGTTTTCTACCCATCTCACTTGCTTCTTTTCTTCTTTTGTTAAATAATTATACGAGTAGGGTGGTTTTACTAAAAATGTTTGAGTATATTCTGCAGATAAAATTGCTAATTCCTTGATGATAAACGTATTTTTGGAATCTTTGAACCCTTGCAGATCTACAATAATTGTATCGGAATTCATGTTATTTTCTTTACTAGATTACTTAAAGGTTTATATTCTACTACACAGTCGTTAAGAATGAGGCAATATGCAGATGTATGGGCGGGTATCTCTTTATTACTCTCGAGCTCTACGCGCACATTTACCACAGGGCCTGATTTTATGTTATCACTTTGTCTAGAGCAATCAATTACAAATAACGGTGCTTTATTTTCAAATTCCGATGTGGACAGCAAGGGTTCTGTCTTGCGACCGTAATAAGACTGTTGAAATCTGACATATTGTTCATATAATATAGCGTATTTGTGATCAGTAAAATTAACTTCAAAACTTTCATACGGGAAGTATGTAGAATTAAGATACACTTTGACATCGCGTAAATTACAGTGATCGAATTGTGACATATCTTTATCACCTTGATTTTTTCTATTAGTCTGTAAACCTACAATTACGTATCTAGGTTTTTCAATTTGTGTTGAAGTTTTAATAGACCACGTATGTTTTGTTGTTTGAGGTAATAAGGGATACTCATACAGATCCCAATTTCTATATACTAACAGAAGCGCTCTATCTTTTTCTAAGAGTCTTAGTAAATTTATTTTTTCTCTGTCTGATACTTTAACGTGCGGTACACGCCATACTATTTTACGGATTTCAACACCTTCCAGAACTTCCCCAGTATTCAGTTTCAAAGCATTCAAGTCTGTATTGCTGCGTAAGAGTATCAACTCATGTTTACAGTTAATTATGACTTTTTTAAAATCTTCAGCAAAACCGAGTATATTACTGAGTGGTATTGAAGCTGAAAAATTTCCTTCATGCTTTGTACCATCGATATCCCAAGCCCAAGATTTGGACACTTTTGATTCACTGTCACTCATTGATATTAAAGATTTAATCGTTGTAGTTATTCCGGCGTTTTTAATTTTATCTATTTCCACTCCATTAAGTTCGTATCGAATGTCTTGAAAAAGGTAAAGTAAAGAGTTATTTGTGAAATCAATACTTGTTACCTTCTGTTTTGTATCTTTTTTAAAAACATTCACAACTCCTTCTAAATAAAGAGTACTGGCTGATGGTAGCACGTACAAATCCTGCTGATTGATTGGTATGCGGATTTCATCATTTCTGTTAAAACTTGTTACATAAGGTTTGTATGAATGATATTCAACACCATCGATGGTATTATCGTAGGCAGGAGTACTTGTTATATCTAAAATATTCATTTTAGTAATCCAATTAGTTTGAGATATTTTTTATTTTCTTTAGTTATTTTTATTTTCGGTTTAGATGTTCCTTTGAGGATTGTGCGATTAGCACTAATAGGTTTCGATACAGGGCTCACGTATTTATTGTAGTTAATCATTTTCTTTTAAGATGTAAATAAAGTTGAATCTCTTCACCACGTAAGTTAACTAAATTATTATTTACATCTAACACTCTAATATTTATAGTGCTGATAGTTTTTTGATTAACAGGAAAGTAAACGATGTTTTTAGGTATTTCAATGATACGGTATCCAGGCGGTACGTTAGGCGCAAATTCGTGAATAATATGACTTGATTTTCCATTAATATACGATCCACTCACTATATCACATTCGATCCTCACCACGGTTGTTGACAAAATGTTAACTGGAAGCTGTGATTCGTGCAATATATTAGCTTTCAAAGTCTGTTTACCAAATCCCAATAACACACCAAGAGAATTTTCTTTTTCAAAATGTATATCTTTTGTACAAAATATAAAAGTTTTCAATGTATTATTGTTACAATATAGTCTTAAGGTTGCACCATTTACCTTATTTTTTATGAAATCACTAATATCTTGAAGTTCATATGCTCCTTCAGGTATTTCTATGACTTCATTAAATCCATAATTAAATTTATTATTTTTCTTATCAATGTTCGGAACAGAGTTAAAAGTTGACAAACACAAAAGAGCACATTCATATTCACCGTCAAGTTGTAAAGCAGGAGAATAGTTTGTTGATAAAATTGATGTGTTACCAGTTACAGACAGTGTGAATGACATTATAGGAATGATAAAAATAATACGGTTACTTACATTTTATACATTTTTATTAAGAATATTCTGCAGATATTTTTGTAAAATTGCGTTTGGGTTTTTCCAGTAATCTTCTAGGTATTTCAAACATAAATGACCGCAAATGTATGAGTTGAAACCTTGATATTTGCAATAGTTATAAGTTACACCCATATTTAAATATTTGATTAATTCAAGCGGAGGCTTTAAATTACCAAAGCTGTCGAAATACTCACAATAATCTAAAAACTTTACATAGGCTACCCAATGTGTCCCCTCGTTGGCAACACTATCTAAATTCACGATTGCACATTCAATGACTAACGGTCTTTTAGGTAATTTATCTCTCATATATACACCTCTAAAATAAGGCACATGATCAACAGCATATTTAAGAATATCTATGTTAGTGAGGGCGTGATTAGGTAGCTTTTGCATTAGTTTTTTGATTTTACAAATAACCCATTACCTGTTTTATAAGGTTTTATATATAAGCCTTTACCCAAAGCGATAGATTCCATCGCTTTATTGTGTCGTTGAGACTCTTGTAAGTTACGTTGCGAGGATTTATAGTCGTTCACAGTTTTTGCAATGCCTGCGGCGCCGCCAGCCAACGTGCCTAAAGCAGAGAGTCCAGCAAATATAGGTATTAATGGTAGAATACCACCGGTTTTTGGTAACGGTATAATGCGTGGTAAATGAATTTTTTTATTTTTACATTTTACCAGCTTCTTAGCTGCTGTATAAGCTAATTTTATTGCTGTTGTAATATTTTTTGGTTTTAACTTCTTCAAACGAGAGTGTATCCTAGTAACAACATTTTGAAATGATTTAACTCCAGCTCCATGTTTCAGCTTAGTTTTCATTACTTTGCTAACCAACCAGGATGCTAGTTTCTCTCCCTTTCCTGCATCGTTAGATTTAACTCTCTGTTTTGCCATATGTAATAATTCTAAATCTGCTTTATGACGATCTTCTAGATTATTATATTTAGAGTATGCAATATCGTGTTGCATGCAAGCTTCATCCAAACTGTTTATCCCTCTGTCACCACGCAGTAATCTTTCCTTTAGTTTGGTACCAGGTCCACAATAATTATAACCAGGCAAATGTAATTCAAATGGTAATTTATTTATCAAACTATTAATAAGTCCTCCACCTTGCATAACTAAAATGCTAATGCAAAGGTTCCTCTATAACTCAATTTTTATACTTTATATAATAACTCGTTTATCAATCCAACTGTTCTCACTATCATGCAATCCTAACCATTTTACAAACAATTTGTCTCCTTTTTTCCTAATGATTTTTTCGATTAGGTACAAATTTGGATAATTCGTTTTTTGCAATTCTTGTTCATAAAATGTTCCCAATATTGGTTGTTTATTTAAATCTTCAATTAAGTAAGTAATAGGTGAAGTACGCCTAATTTTACTAATTTTAAACAATTCTGTGGACCAGTTAGGCGTATAACCTTTCTCAAAACAACCTTTAAATTTGCTGATTCTTACGTAGTCGCCAATTTTAAGTTTGCTTCTTTGCTTGTTAAATATAAGCTGTGATTTTCTTATGTTATTCTTGACAACTTCTTCGTTTTCTTTACAAACTTCAATTGGTTTATGTTTTGTAATGCGATGTTTTGAGCTGTTGTAAGATTTCAAAATACTGTCTAAAGGTTTGCCAATCCATCTGTAATTACCGTTTAAGCTAAAACTTTTATATAATCGGCATTTCAAAGTTCTGATTAATCTTTCAACAATTGAAGCTTTTTTAACTGAATAGGATGAATAATGATTAATATTAAATGACTGCATTAGCTTCATGAATACAGCGTTGTAAAACTCTGTGCCTTTATCAGTTTGTAAGTGTACCGGATCACGATGAGTTCGAACTAAAAGGTTTTTAAATGCATTCGCCACTTCAGACTTGGTTTTAGTCTTTACTGGAACTGCCCATGAAAATTTTGAAAAACAGTCTATCACCACTAATATGAATCTAAAACCATTATTATATTTTTTCAAATTTTGCATGTCTATCAAATCTGCTTGCCACAAATCATCAATTCCTTTTAATATAACAGGTCGCCGAATAAAATTTTTTCTTGCTTCTTTATGAATTTCGTTTACGATGTCTTGTTTACTCATTATGCTTTGGATTTTATTATTTTTTCCAATTCAGATTTGGTGTAATAGTTTTGCTTAAAACTACTTATGAAGATTTGAATATCGTTTTTTATTAAGTCCAGTAAATCTTTAACTTCTTTTTTTGTGTAAAGAGTTTTAGTTATTTTATCTACGTATTCTTTATTAACAGCATCACTGCTAGACAACGGAGATTTGATACCAGTCAACCTTGCAGACTTTAAATCAAAATCACCGTTTTCTTTCTTCGTTAAAGTCTTATCAAAAATATCAAAGAATTCTGAGAAGCGCAATCGTTTATGTATATGATGGCCAAATTTATCTACGTTCATTTTAACCGAACCTCTAGCCTTTATTAATTAAGATCAAATGAAACAATTTTGATAGTTATGTCTTATTTATTTATTATACCACTTTCACGTAGCTCTTCAACAATCGATATGATTTCATTATCCAACCCAGTGTTACCAGCATTTCGAGAGGCGATTAATAGTTTTAATCTATCGACTAATTCATTAGGATTGTCCCAATAAACATAATCTACATTCTCATTCCACTTTTTTAATAGCGGCAGACCCCCTCCATGGCAGCTACTATCAGTACTCGCAGAAACTTTCCGTAATTTAAATAACGGTTTTATAATAGTTAAGTATTTTCGTCCTCTGTTACTTCGTATTGGTTTACTCGGATCATAATCTCTCCTGTGTACATTAGTGTCCAACAACATACTTTTATAATTCATTTTATCATCTTGAGTTACTAACTGTAATTTTGGTACTTTTTTAAATAACAGTTCATTTAGTCCGGATGTTCTTTTGTATTTATGACCTCCAACTTGTATATAATCATCAGTAGCAAGCACACGTGTCAAGCCCATCATAAGTTTTCCACGTTCATTTCTCACACCAAAGGGGATGTCATTAAAAACTTCTGAAGACAGAGACCATGATGATGCATCAATTTTCTCTCCAGAATCAGCTGATTTAAATGATGTATCGTATGTTACGTTTTCCATTTCATCATTATCAGACTGCTCTAAATCAGAAACACTGTTATCTGAATCGGAAATTTCAGTTTTGTTTTTGTAATCAGATGTTCTAATATTAGGTTCTCTCTTCCTCATAGTTTCGTTGGTTTCGTTTGTTTCGTTTGATGTATCTAACTTATTTGAATTGAACTCGGACGTCTTTTCTTGATTAGAATATGATGCCTTTGAATTGATAGCCATTTGGTTTAAGGGTTTAATAATTGGCTTAAAAAATTTGTTTAAAACTTGATCATTTTCTGTATCTATAGCCTTTATTTTGCGATATTTTCTTTTAACAGCTTCTGCAGCACTTATTATTTTCCTTTTAAGGTCTTTCTCCATTATATTATTATAGAAACTTGAAACACGTATTTGCTTTTGTACTGCCATGTGTTAAATGATTTAGTATAAAATAAATACTTATATTTATTTTAACTGAATACAGCAAACGTATAAAAATTTTTTCTGTACCTACCATTATTTTTTTCGCTGTCTTTACAAATCACTAAGTAACTGTGAGATTCTGACCATATTTTTGAACACATGTTTTTGAATTCAAACCATGTCATATCTGTACTTACATGTTCATCATAAACATGTTTTAAATTTGGGATACCGTCTGTACTAATAATTTCATTATTCATAATTTCATTTCACATACCTCATTTTTAATAATGATGAAATTTATAATGGTGGTTATTTATAAATAACTTTGTTCATAATAGTTACTTTTTATATTGATCTTTTCTTATACAATTTATTCAAATAATGTTTAAATTTATTAAAAATTATGTTATAATGTTAATGTTAAGAATTTTTTTATCATACTTTTTTTTATTATAAATTTCATTACTTATAATTTCATAATAATCAGCATTCATAATTGTATTGTTCATAATGACTTTTTCATATTTTTTAGTTAACATAATAATAATTTTGAGGTAGTTAAATCATTATATACATATGCATGTATACCCTAAAGATACTAAGATACTAGTCTAAGGCAAAGTCATAAATAGGTGCGACGACGAGCGAAGCGAGGAGGAGCGTTAGGTTAACTGTGACCACACGACGCACGAGCCGAGCGAGCGAAGCGAAGCGTAGCGAGCGTGCCGCGGCAGCGGCCGGCGAAGTGCCAGAAGTCACTTATCCTTATATTAAAAAATTACAGAAACCATCTATATTAAGTTTCAGGTTACCGTTATTTGATTTAAATATTTTACACGTGTTTTTATTAGACATTTCAAGTTATTTATTAAAATAATGCACAAAGTTCACCAACAACACCAAAATCAACATAACATGAGAAAATATAAGTTATTTTACAATTACCCACAGTCCACACGTTAATTTTGTTTGTTTTGACTGGATGAAGTGCCTGCATAGATTGAAGAGCAAATTGGCTTGCCGTACTACGTTTTTATAACTGATTAGGATATATATAACAATCAACAGTTCCAGTCACATTAATTTACAGTATTATTGATATTTTGTTTTATGCTTAAAGTTAGTTATGGTAAAAGAACATTATAAATTTGTACTGTTATGTTATATACGCCTTATGAGTTTCATTCTTATAAATTTGGATTATTATTAATTTTGATTTATAATAAAGAAAATTAGATGTAGTGAAAGTATAATAAATCACATTATGTGAAATGATGATTATAAGTAACATTTTTATTTGTAACAAAATTATGACAAACGATTTTATGAGTTTCGACAGTGAACCTTTAAATTTATATCATCTTGCTTAAATAAAACTATTAGATTTGCATTATCTCTAACTAACTGCTTAGGTATTTTAGTATACGACTGGTTCAAATAAAAACAGTCTATGATTTTATGTCGTCCCATTGCAAAGTAATCTCGCATATTATTTTGGTTTTCACATGCAACATCATCAAATATTATTATAGAATGAGGTTTCGCTTCTTGTGGACTACGAACTTCTTCATTTTCCTGATACTTGATAAATGATGTATTTGGCACCATTTCAATAACTTTTTCTAAAAATACGTACTTAGGTTGATAAAGAGTTTTGGAATAAACATATACATTTTTATATCGCAACCCATTTTCATGTAAGAGTAGACCCACCATTAAATTAGTTTTTCCACAGTTCGACGGGCCGCTAATTAAACATCGTATCGTATTAGGTAAAAGTTTACCGTGACGATAACTTTTATTTTTTAATTCTCCATATATTTTGTCAACTTGCAGTGATTGAATTTGTTTTACGAACTTCATTGTTATTAAAGCTAAGAATGTTCAGAAAACAATGAGCACGCGTTTCGATTCACTATCATTATATAGGTACCCATATATAATTGGTAAACGTTCACAATGTATGTGTAAGTAATATTGCAGAACATAGTTTATGGTGAGTGAACACAGTTAACACACCCAGTTCAAACGCTTTGAACAAACGATTATTGGTCATTTCAAAACACACTTCAAAAACCAATGGGCATTTCAAAACAGATTTTCCATACATATCGATGTCACTCTTCAAACACAATTTTTTAAACCAATTGGTCAGCACACATTTCTCCAATAATTAACGAACTGAGTGAACACGAAGTGAGCTCATTATTGGAAAAATGTGTACTGAAATGACCAATTGGTTTAAAAAAATTGTGTTTGAAGAGTGACATCGATATGTATGGAAAATCTGTTTTGAAATGCCCACTGGTTTTTGAAGTTTGTTTTGAAATGCCCAATAATCACCTACTAGTGGCTCCAGAGGCAATGACGCGGCTGGTGAACTGGCAAGGAGATATCGGAAATACCTAGATCCTGGTTACACTTTATAATTACATCAAGACAGCTGGGCAAGTATATTATTAGGGACTGTAGGCAGTCGAAGGAGGTATTTCCGATCCTGAACCAGAGATACTCCAGAAAGCTAAACCTTAAACGGGACAAATTACGATGTTTGTCGGAATTGTCTGTATTTCTCGAAAACTGCTATCTTGGAATCTTCAAATCGAGAGTGTATCTTCTAGGCAAGCGCATTACATCCTAGATCACGTCACTTACAATCATCAGGTGAGATAGTGGTCATGCGCAAGCTTATCAAACAATTAAAAAATTGTCACCGGTCATTGCTCCTTAAATAACCCCATGTTTACACTAGACACAGACATCCTCCTGGGGACAGAGGGAACTGCTGTGCGTCTGCTGACGGAGTTCATAATTCATAATTTCATAATTCATTTATTCATTGCGTAAATGGGTACAATAATACAGGTGTCAATTTTAATATTAAGAGCGCCATATACTGCTTTTCAGCATGCAATAATAATGTAACTACTTAATTAACAATGTCAATAAATAGTACAAACATGTCAATACATTAAAATGGTTACATAGGTACATGTCAATTGAATAGTCATATTAAAAAGGTATACCAGTAAAACAATAAATTTCAATAAAATACAGAACGAAAAATGATAAATAACA
This sequence comes from Ennomos quercinarius, assembly GCA_910589525.2. Lineage (NCBI taxonomy): Eukaryota > Metazoa > Arthropoda > Insecta > Lepidoptera > Geometridae > Ennomos > Ennomos quercinarius. The sequence continues at coordinate 14,817,734 of OU342497.1, forward strand.
ATAATTAATAAAATGTCAGTTCAAAATAATTCATTAAAAAATGCATAAGTCAATATTTATCCGCCATTAGTAAACCTTATCCAATAGAAAACATTTGACTGTACATTTAAAAATGTGATTTGCTTCAATTTCAAGAACTGTTTTTGGCAAGTGATTATATACTCTGGGAGCCATACACATAACACTGTTATTAAATAATGCGGTCCTATTCATTGGAAACATAAGTTTATAGTTGTGGCGTTTACTTTTAAGATTATTAAATAAATTCAAGTTATTACGCACAAATGTAACTAATTCGTAAATATACAGAGATGGTAAAGTCAAAATCTTTAGTTGCTTAAAATGAGGTTTACAGCTTTCGGTGGACTTCAATTTACAGTAGCAGTAGCAGTTCAGTAGCGTGGCCTTGCAATGGGTGGCGTTCCTCGGAGAGCCAGCACCCAGAACAACGCAAGAAGCCTGCGCTGACAGCGGAGGACTGCCGGTCTTCCTTGTGTGGCCTTAATTGGAGAAAACTGCCCGCGCATTAAGCACTAAGTAAGTAAATGCATATATCACATCAACATCAAGACGTCCACTGCTCTACATAAGCCTCTCCCATAAAACGCCACTTTGGACGCTTATCATAGGGAGCGTTTGCCATAATCGTAATTCGTAATGCAAAAACGGGCTGTCCGCATCATTGCGAAAATCCCACGAGACTTTTTGCTCGTCCACATTTCAAGAGGCTTGGAATACTTACTTTGCCATCACTTGTAATATACACATAGCAATGTATGTTAGGTTAAACTTAAGCTCTTATACAAAGCACAGCGATGTGCACTCATATAATACCCGTAATAAGGATAAGCTCCGCACTGTTTCAAGAAACCTAACTAAATCAGAAAAAGTTTCGCATGTTATCGGACCGACGATATATAACAAACTGCCAGGGCATATTACTTGAAAATTCTTTTATTTTTTGTATTGTATCGTATGTCATACTAATTAGTACTACCTTATAATATACCATAGGATTAAGATGAGCGAAATGATAATTAATTTAATTGCTTGACATGTAATTTTTGAACAATTATAAATAAATGAATTTGAATATGAATATGAATAATCACCGAGCTTAGCAGGCGGCTGGTGATCGCAGCAGGTTTCCATTTACCGAGGGGAATGCTGCTGCCCATTCTCTGGATACCCTTAGCCGACGGCACCCACGGCCCACCGGGAAGAGATATTTCAGATATATATTTGTATAAAATCCTTAGTTACGTATAGTTAACGCTAGGGGCGCTGTGCTCGTATTTCATTTTTAAGGTTCCGTACCCAATAACCCAAAGGGTAAAACGTACCCTATTGCTAAGGCTCCACTGTCTGTCCGTCTGTCACCAGGCTGTATCTCATGAACCGTGATAGACAGTTGAACTTTTCGCAGATGATGTATTTCTGTTGCCGCTATAACATTAACACTAAAAAAGCAAAGTAAAGTAAATTTTTATTTGCCAAAAAGATTAGGTTACAATCATGCAATTCTTAACTTAGGCTGTAACGAGAGAGAGATACATTGTATTGTAATATTAAAATAAAATAGTCCTAGGTAGTGACATAGACATAGTGCAAATTTGTAGGTACTTAAGAGTTTAACATGCGCCAATGACCTTGAGCGTTGGACACAAAGTTATTAAAAAGAGCCACCTGGGGCGCCACACTCGTAGGTTTGACAATGAGCTAGAGTTTGTCAAAGATTAAAACAATTCCTGATGAAACTCCGTGAAAAATATATCTACCTATTATAATAATATTATGGTGCCCGGTTTATTACTTATATAATATATCTATCTATATTACTTATAATAAAACTGTAACAGGTCCAAATCTGTACATTGTAGATAATGTATAGAAATTTTTTTTTGAGGGCTCCATTTTGATGGCCTTGATAGCTCAGTTGGTAATGGCTCTGCCTTCTGAACTATAGGTTGTGGGTTCAATTCCCACCTGGGAATGAACATCGATGTTTATTCTGGTGCTGGGTGTTGTATTGTATTCTGTGTATGTATTTACAATCAAAAAAAGTATCTAAGTATACATAAAAAAATATTATTTTGGAGGCTTGCATTAAATAAAATTAAGCAACATGTTTTTAAAATATATTTTACAAAATACAATCAATCGTAACACTTTTTAAACTTTTGTGACTTTAACTCATATTATTAGGTTGGGGAAAAAGTCTTTTCGCATTATAGTAAGTATGAACTTGTAATAAAATTTCTTTGGCTGTACTATTTGTATCTGGCTGGTTTTATCATTAAAAGTTTAAATTTTAAAGAAGATAATTCCTTATTCAAATTAGGAAAATGTGTGATTTTTATTTGTTTTTCGTACTGTGAAGATGAGTGAATCTAATGAAGAAACTCCATACATTTTAAAATTTTACTACAAAAAACATGGACCTAATAAAAAAAGAAGGACGGAGTCCCTATTGATCCCGAACCGAGGTACCCTTAGGAAGTCGGAACGCTAATAAGTACAAGCGGACACGCACACACTCACATCATAGGAAGTCTATCGCCTGCCATTACTGCTACGGACGGTGCCCAAGACGCTTAGAAAAAAAATTATAAAATGCTGTCTTGCGTTGTGAAAAGTTGTCGGAATCATAGTAGTTTGATAAAAAAAACTCAAGGGATCACTTTTCACAAGTAAGCTTGTTATTATTCCACCAATTTTTTGCTTTATCGATAAAATTATTGAGATGCAACCAATACACAAAACCAGCTTAGTGTTGCCAACAATCTCAATCAAACTTGCAAATTACCCGGAAGTATGGGAGACTGACGAAATTGTGTTCGAATACAAGTTATTCACATATATTGATCATAATTAGAGAACTGACTATATGCAAATGCATATTTCCATTATGCATATTATGCATGTGTTGGCCTTTTTCAGGTTAATAAATATTTTACCTGTAATGGACCTACTAATCGTGCATATTTGGGCAGGTTTTCTTTAACGTAAAAAAAGTAAAGTGTCGTGAAATTTATTAATAGATACTTACTTTTAAAAATTAAGACGTGTTTTTGACTTTTTTGGTTGGCAAACTGTCAGAAGAGCCATGATTGGTTGATACTTGATAGGTTGGTAGTGTTGGTACCATCAGCCAATCATGGATTGTCCCGCTCAAAAAAAATTGAGTTTGCTGGGGAGTCCAGCCATTACGAAAATGTCGAAAAAGCAGTTAATTCCCGTTGAGCAGCAGTGGCGTCAAGACATATGACACTTACTAGTATTGGAAGTTTGTATAAGAAATAACAAATATACATAATGGAAGATGCAAGTTTCATTTCAAAAGTAAAGTAGAAAAATACGATAGTGATGTGTTCATAAAACATTTTCAGCAAAAGCCTGGCTATAATTCTTTGTGCGAAATAAACAGTTTTATTGACTGACTAGCAGACCCGACCCGGTTAGTTAGTTTTACGCCCTAGCCCTGTCCAAAGGAAGAAAGAAATGGGAGAGGAAAAGCCTGAATGGAGGCAGGTGCGCCTCTGTTTACCATCATACATTCATCCTTTTCCCCTATCTTTTTCGCTCTCCCTTCCTCTTCCCTATAGCATAAAGGATAATATGGAGTGGCGTCAACTTCGTTGCTGACGATGTTTTATCGTAGTGTATGGATTACATCGCGCAGGTATAACTGTAACTACAAGGGCTGCACTGCCGAAGCTCACCGTATTATCGTACACCATGAAATTACCGCTAGGATTAAAAATTTAGTAATCTTTTGGCAACATCTGACTCTAAGCCTATACGATAAATAATGCACACCAGCTCTAGGTCATCGTAAAGTAGATAGGTACCCTATAAGTTGCATCTAATATGGACAGACTGATACACAACAAACTAATCCTATACGGGTTCCATTTTCATACTGAAACGGAGCAAATATAGCATTAATAGCGTATAAAAGGATATATATATTTATGTCGTATTAGTTTTTTACAAATTCAGATAGGACTAACCCTGAGGGATGAAAAATAAAATGACATAAGTTATTAAATTTTGACTACCCTGTTACAAGATCGCGTAGCTTTTTGGTCATACAAAAAGTCACACCAACGTCAGATCTTTTTTTTGTCGGTTTCGGGTAATTTTCTTACATGGCAATTCTTTAATCCGTCACACATGTTTAGGTGTCCGCCATTGCTGTACGTCAGTTCGATGTCAATCAAAACTCATTCCTGTTTTTTTTAATTCTATGACAAAAACGGAAAAAATGCAAAGCAAGCCGCGAAAAAAAATTGCGATGTTTATGGACCTAGTGCAGTGTCTGTGAGAGTAGCACAAATTTGGTTTAAGCGTTTTCAATCCGGAAATTTTGATGTCAAAGATGCACCTCGCTCTGGTCGCCCTATTACGGATAAAATGGATGCCATTTTTTTAAAAAAGTGGAGCAAGATCGGCATATCAGTAGTTACGACGTAGCTGAAGAACTGGGAATTGACCACAAAACAGTTTTGGCGCATTTGAAAAAAAATGGGTAGGTACACAAAAAAGCTCGATATTTGGGTCCCTCACGAGCTCACTGAAGGAAACCTAATGAACCGTGTACTCATCTGTGATTATTTATTACGACGTAATGAAACCGAACCATTTTTGAAGAAGCTGATAACTGGTGATGGTAACACGTTCAATTTTATAGATCAATAAAATTGACGAGACCACTTAAGTCAATGTTTTCTCCATACTGTAAACCGAAGAACATTGACCAATACTAACCCTAAACGATCAATAAAATTGATCAATCACAAAGATTGATCAATAAAATGTAACGTGTATGGGGCCTAACGCTAATTTAGTTCGACTGGAACCCTACCCTGCCAAAAGAGTTTAAAATACCTATACTGACCTTCTGTGCTAACGATCTATTATTGTTCCAAATACTTTTACTGACATTAAAGTCACTAAGAACTAATCAAATGGCTCTAAAACCGACTTTTTCGTATAGTCAATACCTATTTATTGGCTGTTTAATTGATAATTTTCATACAAACAAGAAAAACATGTAAAATATTTTATGAAAAACAGCAGCGCGTCCACCCGTTGGCACATGCCGGGGCAGACTAACTCACGCCACGCCCCGCCAAGGGCCTCGCCCTTGGCTCGCCGCAAAATAACGCAAAATATTACTAAACAGACTTAATTTTGGCTCTAAAAATAAAATGATCAATTGAGCTTGTATATTTTTAAATTTCCTATCCGAGGGTGTAAAAATATTTAATGACGCAATCTTCCTTTACGCGGCATTGTACACTGTGTGACTGGAAAGGCGTTCTAAAAGTATTTTTTTTATTCATAATGTACCTAGTAATCGAATATTTTGTTCAATTGATAAGTACAGGTGCAGAATGATCTTATTGGTGATATTTTTTTCATGTCTGTAGAATTCATAGGTTCTTCAGTATGATTAGTTAAAAAGACGCGTTTGGCCTATGTTAAAGGCTTAAATGTAACAAAGAATAAACAATAAACAAAATAACAAAAACAGAATAAAATAAATATTTAAGGGGGCTCCCATACAACCAACGTGATTTTTTGCTCATTGTTATAGCTAGGTAATGGTACGGAGCCCTTCGTGCGAGTCCGACTCGCACTTGGCCGATTATCAAACTATTTTACGATACTCGAGATTGTCACAAAGAAACTCGTACTAAGGGTACAAGTACTATTATTTGTTCTGACTTCTGTTCTATGCCTCTGCCGATATACAACAATGATACTTTTTAATCCCGGAAGATGGCGTTTTCGCGGGGAAAAGGACAAAATATTGAAAAAAAGATGAAACCGCGGCGAGGTGTCTCTAATAACTAAATAACTCGAAACATAAAAATAGACCTTTACCTACCCAGAAAACTTTTTAATACAATTTTAATGAATGAAATGACTAATGATAAAGTAATGACTGGTTAAATGCACTTTGAACTCTAGCTCTTTGTTTTTTCATACACATTTTTGCGCATTTCCTACAAAGAACATTGTGACTCGTACCCATTTCAGTTATTCTGTGCTTTAAGATCTAAGCAACAGATCCGATAATACCATGTACAATACTCTAAACAAACTCAAAGATAAGGTCAAAAGGCAAGACTACTGACGTCAAATCGTCGCTCGTATGACTAAAGGTCCTATCTCATTTCTGTCCATTGTTCTGAAAACGCGTTTTGAGGGGTTGGTTTCTAACATTCAGATAGTTTCGTTCCTCACAAGTCCAGCATATTTATTTTTATATGCTTTTGTAGATAATTTCAAGTACTTTAACTACACGTTGAAACTTTTAACCTGTTTGCATTCTAAATACCTGTTCTGATTAATCAAAACAGATAGGTCACTTAGTGAAAACTTTGTTTTATTTAAAATAAGCTGTCTGTTTTTAGTTACGACTTTTTTTAGACTAAGTATGGAAATAAATATACAAAATTTATGTTGTTAATGCTTTATTAGTGTTTTTTTTTTAAGTTTTAGTAAGTTTAATGCTACAATACTGTATTTAATTCAACACAACACCATAACTTTACTAAGTACCTAACAATAAAAAACTACTTAATCAGCCTCATTTTGAGGTTGCAATAGGTAATTGAATATTATGAAATTTAATTGTAATAATAATTAATTAATTAATAATTAATTATCTTGTGATCCAAAATGTTAAGAGGTACAACGATTAGTCAGATGGATAGAGAATTTTGCGTTGACTAACATAGCGGTCCTAACTCAAAACAGCCAAAAAGTGAGATAGGACCTTTAGTCATACGAGCGACGAAATGTCAGAGGCAAAACATAGTTTACCAGCGTAGGTACTAATATTGTTTATCTAGTATTATAACTTGTGATGCTGTTGTTATCAGAGCCTTATATAACTAATTAACTATGCTATAGTATGAAGTTGTTAACCTATACCTTAAGAATAGATGAAGGTTTAAATTATACAAAACGACAACACGATGTAAAACCAGTTAACTATAATCTGCCGTTTCTGTTGGTGCATTTTGTTTATACTCCAACAATAAAAGGTATCCTTAAAAAAAGGGTAACCCAGAATTTAAGCGCTTCAATTTCATACTGAAAACATACTTGGATGATATTATAATACAAACTTTTTCCAGTTATTTTGATTTAAATTTAAAATCCAAATTACTGAGCTGATTTTCATAAAATTTCTATGAGACTACTCTGAAAGTATATCCTTTCAAATAGAAAAATAACTATTAGAGTTCCGTTTATAAATGACGAAGATATGAGGTAACAAACATTAAAAAAACATACAACTGAACTGAGAACTTCCTATTTGGAAGTCGGCTAAAAAATTTGCTCGTGTCTCGCTGTACAAAGAAACAAGCGTTTCATTCGTCACATTTTTAATAAAAGCTTTCGTATGATCACTTCAATCAAGCAAGACACCGGCGCCGCAGCATCTGTACTCTAACGTAAATCAGAGGCGAAGATACAGTTAAAATTACTTATGGAGCGATTCTCGTGTACTCTGTGACTATGCGTTTCTATAAATTGATTATTATATAGTGTTATATAAGTTTATACCTACAATATTTTTCAGTGTCCGTGGGAGTAGAGCGTAGATTAGTTCGTAGTAGGTATGTGGGTTAAACGAAAAGTCCGATTGGTGATTGTCTAAACACAAGTTACGAATTCAATTACTTAAATCTACCGCATAAATTTTAAAAACGTCATATAAATATTTAAAAACAGCAGTGTGGTTACAATTGTGGTCCTTAATGAAAGTTATACATATCCAGTAACTATTGTTTGATCCGTGGTCATCTGGTAATATACAAAATTCTACACATAATTCTATAGATAATATAGTTCTGAATGTGTTTTAAAATTTGAATATTTTTGCAAAAAAATGAAAGTTTTATACATAATGTTCCATTGAGCCGGATGCTAACACTTTTAGGCTTCTTATAAAGTCCAATAAGGGTCAACTCACATAGAGCGGCAAAATGCTCGAGCAGTTTTTAAGTGCTATTGGAATATAAACCTTATTCCATTAAGACAAAGCTGAAAACAGTATGCAACATTAAAATCTTACCTACAAGACAGGAGCGCGTGTTCGAACATCGTCGCCGCGGCAGCATGCTCGCGTGCCGCGGGGGTAGTGTTGCCAACTTTATTTTCTAGGGAATCGTACTTTTCAGTTGAAAAGATCGTAATTTGATATGAATACCCGAAAAAAAGACGCATAGACATTTCAATGAAACATTGGCAAATTATTTAAATAAGTACCGTAATTTACTAACGTTCGCTAACTACGAATTAATATTTTAGGGTATACAATATCAAATATTTGGCATTTCTTAATTTTTATATGTATTTATTTTATGACGGGCAAATGCACTTTCAGTATTTTAAATACAAACAATGAGTAATTTTCTGGAACTTTGGTTACCAGAATCACGACAAATTACATAGGGAAATCCACACAAAGCAAAAAAAACAGTACGTTTTTAAATCATACAACTCCGAATCAATGACTATTAAAAAAATAAAATAAAATTGAAATATACGTACTACGTAGTGTGTACTTTGAATAGCAATTACGTAAAATAATAAAATAAATAAGGTGGTAAGAACAGCGGGGTGGTCATGGAACTTAGATTGCAATGCAGCAGGAGAAAAATTATTCCTAATTTGACAATTTCCATACTAACTATGCACATAAAGTGCATATCGAAACTGTCAAATCCATACAATTTTGTGTTTCTATCGGTTGCAATTATGTTACAAGTTCGCCTAGCAGATTAGACGACAAATTCCCGTACCAGCGACGAGGTACCTACGCTGCGTGCCTATAAAGTTGGTTGCGTTCATAAAATTGGTTGCGTTCATAAAATACCTACCCAACACAAAGAAGTTTATGGTTCCTTCAAGTCTGTTGTTATTGACTTTTCGACATAATGAACGTAGTTTATTACATTTTTTTTTATTTCGTTACGAAGATTACAAGATTTGAAAAGATCGTATGTTTTGCATACATACGATTTCGGATACACGATCGAACTTCGTGCCAGGGCCATAAAGGTCGTATAAATACGATTTAAATCGTATGGTTGGCAACATCGACGGCGGCGGCGGCGGCGATGTTGCGCGAGGCTGTACGAGCATGCTCGAGCATGCGCGAGTATTTTGCCGCTCTGTCTGAATTGAACCAAGAACATGATCGAGCATGCGCGAGCATTTTCCGCTCTATGTGAATTGACCCTAAGACGTTGCTGGGGGCTTAGCAAAGATGCCTTTCCTTTAAATTAGCGTTAACGCCTCACGCTTACTCCAAAATGTATGGGAATGACGTTAGCTATTACATTGCCTGCGGAAGACTTTTCCGCAGGCAATGTCATTCCCATACATTTTGAGTTATCGTTTGCCGTTAACGCTAATGGAAAGGCATCTTTGCTAGACCCCCTGGACGCGTGTCACAATCTACACCATCTAAACCACTATTATAAAGAAATTTGGAAAGATTTGTATTTTTGTGTGTATGTTTGTAATGAATAAACTCAAAAACTACTATGCCGATTTCAAAAATTCTTTCACCGTTGGAAAGCTATATTCACCCTGAGTAACATGGGCTACACCACTACACGTGCGAAGCCGGGGCGAGCCGCTAGTCGGAAATATAGTATGAGATATGATACTGTCATGAAAAGTATTGCTACAACGGAAGAGATTACGCCTGTAAGCACTCTTATTTATGTAGGTAGTTCACACAGTTGTCATTCTGACCTCGCCTTAGACGCATGTGCGCTAAAATCAACAATCTCACTACGCGTCTAGCTCTACGCGTGTTTACGTTTTACCGAGATGTTGAATGTTATTTCAAAAATATTTAAGTGAGTATCATTTCGTTTATAAAGCTTTTGTTTAAAACCGACGAAAAATGTTTGGAAATTGGTTCGCGTGCGCTTCAAATTGTGATTTTATATTATGTTTGTTTATCATATTACAGAGTTACTAATGTGTTAATAAATCTATTAATATTATGATTTTATCGTTTTGAGAAAATACAAATAATAATATACTTAGGTATACCTAGTTTGTATATAATTAAGTTCTATGGCCATGGCGGGTAAGCGTGAGTAATAAGTACCTATATAATTATAAGCACAAACGTGTTATAGGAATAATATAAATTATTGTTTATTGCGATAAAAGCAGGAATGAGTGGTTTAGTTATAGTTCTATAGTCTAATTAGTCACCTCAGTAAAATCACATTGTTAACTTGCACAACCTATAAACAGGACAAAAATAAATGGAGGTTTTTAAGTAAGTATGTTTTGTAGTTTTTCTGTTTGTGATATAAACTTTATCCTGTATCTTTATAGGGTATATATAATTATAATATACAGTTCGGGGACAGTCTTTTCGTATTTTATACGTAAGCATGCGTGTAAGTTTAAATCGATTTTTTTGCTCCTCTTGTTTGTTAGTTTGTACCCTTCGATCAGGTATACCCGACCGTTTTATACCTGGGCCCTAATTCTGTATGAAAACTCAGATTCCACACGATACGAAACCACGTCGTTATCGTGTCTTGTTCAAATCGTGTCACAGCATTAGAAATACCTTCACTTTACATTATGTTATTTTTATTTTGGATAAATATTGATATATTAAGTGGTGGTAACTTTTGACGTGTTGATGTTTCGGAACGTGTCTCAGTGGAACATTATGATTTTTCATTTTTGACAGTTCAAATCGCGTCATTTCCAAATTCATTTCGCGCGGTTTTGTTTCCATTTCATAGAAAATAGATTTTTGCAGATTTCTTAAGACAAGGAATTCGCGTGGTTTCGAAGTAAGGAATCGTAAAGTGGTCATACAGAATTAGGGTCCTGATCGAAGTTTGTACCTCCAAGTTTGTACCTGACTGGGATCGGGATAAGAAGAAAACAATGCATTTTTAGATCAGCAATTTTATTGGTTGTGAAAATAAGTAAAACAATCGGTAGGTATCTAAACACGGTATTGTTTTTCCAATAAATAAAAACATAACTGTGATAGCGTTTCCAGACCGTGAATGATGTAGCTACTTCCCTATATTCTACTTATAGGTACCTACTTATTTAGTTCTCAAACAAAATACGAAGTCAAGATATAATATATATTATATCTATGAAATCTAGTAACTTTTCCCGGACGTAATACCTGACCTGTGTTTACGTACACTACAATGTTTACAACAAGGTAGGTACCTAGTATAAAGTACAATTTATTGGTTTTAAATACTTACGTATAAATAAGTTTATACCACCAAATTAACCACCTTCATAGGCATTTAAAATGTTCTTGAAAATTGTTATGCGATAATCAAAAACTTTGGACGTAGCTGCCTATGTAGGTAACGTAACATGGTACCTACAAACCAAATAATTAATTTCCATAAAATCAAATAACGTGCCTACAAGCAGTCGACGACCTTGATGTGCTAAAGAGTTATACCTACCTATTTACCCATTCAATTAACTCTGCATCTTGGAGTCAGAGACTGGGTACTATTATTTATTCTGTACCTGTGATGTGAATTATGTGTATGTACATATCTGTAGTAATAGTTAGACACTTTTGTGCGAACTTCTTTTATGTATCCAAATGAGTTTTATGTTTTTTTCCTGTAAAAATGTGTTGGGCGAGTTGGGGAAGAGTAGAAGTACGAAAATAGGTAGTACAGCATAAACGAGTAAACTGACTGCTAGATGCACAAAGTAACGTATTATGAACGTGACCTATCAAATCAAGGATAGCGACAAAATAGCTAATGTGACGAATGGTCATAGTATAGTATAGCATCCTAGTACATAATGTACCTCTTTGTCCACAACCACATCGTTACATAGAAGGTACCTACACATAAAAAGACTTATACTCTTTGACAAAGACATTATTAAGTATTTAATAAGTTTAATATTGTATCATAAGTAGGTAGGTACCTACACAACATTTTTACGTACCCAAGCGAATACAAAGATGGATAATTTGTGTTTTAATTTGACATTAAAACATATTTGTTTTACACAAATATTCGTTTAAGTATTGATAAAGTATGTTTGCACGACAAATATTTAGAACCGTTTATTACTTATCATAGGTAGGGGAATCGTTGGCGATCACAAATAAGTATAGAATTTAAATCTAATCAACTCACAGTCGCACCGTGTTAATGTTTGTTCTATATTGGGTGTATTTAGGTATAATACGATATGGGTATCTACCAAAGAGGTATATGTACTACGTACTAGAGAAGCTATTCAAAGCACAAATAGTTGTCATTTTTTGTATAATTAAATTAAAATCCGCTACAGTGCTTTACGAGATTAAATCGTCTAACCAACGATCACAACACGCAGCGCTAGTGCAATGGCACATTCGGATCATAATTTTTACTGCTATTCACTGCTGCACGTGCAGTCGCTTTGAGAGCTGAGCATCGTATGAGCGAGAAGATGCTCATTGGCATATTTGCAGTGGTTGACAGTGCAAGTTAGAGATGTCCTGTCTGGTGTATACATAGAAGTCTTTGGTATCTACTCTAAAAATACTACGTAGTATGACAAGATCATTAGACCTTTTAGAAAATCTGTGTCAACGCAACAGTATTCGTCGATTACCTTTTTGCAGGAAAGTTAACTGAACGCTAGTCAGTAAACAAAAATAGCGTTTGTGCTCTAAAAAGAATGTCCCCTACAAAGTGTAGGTAGTTAGGTAATAATATCTATAAAATTTCGAAATGAAACCACAGTTATACACGGCGATAGTTGATATTGATAAGGTATCATCGGTATCATGTTTAGCTAAGCCATCTTTATATATAGGTTTTTGACTTTTGACTGATAAGAAAATTCTTGCATTATAACCTAGGTAGTTTGAGACGTAAATAGTTATTGAACATGTGTACCTAAACAATTTAACAGTCTGATGGTTTGTTCAAATCATAACTCTCGAACATCAACTTATCCACACAACACATCCATTGTCTACTTGTGTTCGGGGGTGGATGTTGCAAGAGCTAAAAACCTATGCTCCAGGGTGGAAGTGTTAAAGGGTCTGTTTCGTGTGTTAGAGGGGGGGGGGGGCCAAACCCGAAATTTCTTATGCCGGGTTCCCACGATTATTATTCTTTACTAAAATGAAGAACTTACATAAACATGAAAAGCGCGATCAAAGCGAGCGCGAAAATTTTTCTGTAGTTGCCACATTTTATATTTCAGAAAATACGTGCAACGTGCGTTCAAGCGTGCTGGTCATGCATCAAAATAAAGCATAAATAACAAAAGCGCGAGCGAAGCGAGCGCGATAAATATTCTGTATTTGCCATATTTTATATTCCAAAAAATACGAGCAGCGTACGTTCAAGCGTGCTGGTCATGTATTAAAACAAAGCATAAATAGTAATAGCAAGAGCGAAGCGAAGCGAAGAAAAAATTCGTTATTTTGCCACCTATTTTAGAAAATACGTATAGTATGGTCACTTGATTACGTATTGTTTATAAATTTTTTTCGACATCGATAGGTAAGCATTCGGATTCCAGGGGGGGAGGGGGACAGCTGCCCCCCCTGCCCCCCCTGGGTACGCCCATGCCTAAGCCAATGTTGCTTCCTGCGCACCGATATTATATGCGGTAGCCACTATAGAGCCCATTTAGTGGGTAGTTTTTTAGTCTATAGCTATACCACGCTATACTATTATGCAATACTAGCTGCGCCCTGCGGTTTCACCCGATGATAAAAGTATCCTTCCTATCTGTTATAATCGAACCATTCCAAATTTCATCCAAATCCGTCCAGCTATTGCGCCGTGAAGAGGGAACAAACACACACGAATATTCGCCTTTATAATATTAGTGTGATAGTGAGATGTTACTGCAAAAAATCCTTCCAGTATAACCTAAGATTTTCCAACTGCAATATGGTAAAAGTCTGCGATCATCGTTGATTTTGTAGTTTTACCATTATTCACTCTGTATATTTTAGATTTTGCCTCAGAGACATCTAATTTGTAAATGTTGAGTATTGTTTACCTGTGCCTCCAAAAAAACACCCTGTATAAAGGATCAAACTAGGTATCATGGTACCTATTGATACCTAGTTTGTTCCTTTTTTCAGTAGGTAGATGATTCTTCGTTCTCGCTCCCAAAAATCTACCTAAAGAACTAGAAAGCGCCCATCATAATGGCCATAATATTTGCTTACCATGAGGTGCGCAAGCAATCTAAATATACCAACTGCCTATAGTTACAACGAGGAACTTTCTTCTAAAACTTTCCTATGACGTTACGAGATCTGAAGCCGTTTAATTTTACCTTTAAATGCTAGATAGCATATAATTATAATAGTTTTTGTAGATAAGTACGTTGTACACGTAGGTGTGTACTATCCTATAATTACTTATACAAATTTTTAATGAAATAGTAATAAGAGACCTATTATTAGGCGATATTATTGTATCTACGGATGTTTAAAAAATCTAGATTTAGATATTCTAGCATATAGAGGTAGAGTAAGGCTAAGGTACCTAGATGAAGTCTGGCAGAATTCATAGCAGATACCTAATGTTTGAACAGCTGTTCACCTAGATATCAGCGTTTATTTTACGGTATATAGAAATTGTATAAATAACGATACTTAACCTTGAAATAAAATACAAAGGAAAAAAGAGAGAATAGATGAGTAATGTACTTACTCGACATATGTGAACCGTTTCAGTCGGATATCGGACTTCGTCGGCGTGGAATGGGCACCACTGAACGTGCCCCTCCAGCGGCGCCTGCAGACCCTGGCCACTGCAGTGTGGATGGGAATCGTTCTTGTAGGAGAGGCGATATGCATCTACATGTTCGTCAAACTGTTGTATTCAGACTACTGGTGGCTGGCGCTGTTTTATGGATACTGGATGCTGACTGATATCGATATTTGCAACAAAGGTGGCAGGAAGTAAGTGATCATTCCCATACATTTTGGAGTTATCGTTTGGCGTTAACGCTGACGGAAAGGGATCTTTACTAGACCCCCTGTAGGGTTAGCACGGCCGGTAGGCAAAACTCTCTTTCCCCTGTTTTACTCCAAGCAAGTATTAAGAAAGTGACGTAAAATGGGGAAAGACAATTTTGCCCAGCTGGATCCTCATTTCCTAGGGTCACAGATGAGGTTCAACCCTTAAGAGTTCCGAGTGATCCTGCAACACCGCAGGCCGCAGGCGACCCAATAAGCTTGTTTACTTGCTTGCTAATAATTTGTTTACATTCAGAAAATGTTTTTCCAGAGCTGAATGGGTGAGAAATCTTCCAATCTGGCGGTACTACTGCGAATACTTCCCCATGCGCCTGATCAAAACTACGGATTTGGATCCTAACAGAAACTACCTGTTCGCGTGCTACCCTCACGGTCTGATATCCCAGGGTGCGATCGGATCTTTCGCAACAAACGCCTTGGATTTCTACAAGAAGTTCCCCGGGATGACAGTTAAATTTATTACTCTTGGAGGACATTTTCTGGTTCCTTTCTTCCGGGATTTCATTTTAGGTATAGAAAACTAATTAAGTACTTACTTATTAACTTTACTTATTTTTCTAATTTATGGGCCTAGCATTAGACCACTGTCTCACCACCACCACCTGATTGTAAGTGACATCGCAGCCTACGGTGATGCATGCGTGGTGGGCATCCTGATCACCCTCAACTTACCCGTTTTCCCGCGGAAACTCATCATTTTCCGGGATAAAAAGTATCCTATATTGACCCCAGTAATAATTGGTAGGTGGTAGGACTTTTCTGCAAAGTTCGTCCAGGTAGGTACCACGTACCGCTTGGCCAGTTATTCTACCGCCAAGCAGTAGTGTGCAAGCACTACTGTGTTCTGGTTTGAAGGGCATTGTAGCTAGTGAAATTACTGGGCAAATGAAACTTAACGATCTCACAGTCTAGAAAAAAATTCTAGACTGTGTGATGTCTCAGTATGACGTGCGCAGTGCGCAGTGTCATGCGAAACTGTTTTAGAGTTCCGACTAGTTCCGAGTGACACTGCAATCTGTTATGGGCGGCCGTGTCGCTTAACACCAGGTGAACGACTAGCTCGTCACGTCATTCGATTACATAAAAAAAATTATAAGCAACCCGTGCCCAAAATTTTATTCAAATCGTTACATTGAAGCGTATCACAGTCAAAGACCTCTTACACTACAGGTGATCTAGCATTGATGCCTACTCTTCCTTTGTTTACCATACAACATCATGATACAGTGATACTCAATTATACAGTTTGTGTTGCGCCATTCGAGACCTCAACAGCATTTTGTTTTCATAACCATATCTAATCAGGACATTAAAGCGTATCTTAGTGTCATCATCATGAGCCTGAAGTGTCCACTGCTGAACGTAGGCCTTCCCCACAGAGGGCCATTTTGAGCGGCTGCTCGCCTCCTCCATCCATCGTCTTCCCGCGGTCTTAACCAGATCGTCGGTCCACCTAGTGGGAGGCCGGCCTACGCTGCGTCTTCTCGTTCGTGATTGCCACTCGAGAGGTTCTTCCCCTTCTGTTTGGCAAAAAGTATGTGACAGTTGAAAAACACCAGCGCCAATATGAATTCCGCGGGGAGCCGATGGATGCAGGAGGGAAGTAGCTGGTTAAAGTTGCGCTCTGTGGGAGAGGCCTATATTAAGTAGTGGACGTCTTCAGACTGTTGGTGGTGATTATGGTGAATATGAATTCTAGGTTTGGGCGTGTGTTCTTGTGAAGAGAACAGCTTGTTGTACATTTTGGATCCGAAGCGGTATAAAGGGAACTGTGCGGCGATGATGATTGGTGGTGCGGCTGAAGCGTTGAACTCGCACCCTGGACAGTATAAGGTGTTACTTAGTCGGAGGAAGGGGTTCATACGAGTGGCGATGAAAAGCGGGTAAGTATCCATACTGGTTTGGTTTGGTGTAAGCCGTGTGGTCCCGGTGAGAGAATAGGACCACTAAATCTATTCACTTGGGTGCCGTAAGAGCCGGCTAAGGGAATATCCAGCAGCATTCTCCTCGGTACATTAAAACCTTCTGCGAACGTGATAAGTGTACAAAGTATCGTTTCTTTGGGGAGGTTCAGCAGTAGAAGTCTTCCGAAAGTTGATGTGATCCTTACTGGTTTTATGAACATGAAAGAGTGTGTATTATTATCTTTAAAATGAACATAAATTATTGGAATTTGTGCTCGACCGGAAATAAAATATACGCTACAAATGAAGGAAAAGTTATAATTATGTTGTGTTGGCTATGCAGATGTGTGTGTGGGTGATAAACTCAATATTTAGTGCTGCTGAATAATATATTATAGAACTTCGCAAAATTATCCGTACAGTGACGTCACTGGCCTGTTTTAGGCGGCGCGGTGGTTGTACCCGTTGTCCCCCACGTCTTGTCACGAGTTACATTCCTGAGAACGGTTAAACCTAACTTGTCTAGCTATACTAGCCCCAAACGCTTGCAGTATTTACAGGGATTACAAACATTATTGGCTGTGGCGCGTTTCAAATATAAACAATGTGTATTTAAATTTCATTTTGTTTTTTTGTATGGTGATTTTGACAAGCGAGCCAGTGTAGGCTCTGTTTTGAATCGCGCTAAGAGCTCACGGTATATACGCCCCCTGGGAAACAACGGGAACCCGTTTTGTTCTTATACCTACATATTACTGTTCTCTTTGAATGAGTTAATGTGGTGATCTCTACTGGTCTTTCAACGTCACATTTTATTTTTGCCAGCCAGCACAATAGCCGTGCGTCGCAATTTACTCTTATCGTAACAGACACATCGCATCGTGCGCTGACATAAACTTTATTCCAATGTGCCTACTTTCAATATTTCTAGTGCTTTGAGCTGATAAATGAAGCCTAGGGTAAGCCAAATATAGGTAGGTATCTTCTAGGCAAGCATGTACCATCGAGACCGCCTCGTCACTTTCCATCAGGTGAGACTGCGGTCAAATGCGAGCCTATTTAGTTATTAAAAAAAATACAGTATGCCCGTCATCAGTACCTCTATATTTAACGCGTTTCTCATCCTTTATTCCGCCTTTCCAGAGCATCTCTGGTGCCAGTATTCTTGTTCGGCGAACCTGACGCGTTCAGGCCTTTCGAGAACCCCGAGAACAGTCGCCTGAGGAGGTTCCAGGAGAAGTTTAAGGAGATCACTGGAGTGTCGCCTATGTTCCCAATCGGCCGTGGCTTCTTCCAGTACTCGTTTGGATTGCTGCCATTAAGGAATCCCATTACAACTGTTGGTACGCAATTACTCCCTAATATTAGTCATCATCATCATTTATAACTGAAGACGTCCACTGCTGAACATAGGCCTCCCCCAGAGACCGCCAGTTTGAGCAGCTGCTCGCCTCCTGCATCCATCCGCTCCCCGCGGTTCTGACCAGTAGGCCTAGCACGAATATTTCCGTAAAAGTAACTGTATCGTTAACGTAAGCCATTTGTATGGCATTTGATCAGCGCCCCTACCGGGCGTAAAACGAATCAAAATTTGGTAGCACGAAGGGTTTTGGCTACTATCCTATCGCCTTCGTAGCGCCGCGTAACGCTAACGTTAGACATTTTGTATGAAAACGCGAGCACGAATATTGCTTTGACGTAAACTCGAAGGCTGACTATCGTAGTGTCATCGTAAACTTACGAAGGTTTACTCACTTGGAATTTGTTCGATATAATATTTCGATAGTTGTAAAATTTGCTTCGTGCTACCACCTAGCGTCGCCCTGCGTAAGTGTACGGTAAATATTCGTGCTAGGCTTACAGGTCGTCGGTCCACCTAGCGCTAGCATTCACTACCTCGCCCCGGCGGTCTGCGCCAGTGGGTGGGTACCTTATTCAGTTCGGTTACCCACCAGACGTGTGGGGCCGTGTGGGTGTGGCGGAAAGTCCCCGGTGAACATCACCCTTTTTTACCTGGTAAAAAGAATTTTATGTATTCCACCAGCTGCGGGGGCAACTGGTGGATATGTGGGACTCTCCGCTAATGAGACGGCCTACCCACTAAAAATCCAGGGGTACCTACCCAGCGCCTTGTGCTGGGGACCCTAATTTAACTATGACTAACCATTTCAAGTTTAAGAAATCAACGAATTAACTGCTAACCCAACGCATTATCGACTAAACACTAAACAGTTTACTGATCGCATTCCAGTTGGCGCGCCATTGGAAGTGAAAAGGAACCTGGATCCAACGCCAGAAGAGATAAACGCCGTCCACGCACAATTCACGGAACGGCTCATACAATTGTTCGAGAGCGAAAAGAAGAAATACTTAAAAAACTCAGATGATACTCACCTAGTCATATTGTAAACATTTAGAATATGGAGCTGAGGAGTTATCAAGTGAGTACTCAATTTTAGTACTTACGTTGGAACAAACAAGGTTCAAAGTAAAATGAATAATAACTCGTTCTCAAAGGACTTGCGTTTGGAAAGAAAATTTATCATCCTAAATTTTAATAGTATACGTAATAACAAAACATGCTGTTTTGAATTGTTCAAAGAACATGCTTTTTTAAATAAGAATTATTTAAGTATATTTTAATTAGATTGTGTGCTATTTTAATAATGCATCCAATTCTTTAAACTTGTATAAAATATCATTTAAACATCACAAAATCAAGCCATGATACCAATTACATAATTTAAATTATTATTATACAAAATATAATTCTAAAAATTCGTTATATAGACTGATCATTACTTATAATAATTGTTGTTAAACAAGTAGATGTAAATTAAAGCCTATTATTAATGTTAAATAAATAAGATATTTAATAAAGGTTTTTAAATAATTTTAACATGTTTACAGTTATAGAACTCTTAGGAAAATTAAGATTAGGTTAACACTGACTATTCAACAAAAGAATCTAGGTCATTATTTTAGCCTACACCCATACAAAGGAACGACACACTATGCCTGTTTTCTATAAATGAGGATCATCATTATCATCATCATCATCAGCCGGAAGACATCCACTGCTGAACATAGGCCTCCCATCGGCTCCCCGCGGCTTTAGTGGGGGATAAATGAGGTTGTTCATGTAATAAACATGAGGTTTTAAAAAAAATTAGCTCAATTTAAAAACACGGGAATTAAAAATGTTTCTTTCATTTTTTTTTAAGATTTCAGTTGTATAAAATCCGAACGCATGTTGATGTCATCTGGATTAGTAAAAAAAATTGTTTCTTAGGCTAATCTGTGAGTATTTTACAAGTACATGATAAGTTTAAACTTCTTGTTAGGTATTTCTGTATAGTAAATATCCTAAGGTGTTTTACATATTCCTATTTGCTTAATAGGTATTATATACTTTTTTATGTTTTTTATCCATATCGTATCTGTGATTCCTCACAAAGAGTATTATATAATACCTACGTACCACATTCCTAACCTAGTTTCGTATAGTACCTATTTATGTTCCTTTCTCGTTTCTTAGCGTAGCGTACTCTTTGACGTAGTTGTGAGGTGACGACAGCAGGTACATGCATGAATATTGATCACTGACCTAACCTTAAATATTATTATCCGAAATAAATTTTACTCCCATGTTAGAAAAATGATCCAATTTACTATTTAAATATATTTCATTTATACTTTCCATACGTACAAGTATCATTTAGCCACGCGGCTTCTTTCTGCAGTGTCTGCTACGCTCAAAATGCATAGGATCTGTCATTCTTCTTTTTTTTTTCTCTTATATTTTGGCTCCACACATAGTGTATTTAGCCAGTGTCAAGTATTGTAATTTTTCACAATGATAGAATACTTCACGCAAAGTCAAGTCTTAGTCACAGTCTGCGTAGTCATAGTCCAGTCTAAGTCAGGTAGTCTCAGTCCAGTCTAAGTCATGCCCTAGTAAAGTGGTGGCCACTTTACTAGAAGCTTCTATGGAATTTTGGAAGCAACACGAAAAATCACGTTTCACAGCATTATATCACTTGCCCACACTCATGCTCGTAATTCAGCACTTAATGTGGAAAACGCCACCGATTTTAAACATTAACACTGGAAAAAGCACGAGTTTTGAAAAATAATACAACGCAAAGACGTGAACTTTTCCGCGTTCCCGCCAAAACTCCTCATTCTTCTTTATTACTCAACAAAATTTATTTTATGATCTGTGTTAAATGTTAAATCAAATAATATCATCTTGCGTCTAAGGGAACGGGAGGTATGAAAAATGCGATTCAATATTTTTCTATTTTTATTTACTTTATAATTATTTACATTTATATACAACGTTATAATTTAATGATGCGCTTGCGTTAACGCACTTCACTCTTTTGAGCATTTTCGTTTACCGCCAACATACTGTATACTAAAAATAGCGCATTTTGAAAATAATGATAACAAAATTACCTATAACAGATGTGTAAAAAAATATTTTTTTTCGACAGACTATTATTCCCGTCTTGGACTCCCCTACTATAATAATTTGTACGCCCCCCCCCTTAAGAAATTTCTGTATCCGTGCCTGGTTTAATTTGATTACAGCGCCATCTTTAGTACAAAAGTAGCCAAACTACACGACTCTCTTAGTTTCATTTATGAAGGTATTATTATTATAAATATACATTACGAGCGGGAATGATACAGAGTATGTTCGGGCATGTTACTACGTTACCTGCCTATTATAATAATAATCTACAAAAGATTTACCATTGATTAGGTACGTTTAAACCATAGCTAATGCAAAACTTTTACTTCTGCGTGCTATCAGAGTTTTATCGTTCTATCAGAAAATTTCGGAAAAAATATTTTATTGTATGGTACAAATTTAATTTTAATAGCTGCAGGTATGTAATTGATATAACTACTGCGAATTCTTTTCCCTAGTTGTTTAAGTACAGTTAACGACTACCCCAATAAAGGTAGATAATAATGACTAAAATAAACTTTAAAAATATGGTATCGTAGTATCATGCGGGCGTCAGTCCAGATCCCGCCCATTCAGACACTCGAAACAGAGCTCAAGAACAAAATCTCTATAATATAAACAAAAGTATTAAAATAAGAGAACAAAATCATGCTACACATTGAAAAAGTTAAAAATACTGACAAGATAACATCAAATAAATTCCTTGACACTAAAAACCTAAATACCAACGAAACTGATATCACCAGACACGTTATTCACGTTTTGAACTCAAAAATACGCTCGAGCGACGCAAAGTTCTATTTTAGTAGACAACTGAAATGTTATATATACTTGTGCATTGAATTTTACGCTCTATTACGCTTAAAAACCTCACTGAAAATGTTCAAGAGCTCAAAATAACCAAACAAACTTAACAAAGGCTCAATGTCATCTAAAGGCTATAGATGTAATTAAAAATTGACAAGAAATACCTAGTCGCAATGTCTATTGTAATACATGAATAATTTAATATTAATTAATTATTGGCAGTTACACTGGGAAATGGTTGTACTTTAGAAGACATTAGATAATCATATAAATCACTACAAAAAAGTATTACCTACATTCTTAACAAACCAAGAAATACCGCAGACAGAACCACCGCATCTCGTGTGTGAAACCACTGAGAAATTTGCTATATAGGGCATCAAACTATGCCTAAAATGTATATGCTGTGTATCCAGTGTAACTTAAAAATCTCGTAACGAGCCTGGATTTTACCCCCTAAAGTCACTATCAAAGTTAAAGTTGATCCCAAAAACGTGTTACGTCTGAAATAAACTGATCCATCATTATCTAATGGACTGCAATGGATCGTCACAAACTAGCACGTGATGTCGAAGCTGTAGTAATCGATCGAAGCCACTGTGGGCTAAAGTCACATCAATGGAAAAGTCAATGTTTATTTGGGAGTCACTCTCACGCTTGTTTTGGATGCGGCGCCGGCGCCGGCGGGGCAGGCTTGAAGCACTGCAAGAGGAACGCTGTATACATTATGAACGCTATTGAGAGCGCTATGAGCGCGTACATGAATATGTTTAGCTCCGGCTGCCTGAATCTGTTCTTTCGTAACCATTCCAGCACCTCTTCCTCCGACATTAGGTCGCCTGAAATCGATCGTTTGAGTTAGTGTGGTGAAATTTGATCTCATATCGTGATTTGTAACAATGGAGACTTACCTCTATAAATACTTGGGAATCTCTTTCTAAAGTATACAATTGCTGGAAGTTTTGTGACTCCCCATTTGCGAGCGTAGCGTGGATCTTGCATTTTGACGAATGTTATGTCTAAATTGTCGGTTTCGCTATCAATGTTTTCTAGTTTGTCTAATACGGCTCTGCTTTCTGCTGATTTCTCATCTAAAATTTGAAATGAACAGGTAAAGATTTATGTTGTTTACTAATCTTTGACTTTACATTGCTAAAACAAAAACAACTTACAGAAATATACTGCCAAGAATTCGTTCTCTTCCAAAAGCTTGTCCAACATTTTCCTATTCACCTCCTCGATTTCGTTTTTTATTTCAAAAACGTCCTGAGAAGTCAGCCATTGCAGCACTCTGTCGACTTGATGTAAGTCTCCGTCGTACAGCATCGGCACTTGCTTTCGGAAGTAAACTAGAGATGGGATGTTTACTACGTTATATGTGGCAGCTGCTTCAGGACTAGCGATTTTGACGAAATCTATACCATATTGATCGACTTCGCCATCAATCTGTTCGAGAGACTCAAGAAGTTCTTCGCATTCTGGACAATCTTCATCGTCGTCTGAAAATTAATAAAAATAAATTAACTGTTTAAACATACAGTGTCTTCATTCATAAAAGCTGAAGTGTGTACTTACAGAAAAATACGACAAGTAAATGTGATTCGTAGAGTAATCGTTCCAACATCCTTTCGTTGACCGATTCTATTTCATCTGCCAATTCACGATTATCGTCATCAATCAGCCATTCTAAAATTGACTCTTCATTTTGTAGATCACCTTCAAAGAGCAGGGGATTTCCGTTCCTGAAAGTTTTTCAATGTTAAATACTTGTTATTCCATGTGATCTATTTTTTTAATAATTGAAGTCTTATTTACCTAAAATAGACCATGGCAGGGAAGGTCTTAATAGAATATCGTTTGGCTAGCTGTGGGTCTTGGATCTTCACCATATGTATGCCATACACATCGCATTCATCATCAATATTCTCCAGCTCTTCAAGAATGTGGTCACATATATGGCAATTCAATTTATCTGTAAAAAAGCAACGGATTCAATAAATCCTCATAAGCCAAAGGATCAAGTATAATGTATGAGTTGATACTCGCATATTTTGTTAGTAACTTACAGAAATATACAGCTAGGTATTGCGTATCTTCAACCATATGTTCGAGCATTACTCTTGTAATAAGCTCAATACGGTCCTCAGTCTTCTGCGTTATCAACCATTGAAGTACTTCTTCTTCTTCCGCTAGAGATCCTTCGTACACATTTGGCACGTTGTTCTCAAAGTAGACTAGCACTGGGAAATCCGTGGCTCCATACGATTCAGCTATAGAGAAATCCTGAGTCTTTACAAACTTAATACCGTGCCTGTCACAGTCATCGTCAATGTTCTCAAGTTCCTCCAGGATGCCAGCGCACTGTTCACAGTCAGGACCGTCTGAAACGTCGACATCTATTGCCAATCATGGTGTAACGATGTTTTGTGAGCAAAACTACTTGGATGAAAAACTGTCTAAGTCTGAACATAGTGGATATAAATTATGGGGTGGATTCAGAAGTGCTATCAATTACTTCATTTTATATATAGCAACACTGTTTGGAAGGGCGCAATTCATTTCAAACTGAGAAACAGTCAGTACCTATACAAAAATCCAATATGCCATAGTGAATATGGAAATAACGATCATTTCCAAATAATAAGTGCAATGTAATACGAATATACATATTTATAGGACAATCATGCTACATGCAACAAAAGTGCTACGTTGCAAGTCAGGGGTTTAAGGGGCTGCATACAGGTGCAAGGGAATAAAATGCCGTAAGGTGCAGGCATTTACAAGGGGAATAGTGTACCCTCTACTTCCAGTCCCTCTTCGTCTTCATGGTCTTTTTCTACTTTCTTTTTGCCTGTCTTTTTCATCATTTTTGAATTGCATATTTCGCACAACGTTTTGTTCCCTAATAAAAAAGCAACTGGGTTAATTTTGTTATATTAAGTTTGCAGTTATTCTTAAATTTAAATATTTAATTGCAGAATGATCTTCACCTCTTTTTTACCTATATTTACTTACAGACTGATAAATATTACATACAGCTTAACCGTAGCAAAAAATATAAGTACTTATGCCGAATAGTTAACGTTAGTTGTGTCATTTGTGTAGTGTAAAACTAAAGGTAACATTCATTTAGCAACTTACAAAAATACACTGCAAGAGACGGCTCTTCTGCTATCAAGTCCAACAAATCCTGGCCCTCTAAAGCTTCAATGACATCGCCAGCTGGATTCTTCTGCACCAACAACCAACTCAACAGCTGTTGCTCATCATATAAATCACCTATAAGTGTAATTTTGTTATTGTGTTCAATTGATTACCAATTAACTATTCGCATTTTTTAAATGTTTACGTTACCAGCATAAATTACGGGGTCCTTGGAACCCAATTTGAAGAACAGGACAGCAGGGAGTGCGAATACTCCGTATTCTTTAGCCATTTGTTTGTCGTCTATCTTTACGAAGTTGATGCCGGCACCGTCCGCGTCGTCGTCTATGTGCTCAATTTCCGCAAGAACTCTGGGGCACTGTTTGCAGTCATTACTGTCTAAAACATGTGTGATGTGCAATACAGTTGGTTGTGTCAGTATTCAAATCATATCAAGGATACAATCAGGAATAGAATAAGCATTGATAAGTAGAATATCAAATTAAAGAACTCACAAAAGAACACAGCTACATAATCTGACGTCTGCCGTATCTTCTGGAACATTTTCCTGTTTACTTTTTCGATGTGATCTGTTAATTCCATGTTTTCCGGATTAGTAAGCCAATCTAAAATTTCTTCCTCATCGTCGATGTCACCATCATAGTTGATGGGTTTTGTCTTTCTGAAGTATGTTATTCCAGGTGGGTTTCTAAAGCCGTACTTCTTAGCCATTAACCGATCACTGCATTTTACTATTTTAATTCCGTATTCCGCTGCTTCGTCATCAATTAGTTCTACATGTCTAAGCACCTTGGGACTGTCTGGATCATCATCTTTATCTGAAATTAAAATATAAATGCCAATTGGTTCTTATCTTATGTTTATTGCTAGAGGTAATAAATGTTTTTAAATAATTGGGTAAGATTTAATACTCACAAAAGATTACTGCTAGAAATTCTTTCGTGTCAATATACTTGAACAGCTTATCTCTATTGATTTCTTCTATACTTTCGTCTTCCTTTTGTTTTACCATCCAATCCAGAACCTCAGATTCGTCCAAAAGATTCCCTAAAATAGTGTCACAATTTACATTATGCTGAAAACCCTAAGAATTTACAAATATTCAAAAGAAACCACATCCATATTATATTTTGGAAACTCACCAGTTTACATCCAATAAATGGCATGCGCGGATACTACTACAGCAATACCATGCTGACATCATTCGTGGAAAATGAGTAATGACATTTAATTTGATAGAAAAGGTATTTATTTAACAAAAAAAAGTTGTTCCAGCGCCGACTCAACGATACAACGTAACAAATAAATTAAACATCCATGCTAATTTCCGCCCAAACATTACACCTTACATATCGACATAATTTGCCACACAACGCCAGCACTGTTACTTATTGGACGGAGAGTCTTGGACGAGTCCGAGAAAATATTTTAGAATTTAACAAATAATTACAAAACAAATGGTATCAGACAGAAGCTGGCCACATTCCCGCATTCGTCCAATACAAACCGACCCCTATCGAATTACTGAAGAGATGATAGTGATATAGATTTTATTATTGCACTATTTTCCGGCACTGAGCTTTGACAAATTTTAATTTGTTATTCTCGGTACAAAATATTAATAACTATCTTTTTAATTCTATAAGTAAGTAAAAGTAATAGCTTTATCAAATGTAGCATTACAAAATAATGAGATTCCATGAAGACTAGAAAACTAAATGAACATGAAATCCTTACATCAATTATAAGTCTTTCAAGATGGCACGGCAAAATACAATAAAAATGCCTTCGTGTTGTTACTGATACGTCTCATTTCACTTTAAATTTCTAAATATTGGAATAAATTTACAATCAATATAACGATTTGTACACCTGCTAAAATGTCACTAGACATCCCAATATTTAGTCTCCACTCGATCTATAAATTCATAAAGAACTATATTTTGAAAAAGATGATTCTATGGAGTGTATTCGCCATTCAAACGATGTCGCAGGTTTCATGAGTGGTGTAATAACAAGATAAATGTGCGAATACAGGCCACGAGTAAAATGTTATATCATTCAACTCTGTTATGTGCTAGCAAGGATCAAGGGACACGAGGTTATTGAAAAGCTAGCAATGTTAATGTGCCATGACAAACTGATGCAAAGTTAGAGCTATTAGACTACTATAGGGTGAAAACAATCTTAAGGACTGTATATAACATTCGTGTCCCCTTGATGCCTCGCGTGCACGTCCGGCTTGAAGCGACATTGATGATGCCGCGTCAAACGATGGCCTAACTTAGTTTACCACCACCAAATATTCTCAGAGTCGAATAAACCTTTTTTTCCCTTTCCCATTCTTTCTGGTTTCGCAAGCGCCTTGTTTTTGCCCTTAGCTGGTTTCTCCGCGTGTTTGGACTTGTCGATGTTCTTGGACGGCACCTTGGTCGGCGTGGCCTTGGCTACTTTGGTCGGACTTTGGACTTTAGTAGGACAGCACTGGTAGGGTTCGTAAGTCATTTTAGGGACCGCCGGTTTCGCCCCCAATCCAATGTAGAAACAGCGATCGCCTGCAGTCAGTAAAAATTTGGTTTTACAACCCGTATAAACGGCAATCATAAGAGAGTTAACTGCGAGTTAATACTGTGCACGTATTTAAGCGCCTATTGTTAAGCGCTATTAATTCTAGAATGAATAATGTTAGTAAGTTTAAGAATTCAAAACATTTATTCGGTAAGCGGTTCGCGAATGACTGCAGGCGACAGCTAGAAAGGTAGGACCCATGCGGGTGCCGTGACGACCATGCAGATGTAACTAACTGGGGTATTCCGTGCCTCCGTGCGGGGTCTCTCTCGGGGTCATTCTAATCAATTACCTGTGAACATTCTCTTTATTCTACCAAAAAAACTATAATCTTCAGCGTTATCTTGATTGCGACTTCGAACATTAGTACCTACTTTCTGACCTTGTCTTCTTTTGGTATTATCGTCTTCATCGTCATCTTCATCATCATCTTCATCATCTTCATCATCATCATCATCATCATCGTCATCGTTAAGACTAGATTTCTTTCCAGGAAAACGATTTTTTAATTTGTCATTTGTGTTTTTTGACGGATACCTACTCCTTGAATTTCTTAACTTTTGTATGTTTCTGATTTTTGAGTTGGCATTATCGTTGTCGTCGTCGTCATCATCGTCGTCATCGTCGTCGTCATCGTCGTCATCATCGTTGTCGTCATCATCATCGTCGTCATCATCGTCGTCGTCATCTTCGTCTTCATTGTTGCTTATTTTGTGTGCCAATTTTCTACTGGGGGTTTGTATATTTAGCCTACTTCCCAGTAGTTTTTTATCATTTTTACTAATAAAGGTGTTAAACCGAAAGATACTTTTTATTTTTGAAAGTGTAGAATCGTCGTCTTCATTTTCATCATCATCATCGTCGCCGTCGTCATCATCATCGTCGTCATCATCATCATCGTCGTCGTCATCATCATCATCGTCGTCATCATCATCGTCATCGTCATTGTCATCGTCTTCGTCGTCGTCGTCATCATCTGTTTTCTTTGTGCTGAGTTTTCTGTGCGCTTGTTTTTTATTTTTATCGATATCTCCTGGAGTACGAACTCGTGTTCCCATTGTCTTCCATTCTCCAGAAGTTTGCTTTTTTGGGGTGTTTCTTTTTGCTGTCTCTTCTTTCTCATTTCGTTTTAACCCCGAGACTTTTTTATTACCATCTGCACTGGCCTTTGTTTTAATATTAGCTTTATTTTTGCGGGGGCTATCTTCACCTGCAGGCATTAGTAACTGTCATGCAAAATGACACAGCTCAAACATCCAGAATTTAAGGTGTAAAGTAGTGACAGTTCGTCATTATAAAATCAATTATAAAGAATGATGTCATGCATACAATTGGTAATTTTACATTTCAAAGACTTATTTTGACCTTAATAACGACATTATTAAAAACTTTTATATGGATGTGGATTCTTACTTTTTTGGTCTACAAGCCACTGCAGAACCTTATTTTCGTGCTTTAAGTCACCTATAAACAGGATAGATTGTTAATTTACTTACAAAACAACATTTTAAAAGAAGTTTGTTCTCTGTATACTAAAAATTTAAGAGTTGTTTTAAATTGTCGGGGTACTTACCGTCATACATTATTGGTACTCCAGTTTCATAATAAACCAAAGCAGGGAAACTGAATATTCCAATATCAGAGGCCAGTTTAGAGTCCTTCGACTTTACGAACTGAATTCCATGCTTATCTGTGTCGTCGTCAATAGTTTCCAACTCTTCTAGGATATCATCACAAGTGTCACAATCTTCACTATCTGAAAAAAAAACAGTGTGAATTTACTATATAATATTTATTCGTACATCTACCTAGACTCTGGACAAAATACTTACAGAAGAAAACTGCTAGATGTTCGACGTCATTAATAAGATCCTTCAGTGTTTTCCTGTCAACACTTTCAATAATATCAGGCTGAGAGTCGTGCAGTTCCAATACCCATTTAAGAATAGCCTCTTCATGCATTAAGTCTCCCTCATAGATAGTCCTGAATTTATGGCGGTAGAAGGCCAAAGCAGGCAATTCGGAAAGGTCATATTCCTTATCTACGCCGTCATCGGATGTTTTTACGAAGTCGATGTCCTTCTCTTCGCACTCATCATCGATGTTTTCTAGCTCACTTAAGATTTTCTGGGATTTCTTGTCACCTTCTTTGTCTGTAATAATTAAACATTTTGTACATGCCCAAAGGTAATAAACCATTTTTCCCGAACCTGTAGTGGAATCATTTTCCTCCTGGAGGCTTTCTGCATTGCTACAGTATAGGAAGTTAAGGAAATTGCTAAAAGAGTCCTTTCTAAGGATAGGCAACGCACCGGTAAAGCTCTCGGTTTTGCTGATATCCATAGACGGTGGTGACTAGTAGTTAAATAGTTAATATCATTTTTATTTTACCATACGTTGTGTCAAATATCATACAGTTACAGACAAATTATTTGCCAAATCGTAAGTTTTTATGCTATTTATATTAGCTTTGTAACTTACAGAAGAATACAACAACGTGATCGTTTTCCTCAAGGATTTTCTCGAGCATCTTGGAGTTGACCTCCTCGATCTTGCCGGGGATCTCGAGTGTGTTCTCGTCGGTCAGCCACGATAGTACTTCGTCCTCGTCTTCGATGTCTCCTATAACAGGAATCAGTATTGATACATGAAACACACATAAATATAAAAACATGCTTCATGTTTAAGAAAGACATGTCATCTTTCTATTTTATTAGGTATATTTTGAAGTTGGGAAAGTTTGTTTCGAAACTTTGATCAGTATTGTGGAAGACTTACCCTTGTAAATCAGAGGATCTCTGTTCCTAAAGAACACTAGCGTGGGGAAGGTCTTGATGCCGTACTTCTTGGCAAGGGCGATGTCCTCGGTAGTGACGAAAATGATACCGGTCTCGTCTAGTTCATCATCAATATTCTCCAGTTCGTCGAGAATGTTGTCGCACTCGTCACCTTCTTCGCAGTTACCACCTGAAATATGGTCAGTTATTGGGTGACATTTTGTGAAAAAATAAAATCAGCAAGACTTATTTAAATGAAAATCTGATGAAAACGTTAAGCGATACTATAAAAAATAAACATAAGAGCAGCTGCAGCAACAGTAATTAAAAAGCTTATTTCAGGGTATTACACATTTTGACCAAAGTAATGTTTCTAAATTATAAAAAAATAAACTCACTGAAGTATACCACAACATATTCGTGCTCTTCAATCAAATCGGTCAAAATCTCATCGGTGACCTCTTCAATCGTTGCACTATTCTTCTGTTCGATGAGCCATTCCAGGACCTCGTCTTCGTTCATCAAGTCTCCTTCGTAAATAGCCGGGATGTTCTCTTCGAAGTAAACGAGTGTAGGCAGATGGTCGATGCCGTACTCTTTCGCTTCTTGCTCATTGTCCATTCGCACGATGACAATGCCTTCTTTTTCCAATTCGTCGTCGATATTCTCGAGCTCATTAAGGATCCTGATGTCTTGTTTATCATCCTTGTCATCTGAAATTCAAATATTAAACGTTAATTTGGATTTTGTATTGACCTGAAATTCTCAATTATTATTTCATATATTATATGGTACACCTATATGGTATAACATAATTTAATAATGCCGCTAGAACTTAAATTATACCGGTAGTATACTTACAAAAGATAACTGCCAAAAATGGAGTGCTGTCGATAAGTTTATCCATCATTTCATCGGTAACTTCAGGGATTTCGCTGTGTCTCTTCTGATGCAATAACCAACCCAAAAGATCATCTTCCTTCATTAAATCGCCTTCATAAACATGAGGGATGCCTTTTTCAAAGAATACCATTGTTGGGATAGTCTCAATACCATATTCCTTGGCTTCCTTATCGTCATCAATCTTCACGAAGGCAATATCATTCTGGTCACATTCGTCATCTATGTTTTCGAGCTCAGCCAAAATCTTCTGACTTTTCTTGTGGTCCTTGTCGTCTAAAATTAATTCGAAGAACTGTATTTCATTTATATGTCAGTTCTAGACATTACGGTTTATGCTTATGAAATTAAATTGAGGTAATATTAGAACATTAGTGTTATGACTCTGCCATTGGTTCAGGATAAGCCAGAGTTAAGGTACGATAAACAATAAACCAAAAGTGATTTTATAAATTATGCACATAGAAAAAAAATATTTAGTAGAAATACAACTGCATGTTGACATTGTTACAATAAAACAAAATATTGAACAATAAACTACTTTAGCTAGGTATGACATACATTACTACTGTAACTAATGAGTAAAAATAACTTACAGAACAACACAGCGACGTAGGGCATTTTATCGATGATCAAATCGAGCATTTCATCAGTGATGTCTTCAATCTCATCACTTTCACTCTGATGTTTCAGCCAATCTAACACCTTTTCTTCTTCTTCAAGGTTGCCTTCATAATAAGTAGGAATACCCTTTTCAAAGTATAGCAGTGTAGGTACCTTTTCAATGCCGTATTCTTTGGCTTCATCGTCATTGTCGATTTTGACGAAGGCAATGCCGAGTTGATCGCATTCATCATCAATGTTTTCCAGTTCGTTTAGCACTTTCTGTGATCTGCGATCGTTGTTATCATCTATGAATAAAAAAAATAACTTTTAATTAGAGAGGTGTAAACAAATAAAAAACGAGTATCTTCTGAAATAAGACCCCTACCGACTCGAGACTCGTAGCTTCTCTAGCAATGCTTTTTAGTCTGATAGACAACTAACTGCAGTGTTTCAGTCCACTCCAAGTAGTCCAACCTAATAATATATGCTGGTCAAATCATTCGTTAACATAAGTCCAACCGAGAGATGCCGAGGGATGCAAGAGGCAAGCAGCCGCTCAAAGTAGCGCTCTATGCGGGAGGCTTTTGTTCATTAGTGGACATTTTCAGGCTGCGATAATGATGTAGATTAAGTAGGACCAAAATTACTTACAAAACAACACGGCGACAGTCTTGCCATCCTTGATAAGGCGGTCCAGCATCTCATCGGTGACGTCTTCTATTTCATCTTTCTCCAGCTGATCGACAAGCCATTCCAGAATCTCTTCCTCGTTTTCTAAGTCACCTGAAAATTCAGAAATACTAACTTTACTCAAACGATTTCATTTTTATTTTTAAGTAGTTACCTATACATAATATAAGAAATAAGCGGTTAGCTAGCACTGATAAAAAAGTATGAACGCAGGAGGCAAGCAGCCGCTCAAAGTGGCGCTCTATGGGGAGACCTATGTTCAGCAGTGGACGTCTTCAGGCTGATGATGATGATAAAAAAGTGACTGTTGGGTAAAAGCCACAAAAGTCTAATAACTTTTTAATTCTATAAATAAACTTAATTTGTAAACCCCAAATAACAACTAAATAGCAAAATCATAATAATAAAAAAAAATCGGTAGATATACGTTAAAAACCGAACTACTGGTATTGCTTTCATATTGCAATGCAACGCAAGCAACATGATCTGCGCCATTGCATTTGGCAGTTTTGGCAGCTGATCTTGAAGACAATAATATGACATTGATGTTATTCAGTAGAACAGCGAAATGTGACCTTACCGTCGTAAACATTGGGGATCTGCTTCTCAAAGTAGACAATAGACGGAACATCATCGATTCCGAAAGCCCTGGCGGCCTTCTGATCATCGATCTTGACGAACTGTATGCCGTGGCGGTCGCAGTCATCGTCGATCTTCTCTAGCTCTGCGAGGACCGTCATGGACTCTTCATCACCATGGTCGTCTGAAACGTTAAGTAAAATGATTGGTTTAAAACTTCACTTTATAATTATAAGCAGCTGTTAAAAGTATTAAGTGCTGAACTTTCAATACTCGAGAAGTTTTTCTTTTAACTACCTAAGGGCATAACTTAGTCATAATAAACCTAAAAACCAGTTAAATGTTAATTTAGAAAATCTTAGAATACTGACTAATGATGGTTCTCAAGATTAACTAAGATCATAGTAAAATGAACTGGTGGAATTTATACTTGAAGGAAGATCGTTGATAATAAAAATGTGGCGAGTTGCCAATGGCCTCAATTAAATCTGTCTATGAAATTAGACCATTATTGTGGGCCGAGTTTATGGCATACGCGAAAGTTGATACTAATGTAAACGTGTACGAATCACTTCTAGTGGTTCATTTACCAAGACGTGATGGGGATTGTAATGGCAATTTCTTCTTTCACAATGTCACAGTTTCTTTTTATGAACAATATCACATCATTTTCGGAAATGCTCGTAACGAGAAAAATATAGGTATGTAAGCTTACAGAACAGCACCACAAGGTTGTCTACGTTTCCAATGAGGGTATTCAAGGTCTTGGCGGTGACATCTTCGATGACGTCTTCTTCATCCCCAGTCGATTTATTTGCGATCAGCCATTCAAGGACATCTTCTTCCCTGCTCAGTTCTCCTGGAAATTTGTAGACACCCGTTTTAGATACGCTATGATACAGTAAGAAATGTGAAAATATCAACTAATATAATTGGCTATTAAATATTGTAAACCTCTCATAAGCACACAGTTCAAAGGGCAGTGTCGTAAACATACATTTGCCACATTTTATGAGCATCCGCGCTCGGCAACCGTGTATAAATAAACTGCAAAGCTTCGCCAACAGTGCAGTCATTACGTACAATTATACACACAAATGAGTAAATTTAATCACTATATCTGCAGCTAAACATAATCGATCACCTAATTGCTATCTTGTTTCGCAATTCAAACGTCAGGGGCCATAAAAATGAGTCACTTACCTTCATAGATAATAGGTATCTGATGCCTGTAGTACACCAGTCTTGGCAGGTCTCCAAGACTGTACTCTTCAGCTAATTCCTCGTCGTGGATCTTCACGAAACCGATGCCGAGCTGGTCCGCCTCGTCGTCGATGTTCTCCAGCTCTTGGAGAGCTTTAGCGCACTTCTTGCACTCCGGCTTGTCTGTAACGTTAAACCCATGTATTAAAACCTGAGCCAAATCTTCTTTAAATCAAGGATTTCCTAAGTCATGCCTCATAGGTCCTAAAGCGGTGCAGTTAAGGGCGTCTAAATGAGTTTTAAGAGAAAATTAATGTGTGCGTGTAAGCGTGTGTCGTGCGTGCAACATGATACACTTGTTGTCTTAATATAAATACGTGTATTGTGGTGCGAGTGAACGTTTGAAGCGTAGGAATCAAAAAGAGAAAACTTGTTTATGCTAGTGTCTCTAGCATATTTTCCTTTGTGTACTAAGGATGCTAGTATATCAACAAAACTCTGTTGCTTTAGTAGGTAACCATCTTGAAGACCCAAGTCTTTGGTCGTTTAGTAACGTGCAGCAGCTCATTGTTTGCTTTTAATATAGTTTATTATGATTTGTTTATGATATTTGTTTCAATTACTTTATAAATTAGGACATAGTAAACAATGTTTATTATGACTCTGTGTTGTTCAAAAGTATTTGGGTCAAGGTCACCGTGCAGTTTTTTCAGCAAGTTCGTGCAAATAATAGACGCCGCGTTTTAGAGGTTTACGTTATTTTGATTGGATTAGTGTTGAATCGCTTTTTTAGAGTCGTTAAAGGTTGGGCGAGCGGTTGACGTCGAGATTCGTGACATGTCGGTCCGTCAATCCGAGCTTGCTGGCGGGCCGCAAATAGCTCCGCAAAAATAGCTCGCCTCGGCCCGATACTGCAAACGTGGTTTTGATTCTAGCCTTCCTTACGCTACGCCAGATTAACTTATATATCGAATCGCAATACAAGCAATTAGAAATACATTTAGGTAATCAAGGAATTATAGCGATAGAAGTAAAAGGATAACATGAAAGTGATAAAGAGAACGTGAGTTGCTAAGTAAAATGGAAATGTTATATTAGAACGATTTCGAATAGGATAAAGATTGGGAATAATTAACGATGACTCATATCTCTAGAAATGTTGTATCCGAGCCAAATGTTCTTTAGTTCTATTCATCATACATTGTTGATTTAAGTAATGCGAACTGGGTTCGCATAATTTTAAGGTTGCCATTGATTTAATAACGTTCCCCTGTTGTCAATCTATAAATTCACGAAATAAGCGAAAAGCAAATAACATCTGAAACATAAGATACTATCTACGAAGCTGGAAGAAATATAGCAAAACGGACAAGTAGGCATGCCGCCGGCTGAGATCTTACTTACTGTTTGACGGGCCGCAACTTTTGTGATCAGGACCTACGTCAAAAACACAATCAAATCACACGCACAAGTAACTCCTCCACTACTCCTCGCTAACATATGAGTTACGATTCACAGGTCTACACAGAATTTACAGTTGATAGTCGTAATAGATGTTAGTTGAAAAAAATGCCTTTAATTTACCACATTAGCTAATTTACGAAGAACAAAACACTCGTGATGCCAAGCCAATACTTACAGAAGAGAACTGCTACGTAATCTGTGTCCTCGATGATTTTTCCTAAGATCTTTTGGTTTACTTCTTCTATCCGGTCAGGAAGGTCCATTGCTTCTAAACTCGTCAAGAAATCCAGGACGCTCTCCTCGTCCATGAGATCTCCTAAAATGTGAAAATACGTGGGAAATCAAAATGAGTCTTGAGCAATAAAATATAGATACATTAAATTCTAAAATACATAAATGTAAGATAGTTATAGCTGACAATGAATCATAGCTTCCTATGATTCTAGAGCTCCACCTGTTTAGATGGTTTCTTACAATATTAGAGACTGCTTCAAATTAAGATGTTGTTTTGCAGTCATTTTTTATTGTTACTAGAAGTCGATTGTTCGGTATAGGACAGATTTGTGTAGTAACAGGTGCTGCTGATTCTCTATTGTATTAAAGTAAAGACCTAATATTATATTATTTATATAGTTTCGTAAGATCTTTCTCAGTAGTATGACGAGAAATTTTATCATCAAGTTAACACCCCATTAAAATTTTTAAACTATTTCTTTCTTAGTAAACTCTTGCATCGTACCGTAGCTACCATCATTCAACTTGCCACCGATTTACCTTGCTTGCTTTGCTTGATTTACCGTAGCTATAGGCAGTAATAGGCACGGTAAATGCAGACACACTCCAAATATGAAATCTTTATGTCTAGCAGTTTGGTTGGTTGATCGTTGTCTATCAGTTAGTCACTCGGGATGGCCTTCTACTACTTAATATAGTTAGATATAGTGAACAGCCGATTCTTGGAATTCTGTAGATTTCTAAAAATGTATATTGTGTTTCCCAACCGCTCAACCGTTGTTTATGCTATATAATTATATCAAAGAGAATTTCAGTATTTATAAAATACCTATTATTAGAACGATGCAAAAATAATCTTTTAATATCTACACTTACTAT
Organism: Ennomos quercinarius; assembly: GCA_910589525.2. Classification (NCBI taxonomy): domain Eukaryota; kingdom Metazoa; phylum Arthropoda; class Insecta; order Lepidoptera; family Geometridae; genus Ennomos; species Ennomos quercinarius. The sequence continues at coordinate 14,855,063 of OU342497.1, forward strand.
CACCTTATACATAGCAGCTGTTAATGACTTTGCCGTCATTATCACCACTCGACAAACGCTATAGTAGTAAAAAATGTGCAGTCTTTCAGGATCCAATTTAGAATCCTACGTTTATCTATATCCTACCAAAGTCACAGAATATATTTTACTACCGCCATAGCGGAAAGGTTCTCGAGTGGCGACCACGAACCGGAAGACGCAGCGTAGGCCGGCCCCCCACTCGGTGGACCGACGACCTGGTGAAAGCCGCGGGGAGCCGATGGATGCAGGAGGCGAGCAGCCGCTCAAGGTGGCGTGCTCTGGGGGAGGCCTATGTTCAGCAGTGGACGTCTTCAGGCTGTTGATGATGATGATGACCGCCATAGCGACGATTCCAATGAATACGTGTTTATTTCAATTGCATGTACAACTTTTTCATTAGGTACCTAATACCTATGTTGTTCTTTCTTTTTTCCTTGGGCTAGCTACGTACCTATACATTATACATCACTTTATACATTGTAATTAGTAATAACAAAAAAGAGCGGTTTGACTCGACATTTATAATCCGAGCAGCCAAGGAATGAAATACTTTACCAGCGTCTTTGTTTCCCGATAAGTACAATCTGGAGCTCTTCTAGTCGCGAGTGGATTCCTAGGTATCTTCTAGGCAAGCATGTACCATCGTATATCGCATCGTCACTTCCCATCAGGTGAGATTGCTGTCAAATGCGGGCCTATTTCATTGTAAAAAAAAAAGTAGTTATGTTTAAGATTTGTCGCATTACCTTCGTAAATAATCGGTTCCTTCTCACGGAAGTACGTGAGGGCGGGGAATTTCGTGATGCCATACTGTTTCGCGAGCCGCTTGTCGTTGATCTTCACAAAGTCGACGCCGAATGTGTCGGTGTCGTCGTCGATCTTCTCTAGTTCTTCGAGCACTTTATCGCACGTTACACAGCTTCTCGCGTCTGCAATGGAAATTGTTGATAATGGAAATCTTTACTAACTATGGCATAATATTAGTTAGTCTAATCGTTTCATCAAGAGCTTACAAAATATCGTCATGCAAAAAACAAGCAAATGTTATGTCAGCGTCTTTGCGTTGCCGAACTGTCTCGTTCTTGATGTTGTAAATTATAATTGTTTTCACAATTTGAATTTTATCATTATCAAATTTGAGTGGTCTGAGTTATTTCACAATTTGAATTTTATCATTATCAAATTTGAGTGGTCTGAGTTAGCAACTCAGACCACTCAAATTTGATAATGATAAAATTCAAATTGTGAAAGCCAAAGTAGGGCCAAGGGTGCTAACCCTTGGCCCTACTTTGGCATACCTATGCCAAACACACACACACACACACACACAGTGGTTAGAAATAACTAGCATCCTTTTAAAAAACAAGTTCATTATTTCTAACATACGTTCCAGAAATAACTACAAATAATGCTAAACAGTTCGGAAGTAGCCGTTGCGCCGCGCCTCGCCTACGCCATTACAAACGTTAAAACAGAACATGCTGCCTAACATTGAAACGTTGACAATTAACAAAACAATCGTTGGGGACGTGACATCAACGTTTGGCAGGGAATTCGTCTACCTCGGCACTCGACTCTACTACAGTCATAAAGAATTGAGTAAAAAGATGTGGGTAGGTAGTAGGTACCTACGAAAGCAAAGCGAGACGCCGTAATCCACCCGAGTGTTAAAATCAAAGCTGTCAAGTGTCAACACATCTAGGAACAGTAGAAGCCAGTCGATCGTATTTTTCCCAAGGAGAAAGACAGGCGGACAGACTTAAATCTAACAAATAAAAAATACGATAATCAACGATTTTAATAAGTTCTTACGACAGGACCCGTTGGCAGAAAATATGAAAAATGTATCGAGGTGGCCTTTGTGATGGATTAGTTAGTACTTAGATATTATGTAGGAACACACAATTTTTTTACACAAAAATTTGCAAAACATAATAACATGCCTTGCCCTAATCGTATAGCATAATATGCAGAGCAGAGGTTACTTGTAAGGGCTGACTGTTGCTTGTTGGATCGATAAGTACCTAGCTGTATTACAAAATCCGCAATGGGTTAAAAAAAAAGTCAAGATAGTTAAGTTCCTAAACTTCCTGCGTGATAGAAGATGTTTAGGGAAAAAAACTTAAGCAAGAGAAAAGTAGACTGATTATTGTATCACGATGGACAGTACAAAAACATTTCTTTGCTATTTACATTATAAATCTGGAAACCTACACAGCTGCTTGTGGTTTGTTGTAGACTTCTGAAACGTCAGCAACAAAATAAACTCGTAAATCTCGCAAAGCAAGAGGTCGTGACTTGACTGCCTACGCAACTGCTCTGCGCGAGTTGTATTTATGGTCTATCCCACATACGCTTCAGTTGTGCTTGCTTTTAGTTTAATAGCTTCAGCGTCTTTATGATGCCTGGACATAATGAAAATGTTATTATCCCTGGCGTTTATAATGATAAACTTTATTTTTAACGCTTTTTGTATAATATGATATGATTTTCTTATGAACTAGGTGTCAGAATTAGTAGGCCACCCAAAGGCTTAACGACTATTGTCTTACGACAACAGCCGGGACCACAATTCTGACACCAGGGCTGACCACTTGCCTAGACGAGAAGAAGAAGATGAACTAGGTATTAACGCTAGCGCCGTAGAGTTATTGATATCGAATGCATTTATCAAATGTTTTAAGTAAATACGAACAAATCTAAAATCTATAAGTACTTATTACAAGTTTGTTTCCCAAGGAATCATAATAAGCATTGCTTGGCCAAATACTCCTAAACATAGGTAATCATTCCTTACAATAATAGCTCTACCAAGCAGATGGCTCATTCAAAGTGGCTTTACACTTCTTCCTACGCCTGCATTTGTGTATTATTGGCGATAAACTTTCATTAAAAATAAACAAGACTCCGTTTCGAAAATGCTCTCGAAGAAAAAGAGGATCATAAAGATGCAAACGATGGCTTTGGATCTTATATAGTTAGACGATTAGTTAAATAACATTCCTTATGAACAGCCACTGATGTACACAAGACCACGGCCTCAAACAAACAGGATGAAATGAAAGCATAAACATCAATGAAGTTCAGACGTAGTGTGACGCATAGACGCTAGATATATTTCAACCAGTAGGTACAAATATTATACTCTCAAGTATACGTGGAGTATTTTGGATGTTAATAATATTTGTGTGCAATTTTTTAAATATGTTACATACTATTTATAATCGTATCAATTGGTCTATATATTGGTGTATTTGGTGGTGTTGGTTTGGTGGTTGGTATTGGTGATTCAGGATAGAAAAATGACACAAAAACACTATATATCATCTCATCCTCTTTGCCTTTTCCGTTTTCACATTTGTTCTTGGGGTAGGCTGCCAATCTAAGCTGTAGCGGCAAGCTACCAGAATTACGTCACGACCGACTGCCATCTGACCTCGCAACCCATAAGGAACTAGTAACAAGAATGGTTAGACCATACATCAGATTCTATAAGGCGTCTGACTACCCGTAACGATTGTCATAGATGTACTTATGACTGACGGAACCGACGGCTTAACGTGCTCTCCGAGGCACGGAGCGATGGCAACGAAAACACATAGGTAACTTACTAGATAGGCAAGTCATTGGTGCAAGGCCGAGGATCGAATCTGGTGCCGTCAGATTGCGATACAAAAACGATACCTAGTGATACAACTATAAAAATTCTGCCAAACAACAGGTTAACGTTACAGTAGCTGTTCACAACTTACCTTATTCTACATTCTAATTTGATCTATTGTCGAAAAAATATTTTTTGGAATGAATACTGTACCTAATCTACCTACCTACGTAATAAAAAATCATACATTTTATTATACACGGATGACGTGAATGACGACCCTGTTCCATGTTCAGTTTATTTTCTGTTTCTCTGATTCGTATGGGAAAAGAAAGACGTCAGAAAAGCTATATCTACGACTAAAATTATAACAAATTAGTTGCTCTGTGTCTACTCGGAGTTAACAAATCACGGTTTGGGTTGGTGGCTCTGATAAATAACCATGTTTCTGAAATAGCAATATAACGCAATCTGCTCCACTTACACCACAGAATAGATATATAGTAGTACTACGTACTTATAGATCCTAAATCATATTTTTCTGATGTCACTCTCACGCCTTCGTTAGTTTCAGCGTGCTTTGATTAATGATAATAAATAAATACCTACATGAGCTGTAATGAATGACACACCCTGTAGGTATTGAAAGCTTTTCAATCTAGTGATTACAAACAAAATTAACAAATTTTACTAATACAAAGATGCATTCAGAATCAACACTAATTCTTATTACTAAAACAAACTTGTTCTGATATTTCATTTAAAAATACATAATTAATCATTACCTACACAACGAATTATGATTGTGTAGGTGGTACAGGTGAGGTGACGTGTGTTTTCATGTGTGAGTGTGAAGAATGATTTGTTGGGAAACCGCATGAAGACGTATAAAGTATAATGACGATTAATAGCAGGACTTCAATTAGCAACCAGCTAAAAGATTTAAACATCTGAACTAACAAAGAACAATTAAGCATACAGAAATCAATTCCATTTTAAAACTCATATACTATCTGCTTACTTTATAGAGTCTCTATAGAGTAGGCTGGTACTGGGGCCAATTTTAAAGGCTTTAGTTGACAGATCTAAAACTTCTAAAACTGTTGCTGTCCTTGTCAAATAGACGGCAATGTAAGAGACGGATATATTTTTAGTATTTTAAGGACTGTCAACTAAAGCCTTCTAAATCGGGCCTACTGTCATGCTAGTGGAAAATAGGTACTAACTAAAATTCAAATATTCCAGATTTGAAAATATTTAACATATTATCAATCAATCGTTTTCACAAAAATCATTATAATCCCTGTGTATGAATTTCGGTTCATCTCTATAAACAGCCATCCACTTTTAAAGAAATAATGATGTTTTATAGCGACAATTTATTATTTTTCTTGTATAAGAAATGAAGAGGCTTAAGTCAATAATTCAGTAAAACATTAATAAGTATAAACAAGAATGAAATAAATCAGTCCTTTAAAACCGAGTTGTTGAGCTGCCTACCTACTCGTCTTACTAAATTTACGTTAACACATAACAATGTTTTGTTTAAAAGACTCGATGATGGATATCGTCTAGCAGACGCAGGTGTGAAAAATATTCAAATTACTAAACATCAATCAGTATATTTCACCATAAACAATATTGACCTAGGAGTAAAGGTTGCGTTATTATTATTACAGTCGGCTAACACTAAACTTCTATCAAGTTTCTACATGATTAGTAGGTAACTCAATTTGGAACTTATCCGTATCGAAACGACTGATAAGCAAGATACCAAGTAGGCAAATCACCCGATCAGCAAAATATCAGACATCAAAATGGTAATATCTAAAGTAGGTACTTAGATTAATAATAGTTATAGTAGGTAAGTAGATTGATAAGTTTGATCAGCTGAAGTTCAATTTACTAGGGTAGGACTTTTCTGCAAAGTTCGTCGAGGTAGGTACCATCGCTTCGCCAGTTATTGCCAAGCAGTAGTGTGCAAGCACTACTGTGTTCCGGTTTGAAGGGCATTGTAGCTAGTGAAATTACTGAGCAAATGAGACTTTACGATCTGATCTCACTGTCTAGAAAACTTTCTTAGACTGTGTGATGTCTCAGGATGACGTGCGCAGTGCAGTGTCATGCGATACTTTATATAATTTAGAGTTCCGAGTGACACTGCAGCTGTTATGGGCGGCCGTGTTGCTTAACACCAGGCGAACGACCAGCTCGTCACGTCATTCAATTACATAAAAAAAAATTACACCTAAGTTATTCGCAATTTTAATAGCTATCTAAGTGAAATCAATTAACTTTGTTTAGATTTGCCTGTCCATCTATTTAAATCAAGCGTTCTCATATTTTATATTACTTGAGGTGGTCTTTATCAAATATCATGAATAGCTTATTAAATTAAAAGTGTAGTTTGTTTACGAATTAGTTTTGAAAAATAACCTGTTTACAATGATTTCAGTAAAGAGTTTCCCAAGGTTCCTTTCTAAATGGATCACTGTATAATCTATACATGTAATAAAACTGTTACTGGACACATTTCTGGACAATAAATATTTTCTGAAAATTTTGATTGTTTGCACCTCTGTTATCGATATAGAAGTAGACACAATTTTTTTTAATTTTTCGTCTGTCTGTCTTTCCCTTTGAACACCAATCACGCTGGAACTACTGGACGGATTTCGCTGAAATTTGGTATGGTAGTAGCTTATTTTTCAAAATAACATTTAAGGTACTTCAAAACGGCCAAGTTTAGGTTGCACCAAGCAATGCGAAGCCTGCCTTTCTTTGCCGCTCCATCCATTCATACTTTTTTCTCTTTCGCTTCCCTCTTACCATTAACAGGGTAAGGCGTAAAGTTAAATGAACCCGTGCGAAGCCGGGGTAAGTCAGCTAGTGTGTATGAATAAAATTCTAAATACTTGTATGCATTTTTTCAATCTTAATGAAGATGCAGGGTAGGTACTTAATTCTTTAGCACTAGTTAATAAGTGTAACCGATGGGGAAGAAAGGTTCTCGAGTGGCGACCACGAACCGGAAGACGCAGCGTAGGCCGGCCCCCGCTAGGTGGACCGACGACCTAGGTGGTCAGAACCGCAGGAGCCAATGGATGCAAGAGGCTAGCAGCCGCTCAAAGTGGCGCTATTTGGGGGAGGCCTATGTTCAGCAGTGGACGTGTTAAGGCTGCTGATGATGATGATGATGATGATGAGTAAATAAGTTGCGGTCATTGGCATAGTTGTGCTCTTTTGAAGCTATAAGCCGAGTTCTGCTGCAATAGATACTTAGATAGATAGATAGATAGAGCTTTACTTGAGTTTTCGATGAAGGAAACAACGTGATGAAGCTATTGCATTTTCTACAGCTCGTGTCGCTTGTTGCCCCCTTCAAATAACTCATCAAGCCCCTCGCTGTGTACCACCTGTGGAACTTTCAAGTTGATGGTTCTTGGCTATATTTCTGACAACCAATGGGAAATAAAAAGTGGCGTTCTAGTTATGTTATCTGTGTTAAAACTAAACGAATGTGAACATAAAATCGTCTTCATCAGCACTAGACGAACGAAACTTTTTTTCCACTGGTCAACTGTGTTGACGAACGGGATGTTCATCATCATCATCATCATCAACAGCCTGAAGATGTCCACTACTGAACATTGGCCTCCCCCAGAGAGCGCCAACTTGAGCGGCTGCTCGCCTCCTGCATCCATCGGCTCCCCGTAGTTTTCTCCAGATCGTTGGGCCACCTAGTGGAGGGTCGGCCTACGCTGCGTCTGCCGGTTCGTGGTCGCCACTCGAGAACCTTTCTTCCCCAGCGGTTGTCAGTTCTGCGAACGATGTGGCCTGCCCAGAGTTATATCGGTCACTTTAGTCCTCTTGCGGATCTCCTCATTCCGGATCTTGTTTTCTGCCAGATAGTAAGCAGACACATTACAAACACACAGGCGTTGTCGTTGCCTAACCCTTTAAGATTTTTACTTACTACCCGTTGTATTTTAAATTATTATCTACTAATGAATGAGTAATAATAAAATCGATTAAGCTCTACGATTTGTGTCTACAGAAAAGATTTTATAGGGGCTGTTTATTTACATGCGATGTTTAATTTATAGGTGCTTTGTTAAAATTAATGTATTGTTCTGCGTAATTTTCATTAATCCAGTAGTTAACGATAGCACCCGTGCTTTTGGACGTATTCCAATCGAAACACTTGCTACAGAGACTTTTCTTGATTGTCTTAAAATCTACTAGGCAACTGAGCTCTATTTTCGAGGCAAAACTTTTTTTATATTTGGCGGAAGTTCTATATCAAGGATCAAGGGCATTCCACTCTTCTTTGGAACAATTCCATGGCGTCAGCCAGCAGTAATTCTTTTGGCGCCATTATTTGTTCAAAAAGCGTCGCTATATAATCCTATTGAAAATTTGTAAAGATTATGGTGGTTTCTAGTACCTACCTAATGATTTTTAGTTTGACATCACAGAAATACCTATTTGTTTTTCGGTTCCGTGTTTACCATCAAGAGATGAGACTAGCTAGCAAGGTTGTTGATGTTTGTTGGAACCCTTTCAAATAATTATTGGGTTTGAATTCCAATTTAACTTAGGAAAAAGGACTAACCCTGCATTTTCAAGCGACTACCCATTTGAAATGAGTAGATAATTTATTAGCTCTGACAGTGATGTATTGCACTTGTTATGAGACTAGACTAGACATCCGAGAGCACCCATCATGAGGTGAGCTGCAGACATGGCAACGACTGCAGATATACGTCAACATTATTAATGAATATCCGTTGAATCAGTTCATGACATTGAGTTCATGTCCAATCGGCACACATGCGCAGACGCACACGACCAGCACTTTAAGAAAAAAGCGATCGTCAGGAATGTGACGTGTCAACAAACAGATAGCATCGACAGTTGGCGACAAAAGAAAATAGTTGGAATGCCGATAGCACGTAATGTTAGTCTATTTCAGCAGCACATGCGGCGGCACACAGTTATAACCGAGCGGCGAGCGTAGGCGCCTTGCGACCTTGGAGCCAGCAACGGTGGAACGGTGGAAAACGAGACTCGGGACCATTTTAGGCCGCGCCGACGGCCGCACCGGTCGCCGGCCGGGTCAAGTTTTATTGTCTCCACATCTCGATTGCATAACTGAGTCGCGAGCCTCGGAATATCATGCGCATGCGAGCCGTGTTCTCTCCGGCCGAAGATCATTAACTCGAGGATAACCCATTTGGACGGGCGCCTTCGCAGACGCTCGCCACGGCGCCCGCGCTGGCCGGCCGCCAGCCGCCCAGCTCGCTAATATAGCCGGAGACGCGCGGCCCTCGCGGCGGGCGGCGGGCGAGTGTGCGCGCGCACTTACACCAGTACACCGCGACGAAGTCCTTGTCCTCCAGCACTCGCTCCAGCTGCTTGGCTGTCACCTCCTCGATCTGGGGCTCGGGTTTGTTCGCGGCGGGGGCGGGGGACTTGCGCGCGGTCGCGGCCGCGGTCAGCGCTAAGAGCGCTACCAGAGCCTGCAGCCACCGAGCCATGGCGAGGGCGCGCGCGGACTGAGCCGCGCGTCGCGCCGCCCGCCCTGCGCGCGCGCATCGCCCGCCCGCCCCAGCCGCGCATGCGCCAGCCGCGACATCCGCGCGTCGCGCGCATTTGTTTACATCGCGACGGTTCGGATTCACAGATCGATCGAAATACCAATCGTTATCAGGCTATCTCGCGCATTGATGACTAATCAACTCGGTCACGCTTCACTGAGCAGCTACCTATCCGCAGGGCCGGTCATACCAAACTTATTTGTAGCCGGAGTTCTCTTTCTCTTCTCGTGCATAGGCAAGGTCAGCCCTGGTATCTGAATTGTTAGGCCCCCCAAAGACTTATGACTTGGCTTAACTTAAGTTGTAAATACCACATTTTGTAACGGTCACCTATCAAAGTAGCGACCGCAGCGACTCTACCGATTGGTTAGGAACAGCTAGTCGTGCTTTGCTATAAGCACTCTTAAAACTACCATCCTCCACCCCCTCCCCTCCGCTCTCCTCCATCTCTCTCTCTCTCTCCTCTATCTATTAACTGGAGTTACATAATAGATAATTTTAATTTAATTTTTTGAATGATTGTAGGTAGGTACCCATAGAAACTATTTGTTACAGAAGACAATTTGACCACAAGCGTTTTTTTCCTATTGGAAAAAATCAGTTGGCTGTTAGACTATCCAGCCTTTAGACCACGACGAGGAAGAACCCTAAATAGGTACTTATCTACATGTTATACAGGCATCTAAGCTACAAATAATCAGACTAAATAATTCGCAATTCGCAGAGATATTGTTTTTTTATTATAGTTACTTACCTACCTACGAATAGGCTCGTGACGATGCAGTCGAAGATGAAGCATGTTTTATATTCATTACCATCATCATCAACAGCCTGAAGACGCTCACTCCTGAACGTAGGCCCCCCTTAGAGAGGGCAACTTTGAGCGGCTGCTTGCCTCCCGCACCCATCGGCTCTCCGCGGTTTTCACCAGATTGTCGGTCCACCTAGTGGCGGACCGGCCTACGCTGCGTTTTCCGGTTCGTGGTCGCCACTTGAGAACTTTTCTTCCCCATCGGTTGTCAGTTCTGCGAGCGATGTGGCCTGCCCATTGCCATTTCAACTTGCTAATTCTAAGAGCTACCTACTAGCTTTTACTAGGTGGTAGGACTTTTCTGCAAAGTTCGTCTAGATAGGTACCACTGCTTTGCCAGTAATTCTGCCGCCAAGCAGTATATAGTGTGCAAGCACTACTGTGTTCCGGTTTGAAGGGCATTGTAGCTGGTGAAATTACTGGGCAAATGAGACTTATGAACTGATCTCACAGTCTCACAGTTTCGAGAAAACTTTTTTAGACTGTGTGATGTCTCAGTATGACGTGCGCAGTGCGCAGTGTCACGCGAAACTTTCATTTAGAGTTCCGAGTGACACTGCAATCTGTTATGGGAGGCCGTGTTGCTTAACACCAGGTGAACGACTAGCTTGTCACGTCATTCGTTTACATAAAAAAAGCTATATCGGTAACTTTAGTCCTTCTGCGGATCTCCACATTCCGGATCTTATCTCGCAGGGAAACACCGAGCATAGCTCTCTCCATAGCATTTGCGCGATTTTGAGCTTACTAATGAGGTCAACGTAGATTGGTGTACTGTATATGTAGGTATTATTATATTATTATTATTGTCCTATGAACTATTTATTACTCAGGGTGGTCGACAAGGAAGATGAGTCTTGCTTGGGTACCTACCAACTAAATAGGTACTGATTTTACACGAAGACCTTACGTAGTACATTATGTCCTAACATATTATACAACGCTATTGCGCCAAACCCTTTTAACTTATTGGCTAAATAAGCTAGAATAACCATGCCATGTGTAGTAAAAAACACTGTTTTCGAACGTTGACAGTACTATCAATGTCAACGTCAGTTCAGAGGGGTAGGGATGTACTCCTACCATAGATGTCGATATTTTCATGAGTCTTTGCAAAAGTTTTTAAACGTCGATTGAAGTTAACGTTATAAACCATTAGTAACATAGTTATGTTCATAAGACTATCCAATTTGACTACGAGGAAGAACCCGGATCACACAGAACCACACAATCACACAGAGCTACAATATTTTCGCTACTATCAAAAGACTCACGAAGCGAGAAGTCCTAATCAAGTACAGAGCACCCAGAAGAAGAGAGGAAGTTTATAAATTTAATATTTGTACGTAATAGTACACTCGCTCCACCACTCTCTGGGTCTAGGCTGAAAACTAGCTCTGGGTGTTCTTGACATTCAGCAACATGCTGAGCCGAACGCCCACTCAACACTGACTGTCAATGACATAATATCATGTAAAACAATGTGATTAACCGGTGTTGAATAAATGATTTACATTTTATTCTATTCTATACATACACTGCGTAATTAAACTGTCAAATCTATACATTTTTGTGTTTCTATTGGTTGCAGTCAAATCAAGATACATGATCGCCTAGCAGATCTCAATTTCCGATCACAATGCCCGTTAAAAAAAAACTATCAAATAATAATACGGTTTTGTTAGGACAACCGACAGTGGCAGCCTGACAGTAGCTACAATTTTTTTTCAAGTAACAGATGGAAGTTTTTCATTTAATTTCATTATTCAAACTTAATATTATGATAATGAGTGTGGATAAAACTTAACATTTATATCGATAAGTTTTATCGATAAACTATGTGTTACTCACTAAAACATTCCTTTTTTTCGAACAGCCAATCAGTGAATAGAATGAAACGTCAATATTCACGTGGTAGGGATGACACTGACAGGTGTTTGTGATGAAAGATTGAAAGATTTCCGAACGAATCACCGATTTTTTACTCCGTTTTGTTTCGTTGTTCAAGTGAGGTGAGGGAGATTGCCTTTTTCATTTCTTCAGCGTTATTAGCAAAATTTTTGTCGTACGGGCGCCGCTGGGACCCGTATAAAGTTTACCTTGACCTCGTGATGTGAAGTGTCCTGTGAATAAAATGAATGTATTCTAATGTATTTTTGAATAATATTGTGGTCTAGTGTTACTACTTTATCTCAAGTTTTGGTGAGTAAAAACTTCCAGCAGTTGTTCTAATATTCGTTGTTACCTGGCGGTGGTATTGTTGTAGATAATCTTATCGTGAAACTACAACTGTACACGACATAAGTCATTTTTGATTCTAACTAGAAAATGAGGTGTTTGTTTTTGAACTTCCTATTCCAGCAAAAGTTGTGTAAAATAGATAGAATAACCCTTCCAAAGAAGCACACATTAATAGCACGTAATATTGCATAGCATAAATAACGTGACCATTTATTTTTTGTATCAGAGTAGGACATCCCTTGCAGAATTATATAAAAAAAGTTTTGGTGTTTTTTTTAATTATCTTCTATTATTTTTTATTATAATTTTTTTATTATTATCGTATAGAGGGTAGAACATTAATTTAAAATAAACAAAGCACTTAGGTAATACAAAATAATTATGTAGGTTAAATGAGTTGTTAAGCCTCAGTGCAGTAGAGTGATTTCTAGTTAATATTTTTGTATTTGTCGGCTGAACCAGTGCCCGATTTAGGCCTGTGATAGCCTAGGCTAACTATGCTAACCTAGGCCTAGGCTAACTATGAATATACACTCTCTTCCCCTAGCTTTTCCTGCTCATGCCTATGAATGGCATAGTTAATATAAAAGCGCGAGCAAAGCGAGTGCCAAAATTATGCATTGTTTCATCCATTCATCCTTTTTCCTTATCTTTTTCTCTCTTCCTTTAGACTGAGATAAGGCGTTAAACTAATTAACCTGTGCAAAGCCAGGGCGGGTCGGCTAGTAGTAATATGAATGTGCGAGCAAAGTGAGCGCCAAAATTTTTCATGTTTATAAGTAAATCTAGATAAACACATATTTCAGTAAAGTAACAATAAGCTGTTTGTTGGTTTTCCAATAAAGGTATAAATTTTCAAAATTAGACCTTCCAATCTCAATGAAACGACTGACAAAAAAGGCAAAAAGAGTGTGAACAAAGCGAGCCCCAAAATTTTACATGTTTATAAGTAAATCAAGATAAAATACATATTTCAGGAAATGATATTAAATAATAAGCTGTTGGTTTTCCAATAAATTAATAAAACTTCAAAATTAGAGCTCCCAATCTTAATGAAATGACTGACAAAAAAAAAGTTAAATATCAAAGCAAGCTCCAAAATTTTGATATACCTAATAAAAACAAATTTGTTGGTTTGCAAAAGGACAATTTTGCCCTGGCTGGGGACAGCAGGACAGATATCTTGAAAGCGGAACTTTCCCGCCCAAAGCGGGACATATGGTCATGTTAAGCATAGGTCTGTACCTTTATTCATCAAGGTAAACTATTGTTACACCTAATTATTTCACATTTTGTTTTTAGAAACTACAAAGCATCTGGTTAACAGGCAAAGTAAATAATTCATTATATAAACTACCTGCAACAAGAAATTATACTTTATCTGAGTAGAAGATATTATAATGGAGGTAGTTCTAAGGATTACCTCTGGTGAACTGAAAAAGTTTTCTTTATAGTTGTTTTACAACCATAGAATATAGATGGATACAGAACAACCACCTTATCACTTAATAATGAGATCCTATCTGATATTATCAATTTAGGGTTGTGATAGTGTTCTTTGTTTGAAACAAGCCACCGCTTCATCCATTGTTCTGTCAGACAATAAAAGAGGCAAAAATTGCACATCTGTGAGGCTAACTGAGGTTTGGTTTTGAAATGCTGCAGTACATTATGTGTTTTGTTATCTCTGAGTAGCCTGGATTGTAATGAAACAGCTTGTAAATATTTTCTAAAAAAGCTTAGGTTGGTTAGACTTACTGCCTAAGGCCTAGCTGTAGCCTATACCATACTCATAATAGGTACAACTACCAGAGGTAAATAATGTACATTGAGACAATAAATAAATATAAAATTATATATGTGGACATTTCACACAGTGCCATCTAATCTAGGCCCAAACTTTTTTTATAATTTATAGGCACAGCATTTGACCACTGTCTCACCTGATGGTAAGTGATGACGCGGCCTACGGTGGTGCATGCTTGCCTAGAAGATACCTGTTCACTCTTGACTTGAAGACACCCAGGTTACAGGTTATATAGTTAGCTGGAAACAAGGATGACAGCAAGGTATTCCACTCATTTGCTGTAGGTACAGGAGTCCAAGGCTTCGAGCTGGTATTTAGCCGAACCATAAACTAAGTACTTAGTTTGTACTATGAGAACTAGAACTTTTTTAATAACCACCTTGTAGTGGTAGCTTACCCAGCTTGGCTAGCATGCACACCACATCAAAATTTTCTCGACACTTTATCTCGTGAGAGACAGTGACAAGGCTATGATAGCGCCTAAGTGTGTCTCGCTCTAACAACAACCAGTTCTGTGGTGCACATGCTAGGGGGTCAGGATTAGCTATACAGTTGCCTAGTTCACTGACTGTTGGTCAAAAACATTTTAATATTTAATCTGGTAACATGAAACATTCAAAGATTTACAAACAAATTATTATCTTAATTTCTTGTATTAGAACTGAAGTATTTGTAGTTTAGGAGATGGTCATTTTATCCAATTTCAGTCATGCCCCAAAGTGACTAATTTAATAAACTTTTAATGAAATGGCATTGGCAGCACAGTTATAATTTTTATGCAAATCCTATACATACTGCGCTGCAAAAATGCCATAATTGTTACCTTGATGCAACCTCACCTTTACTGGTAAAAAATTATAATAGATCCAGTACTAATTTTATCAGCTCTCCATACATCTAAGTACCTAAGTCTAATAATATATAGTGTATATGCAAGCGAAGCGAGCGTCAAACATGGATTCCATGGCAGTCAGTACAAATGCGCTTGCTATAAAACAAAATACAGTAACACGCGAGCGAAGCAAACGCGATTTTTTTTATATTTGCCGTATTGTATTTTAGAAAACGCGTATAGCAATGAGGCTTTTTATTTAAAAAAAAAAGCTAGTTCCGCTTCTTTTCTAGATGGCGCTGTAAGTACATCGTTTAAACCTTTCAAACCACAGTGTAGTCTAAACATAAGAAAATGCTTAGACTATCTACAAAGAAATGTCGTACATTGTCTGTAATCTCCTAAGTAGTCTGTGGTGCATTCTTCTTAAATAAATTTAAGCACAGCAGAACTGCGAGACAGATAAACGTTAATATTATGATCCAAAATAAAGCCGAGCTATCGCGCAACGAAAATAAAACAAACGAAACAGTTTAGAGTTGTCAGTCAGTATCGTGACATATTTCCTATAACCTGTGGTCTATGCTTGAAACAGTGACAGTGACAGATTTTGGTAAAACCACAGCTGGCGCCATCTATTGGGTCATACATAAAACACCATTTCTTTTTTTAAAATAAAACTCCTCATTCAAACATGAATTACATGTCAGTCAGTAGTATGTGTCAGTTTTTTTAAGCCACTTCGGACGGCCGGAGACTAAGCGGTAGCCGGGCGGCCGCTTGACTCCGATAAACACTAAACACAAATACGCTCGTGCGCTGGCAAAAAAATGAGCGCGATGTCTTGTCTAATTTTTGATGATACTGGCATGTAGGTACGTATGTGTTGGAATCGAGCACTAGGAGCGCAGCGCAGCGGGAACTTATCTGGAGCAAACCGAAAAAATAATAGTGCTGCCTGGTCTGGCCATTCTTGCGCCCCTCAGAGTCTACGCCCTGTGTCTGGGCACCGGTGGCACCGCCCTATTTACGGAACTGAATAGATAGGTATTGCTTAACTTGCAAACTATGTTAAACTTTCCCACTAATCATAATCACTACCAAGTTCATAATATCATTGATAAATCAATAATCAACAACATTTTATCAGCTGATAAGGATAGCTAGTAAAACTTTGTTCTAGAACATTTTGGCATGTTTTAATATAAAATATACCTAACATGTAGTTAACATTAAAATATCAATTTTTCCCTAAACCATTTGAATGTTACTAGTGATGATGTATTTTGAAAAGAGGAATGATGTAGTAGAATGAATTGATGTGTGTGCAAGATGAGATAGGTAGTATTATCAGCTGTTATCTTTTTCAAAAGTCTGATTAAATGCTAGATAAGACTCAGATGCAGAAACGATTTCTTGGAAAAAACCTAATGGGCTACGCGCGTCACCCTCCTGCAATTGCCATCATATTCATTACAATTACCTAAGTATAAAAATCATTTGTTAAATACCGCAAGATAATAATGCCGCCGCGATAAAACGCCCAATATGCGATAGTCACTATCAAAGCGTATCGTCGAGTCGATATTGTAAGGACGCTTATCGTAAGGAGTCAGTGGCTACGCGTCCGTACACTTGTCAACACTGAACATGGCCGATTACCGTGCAGGGAAAGCCGGCATCAACGCCGAGGCCCAGGCCAGGATCAACAGCAAGTACAACGATGACATCGCTCAAGAGACTCTCGAATGGATCAGGAAACTGACCGGTAAGCCTGCCAACACCGCCGGTGACGCAGAAAACCTCTATGAGGTCCTTAAGGATGGCACCCTCCTTTGCATGCTAGTCAATGCCATCCAGGAAGGATCGGTCAAGAAGATTAACCAATCTTCGATGGCTTTCAAGTGCATGGAAAACATCAACGCTTTCCTCGAAGCCGCGAAGAAGCTGGGCGTGCCTGCGCAGGAGACTTTCCAGACCATTGACCTCTGGGAGAAGCAGAACTTGTATTCAGTGGTCATCTGCCTGCAGTCTCTAGGAAGGAAGGCGGGCAATTTCGGCAAGCCTTCCATCGGGCCTAAAGAAGCCGATAAGAACGTCCGCGAATTCACTGAGGAGCAGCTGAAGGCTGGACAGAACGTGATCTCTCTGCAGTATGGCACGAACGCGGGCCAGCAGAGCGGCATTTCTTTTGGTACCCGGCGCCAGATGTGATAATGTTCCTTATAATTTGTTAGCTATTAAAATTTAATAAATATGTTTTGTATTATTTTGTAATGATTGCCTTTTATTTGTGACAAGGTGTGGAGGGCTGTAGTTTTTAATGGCGCAGTGCGTAATAGCGGAAAGATAAGATAAGGCACGAGAATTTCCTCTAAGTAGGTGCAACATGCATCAACACCGTCTGTACGAAACGATACCTACCTTACATAAATATATTATACCTATGTCCGTGATGAATGCTGAGGGTTGTCATATTTATCTTAGCTTGTATAACATAATAATCTTGCTTTTGCTTGTATTGTAATAACATTATGCGTAGCTATATTACGTACAACAAAATAGAGCCAGCGTTCTATTTCAGATTCCAGCGTTCAGTAAGGCTTAGAAATTTGGCGTTATCAAAACCTCGAATGGCATCCAGGTGTTCATGTTAGTCTCTCTTATTAATCTGGGACTTTAGCAGCGCTATGCTATATGCACATATAATTATGATTATTACCATGCAAATAGTTATCATGTTCACTGAATTACATAGGTACGGCCTGTATGCGAATAGATATTGTGGCAACGTCTCTTAGTATCAAAATCATGCAGGAACAACCAATTCAACGAAAGGTTGATCAAATATAAGAACCTAAGGGATTTCCGGCAAACACTATCTCAAGATAATACGTAATTCCTATTTCCTAGGAACATGATAGACCTGTAATATTACGTACTGTATATATTTCGTTGCTATCAAAAGCACTAAACAAAAATTAAACGATATCGCGGTAATTCCACCCGCTTCGGAATATTATGATGTAATTTTGATAAAGGAAATATTCGATAAGAACATTTTAATATGCTGCACTGTCTACCTGATTGTACTTGGTTGTAAAATATTATAATTATGTTTGCTTAGAATTTCGTTTCGTTGCTTTTTTATTAATGCGTTTTTATGATTTTCTGAAAACTGGAAGTTTCGCTATTATCGAGGACTAAAAGTGGCACATAACTTATAACGTAAAAGTACACATAATGTACCGAATTCAAAATAAGTGTAGAGTCATGAAAATACATCTACCATTTAAGTTGCGTTGCGTAGGTATCAATACCAAGATGGTAGATCGATATATAGCTTGCCCTTGACCATATTTAAATTCCGTTATTTCGTAGATTAATTATTAGCAGTCATTCTAACGAAATTTAAAAAATACCTGTTTTATATTCTCTAGAACTAGTATTCTTTTGAAGGTCATGTAAGTTGCGTTGTTCTAATATTGTATACTAATTTATTATAATGATCTGAAATACCTACCTAAAGAATTAAGATTAGGTTCTACTTAAATGTATACATGTTGTACAGATATTTATAAATATCTGTACAAACACCACTTACATACGTGGTACACACTATAACAAAAATGAAAATCTCAGAAAAATATTGTAGGTATCATCAGTGGCTGGAGATTCTGTCATTAGTCCATACCTATAGCCTTCTATGATATCACAACCAACAATGACACATTCATTATTTTATATTTTGAGTGTAACTGAACATAAAAATCTTTATAATGCGCACAATTTTCCTCCATGATAAGTATAACAAATGAAAACTCAATCTCCATCTTCCATCATATTACCTTCACCTTTATGAAATGTCATGGGGCTAATACCGCTCCCTAGAGAACACCCCGTAGAATTTTGCGTCATTTCAACATATCGATCTAACTTTTGTTGGCAAAACCGTTTCTAGGCATGAACGCGGCGGCATATTATTTGATTTTAGACATACATTCATGAAGCAAAATACTATAGGTACTTAATAACTCACGTAATCGAATGCTTTTTCAAATGCTGTTAGTCCGCGTGAACTAAGAATGCGTTGCAAGTATTACAATTTATTACATAATATATTACATTATAACATTACACGTCAATGCATTACACATTTAATTGTCATTCAGTAAGTTTTTTTTGCAGGCCGAGATTCTTTAACAGTTTTTTACTTTGTGCGTATAATATAAACTATTTCATCAATTGAGGTGAGGCATACAGACAGTAGTCAGTATGACCTAACTATTTATATCGTGATGTTTTATAATCGCTCGTCTTTGTTATGGCAGGTTTTGTTTGAATTCATTTGCATATTTATTATAATTAACTATTAGATTACTCATTACTGAATTGCTATGCAGCACATGCTTAATCCCAATATAATTGTCTATACTGAATTGTTGGTTTGGTATAGATACGATGATTACTCATGATGGTTATTCAATTTAAAGCGTAGCAATTGCATGGCACGGCACTATGACGGCTTATAATATTAGAAGAACTGGGTAAAGGCTGCTCATTAAATGTGCGATTAATAGGTTTAATTTTTGATGCTGAAGTAATTAACTAAAATGCAGGTAGCATTGTATGAATGTACCGTCATGGTCCCGTCTACCGCCACGCCAGCTCCCGCAGCCGGATGGCACGGTCACGCGCCGGTGGATCAGGAAACACGGATATCCGACCCCTAGCAAAAGGCCAATACATTTCAACACTATCTCGCTCAGCTGGGTTAGCATGGATGGTAGACAAAATTGTCTTTCCCCGTTTTACGTCACTTTCTTCATACTTGCTTGGAGTTAAACAGGGGAAAGACAGTTTTGTCTACCGGCCGTGCTAACCCTACAGGTGGACGAAGCAAAACGCAAGTCTGACAAAATTCACAGGAGAAATAAAAACGATTATGTTAATGACACACACGCAGTAAAGAAACAATTTATGTTCGATCACAGTAGCGGCTGGCTCAACATAAAGCTGGTCAGTACATACGTGCAGGTCTGTGGGGCCCTGTTTCCTGACCATGAATAATTTACCAATGACCTCTATTGTAAGTACCAACATACACATTACATATGTGTACATTATATATTATGCATAATAAACGTGAGAAACAGAACACAGATCCCCTCGAAATATTAGATTTGCAAATGAAAAAAAATTCTATGAATTTCAAATTCAAATTCAAATTAATTTATTTGTTAGAATATTGTGCTTAAGGTATTACAATTTTCCAGTTCCAAATATTCTACCGTTTCCGGTGTACAAATATTGTTACATCAAGTTTAAATTCAATTCTTACAGTATTCTATCATTATAAGATTCCAGGAAAATCTAATTAATTTATAAAACAAACACAATAATAAAAGTAAAGTAAAATATATGTAGCAACGTAGCAATGTCAGGATTTAATGAAATATGTTGCATGAATTGTATAAGAAACGGTATAGCCGATAGGCATTGCGATTCGATAAGATTGAATAGAAATATCAAGTGCTTAAAAACTTCTAATTATGTCTTTTATAACTTGTGCACCATATTGAGAAATGAGAATAGTTTATATTGTATAACACCAAACCAAGTGTGAACCAATAAATAACGGTGAAATCTTATCCCATAATAGCAAACAACAGAACTAACCATTAAACGTATGCTAAGCTATACTTTCCCTCTCATTTTAATACATGACAATTTTTGATGAATAGTCCGATACAAACATCAACGTAGAGAAAGCTTTTAACGCTCCATCCATAATACCTACACGAGAATATCAGATAGCCACTTCATCGCGATGATTTAGCAAGATCAGCTAACGAGTTGCAAGATGACCTTACGATTTGGAAAGTGTTAAACAAATCACGGGAGAAATCATGCCTTATTCTTATGAAAGAGTATTCCCTACTTCCCACGTTATACGATATCGATCGTTGTTGCAAGGCTTCTGAGCGTTACGCTACAGTAGCTCGGCCATAGGCTGGTCAGTCAGAAGCCTCCGGTCCCGTTACATCGGTCCGAGGAGATTATCTGGCACTAACGGGATGATGTCCGCTTCATGGGCTCTCTTGGCAGCGCATTCGGTTCCGTTGCACATAATTACGCCAACGATTGGCTTTCACATTTGTACAATCTGCATCTGCACCTGATTCACTATAAATGTTTATCTCCAACCGTCTTCGGTAGAACCATTTCAAGAAACAATAAACAACTTCAGTGTTATTCTGTCTCTATATTTGACACATTTTCTTTTTTAAACATGCTGTTCTATCTTGATGATTCCGTCAAGAATCATGTCGTAAAACAAAATAGCATACTTATGGGGATAAGTGGACAGATCGCATTAATTTTACTAGTTTCTCTAGAATGCGACATGTACCTACTATAGCGTGTTAAGATTTGGCGTGCTGGAAGTAATTCGTTTCGTGTTATGTCATGACTTGCGAAGCTGTTCTAGATCCAACAACCACAACAATAAGCATAATTTGTTTTTTTTTTTCTTTGAATGGGTACAATATTATTTTCATCCATATTTTAATGCTTTTTTACTTATTTTTATGCAGGACTAAATCATATTCTAAAGATATCTTTGGCTTTTGGCGTTGTTCTACCACTCTTTTTTCCTGTGTTATATGCATTTAGCATTGTTATTTTTTTTTTGTTTTTCAATAAATTTTTATGGTATTGTATTCAAAACTGTGTTTGAAATGGGCATTTTTTTTATAGCGTCCCCTATTTCGCCAATTTGCACCAGCAATTGAAACTGCGTAGTTCAGTTTTCCTATTAGCATAATAATATATCCGTGCGTCACAGTTTCACCAAGGGGAGCCACCAATTGATACGGCCCTGCACATGCCCCCGTGATGATTTATTCGTTAACCTGCACTATATTGATACAGCTTGACCTCAATCATGGTGGCATATGCATTTTCAATTGGCAATCGACAGAATTACTTACTTATACACTATGTCGATAGCTTAACTTAGGCTGCCAAAGCGCTCAAGGATATAATTCAAAGCCTAAATTTAGTCCTACGTCTCCATTGCCAAGATAACATTGAGTACTAGTAACAGACATAAGTTAGGGGTACTTGATTCCTACAACTTTGGATAAAGATAGGTGATTTATACCTAATATCAATTACCATAATCATCGGCATTAATTTAGTCCACTTACGGTTTATCAGAATAACCATTATCTGATTATGGTTTCGTAATAAAAAAGTTACATGGAATGCGGAATTGTGGATTCCGTTCCATGTCGACGGTCCGTGAGCGTTGTTTCCATGATGTGTCAGTTTAGTTTATCTTGTATCGTTTATATCATTTCTGTTGTAATTATTTTCTTCATCCGCTATTCTATCTACATGAGTTATCATAAGAGGTGAAAGTCAAAAGTATAATGTAGCTGACTTGTATATTTAAAGTTACTTTTACTTTTTACAAGTCATTTTATTACTAGAATCGCATTCATGTCATCTGTAGCTTGATATACAGCCACAGTTTTAAATGGTACAAAAGCTATGCTATGTGGACTTTACCAGCGTCTTTGTTTCCCGATAAGTACAATCTGGAGCTCTTCCAAGTCGCGAGTGGATTCCTAGGTATCTTCTAGGCAAGCATGTACCATCGTAGACCGCGTCGTCACTTTCCATCAGGTAAGATTGCGGTCAAATGCGGGCCTACTTTTGATTCCGGGTCTACATTTGTTATACTGACATTCGTGCCAGACGGCTAAGCTAAACTAAGGCGAAACTAGTTGTTATTCAATCTAGAGTTAAAATTTGCAAGTCTTGCATAAAGCATTCATTAATTTGCATAAAAGCTGCCATCGTTGCATTGTTGGTCAACCAACACTCGGCACGAACATGTAAGTAATGCTATATCTGCATTTAATGTTCCGTTATCTGATTATTTACTGTCCAAAATTGTCCGCTTCTTGGAAGTTGCAATAAGCCCATTACACTAGCGTTACATTTACCGGTTGGTAAGACACGATTCGAGTATGACCGACTTGTCCGGAACCAGTTTCTTCGGTGGCGACCAAAAGCGCCGTGGGTCAACCTTGGCATTGACTACACGATGACTAATGAGTACTTCGTAGTTTTTTCTTCTAATATGTAAGTCGTTACGTCGAATGATGGATCAGTCGCGTGCTATACACAGTTAAACGTGGATTTTTGAGAAGTTGATGCACAACCGTTTAACCAAGTTTTTAGAAACGAAATCTATTCTTGCGCCTGAGCAGTGTGGGTTTAGGAAACATAAGTCGACATCAATAGCAGCGTATGAGTTATTGAGAACTATTTATGAATGCTTAAACGACAGAGTGTATGTATCAGCAATTTTTACGGACATGACCAAGGCCTTCGATCTTGTTTCCCATGACATTCTATTAAAGAAACTTTATCAAAATGGTATTAGAGGCAATGCTTATTATTGGTTGGAGTCATACTTATCCGACAGAAAGCAATATGTCGAAATATGTAGCACCAACCTCAAATCAAAACTTAAATGTATTTTCAAGTCAAAAACCAGAACTGTAAAAGCTGAAGTGCCCCAAGGGAGTATCTTGGGCCCTCTGCTATTCTTGATATATGTTAACGATCTACCACACTGCACTGATCATCAAATGGTTTTATTCGCGGATTATAGCACAGTTCTGATAAAAGCAGATAGTCAATGTACTATAAAGCAAGAGATAGAGAAAACTCTCCAGGCAATTAGTACGTGGATGAATAGCAATGAGCTTGTATTGAATCTAGAAAAAACTAAAATAATTAGCTTTCACTTTCCCCAGAAGGTACTTAACCCACTTAAAGTTTCTATATTTGGTACTCCAATAGAAGAAGTTCCAGATCATAAATTCCTAGGACTCTTAGTTGACTGTCATTGCAATTGGAAGGCTCATATAGATCATTTAATTAGCAAAATAAGTAGATTCATATATGCACTTAAAAAACTTAGACAAGTAACTTCAATCAAGACGGCTATCTCTGCTTACCATGCATATGTACATTCCAATCTCCGATATGGGCTGATGTACTGGGGCAATTCAACAGACAGAAAGAAATGTTTTACGTACCAAAAAAAGTGCATAAGGGCTATAACAGGTATAAAAATGGATGACAGTTGCCGCCCATATTTCAAAAAACATAAGTTAATGACTTTATGCTCGCTATATATCTATGAATCCTGTGTATTTATTAAGCAGAATCCGCAATATTATAGAATCGAGTCATCAATTTGTAGCAATAATAGGCCAGTACGTAGCATTAACAAAAAGAAAGAACATTGTCTAGCCGCTATTTGTGATGTAAAGAAAGGACGACCAAAAACAACACATTTTCTTAACAGCGCTTTGCATGTCCCAGCAACGTTGTATAACCATTTGCCTAATTGTATGAAAACTGTACAAAGTGAACATTTTAAGAAACTTTTATTTAAACTATTGACTGACAATTGTTTTTATACACTGGAGGAATTTTTTGAGTGTAAATTTATATAGGTTTAAATAAATATTATAGGTACAATTACAATTAAAGAACAGGAATGAATTGAACAATCTTAATTTTAATAATGGAACGATGTAAATAAATGAAGAAATGTATTGCTTTAGACTATTAAGTACCTATGACATGACTATGTTTAAAATGTATATGACGTTCGTTCGATACTGGTTTGAATTAAATCAAGTCAGTCATCCCAGCCTATTGCATGCTACAATGGCATGTTACAGGTGGGACTATATAAATGTAGCAATAAGACCTGCATCCTGTAACCCTGTGACAGCAATAAATGAATTATGAATTATGATTTCATAACACAATTTACATAGTTATGGTTGCGTTACCGCACACCGTCTCGTGTTTATTGCACTTTTTTGAGGATTTGGACTGAAATACTTTTGGCGAGTGGCGTTTAAGTCTTACAACTATTTTGCACATGTCTTGCGTCAATTGTGTTCATTACTGACATAGTTTAGTTGTCACGAAGCGCGTCTGGCTGCAGCCAGAAATAATAATTGCTTTGTCAGTCACGTTTTGATATGGTCTATGGTGGGCTGTTTTTGCTGAGTGTTTTTATCATCAGCTTCAAGTTATAATGTCTCCTCACGAGTTTATTTTAAACTATACATTTTCAAATAGTCTAATGTACTTATTTTATTAACTTTCAACTTTAAATACTCCAATGATGGGGATTTAAACCAGTTATTTATGGCGAGATGCCGAGCTATACGTAGTACCTACTTACTTAAACAGGTGTTCAGTTATACTGACACCCACACTGTAACTTGTTCAATAAATTTGCAATCCGCGCGTTCATTGCCTTCTAAATGTACATCCGCTCGTCTGATTTATCTTGTGCAAATGATTTAGAGAAACTTGAATAGCAATCCAATTTTCTTCATTATCTATATAATATGCATACACACATATAGGTTCCTATTGCACGCCGAACATTGCATCAATGAATCAACCTTTGTCTCAACTCTATGAGTAATACTTACCTACTTAAAAACTTGTATCTGTTAGAATTTTCATTGTTTTGTCAAACCTTGGTTGCGACTTGCCAGATAAGATAAAATATTGGCTGATTATGCTACGTTTATCATTTGAATAGAATCTGTTCACGTTATAATTTGGAGGTGTGATTTAAATCTGACCATTGTGTTTTTAACTTTTTACTGTTCAAATGGATATTTTCTAATTAAGTGGTTATATCGTAGTGAGTATGACTTTATGACGTTTATGAAAGCATCAATTATTGAGGAATAACAATATCAACTATATTCTTTTGACTCTTTACAAATTACTGGTGAGTACTGTGACTACGCCGCTAGCGGCCAGCGGCTACCCAGACACCAATTACCATAACAAATGTTCACAATCATACGATGCGACCCCGGAGGTCGCTAATGACAATTTAGTTTCGCACAGCGAACCTCTAACCCTGACTCACGGCGGCGTCAACCATTCATGATAATATAATTTACATCGTTATTAACGACATCTTGTTTCGTTTGTTTGCCTTTTTTATTCTGTTAAACTCACCTAAACTCGCAATACCGGCCACCTACTCTAACCTACCTATACTCTACTCTCTTGATACTAAAACTGAACCATACTTAATATTTTTCTTGCTTTTTAATGTGTGGGAATGGTCCTGCTTTTATTATGTTTAATTATTGCTTGGGAAACTGGTGGTAAAGCGTCGTGCGAGACATTTGTTTGCTCTATTAAAGATAGTATACATATATTTACTTTAGTAACATCTGTGTCTACATGGTAATCAAGTATGTTATATTTTGTATGTTTTGGAAATTCTTTAACGACATCAACGATATTGACTTGCAATTTTCTTAACACGTTTTAAGTGTTTTGTGTTATTGATATCTGCATCGTCAATGATTGTGTATTCTGTTCTGTCGTCAAGGTTACATTTTTAGTCGTTTTGTGTATCAACAAATACAACAACAAACGAATTACTGTTGCCTACATTATCGACAATGTTGTGGTTTGATATGTATTTAATTTAATTAAATTTTATACTACATTGTTAGACTTATATTGTGGTTACGAAAGCATAGCGTGCAGAAAAACTCGTCCATTTGAATGGTTCATGTCAATTCCAAGATTTAGGTCAAAGTAGCTTGGCATGTTATTTCGAATTGAAATAAGTTAAAGTATACATAACTGGTCTGTGCATAAAAGTACTATCATTTTGTTTGCACGAACAAGCGATTTACGTCACATTATTTACACATATTTGTCAGAAAACGTCTTGAAGCCGACAGCTTCCCAGAAAGCGCAATTTCCTCTTTCCTTTCTCTTCCGCGATGAACATTATACATTGGGGTATAAATTTTTTATTTTGGCATCTAATAAATGAGGATAAGTTCAGATGAGTGTCAAGCTGTTAATGCATTAACGATCATAAAACTATTACTATAAAGAAAGTTTTACGTGCAAGACAGTAAATAGACGAAGCTCGTTAAAATGGCTCATTTCAGTCGCCACAAGAATATAAAAGCTTTCCCGTATGTATTTTCAAGGCGAACGTAGAAAGTAAAGAAAGGAGGTGCGGTCAATTATCCGAAAACGGCACAACTGAAATGTAGCGAGGTCAACTCTAGCATCACCACTGAGTCCACTGACACCATATCCCTTGCTTTCACACTACAGTAACTGTTTGAAGCTTAACGTAAGGTGTTTAGGTTGTATTTCCTTTAGCTAAGGGTCTGTAAAGTTCTTGCTTTTATGGTCACAAAACCATTGTCCGTCCGATCTAAAGATGTCAGAGGTCATTGGCATGATTGATGTTTATTTTGTGAAAACAACCATGTTACCTTTTGTCATTGCTTTGACCTGACCTCAATTCCTTGATGACCTTCCTACGTTTCGTGGTCCTACGTTTAACAAGACAATGTTCTATTTCTTTATAAAAGGTCATAATATTACTTGAATGTTCATTTACACCTGGCTTCTAAGTTCGTTCTGCTTTTTTCGTACTCAAGGTTTCTCGAACTACTAAAGCATAAATAAGATCAGAAGAGACGAAGGCCGCACAAACGATATCTTTTAATTATTTCCATGTCAGTGAGCACACGCAGTGCTTGATTATGTCCTATTCTTCAATGCGGGTCATTGTTGACTTCATAATGCATGTGAGTTATGTTCTCAGCCTATTTAAGACTTTGTTTGGATTGTAACACTTCCCAAGATTAGTCTAAACTAAAAATGATAAAAAAACTCTAATCTATCAGATAAAATAGTAATTGATTTAATAATTTTCAAATAAGTACGCAATGTGAATATCATGAGATGAAATAGAAAATTGGAAATTGGTTGTTGTCATGTCTCGTAAAATGTTTCCAAAGAATTCAGCAATCGGCATATTATGTATCAAACCCAACTCAAGAAATAAGATTCGTCCATTACATAGAAAAGCAGATGAATGTAAATGAATTTAATGAATGAGACGTTCTAAGATGTAATTAAATTAAGCCTGTGCTGCTGTAACTCAACGGTTCAGTCACGATACTTTGGATCATTCTGTCGAGTGCAAGATAATTTGTATAGCAGTGGCTTTGTATGAACCATTTATTTCTTATCTGTAAAATGTATGAAGCATCCATTAACCCTTCCTGTTATGAATAGCAATTGTATGGGGATCTTGACATGTAGTTACATAGCGCTAATCTTAGACTAGTACTGTATAATCTAAAGAGCACTAATCAAGTATTACATGTATTTCCATATCAAATTTCAAGCTTTGCGTACTAAACGCGATATCGATTTTAATACCAAAAGTTACATTATTTCTATAAACGAATCAATTTATTATAATACCAATAGATTTATTTACGGATCCTAGATTATTAACAGAATCGTTAAATGCATCAGATAAGACTAAAATTTTATTTGCATCGATAACCATCTGATAAAGTTTTGATAAGATACTAGTATTCCTAGAAGTCGAAGCTTCAGTGATCGGCATTTCGGAATCGATATTGCTTTTGATCGTACTAATCATTTAATTACAAAGCAGTTAATAATAGACGTTGATTGTGCTCAGTCCAATATTATAAGAAATGAGTCTTGCTTCACTGTGAGTTTGTGAATTTTCAGTAATTAATAAAATTCTAAATTCTGGTTCTAATCATGTATGATGTATGTGTGGTATGTGTATTTTGACTATTTTAAATTCGTTTAGCTCGGTGCAATCTTGCCCTGCTTTTCTGTATGTAATCAATTGCTTTTCTGATAAATAATTCATTAACTCATAAAAACATATTGGATCCGTGACCGTCCAACAAAGATAGCTATTAAACACATCTGTGTTTACATCTGTATTCAATGAAAAACAAGCATCTTAGCCATGCCTGGGAATGTAGAGAATGATACTGCAACGCAAATTAATTACCTGCTATTGTTTCAAGACTGTAAATTCGCTTGATCGTATCGCTGGCAAATTATAGAGCAGTATTAACCTTGGTGTTAGTAATGTCATGAGAATGAAGATTAAACGTTCGAAGATATGAGTTCGTTGCCTTAAACGCTAAAAGATTTCATTTTATCGGTGATTCCGTGCTAATAGGATAAGTCTTTCTTTGTTTCCAAATGCTTCTTTATTTGTGAATTAAGCCTCTTTCGGTTTTGTTTTATTTGTCACTACTGCTTTAATAGTTTCGATGTGGTAGAGTTTATTATTGTTACTCATTGTTTGTTTTATTGTTCTCTAACCAGTAATTCTATGTTACTGTGAGTAAATCAAGCATTTGTTGATTCTACACAATTTGTAATACTTGTATAAGTATGTGTAGGTACCTACTGTGCTTCAACGGCTTCAAAAGATCCGAAAGGTATCTCATCATCATGCTTTGTGTTATTTGGATTGGTTTGCGCTCGAAGTAATTTAGGCGCGCTTTCGTGTAGTTTCTCGCTGGTTTCCTCTCGCTGCGCTGAATAATTTGCATCCGTTTATTTACGCCACTTGTTGTTTGTGCTTGTTCATACGTTTTGCGCTTTCCTTTTGTGCGTTTTGGATAATTTCGCTGTGCTCATTTCAAATTCAATGTTTGTTGGGGTATCTTAACTTTGATGATGCTGCGTTTCTTGTCAATGCATTCGATTGTAAGAATGTTAATTATATGTTTTTTCGATGAAATTATATTATACGATGCGTTCTTTCTTTTTCTGTTCTTGTTATTTAAGCTCATTGTGGTTTGTTTACTCCATAGTAGTAGTTGAACTAGCTTCCAATTGAGTAAAAAATATCCCAGAGAAAAAGGATGTTCCGTTTTCGCGAGTTTTTTACAATTTCCCCCCATAAAAATCTAATTCGTACTATTACGATTATTCTTCTACAAAAATTGGCAAATCGGTCCTGTCATTTTCAAGATGATGAGATTACAACTTTACAACCAACATCATTTATTAGATAGACTCGGAAGTAACTCTTGTCTGATTTTTTAGGTAACTATTCCCGACTATACGGCTGGAGCTGGACCGATCTTTGTGGTATTACTTTACTTTACTTTACTTTACTTTACTATTACTTTACTTTACTTTACTATTACTTTACTTTACTTTACTTTACTTTACTTTATTACTTTACTACTATTATAAAATTGGATACCCATGAGTCACTGACTGATGATTGACATAATTGATCTCAGCTCTCAGAAGTGGTCTGTCAAAACTGAGTATGAGGCTGTATAGTGATGGGTTATGTCACCCCGGGAAAAATCTGACATTACCAGAAAGTCGTCTCTGAGATGGAACAGGTCAACGGATCTCGAAAATGATCAGAGATAAGGGGGTCCCGTTTTAACTAAAGTTGGAGTAGACCCTGGGATGTTTTCAGAGAAATTAAAAAAAAAAGTGTTGCCATACAAAAAATAAAAATTCCATACAAAATTGAAACGCTCATAATTCGGAAACGGTAAGAGGTATGTGGGTGGTGCTCGACCAAATGTCATAGAGGATGACGGGGGCTGTCAGATGGTTGTCATGAAAATCCAAGATGGCGGATTCAAAATGGCGGCCATTTTGAAAGTTGGTCCGATCGGGGTGATTTTTCGCATGAGGGGGTTTTCGGGGCCACACATTCGATATTTGAAAAAATATTTTGGATTCCGCCATTTTTAAAGATGGCTGCCATACAATTTTTTTTTCCCATTTTTGACGCATTGTTTCTCGACACCTATGGAAAATTTTGAATGTCTTTGTTGTGTTTTGTGTCCAGGTGATCGAGGTGTCTTCAAAAAAATTCACGACCTGGTCTTCCGACCTTCGGTCACTCGGACAGTCAACGGCCTGGCCAAACCATATGAGATAGGTCATGTGCGTTTTAAGGAATGTCATAGCAAACCCTGGGACGATTTTGGAGATGTCAAAAAAAAATCAAAATGGCGGAAAAAAAAATCCGCCATACAAATTTTAACCGTAAATGACGGCGAAACTATGACACTTTAGTATAAAGAGCTCGAACTAATATTGGTTGGAGGTCAGAGGGGAAGATTGCGAAAAATTTTTTTTTTCAAAATGGCGGAAATTTTGGCCGCGGCGGGAAAAAAAGTTTCACCGATCCGGATGAAAATCGATATCTGGGGGTCCCCAAGGATGATGATCAACATTCTGTAATCAAATTTTGACATGTGTCAACTTTCAATGGGGCTGCCATACAAAGGTGCTTTTATTGAAATATCAACTTTGCTTTTTTGCGCCTCCGTTGCGAGTGCTTTAGAAAAGTCGTTCCTGGGGATCAAGTATAGATGTTATAAGGGTAAAAATGCAATATCAGTGAAATCAATTTTTTTCAAGATGGCGGCTGTAGACGTACCGACTCATAGTAAAAGTTGTCCGATCCAAATGAAAATCGATATCTGAAAATCCCACGGTACACTTGGTAGGAATGTGTAAAAAATTTTTTGATTCCGCCAATTTTGAAAAATTGCGAACATGCAATTTCACTTTTTAAGGATTTTTAATTCGCAATAACACCGAAACTGTGAGACTTTTGTAGGGAGGGTTTGTTCTAATATTGTACAGTTTTGAGAGGGGCACACAGTGAAAAAGTACTTTTTTCAAAATGGCGGTCTATTGGTCCGCGTCTGAAAGTAAAGGTGCTTTGATTGATCGGGATATAAATCGATATCTGGGGGTCCCAAAGGATGCTGATCAACATGGTTTGGTCAAATTTTGACATCTGTCATTTTTTAATATGGCCGCCGTATATACTATTATCGAAATTGCTGTTTTCCGTTTTATCGCCTATGGTACTACAGTTTCGGAAGGAGATAGTTGTAATTTTGACAGATGTCAGTGTGACAGATGCCAAATGTCAAACTTTTGACAGATGTCTAATTTTTTGACAGATGTCAAATGTCAATTTTTTTTCCAACCTACCAAATGCGGCGATGAGTGAGTTAGTCTATTGTCTCTCATTGGTATAATTGGACAGTCACGACTAACACTTGCACCTGCACACTTGCACCGTGTGCGGGCCGCGTGCGGCCCGCGCACGGTGCAAGTGTGCCGCTTGCGACCTGTGCACTGTTCTAATGACTTTATATAAAGTTAAAAACCCATGTACTGACTCACTGACTGATGATTGACATAATTGATCTCAGCTCTCAGAAGTGGTCAGTCAAAACTGAGTATGAGGCTGTATAGTGATAGGTCATGTCACCCCAGGAAAAATCTGACATTACCAGAAAATTGTCTCTGAGATGGAACAGGTCAACGGATCTCGAAAATGATCAGAGATAAGGGGGTCCCGTTTTAACTAAAGTTGGAGTAGACCCTGGGATGTTTTCAGAGAAATAAAAAAAATGGGGGCCCCCGAACAAAAAACGGTGGCCCCCATACAAAATTGAAACGCTCATAATTTGGAAACGGTAAGAGGTATGTGGGTAGTGCTCGACCAAATGTCATAGAGGATGACGGGGGCTGTCAGATGGTTGTCATGAAAATCCAAGATGGCGGATTCAAAATGGCGGCCATTTTGAAAGTTGGTCCGATCGGGGTGATTTTTCGCATGAGGGGGTTTTCGGGGCCACACATTCGATATTTGAAAAAATATTTTGGATTCCGCCATTTTTAAAGATGGCTGCCATACAATTTTTTTTTTCCCATTTTTGACGCATTGTTTCTCGACACCTATGGAAAATTTTGAATGTCTTTGTTGTGTTTTGTGTCCAGGTGATCGAGGTGTCTTCAAAAAAATTCGCGACCTGGTCTTCCGACCTTCGGTCACTCGGACAGTCAACGGCCTGGCCAAACTATATGAGATAGGTCATATGCGTTTTAAGGAATGTCATAGCAAACCCTGGGACGATTTTGGAGATGTCAAAAAAAATTCAAAATGGCGGAAAAAAAAATCCGCCATACAAATTTTAACTGTAAATGACGGCGAAACTATGACACTTTAGTATAAAGAGCTCGAACTAATATTGGTTGGAGGTCAGAGGGGAAGATTGTGAAAATTTTTTTTTTTCAAAATGGCGGAAATTTTGGCCGCGGCGGGAAAAAAAGTTTCACCGATCCGGATGAAAATCGATATCTGGGGGTCCCCAAGGATAATGATCAACATTCTGTAATCAAATTTTGACATGTGTCAACTTTCAATGGGGCTGCCATACAAAGGTGCTTTTATTGAAATATCAACTTTGCTTTTTTGCGCCTCCGTTGCGAGTGCTTTAGAAAAGTCGTTCCTGGGGATCAAGTATAGATGTTATAAGGGTAAAAATGCAATATCAGTGAAATCATTTTTTTTCAAGATGGCGGCTGTAGACGTACCGACTCATAGTAAAAGTTGTTTGATCCGATTGAAAATCGATATCTGAAAATCCCACGGTAGGAATGTGTAAAAAAATTTTTGATTCCGCCATTTTGAAAAATTGCGAACATGCAATTTCACTTTTTAAGGATTTTTAATTCGCAAATAACACCGAAACTGTGAGACTTTTGTAGGGAGGGTTTGTTCTAATATTGTACAGTTTTGTGAGGGGCACACAGTGAAAAAGTACTTTTTTCAAAATGGCGGTCTATTGGTCCGCGTCCGAAAATAAAGATGCTCCGATCGGGATAAAAATCGATATCTGGGGGTCCCAAAGGATCCTGATCAACATGGTTTGGTCAAATTTTGATATCTGTCATTTTTTAATATGGCCGCCGTACATACTGTTATCGAAATTGCTGTTTTGCGTTTTATCGCCTATGGTACTACAGTTTCGGAAGGAGATAGTTGTAATTTTGACAGATGTCAGTGTGACAGATGTCAAACGTCAAAATTTTGACAGAAGTCAAATTTTTTGATAGATGTCAAATGTCAATTTTTTTCCAACCTACCAAATGCAACGACTCATCGTTGAAGCGAGCAGCAAGTATACTGTAGTTTGGTATAAGTGGACGGTCACGACCAACACTTGCACTTGCGGCCCGCGCACGGTGCAAGTGTGCCGCTTGCAACCTGTGCACTGTTCTAATACCGCTGTCAAGTGTAGACAGATGTCAGTTTGATTGATGTCAAATGTCAAACTTTTGACAGATGTCAAATGTCAAATTTTTTGACAGATGTCAAATTTATTGACAAATGTCAAATGTGAATTTTTTGGACAGATGTCAAATGTCAATTTTTTTCCAACTTACCAAATGCAACGACGAGCGAAGCGAGCAGCAAGTATACTGTAGTTTGGTATAAGTGGACGGTCACGACCAACACTTGCACCTGCACACTTGCACCGTGTGCGGGCCGCGTGCGGCCTGCGCACGGTGCAAGTGTGCCGCTTGCGACCTGCGCACTGTTCTAATACCGCTGTCAAGTGTAGACAGATGTCAGTTTGATTGATTTTAAATGTCAAACTTTTGACAGATGTCAATTGTCAAATTTTTTGACAGATGTCAAATTTATTGACAAATATCAAATGTCAATTTTTTTTCCAACCTACCAAATGCGGCGATGAGTGAGTTAGTTTATTGTCTCTCATTGGTATAATTGGACAGTCACGACTAACACATGCACCTGCACACTTGCGACCTGCGCACTGTTCTAATACCGCTGTCAAGTGTAGACAGATGTCAGTTTGATTGATGTCAAATGTCAAACTTTTGACAGATGTCAATTGTCAAATTTTTCGACAGATGTCAAATTTATTGACAAATATCAAATGTCAATTTTTAGGACAGATGTCAAATGTCAATTTTTGACAGATGTCAAACGTCAAATTTTTTCCGACATACCCAATGCGACGACGAGCGAAGCGAGTTAGTTTACTGTAGTTTGGTATAAGTGGACGGTCACGATCAACACTTGCACCTGCACACTTGCACTTGCGCACGGTACATGTGTGCCGGTTGCGTCCTACTCATGATGCAAATGATGCTGTCAAGTCAAACAAGATGGCCGCCATGCAAAGTCACGCGCATTATCATTTTCTTTGATAAATACGGCAGTTTTGTACAAGTACTTGCAAAATTTAAAGTTTAGCTCCAAGTATAGCGTTTTGAACAAATGGAACGCCACGAAAACACCCACGCGGGCCGCTCGCGGCCCGCGCACGGGGCAAAATACTAGTTACTTTTTACTACTATTATAAAATTGGATACCCATGAGTCACTGACTGATGATTGACATAATTGATCTCAGCTCTCAGAAGTGGTCTGTCAAAACTGAGTATGAGGCTGTATAGTGATGGGTTATGTCACCCCGGGAAAAATCTGACATTACCAGAAAGTCGTCTCTGAGATGGAACAGGTCAACGGATCTCGAAAATGATCAGAGATAAGGGGGTCCCGTTTTAACTAAAGTTGGAGTAGACCCTGGGATGTTTTCAGAGAAATTAAAAAAAAAAGTGTTGCCATACAAAAAATAAAATCTCCATACAAAATTGAAACGCTCATAAATCAGAAACGGTAAGAGGTATGTGGGTAGTGCTCGACCAAAAGTCATAGAGGATGACGGGAGCTGTCAGATGGTTGTCATGAAAATCCAAGATGGCGGATTCAAAATGGCGGCCATTTTGAAAGTTGGTCCGATCGGGGTGATTTTTCGCATGGGGGGGTTTTCGGGGCCGCAGATTCAAAATTTGAAAAAAAATTTTGGATTCTGCCATTTTTAAAGATGGCTGCCATACAATTTTTTTTTTTCATTTTTGACGCATTGTTTCTCGATACCTATGGGAAATTTTGAATGTCTTTGTTGACTTTTGTGTCCAGGTGATCGAGGTGTCTTCAAAAAAATTCACGACCTGGTCTTCCGACCTTCGGTCACTCGGACAGTCAACGGCCTGGCCAAACCATATGAGATAGGTCATGTGCGTTTTAAGGAATGTCATAGCAAACCCTGGGACGATTTTGGAGATGTCAAAAAAAATTCAAAATGGCGGAAAAAAAAATCCGCCATACAAATTTGAACCGTAAATGACGGCGAAACTATGACACTTTAGTAAAAAGAGCTAGAACTAATATTAGTTGGAGGTCAGAGGGGAAGATTGCAAAAAATTTTTTTTTTCAAAATGGCGGAAATTTTGGCCGCGGCGGGAAAAAAAGTTTCACCGATCCGGATGAAAATCGATATCTGGGGGTCCCCAAGGATGATGATCAACATTCTGTAATCAAATTTTGACATGTGTCAACTTTCAATGGGGCTGCCATACAAAGGTGCTTTTATGGAAAAATCAGTTTTCCTTTTTTACGCCTCCAATACGAGCGTTTAAGAAAAATCGTTCCTGGGGATGAAGTATAGATGCTATAAGGGTCAAAATGCAATATCAGCAAAATCGATTTTTTCAAGATGGTGGCTGTAGACGTACCGACTCATAGTAAAAGTTGTCCGATCCGAATGAAAATCGATATCTGAAAATCCCACGGTACACTTGGTAGGAACGTGTAAAAAATTTTTTGGTTCCGCCATTTTGAAAAATTGCGAACATACAATTTCACTTTTTAAGGATTTTTAATTTGCAATTAACGCCGGAACTATAAGACTTTTGTAAGGAGGGTTTGTTCTAATATTGTATAGTTTTCAGAGGGGCACACACTGAAGTAGTTCTTTTTTTCAAAATGGCGGTCTATTGGTCCGCGTCTGAAAGTAAAGGTGCTCTGATCAGGATATAAATCGATATCTGGGGGTCCCAAAGGATGCTGATCAACATGGTTTGGTCAAATTTTGACATCTGTCATTTTTTAATATGGCCGCCGTATATACTATTATCGAAATTGCTGTTTTCCGTTTTATCGCCTATGGTACTACAGTTTCGGAAGGAGATAGTGATCATTTCGACAGATGTCAGTGTGACAGATGTCAAACGTCAAAATTTTGACAGATGTCAAATGTCAATTTTTTCCATACTACCAAATGCGGCGATGAGTGAGTTAGTTTATTGTCTCTCATTGGTATAATTGGACAGTCACGAGCAACACTTGCACCTGCACACTTGCACCGTGTGCGGGCCGCGTGCGGCCCGCGCACGGTGCAAGTGTGCCGCTTGCGACCTGCGCACTGTTCTAATACCGCTGTCAAGTGTAGACAGATGTCAGTTTAATTGATGTCAGATGTCAAACTTTTGACAGATGTCAAACGTCAAATTTTTTCCAACCTACCCAATGCGACGACGAGCGAAGCGAGTTAGTTTACTGTAGTTTGGTATAAGTGGACGGTCACGATCAAGACTTGCACCTGCACAATTGCACCGTGTGCGGGCCGCGTGCGGCCCGCGCACGGTGCAATTGTGCAAGTGTGCCGGTTGCGACCTGCTAATGGTGCCAATGACGCTGTCAAGTCAAAAAAGATGGCCGCCATGCACAAGTCAGATGAATATAATTTTCTTTGATAGATACCGCAGTTTTGTACAAGTACTTGCAAAATTACAAGTTTAAACACAAGTATAGCGTTTTGAACAAATGGAACGCCACGAAAACACCCACGCGGGCCGCTCGCGGCCCGCGCACGGGGCAAAATACTAGAAAAAATAAAAATAAAAATATATTGAAAAAAAATAAATTGCGAACATACAATTTCACTTTTTAAGGATTTTTAATTCGCAAATAACACCGAAACTGTGAGACTTTTGTAGGGAGGATTTATTCTAATATTGTACAGTTTTGAGAGGGGCACACAGTGAAAAAGTACTTTTTTCAAAATGGCGGTCTATTGGTCCGCGTCTGAAAGTAAAGGTGCTCTGATTGGGATATAAATCGATATCTGGGGGTCCCAAAGGATGCTGATCAACATGGTTTGGTCAAATTTTGACATCTGTCATTTTTTAATATGGCCGCCGTATATACTATTATCGAAATTGCTGTTTTCCGTTTTATCGCCTATGGTACTACAGTTTCGGAAGGAGATAGTTGTAATTTTGACAGATGTCAGTGTGACAGATGTCAAACGTCAAAATTTTGACAGATGTCAAATTTTTTGATAGATGTCAAATGTCAATTTTTTTCCAACTTACCAAATGCAACGACGAGCGAAGCGAGCAGCAAGTATACTGTAGTTTGGTATAAGTGGACGGTCACGACCAACACTTGCACCTGCACACTTGCACCGTGTGCGGGCCGCGTGCGGCCCGCGCACGGTGCAAGTGTGCCGCTTGCGACCTGCGCACTGTTCTAATACCGCTGTCAAGTGTAGACAGATGTCAGTTTGAT
Source organism: Ennomos quercinarius (assembly GCA_910589525.2). NCBI lineage: Eukaryota > Metazoa > Arthropoda > Insecta > Lepidoptera > Geometridae > Ennomos > Ennomos quercinarius. Next base: position 14,893,166 of record OU342497.1, read on the forward strand.
TGATTTTAAATGTCAAACTTTTGACAGATGTGAATTGTCAAATTTTTTGACAGATGTCAAATTTATTGACTAATATCAAATGTCATTTTTTTGGACAGATGTCAAATGTCCATTTTTTTTTCAACCTACCAAATGCGGCGATGAGTGAGTTAGTTTATTGTCTCTCATTGTTATAATTGGACAGTCACAACTAACACTTGCACCTGCACACTTGCACCGTGTGCGGGCCGCGTGCGGCCCGCGCACGGTGCAAGTGTGCCGCTTGCGACCTGCGCACTGTTCTAATACCGCTGTCAAGTGTAGACAGATGTCAGTTTGATTGATGTCAAATGTCAAACTTTGACAGATGTCAAATGTCAAATTTTTTGACAGATGTCATACATCAAATTTTTTCCGACATACCCAATGCGACGACGAGCGAAGCAAGTTAGTTTACTGTAGTTTGGCATAAGTGGACGGTCACGATCAGCACTTGCACCTGTACACTTGCACCGTGTGCGGGCCGCGTGCGGCCCGCGCACGGTGCATGTGTGCCGGTTGCGTCCTACTCATGGTGCAAATGACGCTGTCAAGTCAAACAAGATGGCCGCCATGCAAAGTCACGCGCATTATCATTTTCTTTGATAAATACGGCAGTTTTGTACAAGTACTTGCAAAATTACAAGTTTAAACACAAGTATAGCGTTTTGAACAAATGGAACGCCAAGAAAACACCCACGCGGGCCGCTCGCGGCCCGCGCACGGGGCAAAATACTAGTTACTATTACTATAAAATTGGATACCCATGAGTGACTGACTGACTGATGATTGACATAATTGATCTCAGCTCTCAGAAGTGGTCAGTCAAAACTGAGTATGAGGCTGTATAGTGATGGGTCATGTCACCCCAGGAAAAATCTGACATTACCAGAAAATCGTCTCTGAGATGGAACAGGTCAACGGATCTCGAAAACGACAAGAGATATGGGGGTCCAGTTTTAACTAATGTTGGAGTAGACCCTGGGATGTTTCCAGAGAAATGAAAAAAATGGGGGCCCCCGAACAAAAAACGGTGGCCCCCATACAAAATTGAAACGCTCATAATTCGGCAACGGTAAGAGGTATGTGGGTGGTGCTCGACCAAATGTCATAGAGGATGACGGGGGCTGTCAGATGGTTGTCATGAAAATCCAAGATGGCGGATTCAAAATGGCGGCCATTTTGAAAGTTGGTCCGATCGGGGTGATTTTTTGCATTGGGGGGTTTTCGGGGCCGCAGATTCGATATTTCAAAAAAAATTTTGGATTCCGCCATTTTTAAAGATGGCTGCCATACAAATTTTTTTTTTCATTTTTGACGCATTGTTTCTCGACACCTATGGAAAATTTTGAATGTCTTTGTTGTGTTTTGTGTCCAGATGATCAAGGTGTCTTCAAAAAAATTCGCGACCTGGTCTTCCGAACTTCGGTCACTCGGACGGTCAACGGCCTGGCCAAACCATAAAAGATAGATCATGTGCGTTTTAAGGAATGTCATAGCAAACCCTGGGACGATTTTGGAGATGTCAAAAAAAATTCAAAATGGCGGAAAAAAAAATCCGCCATACAAATTTTAACCATAAATGACGGCGAAACTATGACACTTTAGTATAAAGAGCTCGAACTAATATTAGTTGGAGGTCAGAGGGGAAGATTGCGAAAAATTTCTTTTTTCAAAATGGCGGAAATTTTGGCCGCGGCGGAAAAAAAAGTTTCACCGATCCGGATGAAAATCGATATCTGGGGGTCCCCAAGGATGATGATCAACATTCTGTAATCAAATTTTGACATGTGTCAACTTTCAATGGGGCTGCCATACAAAGGTGCTTTTATTGAAATATCAACTTTGCTTTTTTGCGCCTCCGTTGCGAGTGATTTAGAAAAGTCGTTCCTGGGGATCAAGTATAGATGTTATAAGGGTAAGAATGCAATATCAGTGAAATCAATTTTTTTCAAGATGGCGGCTGTAGACGTACCGACTCATAGTAAAAGTTGTCCGATCCGAATGAAAATCGATATCTGAAAATCCCACGGTACACTTGGTAGGAATGTGTAAAAACTTTTTTGATTCCGCCATTTTGAAATATTGCGAACATGCAATTTCACTTTTTTAGGATTTTTAATTCGCAAATAACACCGAAACTGTGAGACTTTTGTAGGGAGGGTTTGTTCTAATATTGTACAGTTTTGAGAGGGGCATACAGTGAAAAAGAATGTTTTTCAAAATGGCGGTCCATTGGTCCGCGTCCGAAAATAAAGAAGCTCCGATCGGGATGTAAATCGATATCTGGGGGCCCCAAAGGATGCTGATCAACATGGTTTGGTCAAATTTTGACATCTGTCATTTTTTAATATGGCCGCCGTATATACTATTATCAAAATTGCTGTTTTCCGTTTTATTGCCTATGGTACTACAGTTTCGGAAGGAGATAGTTGTAATTTTTTTTTTTTGTTTTTTTTTTTTTGTTTTTTTTTTTTTTGTTGTTGTTTTTTTTTTTTTTTATTTTTAATAAATATTGTAATAACAGTTATGTCAATCATGATGTGTACACATGTTTTGGGATATAATCTAGCTCAAAATGTATGTATTTTTTTTTTCTTTCTGCTTGTTCTTTCATTTGGTTATATTCTGTTTTGTGTGCCAAATAAAATAAATAAATAAATAAATAAATTTTGACAGATGTCAGTGTGACAGATGTCAAACGTCAAAATTTTGACAGATGTCAAATTTTTTGATAGATGTCAAATGTCAATTTTTTTCCAACCTACCAAATGCAACGACGAGCGAAGCAAGCACCAAGTATACTGTAGTTTGGTATAAGTGGACGGTCACGACCAACACTTGCACCTGCACACTTGCACCGTGTGCGGGCCGCGTGCGGCCCGCGCACGGTGCAAGTGTGCCGCTTGCGACCTGCGCACTGTTCTAATACCGCTGTCAAGTGTAGACAGATGTCAGTTTGATTGATTTTAAATGTCAAACTTTTGACAGATGTCAATTGTCAAATTTTTTTGACAGATGTCAAATTTATTGACAAATATCAAATGTCAATTTTTTGGACAGATGTCAAATGTCAATTTTTTTTCCAACCTACCAAATGCGGCGATGAGTGAGTTAGTTTATTGTCTCTCATTGGTATAATTGGACAGTCACAACTAACACTTGCACCTGCACACTTGCACCGTGTGCGGGCCGCGTGCGGCCCGCGCACGGTGAAAGTGTGCCGCTTGCAACCTGCGCACTGTTCTAATACCGCTGTCAAGTGTAAACAGATGTCAGTTTGATTGATGTCAAATGTCAAACTTTTGACAGATGTCAAATGTCAAATTTGATGACAGATGTCAAATTTATTGCCAATGTCAAATGTCAATTTTTTGGACAGATGTCAAACGTCAATTTTTTTTTCCAACCTACCAAATGCGGCGATGAGTGAGTTAGTTTATTGTCTCTCATTGGTATAATTGGACAGTCACAACTAACACTTGCACCTGCACACTTGCAACCTGCGCACTGTTCTAATACCGCTGTCAAGTGTAGACAGATGTCAGTTTGATTGATGTCAAATGTCAAACTTTTGACAGATGTCAAATGTCAAATTTGATGACAGATGTCAAATTTATTGCCAATGTCAAATGTCAATTTTTTGGACAGATGTCAAACGTCAATTTTTTTTTCCAACCTACCAAATGCGGCGATGAGTGAGTTAGTTTATTGTCTCTCATTGGTATAATTGGACAGTCACAACTAACACTTGCACCTGCACACTTGCAACCTGCGCACTGTTCTAATACCGCTGTCAAGTGTAGACAGATGTCAGTTTGATTGATGTCAAATGTCAAACTTTTGACAGATGTCAATTGTCAAATTTTTTGACAGATGTCAAATTTATTGACAAATATCAAATGTCAATTTTTTTGACAGATGTCAAATGTCAATTTTTAGGACAGTTGTCAAATGTCAATTTTTGACAGGTGTCAAACGTCAAATTTTTTCCGACATACCCAATGCGACGACGAGCGAAGCGAGTTAGTTTACTGTAGTTTGGTATAAGTGGACGGTCACGATCAGCACTTGCACCGCGCACGGTGCATGTGTGCCGGTTGCATCCTACTCATGGTGCAAATGACGCTGTCAAGTCAAACAAAATGGCCGCCATGCAAAGTCACGCGCATTATCATTTTCTTTGATAAATACGGCAGTTTTGTACAAGTACTTGCAAAATTTAAAGTTTAGCTCCAAGTATAGCGTTTTGAACAAATGGAACGCCACGAAAACACACACGCGGGCCGCTCGCGGCCCGCGCACGGGGCAAAATACTAGTTACTTTACTTTACTTTACTTTACTATTACTATAAAATTGGATACCCATGAGTGACTGACTGACTGATGATTGACATAATTGATCTCAGCTCTCAGAAGTGGTCAGTCAAAACTGAGTATGAGGCTGTATAGTGATGGGTCATGTCACCCCAGGAAAAATCTGACATTACCAGAAAATCGTCTCTGAGATGGAACAGGTCAACGGATCTCGAAAACGACAAGAGATATGGGGGTCCAGTTTTAACTAATGTTGGAGTAGACCCTGGGATGTTTCCAGAGAAATGAAAAAAATGGGGGCCCCCGAACAAAAAACGGTGGCCCCCATACAAAATTGAAACGCTCATAATTCGGCAACGGTAAGAGGTATGTGGGTGGTGCTCGACCAAATGTCATAGAGGATGACGGGGGCTGTCAGATGGTTGTCATGAAAATCCAAGATGGCGGATTCAAAATGGCGGCCATTTTGAAAGTTGGTCCGATCGGAGTGATTTTTTGCATTGGGGGGTTTTCGGGGCCGCAGATTCGATATTTCAAAAAAAATTTTGGATTCCGCCATTTTTAAAGATGGCTGCCATACAAATTTTTTTTTTCATTTTTGACGCATTGTTTCTCGACACCTATGGAAAATTTTGAATGTCTTTGTTGTGTTTTGTGTCCAGATGATCGAGGTGTCTTCAAAAAAATTCGCGACCTGGTCTTCCGAACTTCGGTCACTCGGACGGTCAACGGCCTGGCCAAACCATATGAGATAGGTCATGTGCGTTTTAAGGAATGTCATAGCAAACCCTGGGACGATTTTGGAGATGTCAAAAAAAATTCAAAATGGCGGAAAAAAAAATCCGCCATACAAATTTTAACCATAAATGACGGCGAAACTATGACACTTTAGTATAAAGAGCTCGAACTAATATTAGTTGGAGGTCAGAGGGGAAGATTGCGAAAAATTTTTTTTTCAAAATGGCGGAAATTTTGGCCGCGGCGGAAAAAAAAAGTTTCACCGATCCGGATGAAAATCGATATCTGGGGGTCCCCAAGGATGATGATCAACATTCTGTAATCAAATTTTGACATGTGTCAACTTTCAATGGGGCTGCCATACAAAGGTGCTTTTATTGAAATATCAACTTTGCTTTTTTGCGCCTCCGTTGCGAGTGATTTAGAAAAGTCGTTCCTGGGGATCAAGTATAGATGTTATAAGGGTAAGAATGCAATATCAGTGAAATCAATTTTTTTCAAGATGGCGGCTGTAGACGTACCGACTCATAGTAAAAGTTGTCCGATCCGAATGAAAATCGATATCTGAAAATCCCACGGTACACTTGGTAGGAATGTGTAAAAACTTTTTTGATTCCGCCATTTTGAAATATTGCGAACATGCAATTTCACTTTTTTAGGATTTTTAATTCGCAAATAACACCGAAACTGTGAGACTTTTGTAGGGAGGGTTTGTTCTAATATTGTACAGTTTTGAGAGGGGCATACAGTGAAAAAGAATGTTTTTCAAAATGGCGGTCCATTGGTCCGCGTCCGAAAATAAAGAAGCTCCGATCGGGATGTAAATCGATATCTGGGGGCCCCAAAGGATGCTGATCAACATGGTTTGGTCAAATTTTGACATCTGTCATTTTTTAATATGGCCGCCGTATATACTATTATCAAAATTGCTGTTTTCCGTTTTATTGCCTATGGTACTACAGTTTCGGAAGGAGATAGTTGTAATTTTGACAGATGTCAGTGTGACAGATGTCAAACGTCAAAATTTTGACAGATGTCAAATTTTTTGATAGATGTCAAATGTCAATTTTTTTCCAACCTACCAAATGCAACGACGAGCGAAGCAAGCACCAAGTATACTGTAGTTTGGTATAAGTGTACGGTCACGACCAACACTTGCACCTGCACACTTGCACCGTGTGCGGGCCGCGTGCGGCGCGCGCACGGTGCAAGTGTGCCGCTTGCGACCTGCGCACTGTTCTAATACCGCTGTCAAGTGTAGACAGATGTCAGTTTGATTGATGTCAAATGTCAAACTTTTGACAGATGTCAATTGTCAAATTTTTTGACAGATGTCAAATTTATTGACAAATATCAAATGTCAATTTTTTGGACAGATGTCAAATGTCAATTTTTTTTCCAACCTACCAAATGCGGCGATGAGTGAGTTAGTTTATTGTCTCTCATTGGTATAATTGGACAGTCACAACTAACACTTGCACCTGCACACTTGCACCGTGTGCGGGCCGCGTGCGGCCCGCGCACGGTGAAAGTGTGCCGCTTGCAACCTGCGCACTGTTCTAATACCGCTGTCAAGTGTAAACAGATGTCAGTTTGATTGATGTCAAATGTCAAACTTTTGACAGATGTCAAATGTCAAATTTGATGACAGATGTCAAATTTATTGCCAATGTCAAATGTCAATTTTTTGGACAGATGTCAAACGTCAATTTTTTTTCCAACCTACCAAATGCGGCGATGAGTGAGTTAGTTTATTGTCTCTCATTGGTATAATTGGACAGTCACAACTAACACTTGCACCTGCACACTTGCACCGTGTGCGAGCCGCGTGCGGCCCGCGCACGGTGCAAGTGTGCCGCTTGCAACCTGCGCACTGTTCTAATACCGCTGTCAAGTGTAGACAGATGTCAGTTTGATTGATGTCAAATGTCAAACTTTTGACAGATGTCAATTGTCAAATTTTTTGACAGATGTCAAATTTATTGACAAATATCAAATGTCAATTTTTTTGACAGATGTCAAATGTCAATTTTTAGGACAGTTGTCAAATGTCAATTTTTGACAGGTGTCAAACGTCAAATTTTTTCCGACATACCCAATGCGACGACGAGCGAAGCGAGTTAGTTTATTGTAGTTTGGTATAAGTGGACGGTCACGATCAGCACTTGCACCGCGCACGGTGCATGTGTGCCGGTTGCATCCTACTCATGGTGCAAATGACGCTGTCAAGTCAAACAAAATGGCCGCCATGCAAAGTCACGCGCATTATCATTTTCTTTGATAAATACGGCAGTTTTGTACAAGTACTTGCAAAATTTAAAGTTTAGCTCCAAGTATAGCGTTTTGAACAAATGGAACGCCACGAAAACACACACGCGGGCCGCTCGCGGCCCGCGCACGGGGCAAAATACTAGTTTTTAGTATATATAGTTCGGATTTGAACCTTGGGGACAGGACAGGATACTTTTTATCGTTATACCTATTATAAGCTATAGTCCAAGCGTTGATGAAACCACCGAGCGCCGCTAGTATTTTTATATTTTTACAAAAAAGCTATTTTACTGTTGGTCAATAAACATTTAATTTTCAGCTAGTTATAAACCGGTATGGTGCAAACAAATTTGCTTTTTGTGGTCTCCACCGACTTCACGGTACGTGACAATAGTTTACCGGGCAATTTATTTCTCGCACAGCCTTCCATAACTGATACTTTCACCAGTTCTAATTTTTTTTTGTTAAAATTATAAACCTTAGTTGAGCTTCTGGTAATATGTAAATCTAAGTTTAGTCGATTTCATTTGTATCGTCAGCATTAGAACGTGTGTTAATATAATTCATAGATATAAATAAGGAATTCTTTTCTGCATAGTCAACATCACATCAATCATCATCTTCAACATCATCACCATCAATTCATTATCAATCATTATCATAATCATAATTCTTAAACGGTTCTCTTGTAAGTAATGCTAAATTTATTATGATCACTTTTAAAATTCAAATGTTGACAAGTCTGTTGTCCACACATCGCCGTGTTGTTGTGCACATCGGCGATTTCTTGTTTCCGGTAAATCGCTAACCGGAACGGTGTGGTGCCCGAGCGGACATTACCATTGTATGTTTTTATTCCATTACGTAACTTGGTCATAATCGTAACTCATATGAAAGTGTTACAGTATGCCTGTTTGCCACGAAAGTGAGTTAATTGTATACTCTGGTTAAACTTTGTTATTACTCTTTCATTACGGTTGTTAATTCTTCTAACATTATGTTATGTTCATTAACAACTTTGGTGTTGTGCTGGCCTGGTTCTATAAGAAGCTTTGATGTTACCGGCTTTCTGTATTTCGTCTCTTTATTGACAGCTTCTAGTAGTATTATTTGTTTTGTGTTTCTAGTTTAGTCTATAGGCAAACGACTGAGCCCTTTTTACTAATTATTGGTGTGGGAAACTATTCTATGCTTTACGAAGAGCCTTTGGGTCTTTATCATCTTGTATTTTTCTAACAATGTGTCATACATGTCAACTGCATCTAAGTTCTTCGATCTTTTTGATACTATTGGCCTATGACAGCGCTGCTGCACTATAAGTATCTATTCTTCAGTAATTACTATTCGTAAAGTGTAGTATTTATCTATTTTTAATCGCTTTAGGATCGTTGCTGCTTCTTGAATAGCAAATGGGAAATGTTAATACGGCCTTCGGTCTTCATAATCATGCAAATGCGTTTATTCTTATGACTATGTATTATTCATAAACTATGCATATTATGAAAGGAAGTATATATGGTTGCTTATGCGGTGCGAAACGGGCTAATCTTATGTTTTATTTGCGGTTCTTGTTATTATTCTATTTTACATAAATATCAGCTGTGGTCTACGATTTCTGTAATCATAACTCATCAAAATGGCAACGTATCTCTTTTTAGGCAGTATGGGATTTTGTTAAAATTGTGTTCAATAAAGCTACAACAGGCAATTTGGGCGTAATTGTCAATTGACAATTATGAATGTGGGTTAACAGCAGACATTTTGGATTTGGCATTCTTCATGTACCTAAATAGTATTATAGTTTTTTTTTTCATAATGTTAGGTAAATGTAAACTGTTCCGTGACGACACCGAAACGGCCCCAACACGGAAGACCAGCGCTGGTTGTATGGCCGGGACTATGCTGAGTTGGGACCGATTCGTGGCAACTGACAATCGAGTTGTATTTAGTTTTTGTCATGTTATTATTTTGTTTGTACCTTTTGCCATGAATATGTGTGGGTATATGAAGAGCGAACATTTTGGGAACTCAACTTAAAGGCTTTAAAGTAGCTAAACTGGTGCACAGCTTGATTTTGATTGACCTAGTATCCTAGTACTGATTTCCTGTATCATTCATTGACGAAAAATAATTTCGAATTCTAATCGCTTTCCGGTTTACTCGTAAGCTTTCTCTTGTATGATGTGATTTGCTTTTCCCGTCAAAGCATTTTTTTTTAGGTTACTAGTTAAGTAGTTATTATTGGCTTAACCTTGAGAATATCGCCTCAATCTACCACTTTAAAAGTTAAAAGCCAATAAAAAGTCTACAACATAACTAATACAGAACTATGGACGGGCTTTCGTAACACAGACAAAGATAACCATTACACAAATATCCCCTTTTCACCCCAGTATAACCTTTCTGTCCCCTTGTTGCAGTGAGGCATGACTATCGACAAGCAGCTGGTATGGGTGCGAGACCCGGCCGAGGGGTTCGTGCAGGCGCGGCTGCACGAACTCATGGGCGAAGAGGCGGATGTCTTCCCTCTAGACAATAAGTACCCGCGCCGCGTGTGCAGCTTCGAGGATATATTCCCTGCTGGGGACCCCACTAAAGAGGTTGAGGATAACTGTAAGTTACTCAAAGTAGGTGAACGGACGACGACTATAGCATCAAGCAAAGTTATTATTACAGCCATTAAGGCCGCCCATACACGTTCAATTTTATTGATCAGTCTTTGCGATTGATCAATTTTATTGATCGTGTAGGGTTAATATTGGTCAATGTTTTTTGGCTTACAGTATGGAGAAAACATTGACGGAAGTGGTCTCATCAATTTTATTGATCAATAAAATTGAACGTGTATGGGCGGCCTAACTCCTTTTGGAGCACAATAGGAGAGTCCATATTCAATGGTAGTCGTCTTTTGGCTTATAATGATTCTAATAAAACGGCACTTGCATGCTTACGTAGTTACGAAATGCTAAATTTCATCGAGCAAGTACTAGATAGGTAGGTAAAATACTGCAATGAATACTTAGAATGAATAGTTTATAACTTTGTGTTTAATTTAAATTCATACTGATGAAGGTACTGCAGTTTTCATATTCACGAAAGACCCTTCAACATGTTATGGGAGGAGAACGACTTCAAAAAAAATACATTCAGACTATCATGATCAGGTAGTCTCATGTTGATTGTTATATTGTAAATTTTGACCTAAACAGTTTAAGGCGAAGTAAACTAGAATCAGTATCAATGTTTTTCAGGCGAACTGATGTTCCTGAACGAAGCCACACTACTGAATAACATCCTATCGCGTTACAAGAAGAACAAGATTTATGTAAGTAAACCATAATCTTTACACGTATGACTCATTTACGAAGCAAACATACTGTGTTCGTTCACCTTGAACGTAACACATATGTTGTGTAGTTGTAGATAACATTCTGCCTTCTAATGTGTTGTGTGTCGGTACCTTATTTGCACGATTAGGCTTTACACGTTGTTCCAACGGAACAAGGTTGGAAATACCTTTAAAAAGGCTGCATGATATTGAAGAAAAATACCGATTTATTGTTCCCATGCGAATGCAAGTTATCATGTTTTTTTTTTTATTGAAATGTGAATACATTCATTGACTGCGTTGATGAATGTTTGTATAGTGTTTACCGTCTTTCGTTTGCCTCATTGTGCCGATTTTCTTGAATGGGCTTCCCAGAAACTTAAGTACTGAATTTACCACCTTTTTTTTTGCTATAATACAATACATATACATACGATATTACGTCAAGTCTTTTTCGAAGAAACCGAGTAAATTAAATGTTACTTTACTGGAAGTATCAATGATAATAATACTGGGTGGTACGACTTTTCTGCAAAGTTCATCTAGGTAGGTACCACCGCTTTGCCAGTTATTCTGCCGCCAAGCAGTAGTATGCAAGCACTACTGAGTTCCAGTTCGAAGGGCATTGTAGCTAGTGAAATTACTTGGCAAATGAGACTTATAAACTGATCTCACAGTCCAGAAATCTTTTCTAGACATTGTGATGTCTCAGGATAACTTACGCAGTGTCACGCGAAACTTTAACATAGAGTTCCGAGTGATACTGCAATCTGTTATGGGCGGTCATGACGCTTAACACCAGGCAAACGACTAGGTCGTCATGTCATTCATTTAAAAATATATTCGGTAGAAGCTCAGTAAAATGAGGACATTCAAATTTTATGTGGGAGTTTTGCGATTTTGTTCTATAGAGCTATATTTATTAATCTTGTATTTGCGGTCATCACAAACGACTTAATGAAATGAACTACATGATATATTAAATTCAAAGCTCTACATTTTTTAATTACACCAGGAAACGTGCCTAAAAACATCTTGTTTGGTCCACCCGTCGCCTTAATTGGGTGTTTCACTGATAGCTGAAAGTCAGTGAAACACCTTTATTAGATGCAGAGCGTTTCGTTCTACCAAAATAACTCTTAGGAATAAAAATCTATTTAGTATCTATGTAATATTATCTATGTAATAATTTAGATTTTTGAATTGTATATCTTGTGTACGTATATTTTCGATATTTGGTTGACTAGTAGACTATACGATCCTATAGGATTAACTAGCCCAAGATAGCTTACAATGTGATAACGTCATCACATATTAAAATGCTATTCGTATATTCTTTCCAGACTTATGTAGCGAATATACTATTAGCTGTGAATCCGTACGAGGACATTCCTGACATGTACTCATCTAACACCGTCAAGAAGTACCAGGGCAAGTCGCTGGGCGAACTGCCACCACATGTTTTCGCTATTGGTATGTTGCATCTCTTTGGAACTCTCATGTGATTTATATGAATTGTGCCGTTATTTTGAATAGTAACGCTACAGTAAAATAAGTTTTTTTTATATGACGTACCACATCTGGAGTACATCTCTCATATCTGACATAACAAATTTATGTCGCGACTTCAATGTACACAAAATGTAATGACAAAATGCATATTTCATATTTCCTTCTAAAAGCCATCAAAAGTATAAAACAATCTTACGCCCTACTCAAACCGGCGCGTTATTCGAACCGCTGTGGGTAGCGGTAAATACCGCGCGGAATACCTCGCGGTATGTTGTATTGAAATTCCGCGGCTAGAGCGAAACTTCATACAAAATACTCGGGCGGAATCCCGCGCGGTATACCACTACCCACAGCGGCACGAATAACGCGCCGGCTTTAATTCCTTTTCCATGGTCAAAGTTCAGGTGACTGATTGTTGTTGATTTTTACTAGCATCATTTGAATCATTTTGTTAATTTAAGAAGCTATATCAAAATTGCCTTTATAACTAACTAAAAAGCCACACTTATCACATATATATATTATACATTAAACATTTCTGTTCCAGCCGACAAATCTTTCCGCGACATGAAGTCTCTGAAACAGTCGCAATCGATCATAGTATCAGGGGAATCGGGCGCGGGGAAGACTGAATCTACCAAGTACATCCTGAAGTACCTCTGTGATCTGTGGGCTAAAGGCGCAGGGCCGATCGAGCAGAAGATTTTGGACGGTTAGTCATGAAACTAATATACTGCATGCTCTAATGTACCTTCTAATTATCGCCGTAACATCCTATCCTATCCTACTGATATTACAAATGCGAAAGTTTGTGTGTGTGTGATGTTTGTTACCTAGGTTTGTTTTACTAGGTGGTAGGACTTTTCTGCAAAGTTCGTCTAGGTAGGTACCACCGCTTTGCCAGTTATTCTGCCGCCAAGCAGTAGTGTGCAAGCACTGCTGTGTTCCGGTTTGAAGGGCATAGTAGCTAGTGAAATTACTGGGCAAATGAGACTTTATGATCTGATCACTCGGTCTAGTAATCTGATTACTAGACTTGGTGATGTCTCAGGATGACGTGCGCAGTGCAGTGTCACGCGAAACTTTATTGTTTTAAAGTTCCGGGTGACACTGCAACTGTTATGGGCGGCCGTATCACTTAACATCAGGTGAACGACTTGCTCGTCACGTCATTCAATCACATAAAAAAAAAAAAAAAAAAAAAAAAAAAAAAAAAAAAAAAAACCTACCTTATATCTCTGTAACTACTAACCCGATTTTGATGAAATTTGGAATGTAAATAGCTTATATACTGGATTAACATATAAGCTATTATTTTTTCGAGAATCAACCCTTGCAACAAATCAATATCCACGCGGGTGAAGCCGCGGGGCGCAGCTAGTAAATCATAAAGCTTTAATTGGGGGTTATTCCTGTCTGTCCCCTCGTGCTGTCCCCTCGAGGTACAGACTGGGGCTTTCATGCAAATATTTCATTTCATTGTACCCTGGTTTTCTTGAAAAAAAAATCTGACTTAGTAGGAATTCCGTTTTCGTCAGAAAAGTAACAGCCTAATATTTTATTTATTCTGACAAAATCGAAAGTGGAGTCTGGTCTAATACCCGTTTTCACCAAAGATCCCTAAACTACACCCTAAGTGAGCCAAATCAAGAGGTGGTTTGAGTATTATCCATCGCTGGTGCGTTTACATATGCACGCAGCTTTTCAATTATTTGCAATTTGTGCAGTTATTACACTTATTAGTTGTGTTGTTTTGTTACCCTGTGATCGAACTTTTATTCATAAAAATATGCATGTGATTGCGCTGTGGCCCTGTCCAAAAACAGAAGGCAGCAAAATTGCGATTATAGACAAAGATACCAAAATCTTCGAACCCGTTTTAATTTTTTTACACATAGCAATAATTAAAATGATACCCATTATCAACTCTCTGACTAATATATGTATACTTCAAGATGTTTTTTTCCAGTGATTCCAAATTAAAACATCTATAGATTAATAGCATCTGTGTTAAAACATTCAAATTTGTGCATTCAAGGCTGCCTAATAATTAATTATTAATACATTGATTTACGGTTATTGCGTCCGTGATGAATGCCTGATGCAATCGAATTAATGTTCCTGGAAAATGAGTAGATGGATATGAGTGGATATTAAAATGGGGCATGGATAATAAATTAAAATTAAGATTAATGTTAACATTTAGTAGGAAGTTTGTAAAACCTGTTTGTACCATGTTCAATACTATTTTCCTCAAATTTTTGGTTTCTATTTTGATTGGGTAGATAAAGATAAATATATACCTACAGCATCACCATGTATGTGTGAGCACTTGTTTTTTATCATTAAAGAAAGAAAAAAGAAGATACATTTATTTCAAAAACACACACACAATATCATAAAACTAAAACAAATTATGTATTACAATTTTATCCTTATATAACCTTCTCAAGAGATTCATTCTTTCTTCTCTTTCTTTTTGTCATCCCTATAGTACTCCCGCTTAACTAATACACATAAACAATTTTATAGTTAAAGACATGTTAATTTACATTGTGTATCAGTCTATACTTAGACCGATACAGCAGACTAGCCGCTTTGGATGTTTGCGCGAATAGCATACTTTGAAAAACCACCACATCTAGGCGATTAAGCTTAAGCAGATCGAATATATCGTTTTCCATAGTGGCACTTCGATCGAACACACTATCAAAAAGTTATATAAGTAGGTCATCTTTGTCACACAGATCACAATTAGGACTATCTACGATATGCGAATGCTTAAAACTATTTGAAGGAATATCTCCGGAGCGCAGTCCATGAGCGATTACAATAAATTAATGTGACTCATATGGATGTTCGAAAACCATGGTATATGAGAAGGCTCACTTTGCATTGTTTGATAACCAATATCCCTTTTTCTCGAGAAACATTATCAAAATACTCCTTCCAATCTCTATATATATAAAAATCAATTGCTGTTCGTTAGTCTCGCTAAAACTCGAGAACGGCTGAACGGATTTATCTTATCTTGGTCTTGAAATGTTCGTGGAGGTCTAGGGAAGGTTTAAAAGGTGAGAAAAATTCGAATAATTGCCGAGAAAACCCTAAAAACCCGTGCGAAGCCGGGGCGGGTCAGCTAGTTATTTATTAAAATAGATTGTTTCTATTTGATGAGCACCTCAGAGTAGTATGGATTCATAAAAACTCCTGTTCCATTTGATATTGCTTCTCTTTTTTTATTTTTCGTGATAACAATGCTATAAACTTATTCCACAGCCAATCCAATCCTAGAAGCGTTCGGCAATGCCAAGACAACTCGCAACAACAACAGTTCCCGTTTTGGCAAGTTCATGGAGGTCCATTTCAGCAACAAGTACCAAGTGGTCGGCGGTCACATATCACACTACCTTCTAGAGAAGTCTAGAATATGCACGCAGAGTGCCGAGGAGAGGAATTATCACGTCTTCTATTTGCTTTGTGCTGGCGCGCCTCAGGAGCTGAGGTCGGCGTTGAATATCACCAAGCCGGATGATTACTTGGTAAGTTAAATTGTATTCTCATTAATCTCACTTGGTGAGACAAAAAATAAAATTGACACGTCGCCGACATTTGACTGAATTGAAAGCATCACCGTCGAAGGGCATCATTTGAGATTCCCCGTTCCTTTGCTTCCATTTAGGGAAGCATCCAGTCCTGGGTCAAAATTAATTAGCTGCTGAAAGATTTGCAACAACCAGAACTGACGGCTTAATGCGCCCTCTTTTTTGGTAATAGCACTTAACGATCACCCTTCGATCTCCCATCCATGTACTGACCGCATCGAACGCTGTTTAGCATAAGCTAACACCTTCTACAGATATGCAGATTTTTACCACCTTCATTTTCAAAAATTTACTTAGGTCCGACTTAACCAAAGCAGAATAAATTTTATTCCATGTATAAAGCTATTGGTTACTCTCGGATACAGCTGATTGACAAATGAAAATTTTGATTGTAAAAAGGAATAAGCTTTTTATTCCTTCAAAATTGGTGGTATAAGGGTTATACTCGTGTAACTCGGAAAGTTATATTTGGAATAAGATTTATTCTACTTTGTTAAAATCGGGTCTTACACATGTTTAATAATAAATGATCTTTATCTTTGTTCATAGAAATAAAATTATACTAAGTTCCATCTTACAGTACTTAAAAAATGGCTGCACGCAATACTTCACCGGGACCGAGTCTGAGAAGAAAATTAGCGCAAATCGTAAAAGCAAGCAACAGCAAGCCAAAGGTGGCCTTCGGGATCCTATACTCGATGATGTTGAAGACTTTCAGAGGCTCAACCAGGTATTCATTCGTTGTCACTTTAAAAATCAATATAGGTAAAGAAATCCTAAGCATCAATATTTCATACCTCATTTCTTTATAGGAACGGTACACGTATCCCCATAGAACGTAAATGGAAACAACTGAATTCAATGCAACGACAATTTTTGTTCGAATAAATGGATGCATTTTAAAAGACTACAGTCCGAACTTTCTATTGCAGAATAAATCTTAACGGTTAGGTCAATAACTACATCTTAGTAATAACACTTTTAACTTTAAAATAAATAACATTAATTGACTATTGAAATATCGACCTATAAACAAAGCAGATCTAGATGGGAACAGCTCCACAGCATGATTTTTTAATAGGTTAGTTTTTCAAAGTAATAAGTTATATCATCATCATCATCATCAACAACAGCCTGAAGACGTCCACTGCTAAAGATAGGCCTCCCCGCAGAGCGCCACTTTGAGTGGCTTAAGCTTAAGCTTTTTTAAAACACAAGCAGTTCGAGACAACATTAACTTGAAGACAAAACGGTTACGAAAATAGTACCATTAATAATACAAAATATACAAGAACATATTTGAGCAGTCGCTCAAAGTGGCGCTCTCTGGGGGAGGCCTATGTTTAGCATTAGACGTCTTCAGGCTGTTGATGATGAAGAACAATCTTTGCCACAATCTTATCTTTCGACTTTTCAATTCTATATTTCAATACGTAACTTAGACTTTATAATTTAAGACTTCAATTCGTAACTTAGAAAAAGATGCGTTACCCCGCCCATTAGACTCTAGGGACAAAAAGGGGCTCCTTCAGCTATGGGGTGTAGCTATTTCAAGCGCGATGGCTATGTACTACTCATACGGCATGATGAGTCCACCAAAAGACACTTCTAAAATAATCGGGCCTCGCCAAGCATGTGATACCCCAACTAAAACTAAGACGAAGTGCTCTAAACCAGGACCATGCCCGCGCGAATATTAACCTCCGAAGCCGAAGCCATGTGAATGAGATATTTTAAAACGGGCGCAATGCCCCAAAGCCTATGAAATTAGTGGAACTACAAAGCAGGAGCAACAAGAAACTATCCTTTGGGGACGAAACAGAATCCATTTTAAAATTTTAAACTAAATATACTAATATACTAATCACTAAACTTAGACTTTTCAATTCTAGACTTCAATTCGTAACTTAGACTTTTCAATTGTATACTTCAATTCGTAACTTAAACTTTTCAATTCTAGGCATTATCTCGCGTAGGATTAACGGAGGACGAGATAAAATCCGTTTACTCAGTAGTAGCCGCGGTACTACATCTCGGGAACGTGACGTTCGAAGAAGACGGCGGCGCCCGGGGCGGCTGTGGCGTGTGTGCCGCCTCCGCGCCCGCGCTGGCCGCCGCCGCGCGCCTGCTGGGCGCCGACGCCGCCGAGCTGCGCACGGCGCTCGTCTCCAGGCTCATGCAGAGCTCGCGCGGGGGCGCTAAAGGCACCGCTATCATGTGAGTGTTGTCGCAAGGTGTGCTAGTTGTCGTTTCAACTTGCTAATTCTAATAGCTGTATTGGTCGCTTTAGTTCTCCTGCGGATCTCCCCATTTCGGACCTCCACTTGATGGACCGACGATCTGATTAAAACCGCGGCGAGCCGATGCAGGAGGCAAGTAGCCGCTCAAAGCGGAGCTCTGTGGGGGAGGCCTATGTTCAGCAGTGGACGTCTTCAGGCTGTTGTTGATGATAATAATTACGAAATATAACTTCGATATCGATACATTTTGGCATGATGTATCTATGTCCCGTCACTACAACTTTTAAGAATCAACGCGTGATGGTGGCTCAGCCTATTAGAGCGCGTTGTCTCTGTACAGAAGTTAGTTGAATCGATTTCGAACAGATCATAGTGTCATCACTCTTCTTCTGGGTAGTTCCTCAATGAGTTTTGGCGATGAATAGCGGTTAAATGCTCCATCTAGCGGAATAAATGAGCACTGTGGCTAAATGCGCCATCTAGCGGGATAAATGTGCAGTGTGGCTTCATATTTGTTTAAACTATTTCATTTACATCGAACCTTGTACTCCCAGGGTGCCGTTAAAGACGTATGAAGCGAGCAACGCACGTGATGCCCTAGCGAAGGCTGTGTACAGTCGTCTGTTCGACTACATAGTACATCGGATCAACGCCAGCATCCCCTTCCAGGCCTCCGCTTATTACATCGGAGTGTTGGATATCGCTGGATTTGGTGAGTATTTTTATACCGTTTTTGAAGTTGCCGTAATTTTTTTGTATGCTATTAAAACATAATGCTTTCACTTAACTTTGATTTTCTTAACATGCAATATCTTTATTCTCTCCAACTACTCCTAAATATAATAAATATTTATTTAAACAATAAAAAAATTTGGCTACTCTACCTTCTACAAAAAAAACCATTTGGACTGTATAATGGCCGCGCTGAACTATAGACTGTGTTAATGCTCATTAGCCCACTACTCTGACACAATTCTGGCAGCATTGCAATACTGATTCGTTTATTAAATAAGTTCTATGATTTCGGTCACGCGTCGCATCGACTAAGCGCGCTTATAAGCTGGTGTGATGTGTTAGTTTGTAATTGTGTTAAAAGACAAAAAATATGGGAATAGTTAAAAATCTAATAAACGTTTATTGTGAATTTGAGTACGACATGAAATTGCTCCTTCCCTTATACAACTGCTGCCGTCCAATACTACCACAGCTATAATCGACCACACTGATTATTTCCGCGTCTTCTACAGAATACTTCCAAATGAACAGCTTTGAGCAGTTCTGCATCAACTACTGCAACGAGAAGTTGCAGCAGTTCTTCAACGAACGTATCCTCAAGAATGAGCAGGAGCTGTACAAGCGGGAGGGGCTCAATGTGCCCGAGATACGGTTCGTGGATAACCAGGATTGTATTGGTGAGTAACATTTTATTCTTACAGCTAGCAAGTGAGCAATATTTATAGCTAGCATATGAGGAACAAATTATAGTAATGAGCTACAAATATGGTTAGTAAGTGAGCAACGTTTATGGTTAGTAAGTGAGCAATATTTATGGTTAGTAAGTGAGTAATATTTATGGTTAGTAAGTGAGCAACGTTTATGGTTAGTAAGTGAACAACATTTATCGTTAGTAAGTGAGCTACATGTATCGTTAGTAAGTGAGCTACATGTATCGTTAGTAAGTGAGCTACATATATGGTTTGTAAGTGAGCAACATTTATGGTTAGTAAGTGAGCAAATTTTATAGTTAGTAAGTGACTTAAGTTTATAACTAGTCAGTGAGCAACATTTATGGTTAGAATGTGAGCAACATCTATGGTAAGCAATCGCCAGGAAACGTGCCAAAACACCTTGTTTCCATCATAGACTCTAGTATCATAGGATCTAAAGAATAATTTTGTTACAGATTTGATCGAGAGCAAGAACCATGGCATATTCCACCTTCTGGACGAAGAGTCAAAGCTGCCCAAACCTGAGTTCGGGCATTTCACACATTCCATGCACAAACAGCTTGGGGCTAACAATAACAGGTATGTACTACATGTCAATAATTTCTAAGAAATATTCGAACAAATATGAAGGAAAGATTTAACTTCATTGTATGTTTATTATTGGGGCAGTTTTAATGTGGATTGAGAAAATAGCAAAGATATTATATTATCTGTGGTTGGCCCATTATCATCTTGTTACTGTGTTCCCGTAAAAATCTTTAGATGATCATTTTTTTTATTAAGACGCACAATTTATTTCTTTTCTACTTGCAAATTGTTTATAATTGTAATATTTCCTGCAACCCAGTACAATAGATCACATAAATCATTAGGAAAATGTACCCTAATTTTCCAAACGGTCAAACATACTTTTCTTGGAATTGAAGCAAAACATATTACCGTGCCATAATATCTTTCCAGTTTGGTTTTTCGCTGTCTCTTTCTAATTATGCAGAGAACGGCCTCTTTAGAAAGAGACAATGTTAGTTTAACTTCAAAGTTGGGTGGCACTGTACTTGTTTACTGTCGAATTCACAATAACATTTAGATTCTGACTTTATTACCTCACACGAACAAGAAGACGCAGGGTAGGCCCCCCACTCGGTGGACCAACGATCTGGACAGAACTGCGGGGAGCCGATGGATGCAGGAGGCGAGCAGCCGCTCAAAGTGGCGCTCTCTGGGGGAGGCCTATGTTCAGCAGTGACGTCTTCAGGCTGTTGGTGATGATGATGATGATGATGATGATGATTACTACTTCACGTATCCCGATCTGGACAGAACTGCGGGGAGCCGATGGATGCAGGAGGCGAGCAGCCGCTCAAAGTGGCGCTCTCTGGGGGAGGCCTATGTTCAGCAGTGACGTCTTCAGGCTGTTGGTGATGATGATGATGATGATGATTACGTCACATATCCCATTTCTTTAATGTTGAAGCCTTACTCGCCCTTAAGCCGTCTGCACTTCTAAGTTCGCACTTATTTCTCTATGACGTACCTATACTGCAACGCTTTTGGGGGTACGTCATAGAGGAGTGCGAACTTGGACCTTTCAAACTTTAGAGCAGAGCGTTTTAGATGTTAGGTGATGGTTTCTGATTACCATCAATCGGATGATCCGCTAGTTGTTCAGTTCATGGGAAAGTATGCGTTATTACAATGTTCCGTAGGCTGCAAGTCCCGCGCTCGTCCCGCCTGAAGGCGCACCGAACATTGCGCGACGACGAAGGTTTCTTGCTGAGACATTTTGCTGGAGCGGTCTGCTATAATACTGTAAGTAAAAAAAACATTACTAAAGGCGTTATACATTATATTTTTGATTTGCATGTAAATTTTGCCGTGTGATTTTGTACTGTATGCTTTTAAAAATATGACTGAAAGTCGCATGCGATCTGAATAGTTTTATGTCAGCAAGTTTAAAGTAATACCGGGCTTTTTTTATTTATTAAATAGTGTGGATGTGTTAATAAATTCCATAACGCACTCAATTCTTTCATTAATAAGTAGAGTTGTAGTTGTTTAGATTAATACGTTTTTTATCTTGTTTTGACGTAAACACTAAATAAAATTTTAGTTTTATTTTATATTTATTTAGTTTTATTAAATACTTACACTTTATGGACTCTCTCTCTCTCTCTCTCTCTCTCTCTCTCTCTCTCTCTTTCTCCCCCTTATGGTATCTCTCTATAGTTCTAACTACAGTTGGACCAATACCAACTCGTACATCTGAGTCATTCAATTATTCATGTGTCAAAACCATGTCAGTTATCATCTCCTTTTCTTATTACCAGAATCAGTTCATAGAAAAGAACAACGACGCACTACACGCGTCCCTAGAGTTCCTAGTTCAGGAGTCGAACAGTTCCCTCGTACAACAGTTGTTCCAAACAACAGACAACAACAACGCGAAAGGGAAGCTCAACTTCATATCCGTTGGAGCCAAGTTCCAGACACAACTGTCTCTGCTGATGGAGAAACTAAAGGAGAACGTAAGTTAACCTTTCCGTTTATTCTTACTTACCCGTTTTCCTGCAGGAACTCTTAATTCTCCGGGATAAAATGTATCCTATTTTAACCTCAAATCAAATCAAATCAAATCAAATATTTATTCGCTAGAACACAATTTACAGAAAAGATGTTAAAATAACATAATAAGGCATTTTGCGTTCAACCTGCATGCAAGCGTGCAAATATTAAATAATGTAATATAAGCGACCTATCTTGTCATCCAAAATACCGCTGAGCCTGAAAACAAAGGTTTTCAATCAGTGTGTGTTGCCAGTGATGACTTATGGAACTGAAACGTGGTCTCTTACTGTTGGCCTCATTAGTAACCTCAAAGTAGCGCAACGAGCTATGGAGAGAGCTATACATATTTAAAAAGTTAGATATAGTTATAGAAACCCTATATAACCTGCCGCCATCGACCTCCCATTTAAACAACAGTTTATTTATATTTTTCACTCATAATGACTTATGGAACTTGTAACGCACTTTATGTGTACATAACGTTTGTTTCAGTACATAGAGGTATGGGCACATACTTGGTACCATGAACCATAAAATAAGTGATTTATTTAGAATTAGGGTGAGGTCTTTTGTTTTATTCAGACGTAGCGGAAATTTATTTGAACTCCTAAATTGAGATAACTTAGACTTTCAATATTTTGTAAAGTATGTTTAGCTAATCATTTCTGAAATTAAACAAATTATATCACTAAAAATTAAAACAAAGAATCGTTTGTCTGCACATACCTATGAAGGAAATCTAGTCACATAAATTTTATGAAATATTACCTTAACATAAACACTATTTATGGTTTATGAGAAATCATAACTTAATATAAACAGGCTCGAATTCTCTAGAGTAAAAGGGGAAGAACGATTGGCTAGGATGAAGGGTAGACAGGGACACTTTTTACACGTATCAAACTGAAAGAACAAAGGCTGGGCACTGTGCGCAGGAGCCAGGTGGGAACGCTACATGATTTTGAAGCTGAAATGAAAAATAATAGGGCAGTCGGGATCTACGAGTCAAATCGAGAAGACGAATATCTTTGACTCTATTAACGCGAGCCTAAATTTCCAAAGTACGAATTAAGTACTAGATATAAAGGACAAAGTGGTCAATATTTAAATTGAGTGCTATCTCGTAATCGTGTACTAGTCAGTGTCAATAAATTTAAATGTAACGCCAGTGTAACAATTATCTGTGCTGTATTTATTTTATATTTACTTATACAAGGTTGATTATAATTTTAAGTTTTCAGATACCTAAGCTGTGCACCTGTACCTAAACGTCGCGCACCATTAGACTCCGTTGTTGTGTTCCTTTAATATTATTTTAGGTAAATACTTATTAGGGGTAGATTTCTTCATATAAATTTTCAGGGTAGCAGCGTTTTTCTTCGTTTTATACGGTTCAGTTGGGGGTAGGTTTATTACACATTTTAGTTTTGTAGGAAGTTCGTAGGAAAGTGTGATATGCGTGTGTACTTATTGTGGAAGAGATAACTTTGTACATCATAAAAACTTATTGCCCTAGTTGTAGGTGTCCTCCCTTTTTCTAAATACATGTTTGAATAAAATAATTGTAGCCATTTATATGCTGAGGACTTGTTCGACAACTGGAACCAGTATTAATACTTCGATCAAATTGTGCGATCGCTCCTACATTTATCGTGGAAAATCATTATTATTACAAAACTATACGTTTACCTGTACGAGAATATACACACAGATGATATCTAAGAAACATCTGTTCTACACTTCAGTATGTATTACGACTGCCTCCAGGAGTTGAATACACGAGTTTCCGGTATCAACAGACCTTAATCGATTTACTGAAAATTATATAAAAAGGATATTGATAAAGTATTTTCCTCCTATGCAAATTTTACAAAATCGTTACACACACACACACTAATTACTCATGAAGGACGAGCAATATGACCGCTAGATCTATGGGATTAGGCATATTGGACTACTCTTTCACTCAGCAGGGAAAGTCGCGTGCCAAAGGGAACCGGGGATGATTACACAGAATGTCAGGTCAGGATTAGACTTTGACGGACGGGCAACATAGGTCGCTAGATCGGTAGGGATTAGGCCAGTTGAACCACTCTGTCGATAAACTCGGTACCGAGGGGTTTATATCGTGGTGTGACATTCGATCAAGCACTAGGTACACATGTCATCACACAAGGACCGATCTATTCCAGTAGGGAAATTTGCGAATCTTATCGGAATTTATTGGTCACAAAGTAGAGTAGGAAATTTCGACACTAAACAAAACTATAAGACCCATCTGGTCCTAAACGAAATAACTGAATGGTAGCGAGATGTATGTTTCTAAAATGTGGGATGTATGGATCAAGATCGGGAAAAGATGAAGGTTTGCAAGTTAGTGTCTTTCGTGGTGTATGTTAGGTTGAACCCCGACGGCTTTGTTGGCTATATTAAATGGTGCAAGGTGCTAGGTTGGAAGGGAGCCTTGCTTTAATCCTTTCGGTTAAGAATCCTATTTAAAGGCCTTACAAAGTCTAACCTCCATTTTCCGTCTCTATTCTTTTTAGCTTGCTGTCGCTAGCGGTACATCTAAGCGTGCAGATTTTCGTGGAGTTCACCCATAAAATAAGTTGAATATTTTATTGTCTTTTAATATATTATTTATATATCTACGTATATTTTATGTAATATTAACTAAAGTGAAAATGTGAAGTGTCTGCGCGTTGTGGCCACGAAGAGAGAAGAAAATTCCCGACCTGGACCAGAGACCAGCTGAGGCAGAGAAGCAGACGGCAGAGGGGCAGAGGGGCTGGTCCCTGGAATCTCAGCTAAGTTGCAAGCTTTACTTTCAACTGAACTTCTTACTGCCTTTATATCGATGTGTTTACTTTGAAACTTCCACTTTTATTGTGTGCTGTGCAAATTGATATGTAGATGTGATCTTATTATTTTAATATGATGTTTACTTGTTGTAGTTACGATATTATTACACGAGTGACTTATATGTCTTATAAATATATGTCTATTCAATAATTCTTTAAATTTTACCTTTTACCTTACAAAACGCAACGTAAATTATACACAACGTAATTGGGTCCTAAAATATAAAAACCTAGACGATCACCCTTGGCCACAAATGTAGAGAAATATGAAAATTCATTCAGAGATTACTCAATTAGATAGAGTTAGATTTAACCGCGTTTGAATTTAAACAAATATAATGAGTAAAGATTAGGGATTAGGTAGACTCATATTACAAACTGCGACATGGTCTCTTACTATTGGCTTCATTAGTAAGCTCAAAGTCGCGCAGTGACAACGAGGAGATCCGCAGGAAGACTAAAGTGACCGATATAGCTCTTAGAATTAGCAAGTTGAAATGGCAATGGGCAGGCCACATCGCTCGTAGAACTGACAACCGATGGGAAGAAAGGTTCTCGAGTGGCGACCACGAACCGGAAGACGCAGCGTAGGCCTCCCACTCAGTGGACCGACGATCTGGTGAAAGCCACGGGGAACCGATGGATGCAGGAGGCAAGCAGATGCTCAAAGTTGCGCTCTGTGGGGGAGACCTATGTTCAGCAGTGGGCGTCTTCAGGCTGTTGATGGCAATCTGCAAAATTTTATCTAAATCGCTGCAGCCGTTTTGGCGTGAAAGGCATACACACGAATGGATAGTATTTCACTTTTATTTATTAGTGTGGATGGAGAATTGGAGATGTTAAGGTATGGTTTACTTAGTTCTAAACCATTTTTAAAGCTTTGACGCTGATAAAGTGTAATAGGCCTGGCGAGCTCCATACTTTAGATACGACGGCATATAGGTTCAATCTCGGCAGATGTTGGGGCACGGGATCCACGATGGAACTAGTGAGACTTAATTTTTTCATTGCAAAATACATGGAATCAGCCCCTACTACCGGGCCCATAGACATATGATCTACAAAACCAACAATGACAGTTTGAAGGCGGGACAAGAAATCACAAGAAATTTAGTGTGCAAAAAACTGTTGTTATGATTATGATCTTTCATATTCGCAACAAATAACTGTATAGCTTTCAATAAATATAGAACCTATGTATATGCCCCCATAGCTTATAACTTTGTCAGTTTTGAGATATTTAATTTTTGTTTTTGCGATTGTTTATTTAATGAGGAACTTTATATGTTTATGCAATAATTATAACAGTGAAATAGCCTATCTAATGAGCCCCTGTGTTGCATCGCAGGGCACCAACTTCGTCCGTTGCATAAAGCCGAACTCGCGCATGTCGAGCCGCGCCGTGGAAGGGTCGCTGGTGCTGACCCAGCTGCAGTGTAGCGGCACCACGGCCGTGCTGGAGCTCATGGAGCACGGCTACCCCTCGCGCGCGCCCTTCCAGGACCTGCACCGCATGTACCAGGGCTACCTGCCGCCCCAGCTGCGCGCTCTGTCCGCCAGGGTCTTCTGTGAGGTTAGTCTATTATCTTCCTACCCCTTTCAAGACCTCCACAATATGTACCAACTGTACCTGCCGCCTAAACGGCGAACTCTGTCTGCTAGGGTCGGATCTTCTGTGAGGTTAGTTCTTCTTAGCCTTTTAGTGATCTGCACAACATGTACCCGCTCTATCTGCCCCCTAAACTATGGAGTCTATCTGTGAGGTTAGTTACTTATCTTCTTGGCCTTTCAGTGATCTTCACCACATGTATCAGCTTTTGTTTTTATCGAGAAAGGATCCTAAACCATATCTACCGTACAAGTAACGTGATCTGTCTGCCAGTTTTCTGCGAGATCAGAAGACTATTAGCTTCTTTTACTTCTGCTCGCATTAATGTTAGGATTTTAAAACGTAAACCACACATGGCTCTTCTTGCCGCCTAGGCTACGCCAGGGTCTTTTTCAAATTCAGCCACTCCATAACATTGGCTGGCTGTTTCGGGTAGTACGATTAATGTTTTTTTTTTCTAATTTACTATAATAAGCTTGCTTTGTTTGACATAATCACCTTGTAATTTTATGTGCTTAGAATTATTTTAAGTGCATATTCTGATACTATAAAACATGCTGCGCGACCCCATTCGCTGGGAAAAGGGTAGGCGTATGATAGTGAAATACTTTTCTTCCATTCCCACAGGCAATAGTCCACAGCTTCGGTCTCTCCGACAAGGACTACAAGTTCGGAGTGACGCGCGTTTTCTTCCGCCCCGGGAAGTACTCGGAATTCGATACCATGATGAAGTCGGATCCCGAGAACCTCAAGTCTATCGTCGACGCTGTACTATCCTGGCTCGTCAAGTCTAGATGGAGGAAGAGCATCTTCGCTGTGCTTTCTATTATCAAATGTGAGTCTTGTTATAAAGTGTCATCATCATCATCATCATCAGCCTGAAGACGTCCACCATATTTATTTATTTCTAAAGTGTATTACAGGTTTAAAAAAATTTTGGTGATTGTGCTGCAGAACTACACAGTCAAATCTATGTTCTGTGTCTGCGCCTGGGTGTCATATAGTATTTTTTTATGATAGTTAATGATGTGACGAGCTAATTGTTCACCTGATGTTAAGCGACACGGCCGCCCTTAGCAGTTGCAGTCATTCGGAACTTAAAAAAAAGTTTCGTGTGAGACTGCACTGCGCACGTCATCCTGAGACATCATACAGTCTAGTAATAAGATAACGAGACTGTGTAATCAGGTCATACAGTCTCATTTGCCCAGTAATTTCAGTAGCTACAATGCCCTTCAAACCGGAACACAGTAGTGCTACTGCTTGGCGGCAGAATAACTGGCAAAGCGGTGGTACCTACCTAGACGAACTTTGCAGCAAAGTCCTACCACCTAGTAAAAACCTAGTAAAAATTATATGTATGTATTTACAAACAAAAAGTATTTAAGTATTCCATCAGTTATCTGGTTCCCATAGTACAAGCTATGCTCAATTTGGGGCTAGATGCCGCTGTGTGAAATGTCCACACATTTTATTTATTTATTCATAAAGAAAAAAAACACTTTTAAAAACTATAAAACCCAATATTGTTTTCTGTATAATAACTGCCCAATTACTGTTGATCCTGTTGTGCAAAATCTAAATCTAATTTGACAGTTCCAAAAGTATTGCTGTATCTTTTATATACCAACACCAAAAAAACTCTTGATATTCAAGGAAACACCGCCTCTATTTCAATTGCAGTAAAGAACAAGATCCTGTACCGTCGCGAGTGCCTGATCACCATACAGAAGTCAGTCCGCGGATACTTGGTCCGCCGTCGCCACCGGCCGCGTTATCGCACTATCGCCAAGATTAACGCGCTAGAAAACAACTTGAAGGATATGGAGAAAGTCACCGCACAGTTGAAGTCCGAGAAGGCGAATGCGCTGAAGAATATTGACAACTTGAGGAGTAGTATCAAGAACGCTGTCGCTACTATCAAGGTTAGTCATTTGTTTTATTGTTTGCGATAGGGTTTTGTCTTTGGGATATTGATTGGCTTTTGTTTGATTTATCTGTATTTGTATTGTATAACTTGTTCTTTTTTTTGTTGATGTTACAAATTGGATTGTAGTCTTTGTATGCTGTCCTATTGGAAAAGTTTGAATGACAGACCTATCGTGCTATAGTCAAAACTAACCAGTCAGAACATCTTGAAGGATATGGAGAAAGTCACAGTAAAGTCTGAGAAGGTACCTAAATGACCTGAAAAATGTTAACTCTCACCATAATCGAGGTTTGTCATTTGGTTTGTTTACGTATGGTTCTATAGTTGTCTTAAATTTTTTTTGTTTTGCATAAAGGTATTCTTCGATGGTTTGACTTATCGTTTTGTTCTACGATTTGATAGAACTCTTCGAGCTGCGTTACTGTGTTACTCTTCATTTCTTCGTTTACTACCGTTTAACCTTCAGAAGCTATAATTGCTAGTCTTATGTAGAGATATTGATAAAAGAAGATTTGGTTCACTCAGGTGAGACTCTGCTTTCGTCAGAACAAATATTAGGCTGTTATTTTTCTGACGAATGAAGGCTGAGTCTTTTTTCTATTTTGGACAGAAAATACTTTGCAGATTTTTCGCGTGTTCAAAATAGATTTCAAATCAAATAGAGTAGTGATCGAAAATTAGGCGGGGTAATTACGTATAATTTGCAACAGGCGTAAATTTCGCAATCATTGCTGTCAAAGCTGTCAAACGTCAAAGTGTTTGCTGTCGCTTCACTACTGCTGTTGCTTTGCTGTTGCAAATTATACGTAATTACCCCGTGGGGCAGACTCACCAATGTGCAAAGTTCTATTACAATAAAGATGGTTTTCTTTTCCAGGGCAATGAGAAGCTGAGCCGCGACCAAATCGAGCAGCTTTACACGAAGGTGACGAAGGAAGTTGAGTTGCAAATGGCTGCACTGCACAAATCCATGGTCGATCAGAAGAACAGGTAACACTTCATATTTTGCAGTAATGTTTGAGAAATGATTGGAAAAGCATTGTGCCTTGAATTTTGAACAATTAACTTTTAATGCTGTGGTCTTTAAATTGATTTTGAGAGTAAATCTCTTTGGCCAATATCTCAATGACCGAAGTGGCCGCCATTTTGAAAGTCTCTAAAAAGTGCTGGTGTAACGTTTTTCAGTAAAGAAGAGATGTGACGAGAGCAGACATTTCTATTGCTATCTCACTCCTATTGCACTTAAACAATCGTAGAAGCGAGAGAAAAATATTTTGTAGACAGATATATCAAAAAAAAAATTGCAAATAGATTTAAACTTGCACCTTCCAGCTCACCGAATTAGACGCTTTCCCAACTGAGCTATGTTCGAATGCTTAATCGTGGTTTGTACATTAAGGTCCATTCCATAATATCTTCTAGCTTTCGTCAGAATCAATGGATTTACAAATGAAAGCTGCACACATGGTGTGCGTCCGACACGTCTTGAATTGTTAACATTCGTTTCCCCAGAGAGGAACAGGAGCGGCTTCGCAAAATGGAAGCGGAAATGCGTGCGGCTGAAGAAGCGAAGAAACTGGAGATGGAGAGAATTAAGCAGGAGGAAGAGCATAGGAGGCTGTGAGTGTTATATTACTTGCTTTAATGGGGTAAAAAACTGACTTTTGCTCACTTCAGATGGCAGCACTGTTGAGTGTTCCCTAAATCTGACAAATATCTGTCATCCACCATAATAATTTTGTAAACAAATAAAAATAACTCAATTTATTTCATTAATATGACGTTGTGTTCAGCTTTGGATCGCAAAAAGACGGGAGTCCATGTATTCCCTAAAGATATCAAATGGAGAAAACAATGGATAAAAGCTTGACGAAGAAAAAATTGGGAGCCCACTAAATATTCAAGGTTATGTGCTTTTTTCCAGTAGTAGATGCTTTTCTATTCCGCAACTGTTTTTTTAACTGCCTAACACTCCATGTTGAATACATTTTTGTAGTATTAGAATCGAATTCGCTGGTAAGCACAAAGAATCAAAAACGCAATATAGCGGCGATTAGGACCACTCAACAGTGGCGCCACCTACGATTAGCTTTCAGGTTTTAACCCCATTGAGGGAATATTTTTTTTGAAGGTTTACATAATGTTATGTGTTTGTGTAGTGTGTGAATTCGGACTTGCACCGCTACATCTTATAAACACCCGTAACATGCGTCTGAACTACTTGTAAGGACGACCGACAGTATAAACTCACGCCTAGTCGCGTCGTTTAGTTAATCTTCGAAATTATTGAGTTGCCAAATTTATTTTCACAAATCGTGAGAACACTTAGTACCAACCACTTAGTATCGGTTTTTATACGCAAATTCGCACAAAGAACTTTGCTTCCATCGCAACTGGTTAATAAATCACTATCGGCAGGGCTTTAATGGTTGTTTTATACCACAGAATACTTATTAGTACAGCTATACAGGTACAGAAGATTTACTCGGTCACTTAAATAAATAGCGACTCTTGCTGCAACGCAATAAAGTGCATTTCAGGTCGCACAGTGCTGCAAGCCCCTAAACAGATGCCTCTTATTCTATTGGTATAGCGCTACTCTTCTGACGCGTTACGGAATGGCCCGGCAAGTATATAGTTTCAGCTTATACCTAAAGCGCGGAATGCGCCAGTCCTACTTATACTAATTTTTATCCTCCATTGAAAGGCCGCTCGTTATTTTGCATCTGGTTTCGATTAAACAACTTTTTCCTTCTATCGCAACAAATTTTTGGAATTGAAATGAACGAATCGTTTTACTATTGTTCAGTAAAGCGGAGATGGAAGCGCGGCGAAAGACCGAAGAAGCGGAAAGACTGCGGCGAGAAGAACAAGACAGGATCGCCGCGTTGAACCTTCAGAAGCAAATGGAAGAGGCTGCTAAGGCAGACCATGAGAACAGAGAAAGGTATGCAAATAAAAAAAAACTGTTGGTATAGGCACTCTTTTGAGTAGTGTCACTTGCAAGTCTAAAATATAAAGTTTCAGGTGATACTGCATTTCGCAGGTCATCCTGAGACATCAGCACGGTCTAGTAATGACTGTGAGATCAGGTTGTAAAGTTTCATTTGCCCAATAATTTCACTAGCAACTAAACACTAGTTATGATTTTATACCATTGGTTACCTTAACTACAGATCAAAAAATCCACTCTAAGGGTGGGTTTTTTCACCAATAGTTAAAGTAACCAATGGTTAACATCTCTCACAAATTTTAAGCAATGGTTAAAAGTTTTTAACCATTGGTTACCTTAATATCAGCTCAAAAAACCCACCCTAAGTCTCTTATCATTTTTACAGATTAGAACAAGAGAGAAGAGATCACGAAATGGCCGTGAGACTCGCTAAGGAAACCAACGGCCACGTGGAGGGTTCGCCGCCACAGCTGCGCAGGTATTTACTAACCTTGCTCACTTTTAACTATTCTATTCAATTTATAATGAAAACAAGCAATGAAGACTCTAGAACCATAGGTAGACGTTTATCGCCTAGACTAGAAACCTAATGCGAAATGAGGTTACTTTTTACTAAGAAATTCAGTCGTAAATGGCTCTGGGGCCGTACCGTGAGCTCTTAGCGCGATTCAAAACTGAGCCTATATTGGATTCCTTTGTTTTTTTTTGTATAAGGATTTTGACAAGCGATCCAGTGTAGGCTCTGTTTTGAATCGCGCTAAGAGCTCACAGTACGCCCCCAGTTTGCCAAACGATCGCGGAATATTAAAGGAACCAAACCAAAGACTAAATTATGCTGTTTTAGAAAAAACTGCTCCCAGTTTTTTGCATGACTGTAATGAGTTTATGCAGTAACATTTTTAATCGATACTTCAGAAGAAAGTATGGGTATGCCAAGTGTAACATAGTTTTTATGTAGCTATTATACTATCTTTTTTTGCGAAACTTGAAATCCTTTTCCATAAGGATTACAACAAAACTGCCATAAAAACCAATGGCCGTTTTTCAAATAGTTTTGGCATAGTCACATGCATAGTTAAACATCCATCGAGAATTCCATAAAAAAAAAATTGACAAAGATACTTTGCTATAATCTACTCAGCTTCATTTCATATTATACGAAGAAAGCAATCTAAAAAAAACCACTATGTTGCCGTTCGAGGTGTCATACTTCTATGGTAGAAATTTGTTTTGTTTATTAATGTATTGGATGACTCTTTACTACGATACAGGTTACTTCTAGGATGAAATAAGTGGTTTATTTTATGCACACTACAGGGCAGTGAGATTTCTTCCTGTATATATATAGCTTAGCACTGTGATTTTCGCCCTTACCGCATACTTTTTACTATTACAAATACGATATAGCGTTATGTTAAAATCAAGAAATTATATCTCCATCAAAAGACTACCTACTCTACAAATTCTAGAATTATTGTCCAATTAACTAATGAGATGGTTAGATTTCTTGACATTCTAGCTGTCTCATTGGTCAATTCCGTTTGACTTGAAAAATGGTGTTTTAGGAACCGGATTGTATAAGTTACCAAACAGACATACTCGCTTTAATGGGTCAATAAATTGTCAAATACTCACACATATTATGCAAAAACAGTTACCTAAAGTCTAATAGATAGAGCAAAAATGCCGTCTTAAATTGTTCTAAAAGATGGATCTATCTTTATACAGAAAGATTTGATGGTATGTTCCATTTTAACCAGTTGGCTATTGACCAATATTGATAATGATTAGCGTAAGAAAAAAGAGACTATTATGCCATGCAGTGGGTGAAATAAAGACAGTGCCATATTCGGCCATCAGTCCCTTAACATGTGACTTGTGGTCAAACGCTACCATACAGGCAAATAAGCTGTCAATTACGGTGATGATTATGATGGCAGTGAGTAATATAATCGTATGTCCGCACAGTTTCCCCACAATGGAGTCAATGAACGGGGAGAATAAGTTGAACAGGTACCACAAAGACTTGGTCTATTCCTTCGCACTGTGGCTTGCGCACTAACCCCCGCCCGGTTTCTTGTACGCTTTTCAAATCATATCTACTTAAGGCTGCTGTATACGCAGATCCACTGTCTCGCTCGCGCATTGCGATACTTGAAGATATTAAATAAGTAATTGAATTTACTTACGCAAAATCTGGCTAAACTTTATTCTCATGAATAACATTACAATTGTCCAACAAAAATATTATAATAATCCAAACAAGATTTCATAAATACAACGGTATCAAAGTTTTTTTCATTCGTAAATTCAGTTAGATGTCAGTGGAGATTCGGCGTATACAGCAGCCTTAATACACCAAATACTGTACGCTTATTGGCTGATAATATCCGATTATCAACATGCGGCCAATAAGCGTTCAGTATTTGATGAGTTCGGCAAACGTATGAGAAACCGGTAACCTCTCCTAACATTTCTTGGACGACGCTCTGACGCTTTCCTTTCTTTTTGTTTCTGCACGAAGAATGTATCTAACTCTATCTTTAATCTTTAGGATTTATGTTGTTGCGGAAACAAATCGCAGATTTTAACGTTAGCAAAATAACAAATTCAACAAATTGCCAAATAATAGTATCGAATTTGTTGTACAAAGTTCTAAACTAAGCTTAATTTGACAGTCTTAAAACTATTGCGGTCCTTGTTATTTCAATCCAGATGAAAAGGACAATAACATGTTTAAAACTGTTAAATTAGATATCGGATTTTACAATACAATACAATACAATAATACTTTATTGAACACCAATAAATAAAAATGCACATAAAAATTTACATAACAATGGCAGAACAACGGGCGGCCTTATCGGATTTTGTACAACAGATTAATTTCATATAATTTACATCGTTTAATTTTGGAATGTTTAGTTATTTGTTTGTTCTGATTTTGTTTTCGCATTAAATCGTCATGTGCTAATTTAGTAGATACAATAATAGTAATTGTAGCATGAGACTGCGAGCATAATAAGCAATAACTTACTATATGTTTTATTTAATTTGTAGGAAGCTTCGTTTTAGATACGTTTAACGAATAATCGCATGATCTAAATAACTTTAAGCATGAATATGTGTATGTAACAATGTTTTTAACTCTACCTTTTACCACAGAGTAGAAAAAGACTAACATACTATTACTTTAATTCATAGCGAATATCAAACGAGATTTTTGTTGATTGAATAATTATAAAAGATATTCTCGCCTCGTTATTCTAAAGATCAACTAATCTTTAATCATGGTAATAAAAAAAGTAAGATTTTCTTATATTAAAATATATATTTTCCTGTTGGCGATTTTGGCTTTCCCCAAACCATTAATTAAAGAAATAAAATTGTTCCGTTTGTTTTGATCGTTTGGATTGTATATGCGCCACGCCGAATAACTAAGCTAGTCTAGCTAGCTAGGTTGTTCAGTGCAATATTAACCTTATTACCACTAAATAATAATTTAATATGTAAACAGGTCAGAGCGAGTTAGAATGCAGCAAGCCATGCAAGGCAAACAGAAATACGACTTGTCCAAATGGAAGTATTCAGAGCTACGCGACACGATCAACACGTCCTGTGATATCGAACTTCTTGAGGTAATTAACTAATGAACGTAGGTGTTTGTTGCGTGTTTGTGTGTTATATTGTATTCTATGTATTTACAAACGAGTTGAAATGGCAATGGGCAGGCCACAGGCCACAGGTAGAACTGACAACTGATGGGGAAGAAAGGTTCTCGAGTGGCAACCACGAACCGGAAGACGCAGCGTAGGCCCCAAACTAGGTGGACTGACGATCTGGTGAAAGCCGCGGGAAGCCGATGGATGCAGGAGGTGAGCAGCCGCTCAAGGTGGCGCTCTCTGGGGTAGACCTATGTTCAGCAGTGGACGTCTTCAGGCTGTCGATGATGACTTATAGACAGTCCAAATGCTGCTGGCTACTACCACGTCTTTATTTCTGCTTCCGATATTGGACAGTGTTGGTAGCCGAACTTAACAGCTCTCATAATTCACCATCTGGGGTCTTGGGGCTTTACCATCAGTTCTTAGAGCGATTTAATTAAAGATCTTAAATTAATAGCTACAGTAAATTTACTAGGTGTTAGAACACTATACTAATTACGATTTAACCAATAAAATTCATCTGTCTTGTTCTTGGGACATTCAAACACGATAACATAAAAAAATCCATATTCCAGGCATGCCGTCACGAATTCCACCGTCGCCTGAAGGTGTATCACGCGTGGAAAGCAAAGAACGCGCGCAAAACTACCAACCTGAACGAACAAGAGAGGGCCCCACAGTCTATTATGGATGCCGGTGAGTATATAATAATAATAATAACGCCCAACGATCACATACATAGATCCTGAACCCTAACTAGGATTCCCTGTATCTAGGGACCCAGGAACTACGAGGACCATGCTCCCACAACACCTAGACACAGGAACCTTTGAACGTAGGCTTATCTTAAGCTGCTGGTTAACACGGACGGTAGACAAAATTGTCTTTCCCCGGTTTTACTCCACTTGACAAGTCAGCAAGTATGAAGAAAGTGACATACAGCGGGGAAAGACAATTTTGTCTACCGTCCGTGCTAGGGCAGCTGGCGTGCGCTCTATATCTACTAGCCAAGGGACCTCCGCTGAATTTCGGGATAAAAAGTATCTCTTATGTCCTACCTCGTAGTATGAACTCAAATCATGCCAAGTTTCATTTGAATCCTTTTAGTAGTTTCGGTTTGATACTCGACCGACACAGACAAAAATGAAAAAAAATTGTTTTAAGAATAAGAACAATTTATTTCCAGAATAAATATAAGTGTTTATCGTTATTACAAAAATATTAGATTAGATTTATTCTTATACTATATGTAATAAGAATCCCTATTAATTATAATCAGTAGTTTCGGCTTGATACTCGACTGACACAGACAAACAAATGAAAAAAAAAGTTGTTTTAAGAATAAGAACAATTTATTTCCAGAATAAATATAAGTGTTTATCGTTATTACAAAAATATTAGATTAGATTTATTGTTATACTATATGTACTAAGAATCCAACGGACCTCAAACTAGGCACCAGCCTGTATCTTGGGTACCCTAGATAACGCAATACCAGCACTATTGACGCGTATACAAATTATAATATAATTTTGGTTTCATTATCGACATTTTGACTTAAGTAAATGTTAAAAATAGCCTATTTGCAATAAAATAAATTGACTTTGACTGCATTCCAAAAAAAAACTATTCATCTTCACCGTACAGAATTGGATCTGTTAAGGTATTATTATAGGTATATAATAAAAACCGCTCAGTACTCGGGTAAACGTCCAGCGTTTTTTTTTTTACGCGACGGGAACTATAACAGGATAGCGGTGTCTTAATTTTAAAGTTGGCATGTGATTATTTTATTAACAATTTATTGACAACCATTTTTATCTGACTGAAAAAAGAAATGTTTAACTTGTATCAATGTCTATATTATTTTGTTTTATTTTATTTATTTTTATTTTATTTTATTTGGACAACCAACAGCTTTCTTACTAAATTATATAAGAAACAGGATACTAAACACTCTTAAGTCAAATACAGGTTATCACTCTTAGAATTAGTAAGTAGGTGTTCACAAAAATGGTAGGTAGCGCCACATATCCTGTGTGACATTATACAAGAGATGGAAAAACAAAAGATTAGAAAGAGAAAATAATTATTAACAAAGCCATAGAAATAGAATAATATTTGTAAAGGATTCACATAATAGATAGAACAGAACAGTTTTTTTTTTTTTTTAATTTATTTTTGTAACAGAAGTTTTTGTATTCTGTGACTTGTTGTAATTTGTTTATTTATTTTTATCTACTTAATTGTAATGTGATTAGAGTAATTAGGTAATTAATAATTGTAATGAATCTGCGATGAAACATAGGGTAGATCCACGATCGCTGCCTCCAAAACGGCATCGTTTAAACAAGGCATATGCCTTGTTTTTGTTATTGTTGCTTTTGGACTATTTTATATTAGGTGGAGAGGTATACATATCTGTATAAATAAGCATTGGTGCGGAGGTTTGATTTTCATAGAGACTGTGTCATCATCGTCATCATCGACAGCCTAAATACATCCACTGTTGAACATAGGCCTCCCCCAGAAAGCGCCACTTTAAGCGGCTGCTCGCCTCCTGCACTGACGGAGAGACTGTATCTATATGCTATTTGATTGAAGTAACAAATAAAGAAACATGTGTGTGTTAGCGAAAGCCCCCCGGCTGCCGGTGAAGGGCGAGATCCTGGGCGCGCGGCACCGCTACTTCCGCATCCCCTTCGTGCGGCCCTCCGCCGGCGACGAGCGCCGCGGCTGGTGGTACGCGCACTTCGACGGCCAGTACGTCGCGCGCCAGATGGAGCTGCACCCCGACAAGACGCCCGTCCTGCTGCAGGCCGGTCCGTGTCCTAGCTAGTGCTGGTTAAATAACCGCTAAGCGGGCACGCTTTTTGTACACAACGTATACCGCGCGCTTACGCGACTCTCACTTGGCGCTTTGTATATCGCGCCATTTATACCTACCTAGAGCGTTGTGTATCGCACGCGCTGCGTACGGAACAGCGCGCGAGTAGTAACAGCGTAGTTACTGATGCTCGAAGCGTGCTTTTGACATAAAGCAGTTTTGAACACTACTAATCATATCATAGCCTTAATAACACTTTTCAGGTACAAGTTTTAATTTGGGGAAAGATGATATTAATATAAGTACTTATGTATTTGACATCCTACATCGGCGACACCGACCACCATAGTTTATCGATGTGTTACTATCCATTCAAAGGTTGTCTGAAATATATCGCTTTAAGCGATAGGACCGCTCATTATGTTCATTAATTACGTTATCGTCAATAGTTTGTATCGTCAAGTATTTATGTAATATCTTTTGTGTGTATTTTGGTGTGCCATAAAGCATTCTGCTATTCTATTCTATCAGCTTGAAGGCGTGCACTGCTATTTTTTAATGCATTAATTAATAGTATTTCTAAAAAAATAAACAGTCGTGAAAACAAAAATAAATATCCCAACAAATGACAAAGTTACAAGCATTTTAAAATACAAGAACAGAAAGAGACATCTCAAACATGCAGTGACGTCACTCTTGCTCCTTCATAGTACCTCATTACTAAGCTGTGGTAGCTTTACATACAATCTCTTTGGCATGTGACGTCACAACGTGCTTTTCATAGTAACTGTGAGGAATCTCCTGTTTTGCGAGAAAGGGACAGGCGATGCACCCTCCAGAAACTTTAAATGCTTATTCCTCCGTGATTTATTTACCGATTTCACTTATTCTTTTCAATTATTGCATTCATTTTTAACCTATTTTATGAAAATAATATTTACTTGCTAGTTTTTAATAGCAGGCAACTAGCCTATTATGCCTGCTCCATAGCCGTGCATTGAGCGGCTCCTTACCTCTTGCATCCCATGACTCATTACATTACACAGATCGTCGGTCCACTTACGCTGTGTCTTCAAAGTAAACTGACGACCTGGTGAAACGTAAACGCTATAGTACTAGTGTTAAAGTTGCATTTCCTTCACCCAGGTGTGGACGACATGCAGATGTGCGAGCTGAGCCTGGAGGAGACCGGCCTGACCCGCAAGCGCGGCGCCGAGATACTGGAGCATGAGTTCGAGCGGGAGTGGGCCACGCATCATGGCGCCGTCTATGTACCGCCAGATCACAGGACACGATAGGTAACTAGACTATGTACCGCCAGATCACAGGACACGATAGGTAACTAGACTATGTACCGCCAGATCACAGGACACGATAGGTAACTAGACTATGTACCGCCAGATCACAGGACACGATAGTTAACTAGACTATGTACCGCCAGATCACAGGACACGATAGGTAACTAGACTATGTACCGCCAGATCACAGGACACGATAGATAGGTAACTAGACTATGTACCGCCAGATCACAGGACACGATAGGTAACTAGACTATGTACCGCCAGATCACAGGACACGATAGGTAACTAGACTATGTACCGCCAGATCACAGGACACGATAGGTAACTAAACTATGTACCGCCAGATCACAGGACACGATAGGTAACTAGACTACGTACCGCCAGATCACAGGACACGATAGGTAACTAAACTATGTACCGCCAGATCACAGGACACGATAGGTAACTAGACTATGTACCGCCAGATCACAGGACACGATAGTTAACTAGACTATGTACCGCCAGATCACAGGACACGATAGGTAACTAGACTATGTACCGCCAGATCACAGGACACGATAGATAGGTAACTAGACTATGTACCGCCAGATCACAGGACACGATAGGTAACTAGACTATGTACCGCCAGATCACAGGACACGATAGGTAACTAAACTATGTACCGCCAGATCACAGGACACGATAGGTAACTAGACTACGTACCGCCAGATCACAGGACACGATAGGTAACTAAACTATGTACCGCCAGATCACAGGACACGATAGGTAACTAGACTACGTACCGCCAGATCATAGGACACGATAGGTAACTAGACTACGTACCGCCAGATCACAGGACACGATAGGTAACTAAACTATGTACCGCTAGACCACAGGACACGATAGGTAACTAAACTATGTGCCGCATATTAAACTCTACTGTAAAGGAGTCTCGAATACTCTATTACACAGATAAATGTCTATCTGTATTCATCTGAGCAGCTCTGTACAGTCTAGCCACTAAATCCATTCTCAGTTCCCAGGGTCGATTCTAGGTAGGACTCTGGCCGCAGTGGCAAGGGCAGACTTCAAGTCAGTTCTGTCACTTGACAACTGTTACTTGACAACTCCCATCATCATCAACAGCCTGAAGACGTCCACTGCTGAACATGGGCCTCCCCCGGAGACCGCCACCTTGAGCGGCTGCTCGCCTTCTGCATCCATAGGCTCCCCGAGGCTTTCACCAGATCTTCGGTCCACCTAGTGGGGGGATGGCCTACCAACAAAGCTTAGCGGCTAAGTTATACAACACTTTCTACTGGTTTTTCGTACGTTTGTTAAATTCATGTAACTTGGCAGACCAATTGATACTCAACGCTCATTGGTTGCCTGTTGATCATCGTCTGTCTTCAATCAATGAGCGTACAGTATTTGATTTGTTCACTTGACACGAAATGGTAAGAACCATCTCAGAGTATAGACTAAAAGCATAGAGAGATCATCAAAACGACATATTTGTACTGCTCACACGTATCGCTACGTCAGTGGCGAAGGAAAGAAACAACATATTATATATAATTAGCTATATAACCTTGCGAAAAGTCACCGAACCATTTTTCGACTCGAGTCAACTGGTCTTTCTATACAAATCGGACTCATTCACATTACTAGGTGGTAGGACTTTTCTGCAAAGTTCGTCTAGGTAGGTACCACCGCTTTGCCAGTTATTCTGCCGCCAAGCAGTAGTGTGCAAACACTACTGTTTCGGTTTGAAGGGCATTGTAGCTAGTGAAATTACTGGGCAAATGAGACTTTATGATCTGATCACTCAGTCTAGTAATCTGATTATTAGACTGGGTGATGTCTCAGGATGACGTGCGCAGTGCAGTGTCGCGAGAAACTATTGTTTTAAAGTTCCGTGTGACACTGCAACTGTTATGGGCGGCCGTGTCACTTAACATCAGGTGAACGACTAGCTCGTCACGTCATTCAATCACATAAAAAAAAACATGAAAGTGTCTACTTCATATAAAAAGTGTCCGAAAAAGTGGTACGCTTTACAGATAATGAAGTCCTCTCTATGTTTTAGTCTATACTCTAAGGTTCTTATATTCATGCGTGCTTAGCATATTTAGCTAGTGACAAATATAATTAATTTATAATTTTATTATGTAATTTATTTCGTTTCAGATCCCATTAAAACATTCCCCAAACACCATAGCATCAGTACACCGCACACAGACGAGCTACAAACGAATTGGAGTTTTATTATTATGAACATAAGAGTTTATTTAGAAATTATACTAGTGCTTTACAACGTGCCTTCGCGGTTCCTAGGTATATTATAGTGCAATATTGAGAGGGCCACCGTATTATATATTCAGATGATGAGCTAACGGATATAAATGTTACTATCTCGACGTATTTTCGAGATTATACTTTTTTCATTGTCAAAGTAATTTATTAGTCACAATCTTACAACATTGTTCTTAAAAAGGGCTTTATTAATATCTACAAGCATAATACCAGTATCATCTAAGCTTGAATATGTCGACCATAAAACAAGCGAGATTACTAAGGAATTGAGCATATTCCATGTTTTGAATAGTATTTTTGGAAAGGCCCAAACTATAAAATTTACATAAAGATGAATGGATATGTAAATCGTATCATTCTAGTATTTTATCTAGTATTGTACACATTTAGATATTTATTTTAAATGTTTAATTTTTTTATTACACACAGTGTGGTATGAACAGTTAGCTGTTTGTGGTATTTCTATACGATTCTGTAAAACTACAATAATAATATGATAAATCATAGAGCACATGACAGCAAATACTGAATCGCGGCGCCGTGATAACAGTAATGAAAAAGAAAAACAACTTCTAAAAAATATTAACAAGTAAAAATTAAAAATTAAACACACGCTTCTACTTTCTAGCAAACATTGCGAGTAAATTATCAAGTAATTTAACACTGCTGAAGTATTTTTAGTATGGCTGCTTAATTTGGTTATTTTATATAGTTGTGTAGTCTGTGAGAATTTTGTCCTGCTGTCTGCTGTCAAACAATTTACCATAATTTTATTGACTGCTGTTGCCCTAGCACGGTAGGTAGACAAAGTTGTCTTTCCCTTGTTCCATTTAACAAGTAAGCAAATATGAAGAAAGTGACATAAAACGGGGAAAGACAATTTTCTCCACCACCTGTACTAGGTTGGCTGCTGCCAAGCTGCTGCCATAGCACGGACGGTAGACAAAATTGTCTTTCCCTTTGTTCTTCACTTGACAAGTAATCAAGTACAAAGAAAGTGGGGAAAGACAATTTTCTCTGGAAGGCTGGAGGATTTCATATATTTATTACCAACTTTCCTTACTATCCATCATTCCTACATCAAAAGACTAAATTCCCTTTTCATTAAAATAAAATTTACATCGAAATGAAATACATCTTACATGGCAGCTTTTGTTAATAGCTAAAAGCTAATTTAGAATATACTGTGATTAAGAGTTGTGAGGATAGACATTTGAACATTGAAATATACATTCCTAACTTTTCAGTATGAAATCAGTATATAAATAAATATTTTAAAAAACCAGTATTTAAAACATTCCTTATATTTTCCAGTAATGATAAGTTTATAACATATGAAAAGTTATAAGTTACAATGTTTTACAAAGTACAATACAGTAGGAAATAGACAAAGTAATGCTAAGTGCCTTAAGTTTTATGCTGTGGATGGAATACATGACCATAGTAATTATGTTTTATTGTAACTATATGCTTTACCAAAATAAATGAGAGTTGATTGAATATTATGTTTCATTCTCTTCCCTACTTTTTTTATTTTTTTTTACATTTTTTTATGCGACCGAATGACGTGACGACCTAGTCGTTCACCTGATGTTAAGCAACACGGCCGCCCATAACAGCTGCAGTGTCACTCGGAACTTTAAAACAATAATGTTTCGCGTCACACTGCACTGCGCACGTCATCCTGAGACATCACACAGTCTAGTAATCAGATTAGTTACTAGACTGTGTGATCAGATCATAAAGTCTCGTTTGCCCAGTAATTTCACTAGCTACAATACCTTTCAAACCGGAACACAGTAGTGCTTGCACGCTACTGCTTGGCGGCAGAATAACTGGCAAAGCGGTGGTACCTACCTAGACGAACTTTGCAGAAAAGTCCTACCACCTAGTAAATGATATCTGCGTGATATTTTGACTTATAATTTGTTGATACATCCTAAAATTAGTTTTCATGTAATCACGTTGAGTAATTAAGCTATTATTGGCAAAAGAACGCAAGAAAATTTGAATTTCCCGCGCTAGTGTAACGTTCGATCCACAAACTATTTATACAGATACTTCGTATGTTTTTTTTTTCTTTATATTTTGGCTCCACACATAGTGTATTTAGCCAGTGTCAAGTTTTGTAATTTTTCATCGTATTATGGAAATTTTCACTTAAAGTCAAGTCATAGTCACAGTCAGAGTAGTCATAGTCTAGTCTAAGTCATAATCCAGTCTAAGGCATGCCCTAGTAAAGTGGTGGCAACTTTACTAGAGGCTTCTATGGAATTTTGGAAGCAACACGAAAAACCACGTTTCACCACATTATATGACTTGCCCACACTCATGCTCGTAATTCAGCACTTAATGCGTAAAACACCACCAATTTTAAACATTAACACTGGAAAAAGCATAAGTTTTGTAAAATAATACAATGCACCGACGTGAACTTTTCCGCGTTCCCGCCAAAACTCCTCTACTTCGTATGTTCGATCATCCGGAGCCATGAAGCCACAGATTGGGTCTGTGCATGACGCTAATACTAGCTATGTGACATTGGCAAAATTGTGGTTACCTCTCCACAAAGGCCATTACAAGAGTTGAAGTTATGTCGTCATGTCATGACAATCTTTCAAAGATCAAAGCTAGGGATGTTCCGATACCACCAAAGTATCGATACCTATCTATATGAGTAGTAACTGAAATCATTATTCGATACTACCTATAAATGAATACCCTAAAAGTATCGATGCCTACTCTTATTGATTTTTTTTACTATTCGTTAAAATCGAAAAATAAACAAAACCTTATTGCAGCAAAGTTTTGTTGTTTCTTTGACTCAACTACATTTCCAAGTGATTTAGCTCAAAGAATCAGACATTTGAGCACTAGGATGAGTCCAGGATGATTATGTTATTTGACATTTTTCGGTACAAGACTTTTTCCGATACAACTAGGTACTTTCTTTCCGATACCGAGTAAGTATCGTGAGAATGTTTATTTTTTATTTTA
Source organism: Ennomos quercinarius (assembly GCA_910589525.2). NCBI lineage: Eukaryota > Metazoa > Arthropoda > Insecta > Lepidoptera > Geometridae > Ennomos > Ennomos quercinarius. The sequence goes on from OU342497.1 coordinate 14,937,646, forward strand.
ATTAAGTATAATATATTTTAACTGTATTAACGCTTAGTTAATACTTTATGATTAAATCCTGCTATTATTAAAAATGGGGTTGTTTTTGGCCTAAATATACATTAAAAAACACCTTTTCAGACAACTTGACTTAAAATTAGACGATATTAGGCTACTTTACATATAAAAAAAAATATATTATGGGATATTAGGGGTACTCGGCATTGAATTTTTGGTGCCTCTATTCTTTTTTGACTTGTCAGCACTGATTCGATTCAATACTAGTACTTTCTTTCCGATTGCAAGTAGGTATCGAAAGAATGGTTCGATGCTAAAAGTACTAAATTTGCTATCGAAAGAAAAGTATCGAGTACTTACTCGTATTTACTAGTATCAGAATATCCCTAATCAAAGCGATCTTTCAAAACTTCAACAAAACTCAAAACTCAAAAGTCAAAGTGAAAGTGAAGCGTTTATTAACTATTATTCTATTCCCAGAAAATATTTTCGATTTATCAGTTAGTTCTTGTAAATCTAAGAAGCAACGCCTAATTTTTTATGAATTTCACTTGAACCAATATACAGTATTGAACGGCTAGCTCGTAAACATGAATCTCGACCTACGCTGGCCGTTGCTATTGTTATTATTTTCTGTATGCGTGAAAGTTCACTCCCTTGCTTATGATGGTAAGATTCCTAAAGTTATCCACAGTCACTCCACTAGTGTACCTAACCTACCATGCTTACCATGCCGCTCAATCGTGGAAGAGGAGAGCAAGATGACTATCAAGCACTTCAGGTTATCTCTTATCCTGATTCCTGTCACATTATGATTGAAAGATAAAAAGGTCATGAAGACTAGCATTGGGGCATGCAAGTTTCATTATCTTACCCTGAAACAATATTTTTTAAATTTGATGTAACCTTACATTACTTCCTTTCAGTGCACTGGTTGGGAGGACCTACAACCATAGAAAGAGATATCACATCTTCCAAACATTCAATTGATATTTACTGCTATACTGGCACTTCCAAGAATCTTTTTGCATTATGGCAGACTGTAAAAGTAAGTACAAATGCCTTGTATTTACATTCTACAATGATAATGCTTTACTGTGCCTTTTGAAATAACTTTACATAGTGCTAGTTTTACAGATGATTAATTTTATTCACATTAGAGCCAGACAAACTGTTTTGGTCTAGCTCTAAAAAAATTTAGGGCATGCTCAATTATTATTATTTAATAAATACAGTATTTTTAGTACATCTAATACAGTAAGCAGATCTAACATTATCTTCACAGATAGACAAGAATAAATGATATATCCATTACTTTTGCTCTTATTCAAATTTGATAACTTTATCACATTCCTTTTTGCTGTTGCAACACTTACACACCCATGGACATAAAGGAATGCATGCCCAAAAGGCAATCATGTTACCATGGAAACATTGTAGTGTGGCAACGTTCCATATAGGATACACCCGAATTATCTTTTGACCAGTAAGTTTTGATGTGCATGTCACTGTGTGTGTGAGATATGCATGTTGTAAAAAGTGGCATGCAATATTTCTCTTATGTTAAGTCTGCTCACTACAGTATTACATGTCTGTGATATTGTATTTTCCATATATAGTTTAAGTAAGAAAAATGTTTGTTTGTTAGTTCATTTAATTACTTACCACAAAAAAACTTTCCAGTTTCACATAAAAATAAAGAATGATGAGTTCCGTCAATACATGGGCACGGGTCCTGAAGAGGTGTACAAAGAATACACAGAAGACAGCTATGGCTGGTCCGTTGTCAACCCATTTGCCAAGAAAATGCAGAAGACAGTATCTGTTAATTTGTTTAATCAGACATGTATGGCCATCAATACCAAAGAAAAGCATAGTATTGAGCTGCAGGTTCAGAGTAAGTATGTGATTAATTAAATTGTTAATTTCAAGCATGTTACACAAAATTTGCTGTGATAGGGCTTCACTTAGAGTTGGGTTAGGACTTGATGTCAGTTCAGCTGTAGCTGTGTGATCACCAAATAACAGATTTGGCTGGATCATAACTCATTATTATGTTACATTCATGATCAGCTACAAAAGGGAAAAAATACTGTGAAGTATTTTGAATTTTGTTTTAAAGTTACTGCTTTTACATCTTAAGAAAACAACAAAAAAACAATCTGCAATACAAACTGCTTTGGCAAAATATTTTTAATCTAACAGTAGTGCTGTTCTGCTCATTATTTAAAATTGATCCGGTTTAAAAATACAGCATGTATTAAAAATTACAACAGATTAATTTATGGAAAGTTAAACAAAAACGTGATCGGAACTCGGGTTGTTGATTACGCTAAGCAGGCGATACTGTTATAAAAAAATCATGTATGTATAAAAAAGGAGAAGATAAATAGGTTATTTATCTCTTATTCCCAGGAGTGGACATCTGGCGTGTGCTGCTGATGATCCTCGGCATCACCCTGATATTCCTGTCGAGGAACCTCAGTGGGAACCCGGTATTCTTCTACTTGTGTGGAGTACTGGTTGGAGTGTTTGCATCTTTCATGGTGCTTGTGTATTATGTCAGCAAGCTGCTGCCTAAGGTATGTAAGTTTTGTGGAAGACTAGAGGAAGTACCTAACTAATTATAAAGACAGTCAAACTCATAACCCCACTTTTTGCAGTAGTTGAGTAAAAATAAAGCTTCAGCCACACCGGCCTCGGTCGGTGTGTTCTTTGCGCACTGCGCGCCCGCTGTGTTCGTCCGAAAAACCATGGATCGCTTCTTGACTTCAAATGCTCGTAGCGTGCGCGTGAAATATGCCCACTTACCCAGTTCGCGCGCGCAAGCTGTCTAGAAGAATTCGTTCAAACTGTGATACATTGCACTAAAGAGACGGCAAATTCTTTCGCATCGTGTTACAATGCGTAATGGTGTGGCTACATTATCTATCGGGCTTCGGCAAATATTCGTGACATCGCGCGAAGTGTGGACGTTGGATTACTGTGGCTACACTATTGGGCCTCCGCGAATATTCAGATTATCGCGACATGAATATTCGCGCGAAAGTGTAGCCACACCATAAGCTGTATGCAGCATTACTTATAGATAGATAGATAGATAGATGGATAAACTCTTTATTGAAACACCACATCACAAATAATTACAACTAAGTGAACAAACTTAACCATAGTGTAAATGGGCGGTCTTATCGCTTAGAGCGATCTCTTCCAGACGACCATGCACGGAAAGGAATAACGCAGCAATACATGGATGGTGGTTCTCATACAAAACTATTATCTACATTTCTCCCATCTGTGGGATAAAAGCTGATAAGGAAAAGAAAACGCTTCGTACTGTACACTGCAAAATAATTATGTGGTCCACAGAAAACCTTAACATACAGCATCCTGATCGGTGGATGGACGGTAGGGGTGTACCTATTCCAGCAGCTATGGGAGAACATACGCAGCATCATTAACCAATACCAAACATACGCCTTCTGGTACACTCTGACCGTCGGGTTCGTTAGCTTCCTCGTCTGCTACAGAATAGGCCCGCCGAAGAACCAGCGGAGTAAAGATCTTGTCATGTGGACTCTCCAGGTAAGTTTTGTTTTTCTAAAGCCTGTTTTCTTATATTTACGTATAGACAAACGTCCGACTGCAACATACCTGTTGTTTAAGTGACGAGTAGAGCCAGATAAACAGGTCCAAATCCGTTCAAAGAAACATCAACCTTAACGTCGTAGTCTTAAATATCAATTCAGTCTGCACTTCAGCGCGGCGCTTACGACAAAGACAACGCACGACATGACTGGTTATGACGGTATTTAAATAATATATATTTTTATATAGTATTTTTCAAAGTTATTAAGTCTTCTCGATATCTGAATGTTTGTTGGGAATACACTAATTTATTTTTTGTATAAATATATTCGGTAGAAGCTCAGTAAAATTCAACCACATTCAAACATACAAACAAACACAACAAACATTCAAATTTTTTGAGGAAGGTTGCGATTTTTTTTATAGAGCTATAATCTTTTATTTGCGGATTAAATTCAAAGCTCCACATGCTCTAATTACACCAGGAAACGTGCCAAAAAACACCTTGTTTGCTCTACTCGTCGCCTTAAACGAAGATGCAGTTGAAGGGGTTTTTATAGTCCACATGTTATGTTTACCTATAAGGAGCCCATTCACGAGGATTCTACTCTTGGAGACTCAAGATTATTAGTTTTTCTTTGTGTTATTATTATGTTTCAACATTCGTACTCTTATCTGTGCCCTTTCAACCAACCCTTCCATTGCATCTGGCATTGTATCCTGTCTAGTGCAACCCTGGTCCAGGTTATGCCAGCAATCGTCACCATTTCGTCATGCCATCTTTTAGATTGCTTTTCTCTCTTTCTCTTTTCTTCCGTTGGTTACCACATGGTACCTATAGTGGTTATCTTTATTTGAAAAGTGACTTGATATAGAGTGTTCATAGAGGCTAGCTCTTAGAGGTTATGTTTGTATTGGGGTTTAAAAAAATTACGGTTTCTTTTATAGTAGTGGGTGGTGTATTGAATAAGATTAATTTTAGATTTTGTAAATAAACTAATATGTGTGGTGGACATTTCACACAACGCCATCTAGCCCCAAACTAAGCATAGCTTGTACTATGGGAACCAGATAACTGATACAATACTTAGATACTTTTTGTTTGTAAATACATACATAGAATACAATATAACACCCACACACAGAACAAACATGTATGTTTATCACACTAGTTACTAGGTGGTAGGACTTTTCTGCAAAGGTTCGTATAGGTAGGTACCACCGCTTTGCCAGTTATTCTGCCGCAATGCAGTAGTGTGCAAGCACTAATGTGTTCAGGTTTGAAGGGCATTGTAGCTAGTGAAATTACTGGACAAATGAGACTTTATTATCTGATCAAGTGGTCACACAGTCTAGTAATCTTATTACTAGACTGTGTGAAGTCTCAGGATGTCGTGCGCAGTGCATTGTCACGCAGAACTATATTAATTTAGAGTTCCGAGTGACACTGCAATCTGTTATGGGCAGCCGTGACGCTTAACATCAGGCGAACGAATAGCCCGTCACGTCATTCATTTACATAAAAAATAAAAATAAAATTCATCACACAAATGTTTGTCCTGAGTGGGAATCGAACCGCCTATAGTTCAGAAGGCAGAGCTATTACGAACTGAGCTAACAGGCCAGTCAAAAGAAACAAGTACAAAAGAATCTTTCTTTTTATCACTATAAAAGAAACCGTAAATTAAAAATTGGTCTGTGAATACTTTATTCAGATTCTGAGTAATACAAGACTAACATACCTGGCACTTTTTGTTCTAGAGTATGGGTGTTCTGATGGTGTTCTTCAGCAGCGAGTACCAGGAAGCGGCGGCCGCGGTCATTGTAGTGGCGCTGCTTGTGAAGTACTTCCCGCCAACACTCACGCGCAGGATACAGGGATATTGGTGAGTTAAAAATAATTTTCGCACTAATATTATAAATGCGAAAGGTTGTGTGTGTTTGTTCGCTCTTGACGCTGCAATGACTGAACGGATTTGAATGAAACTTAGAATGAGGATAGCTTATATGGTGGGTTAACGCATCGGACACTTTTTATCCGCGGGGCGCAGTTAGTTACCTACTAAGGGTGGGGTAAGGGGATATCTTCGGTATAGTGTCGGACTAACTTGGCTCTGATGTCCTGAACTGTGTTAGTAGCGGGCTTACGTGTCGAGGTGTATAATTGTCCACAGAAGTTTTCGATCTCTCTCAGAATCTCAGGCTTGGATGAAATGACGCTACCATTTTTGGTCTTCAGTTTTGTCATTTGGTGTTGCCCAATAGACGAATCCTTTGCGAACACTTTAGAGCCTTGGTTCCGCTCAATTGCGGCCTCAATACGTGAAGTACTAAGAGCACGCAAGTCGTGTCGCAAGGAACTCCAGATTCGTCTATTGAGTTTACCGTAGGCTGACATATCAACTGAAGACTGCAGCTTCATTTCGCTCCGGTCTGCCATTAGTTCAAGAGTTTTTTCTGAGAGTTTTTGAGTCTTCTTTCGGCGTTGGGCCTTAAAGAATTTCGATCTAACAGCTTGGACAGTTTCCACCAACCCGTCGTTTAACTCGTCCACTGTGTTACAGTCGGCTAGGCACTGGAAGCGATTTTGGAGTTCCAGCTGAAAGCCTTCGGGGTTTTGGATTTGCACAGGATTTGGACGGAACGTAGACTTCGTCAGACGTGACCTTTCGAGCTTAACATTGATATTCAATGTGCCTCTAACAATACATCTAATAGGTTTTCACCTTGCTAAAACCTTGCCTTGGTAACTGACACGTAAACATGTAAAAAAAAACAGGTCTGCCAGTTCCAATCCTGCCGGGTCATGGAAATAATCCACCTGCACCAACTTTATATGCCTTGCATACTAAGTTTCGCCAAGTTTAGACCTGGCAAACCTTTTAATCTATTATCAGGGGCATCTTGGCTATTATTGGGCGTAGGTTTCATTGAGGTATTCGCTGAGGTAGGTAAAGGGTGTGAAGGACACATTCTTAGGGGTCTGCCAAGTACTTCCGGTAGGGTGCGAAATGGCAGGCCAATTTTTTTTACATAATTAATCAATGGTCAACTGTTGCCAGCACTTTCATTCGGGTACCTTATGACGTAACTTTGATTTAAAAAAATACGTCAAAATATTTCAATGATTTCCATGACCCGGTAGAATCGGCACTGGCAGACCTGATTTTTTTACATATTTAGGTGTCGGTTAACGCCTATTGGGGTACCCGATCACGTATGTATTTGTGCAGTGGGCTCTCGCACCATATGCCTTTTAGTTTACTAAAAAGAGAAAAAAAGAAATAAAATGACTTGTCAGGCGCCGCAGGTTCCCCCCCACACAGCGCCTGCTGTCGAGCGAGGAGTACTACGAGGAAGGTGCGCGCGAGACCAAGCGCGCGCTCGAGACCCTGCGCCAGTACTGCGCCAGCCCCGACTGCGCTCAGTGGAGTATCATGCTCAAGCTTAACGACTCCAAACGGTAAGTGCACCACGGGGGGCTAGCGAAGTTACCGGTCCGTTACCGTTAACGCCAAACGGGAACTCTAATGTCTGGGAATGACATTACCTGCGGAAAACTTTTTTGCAGGTAATGTCACAGCTAATGTCATTCCCATACATTAGTTATCGTTTGGGGTTAACGCTAATGGAAAGGTATCTTTGCTAGACTCCCAGCTGGGTTAGCACTAGGCATGGATCACATCACAAGGAGCAGGTGAAAAATCTTATGATTTTACTTTTCATATTTCACTCTGCTACAAATCACAGTGTGATAATCACACTTAATTGAATCGTGGATTTCATAATACGAGAGTAGCATAAGCGGTGAATATCAAAACATAATTTTATTTATGCTTCAGTAAACAAACTGAGACCTAAAGAGTTTAATTTTATTAACATTGTGGTGTAGCGGTGAACTTTGATCTTGTTTAACTTAATAGAGTAGCGTTAGATTACTTGTAATCATTTGTAGCAGGTCGCAACTTCACTACGTTGCTCCTAAATCACATCTCTGTTCCATTTCATAAAGCACAGCCAATCGCCATTGATCATAAATTCATTAGGCATATGAAAAATCACAGGTGAAATCACAGTGACTAAAATAAATCATAATTATGATGAAATGACAATGATTTTAAAGTAGCAATCATTTCCATACCTAGTTAGCACAGACAAAAGACAAAATTGTCTTTCCCCTGTTTTACTCCACATGACAAGTAAGCAAGTATGAAGAAAGTGACATACAACGGGGAAAGACAATTTTGTCAACCGTCCGTGCTAACCCAGCTGGACCATCAGTGTGGTAGATCCATACATGTTACACAAAATACATAACTGTTACCTTTTAACCGACTCCTAAAAAAGTAAAATTTTTTGTTGAACATTTGTGATTTTTGTTTCGAGGTTTTTTTTATGTAAACGAATGACGTGGCGAGCTAGTCGTTCGCCTGATGTTAAGCGTCCCGGCTGCCCATAGCAGATTGTAGTATCACTCGCCACTCTAAATTAATAGTTTAATGTGACACTGCACTGCGCACGTCATCCTGAGACATCACACAGTCTAGTACTAGATTGTGACATAAGATCATAAAGTCTCATTTGCCCAGCTATTACTCTAATTTCACGAGCTACAATGCCCGTCAAACCGGAAGACAGCAGTGCTTGCACACTATTACTGCTTGGCGGCAGAATAACTGGCAATGCGGTGGTACCTACCTAGACGAACTTTGCAGAAAGGTCCACCTATATGGACGGATTTTTCGTAAGTTAATTATACCATTTAATATCTTTAAAAATGATGCAATGCGCGAAGGATCCGGGATAACCGAGCCTTAAGCGACAGACCAGCTGCTTTACTTTATACCAGCAGCTGGTCTGTCGCTTAAGGTCAGTTGCTGGTGTAAAATAAAGCAGCTGCTTCATTCCACAGGTTCGCCAGTTTCGTTGAGGGCAACTCACATCTCAGCGACGACGAAGTCTTGGACTACGAGTCTTATGCGTTTTCAATGGAGCGAAGTCGAAGCAAACCTGTCGCCAACTCTACCAGGAACCACCTCGATATCTCTGATGATGACGGCACGGAGACTGATGATGATGATTGAAAGATGGGGGACTAGTGATGATTTGTTCAACCTAACATGGTGAAATGAACCTTGAAGGTCAGGAACACTGTGTTAATTAATGCTTTACTAGATTGTGCTACTGTTTCTTTTTTTTATGCGATTGAGTGACGTGACGTCGTTCACCTGATGTTAAGCAACACGGCCGCCCATAACAGTTGCAGTGTCACTCAGAACTTTAAAACAATAAAGTTTCGCGTGACACTGCACTGCGCACGTCATCCTGCGAGATCACAGTGTTCCATCCAATTAACTCTTTTTGATTAGTTTTAATAGATTTTTGTAAACAAGAACTGAGTTTAAATAATTAATACTTGTTTGCAACTTTGGGAAGCAAGTTGATAGCGGAAACACAAAAAAAGCTAACTTGGACCCATTTGCCAACACGTCTTGTGCACGTTCACAAACACTTCAGTCAATAATCCACCCTTATTATACATTAAAATTCAAAAATACAAGGTATTTGGAGAAAAAAAAACCAAAATATTACCTCCGCCACTTTGAGTTTCTCGTTATACCACGGCTTATGAAGCAGTAAGGCATGCTTCTCAAAATTGAAGGGATCTTTACAAAAAGTACTTCACTCTTTTGTTTCTGGCACCATTGGGTTTTTCTTTGAACAGGCTACCGTAGGAATTAATTGATATTTTGCAAAAACTACTGACACCTGAGTTATTTCATCATCATCATCATCATTAACAGCCTGAAGACGTCCACTGCTGAACATAGGCCTCCCCCAGAGCACGCCACCTTGAGCGGCTGCTCAAGCAGAACTGGATGCAGGAGGAGTTATTTAATGTTGAAAAAATATGCTATTTTACATAAAGAGCTTATGTATTAAACATATTTTCTAAATTATTATTTTGTTAATATTTATTTATTTATCATAATTAGAAAATAGGGTATTCTAAATCTATGTACCAATATCCAATAGCTGCCAAACAATAATGCGAGTCATTAATGTTTTATAAGAAATTATTTATTCCAGGTTTCTTGTAAAATGCCATGCCATACAGTTATACCTGTCAATATGTAAATAGCCTTTTTTTCAATTACGCTCCCACCGTTGCGATACGGGCCTTTTCTCGCATAGAGTGTAGGCTATACACAACGCTGGTCAAGTGCGGGTTGGTGGATGACACTAGTCGATACCGAAAATGCCGATTTAAGTATTTATTGTTTTCCTCCATCAGCTGATGAGATTCCTTCCATACTGTAAATAACAATTGAGTATTTTGTGTCTGATAATATGCATTTGAATTGTTGTTAAAATTAGTCGCTAACGCTAGTCGTGACCTTTATTTTGTAAGCCTATAGGAAAGGAGTTTCATTTAAATTTAGCATAGGTTTTTTTGTATGTTTTGCTTTATATATAAAAATTTACTTGATCTTTGGCATATTTTTGTGAAACGTTCACATGATCTTTGCCTTATTTTATTGTTGGCTTTATATAGGTGTATTTAATTTTTTTTAAGTATACATACTATTCCTTTGATTAATACAATAATTCCACGAGGTGCTAAACTTCCTCTCTGACGCTGGCGCTATTGGAGTTGTCAAGTATTTTGACATTACATAATTTGTAATCGTATAACGCTTATTACTAAACAATTAGTTATAATTTCAAGTTATAATAATAAAAAATGTAAATAACAAGGGACTGAGTAGGTATTTTTAAATAAAAAAATTACTTGTTAGTAATTATTTAATTAGTGCATTTAGCATAAGTTAATATAAGTTTTGTAAATTAATATAACATCACAACATTTGATTAATTTAACAGCACCTTTATTGTTAATATTGTATTATGATATAAAATATAAACAGTTTCTTTGTATAGTAATTTCAGTTGAATTAAGAGACCTGTGACCGATATGATTTTGTATATTGATCTCTTTTTGTCCTTTGTCTATATTGTATGCTAGAGCGAGATAGGACGCTGACAGCTCTATCACAAAATGCGATTCCGTTGCCATCCTTCTCGCATTAGCGAATATCTCTAGGCGTGAGAAAGATATTTTGTGTGGAAAACTGGAGTGCATGTTGCAACTACCTGTCCACATAAAACAAACTTGCGCAATGGACATGCTGTTCTAATAATTAATTGGCCGTTTTTTTACTATGACTGTGTTGGTCACATAATTTGGTGTTTTCCCGTTGGATCCCCTGGAACAATCCCTTGAGGGATCAAGAATATTTAATTTTTACTCCGGTTTGACCCACTAGTAAGGGATCGTTACAAAATGGATATCTTTACTATTTGAGCTGGATCCCCTTAGAATTATTGACTTTTTGGTACTACTGTCATGCAACTGTACTTGGGCACTAGTATTCAAAATATGCTTTTGTAAATTACATTTAATTTCTATTTATTTTAATGCAAGCCGTACATTAGTTCCTAACTTTAATAGATAAAAATATATGTAAATCGGCGATTGACGTCCATAAGTGCACTTATCTATAAATCTTGTTATAATAAGGCTTTATCGTAAGGCGGAGTTGAATCTTCGCAGTTTGTGTGACATGAAAATTATAAAAATAAACTAATGTTTTGTACAAAGTTTTTCGTTTCTTTTATCTATGGTTTATGTTCCATTTTTACTAAGATTCAGAAAAAATGAGTAGCATAAAATTAAGTTTGGTCATGGACCACTTCATTAAATATTAGCATAATACATTCAAGTTTTAAAATAAAGCATAAATTAGCATTTAGTACATTATGGAACCTATGGGCTTGGTCCTAAGGTCCAGTTTCAAGCGGCTCGGCTAGCTTTCTTGCTCTTATCGAGTGTCTGCGGCGGCGGCGGCGGCTTGGCAGTCATGTGACGGCTGTATAGGCTGAAAGTTGATATTTATACAGGGTTAATTATTCAAGTGAATTTGTTGGTCATGTGAGCGCCGCGGATAAAAAGTAGGCTGTAATATGTTAATCCATCGTATAAACGATTTTACCGTCATGAGGGAACAAAGACACACAAACTTTCGCATTTATTATCATCATCATCAGCCTGAAGACGTCCACTGCTGAACATAGGCAGATCGCCACTTTGAGCGGCTGCTTGCCTCCTGCATCCATCGGCTCCCCGCGGTTTTAACCAGATCGTCGGTTCACCTAGTGGGAAGCCGGCCTACGCTGCGTCTTCTCATTTATAACATTAAAAAATGCACTAAGCATCCCAAGGCCAATTTAGATATCATTTCCCTAGCAATAAAAAGAACCAATTGACTTTGAAAAAAATATTAGACTTGATTTCATTATTTAACAGTAATACATACAATGGGAAGCAAAGAACAACAGAGAAAAAAGTTTATACATAAGTACATGAGGGGGTCTAGCAAAGATACCTTTCCATAGCGTTGGCGCTAAACGATAACCCAATATGTATGGGAATGACATTAGCTGCGTAAAAGTTTTCCCCAGGTAATGTCATTCCCATACATTTTGGGTTATCGTTTGGCGTTAACGCTAATGGAAAGGCATCTTTGCTAGACCCCAATATGTTTTGTATGTACTTACACTTTGTAGGTCTCCGAGCGCATATAGTCCAGTACGTGTGAGGGCCCCAACTTCAGCTGGTCTTCGATCGGAGGCACCCAGAAGTTGCCTTCCAATCTTAGCACTGATTTGTTGCTGGCGAGGTCTAATGTACCTGGTGAAATTATTCATAATATTAATTTCAAATTGAAAGTGAGTAATTTTATAATAAATATACTTTGACATATTTGACTGCTTATATAATCCATTACTGAAGTCGGCAAAGTTCTTTCCAAGGGTTTTTTTATATGTAATCGAGTGACGTGACGAGCTAGTCGTTTGCCTGGTGTTAAGCAACACGGCCGCCCATAACAGGGTGCATCAAAATAGGGCCCATAGTTACCAGTGTTTCACCACCTTATATCACTTGCTTGTAATTTATTTATTTATTTATTGGCAATCACATAATGACTCTTTTTTTTTTTTTTTTTTATTTATTATTATTACATGCTTTCATACAATGTCATTTAGCTTACTAATCTATAATTATCACCTAGTCCTAAACATTTCATTGTATGAGCCCTGTGAGGGCGTTGCACTTTAGAGTGGAGCTGGAGCTTACATTTTCTTTAGAGTAACATTTATTCAGTCCTTATTAAAATAGCAAATTATTCGTGGTTTAATTGATTTTGTCGCCTTACAATTTAGGTTAATTTATATATTATAGTTATACTAGTCAATTACAAACAAGAATGTCATTTTATTACATTAAGTTATTTGTGTTCTCTCGGTAATAATTTTAAGTGGGTAGATTTTAAAGTAAGTTTTCCTACGATCGAGTGTATTCTATGTATGTATTTACAAAACAAAAAGTATATAAGTATTGTATCAGTTATCTGGTTTCCATAGTACAAGCTATAATGCTTAGTTTGGGGCTAGATGGCGCTGTGTGAAATGTCCACACATATTTATTATTATTATTATTATTCACTCATTTATTTACAATTCTTAAGCCTAAGTTTTCTACAATATCTCTATAAAAACGAATTTACAAAAATATTATAAAAAACCTAAACCTAGAGTGCCGCCGGCAGCGGGGCAGGACCCAAGCTACCGGTGGTTAGGGCTGCAGAGTGAGGAACCTCCTGACAATACGTGCCGTGTCAAGGAGTACTGCTTTCTGAATCTGACCCTTGATCCAACCGTCTAGCGAGAGCCTCTCGAGGTGTTGGTCGAGGCTCTTCGCTATAAGGCCGTTTGCCGAAACGACTATCGGGACAATGCTTGTCGAGTCAACATTCCACATGGCGGTTACCTCGTGAGCCAAGTCAAGGTACTTGCTGAGTTTGTCCTTCTCAGCCTTCACGAGGTTCTCGTCATGCGGAATGGTGATGTCGACGAGCACTGCCCGGCGTTGGGACCGGTCTATCAGCACGATATCAGGCTTATTGGCTACAATAGTCCTGTCCGTGATGATAGAGCGATCCCAATAGAGCAATGCACGGCCATTTTCGAGAACCGGCCCCGGTGTGTACTTGTAGTACGGCACCTCAGACTCCACAAGGCCGTATTGAAGGGCAAGTTGCTGATGGATGATCCTGGCCACTAGGTTGTGTCTGTGCAAGTACTCTCCGTTAGCAAGATGAGAACAACCGGAAATGATATGTCGGAGAGATTCTCCGGGACGGCGGCATGCCCGACAGATGTCGACCGTACCGTCCTTCATGATATATTTCCGGTAGTTATTCGTCTTGATAACTTCGTCCGCAATCGCACAGACAAAACCCTCGGTTTCCCCAAAGAGGTCGCCGAATCGCAGCCAGTTCACCGACGCATGCAGGTCCACATCGGGCCCTGTTAAGGCCCGATAGAACCGCCCGTGCAGCTCCTTGCCTTTCCATACGTCCCTGCGGTCCTCGGTGCTAAGTACCACCGGTTTACGCCAGTTCTCATTTGCCAAGGAGAGCGGCGTGAGGCCCTTGTCAACTGCCACCACATCGCGATGCATCCCGCACTCGTTGTTTAGGAAGTACTCCCGGAGACTGCACACTTCACGGTTATGGAGGTTTTTGGCATTTAAAAAGCCTCGACCCCCCTATTTCCGCGGAATGTACAGTCTCATAACAGACGAGCGCGGGTGCAGCATACGATGTGATGTAAGCAGTTGACGGACCTTTCTATCCAGGGCGTCCAGCTCGGTCTGAGTCCATCTTAGTATGCCAAAGGAGTATATCAATAAGGGCATCACCCAGCCGTTGAAGGCGCGCACCTTGTTGCCACCCGACAAAAGACTGTTGAGTACTTTTGTCAGACGGCAGAAGAAGCGCTCCTTCACCGTCCGCTTAACATCCCCTACTGAAATACCCAACGACTCTGACATACCAAGATACTTGTAGGTTTCGGCCTCGGAGAGGGATCTGAGAGTCATTGTCTCGGAAAGTTGCAAATTCGTAGAATTTACAACTTTCCCTCCTCGTACATGCATGACCGCACACTTATCCACACCGAACTCCATCCTGATAGAGTTGCTAAAATTCTCAGTGATTTTTAACAACTCTATCAATTGTGGGCGTTGCGGTGCGAACAGTTTGAGGTCATCCATGTATAGTAGATGACAGATGGTCTCACCCCCCCTCCGAAGTCGATAGCCTAGCTTTGAATCCTCCAGTAGAGTACTGAGAGGATTCAACGCCAGGCAAAACCACAAAGGGCTCAGACTGTCGCCCTGGAATATGCCTCGCTCTATCCTTATTAAGTCCTGTGGACCAGAGACGCTGTCCCCGCCACCTGGTTGACGAAGGACCGTGGTCCACTGCCCCATGCATGACCTTAAAAAAGATCTTAGAGTTGTATCTATTTTATACAGCTCCAAGACCCTCTCCAGCCATGAATGAGGCACCGAATCATAGGCCTTCTTATAGTCAATCCAGGCAGTAGAGAGAGCCCCTCTGTTCCGCCGGACCTGTTGGCAAATGGTCGTGTCTATGAGGAGGAGCTCCTTAGTACCACGGGACCCAACCCTACATCCATTCTGAGCGGGGGCCAAAATATTGTTCGCAACAATGTGCGAATTAATTTTTGTTCTCAGAATGGATGTAAGGAGCTTGTACAGCGTAGGCAAGCACGTGATGGGTCTGTAATTTTTCGCTTCCGTGGTACTACCGGACTTATGGAGCAGGAAGGTGACACCAGTTGTCATGAAACTTGGGAGTGAACCAGCCTCGAGGGCTTCTTGAAATTGTATCGCCAAACATGGGTATGAGCACCGAATCCATTTAATCCAGAAGTTGTGCAATCCATCCGGTCCAGGACTTTTCCAGTTCTGGGCCGTCCGGATCGCACAACTTATGTCTTCGGGGTCTATCGTAATAGACCCCATGGACTCGATCGGCTCACACACACGCTTGACAACACGTATCCAATCGCCCTCCGTGTGCTCGACGGGCACCGACCAGATGCTACGCCAAAACTCGTTCATGGCGTTTGCATCCGGTAACTGACCGTCGACCACACGTTGGCCGGTTCCCTCCCAGTTCCGGTACACCTTCCTTTGGTCACTTTGGAAAAGGCGATTTTGCTGATACCTATCCACACGCTCTCTGTAGCGGCGAATACGACTTGCCCACGCATAGACTTTCTGCTTCAGGAAGTCAATGCGCTCCGTGACACAGGCCATGTAGTCCTGAGGCCTAATACCGGTCCCAGCGAAGGCCTGGGTCACGAAACGCATGACTCGGGGGCGATGATTGCCCCGGCTGAAGCAGACCAGCTTCGCTATGAGAGTCCTGAATGTAGTGATACGCTTCTCGATCCGTACCTGCCACGCGGGAGCACCATCGGCGGGTCGCGGTGCTCCGTCAGTGTCCGGAAACTTGACACGAGCCACGCGACACGCCGCGATGGCCCCACAGTACAGGATCGAGTGCGTATCAACTAAGTCTTCGCTAGTCCGTAAGTACGGAGCTAGCAAAGTGTTCAGGGCTCCCATTAGCACTAGGTTTCGTCTATTCGTGGGCAAACGTGGTAATCGCGGCCTAGAGGTAGATGTGGATCGATACCGCAAAATCGCGTTCTCCAAAGCGCTCCTCAATTGCTCATTCGCCTGGGTACTTACGCTGTCACTCACACTTTCCTCCCCACCAATCGCGGGATCACCCCGCGGCGTCACCGGTGGCGGGCCCGTAGTTGGTCCCGGATCCGGTAGCGCGGCAGGCAGGACCCGCGGTGACGGAGAAGTAGCGCGAGTAGGCAGCGCCTCCAGGCGCAACCGATCAAGCGTAGACTGGTCCAACATCTTACAACGTTGGATAGCCCGCACCTGATCCGACAGTCGTTGTGCGGATACGGCGACGGTTGGCTCAAGGTTCTGAAACAGTGACAGCATCCGATCACGGTACGCAGTCAGGCTGCTTCCCCCCTCTGTAGCCCCATAATAGGCCCGCATGCAGTTCTCGTTCATGGCCTGAGTCCATCGCATGCGGCGCACTATACCACCGGTAGCGGGGGCCGGGCGCGGAGCAGGTTGCCCCGCAGGCCCCAAGCGTGCCGGCAGCGGTGGTCGCCCACGTCGCGCAGGTGGTGGCGGCGGCGGAGGCGACGGCGGCCCGTCCTCGTCACTCGACGCGGTGGTGTCGGGGGGAGTGCCATACTCGTCTCCCGACGACGAACTCGAAGATGACGGGGCGGGTGGTGGTGGCAGGCGTGCGCTTTGTTCCGCTTGTTTCGTCCTCGATCTTGTTATCATGCTATTCTATTTCATTCCGTAGCAATTATAATATTTTATTGTTCCTTGTAACTGTCCAGTTTGACAGCTCAACTATTTTTGTTGTGAAAAGTATATTTACAAGATTTCCCAGTAGGTTTTCGTTTTCCATGATGTAATGATGTTTGCTGGAGATGATTTATGTATATCGTGTGCTATTTTAATAGGTTTATGCAGTGTAAATATTTATATAAAATAAGAGAAAAATCAAAGACGTTTGTATGACAGCGGTTTTTTTTTTTTTTTTTTTTTTTTTTTTTTTTATTTTTTTTTTAATTATTATTCACTCATTTATTTACAATTCTTAAGCCTAAGTTTTCTACAATATCTCTATAAAAACGAATTTACAAAAATATTATAAAAAACCTAAACCTAGAGTGCCGCCGGCAGCGGGGTAGGACCCAAGCTACCGGTGGTTAGGGCTGCAGAGTGAGGAACCTCCTGACAATACGTGCCGTGTCAAGGAGTACTGCTTTCTGAATCTGACCCTTGATCCAACCGTCTAGCGAGAGCCTCTCGAGGTGTTGATCGAGGCTCTTCGCTATAAGGCCGTTCGCCGAAACGACTTTCGGGACAATGCTCGTTGAGTCAACATTCCACATGGCGGTTACCTCGTGAGCCAAGTCAAGGTACTTGCTGAGTTTGTCCTTCTCAGCCTTCACGAGGTTCTCGTCATGCGGAATGGTGATGTCAACGAGCACTGCCCGGCGTTGGGATCGGTCTACCAGCACGATATCAGGCTTATTGGCTACAATAGTCCTGTCCGTGATGATAGAGCGATCCCAATAGAGCAATGCACGGCCATTTTCGAGAACCGGCCCCGGTGTGTACTTGTAGTACGGCACCTCAGACTCCACAAGGCCGTATTGAAGGGCAAGTTGCTGATGGATGATCCTGGCCACTAGGTTGTGTCTGTGCAAGTACTCTCCGTTAGCAAGATGAGAACAACCGGAAATGATATGTCGGAGAGATTCTCCGGGACGGCGGCATGCCCGACAGATGTCGACCGTACCGTCCTTCATGATATATTTCCGGTAGTTATTCGTCTTGATAACTTCGTCCGCAATCGCACAGACAAAACCCTCGGTTTCCCCAAAGAGGTCGCCGAATCGCAGCCAGTTCACCGACGCATGCAGGTCCACATCGGGCCCTGTTAAGGCCCGATAGAACCGCCCGTGCAGCTCCTTGCCTTTCCATACGTCCCTGCGGTCCTCGGTGCTAAGTACACGGCACCTCAGACTCCACAAGGCCGTATTGAAGGGCAAGTTGCTGATGGATGATCCTGGCCACTAGGTTGTGTCTGTGCAAGTACTCTCCGTTAGCAAGATGAGAACAACCGGAAATGATATGTCGGAGAGATTCTCCGGGACGGCGGCATGCCCGACAGATGTCGACCGTACCGTCCTTCATGATATATTATATTATTATTAGTGTAACAGGGCCGAGCGAACTAAAGTTTATCCGCTTTAAATTCTCACTTAATGCGTAAAACGCCACCAATTTTAAACATTAACACTAGAAAAAGCACAAGTTTTGAAAAATAATACAATGCAACGACGCCGACGTGAACTTTTGCGCGTTCCCACTAAAACTCACACCACCCATTTATGATAGTTCTTCGATTCGACACTTATAATACGAACAGCGAAATCCTGATAAGTACAAAGTCTTCAAGTCGCGAGTGAATCGAGCGAGATATCTTCTAGGCAAGCATGTACCATCGTAGACCGCGTCGTCACTTCTGCTAGTACCTATATTTAAAGAGAAATATGTTCCAATCTCACCGATCTCGGGTGGCAGCACGACCAGCCTGTTCCCCTGTAGATGCAGCTCTCGCAGCCGAGCCAGCTGGCCCAGCTCTCGGGGGACCTCTATCAAATCGTTCTCACGCAGAGACAGCTGGAAAGAGAATATGCATGAACTCACGGTCCACGCGCGTGGCACTAGTGACCACACTATATTGTTTTCACTAGTTCATCATCAAAGTCCAAAGCGCGCCACTTTAAGCGGCTGCTAGCGTCCTACATCCACCGGGTCCCCGCAGTTTTCACGAGATCGTCGTTCCACCTAGTGAGTGGCTGACCTATACTGCGTCTTCCGGTTAGTGGTTGGGTTGCCACTCGGGAACCTTTCCTTCCCATCGGTTGTCAGTTCTAAGAGCGAAGTGGCCTATTTTTGTCGTATGGCGTGGCGATATTTTTTAACTTTTTTATAGGGGGATCGAGTATTGAGCAGTGAGCAGGTTATATCAATATATTCACTGTTCAACCAGCTATTATCAGGATTTCCATCCGGGAAATTTGAAAGTTCCCAGGGTAAAACAGGTAAGTTGCGGGTGGACCTGCAGCATCTCTAGTAGGAAATATAATTATTAAGCCACTCCCGAGGTAAGCCTAACCCCAGTCTTCTGGCGTTCTCATACATTGATACTGGTGCTGTCACAGTGAACAATTCATGTTCCACCTTGTTGGATGGTGTCCTATATCTTACAAAGCATCTGTCTCTACTGAGTATCATGTGTGAGTGAGGTACTTACAATCTGCAAGTTCTTCAAATTGCCAATTTCTGGTGGCAAGAATTCAAAGTCATTATCTCCCAAATACAAGGCCCTGAGGCTTTCTGTAATAAATTGAATATTCAAATTAGGTAAAGAAATATTTGAAAAGGTAAAAAACAAAACCAAGAATTCAATTTACAAACTATGTACTAGCCTGACAAAACTCATAGCAAGAAAACTATCCCTGTTCAGTTTTTTCAGCTAGGTACATTTGAGGTAGGTAATAAATATTTTTTTGTAATTCATTAATAATAATACTAACCCATTATAAAGAAGTTTCCTGGTAAAGTCTTCTCATTCAGATTATTATATGTCAGGTCCAGAATTTCCAGCACAGGGAACACACCAAAGCCCCTTGGTAGAGTGTTCAGTCTATTGAGAGACACATTGAGGATCCGGAGCTTTGGAAGGGACGAAAGACTAACAGGAAGTTCTTGGATCTGATTGTTGGCAAAGTTGAGAATTTCCAAGTTGGTTAAGTTGGCAAGAGCAGCGGGAACAGTTGTGATTTTGTTGTGGCTAAGTGATAGCCGAGTGATGTTTATTAGAGTAACTGAAACAAGTTTTTGATATTAAAGTTTCATTTACAACCATAGAGAAGAACATACACATCTATGCCTTTTAAATATTAATCTTTAGTACTTACAACATCTAGTTCAGTTCTAGTTTAGTTCTAACATTAATACCTACAAGTGACTGAGGAGAAAATACTAAATGACTAAGGCCGGATTTCCACCTGCAAGAAAACTTCTGCAAGAAGTGTCCAACCATCTATCAGACTGTAGCTTGAACATGTAAACTACTGTAATTGTAATTTACACTAGTTTAGGTACATTTATAAGCCACAGTCTAATAGACGGTTGGACGCTTCTTGCAGAAGTTTTCTTGCAAGTGGAAACCCGGCCTAACCCCTGGTTTCTCATATGTTTGTTAAAGTCAAACTCACATCAACTTAAAAATACCAAACGCTCATTGGTTGCATGTTGGTAATCGGCTATTGTCAATCAATGAGCATCTAGTATTTCGTATGTTACGTTAACATGAGTTTGACAAACACATGAGAAACTGTATGTAACAAACACTACATGTCTACTAACATAGCAAACAAAATGTTTGTATATGAAGTTGATTTTGTAATGAGGTAGATCTACAATAATACATCAGTACTGACTTTAATGAAACTTGGCGGGCAGTCTGGACAATGCTTAAAGTATACATAAGCAAGCTATACATATACTCTAAGGGACATTGCAAATCTGCAGGACTAGTCCACTACCAATCTGTAGATTGTGTTGTTTCTCCTAAGCAATTCATTTTTAAGTTTATTACTATTTACAATCATTTGAAAACCAACTCGACAGGAAAAGATACATGTTATGTGCTCAGAGGTAATGCATATATTTCCTCATAATTACCACCAATACCTACTGGAGTTGATGTCATACCTACATATTTTGATTCAGCAGACCTATATATGGGTAGGTACTATAAAAAGCTAAAATAAAGGTACCTAATATTAATAAACATATGAATATGAAACTGAAAGATAATCCACAGTTATTATTACTCTTTGAACAGTAGCTACACAATAATTAAAAAAAATGCACTTACACACTTGGAAAACAGAATGATTTTCTTTTATTTTGTCAAGAAACAAGGAACAATGGTATAATTTTATAATCAGCATGTTTTAGAAACAAAATCTAATGATCAAGATTCGAGAAGAGTAATAATTACTCCTGTTCCAGAAAAAGCACTAAACGAAACAAGTTTTCATGGTATCACTTACACAATCCAGGGATCTCGTCAAGACTGGTGATTCCTTTGTCGACCAAATCTATTTCAGGATTCCCAATTTCTTTTGCTTCTTCTACAACTTTTTTAGCTTTCGACATTTTGCCAGCGTTTGTTTGGAATTCAGAAAACTGGAGCTGGATGTGGAGGTTGATAGAAACACGTAGTATGAAATTAGTATCCTCTACGTCTGTGTTGATGTTGAATGTTGGTTGATAGAACAGTATCAAGTTGATACTGTTGATGACTCATAACATAATAATAAGCACAGGGATATGATATGATACTACAGGGGGTCTAGCAAAGATACCTTTTTTTCATTAGCGTTGTTAACATCACAGAACAGAACACTACGTTAACATAACATAGATCGCCAAACAGGGTTGCCAACACTGATTTGCCAAAGGGAGCTAAAGTGTCCCTAAAAAAAGAGCTAAAATTATCAGAAAAATGAGCTAAACCAAGGAAATACCAATTTCTGTCACTATGAAAACGTTTCTTCAGCTTTGACATGCTTTTTACACTTAATGATTCAATAAATCAGCCCTCTCGGGCTTTAACTTGCAGCGATAAACAACCTTTTTCCCCAAATTCCCCTCTTGGGCTCCCGTACTATAATGATTTGTGCGCCTCCCCAGTGCCGTAAATAGGGCAGTGCCACCGATGCCCAGGCACAGGGCGTAGACTCTGGGGGGCGCAAGAATGGCCAGACCAGGCAGGTATATTATTTTTCGGTTTGCTCCTGATAAGTTCCCGCTGCGCCCCTAGTGCTCGATTCCAACATATACGTACGTACATCGTACATGGCAGTATCATCAAAAATTAGACAAAACATCGCGCTCATTTTTTTGCCAGCGTAGAGCGTATTTGTGTTTAGTGTTTATCGGAGTCAAGCGGCCGCCCAGCTACCGCTTAGTCTCCGACCGACCGCAGTGACCCAAAAATTAAATCTTAAGAGTCTATACAACGTCAAAATGCTTAAAATGGCTAAGCATGAGGCCGTGTCCTCATTGTACTGACTACCATGTAATTCATGTTTGAATTGCTACGCGCGTTTTCTGAAACACAATACAGCAAATATAAAAAATGTCGCGCTCGCTTCGCTCGCGTATTTAATGTTTTTGTTGTTTTCATGTTTTGTTTTATAGCAAGCGCGGTTGTACTGACTGCCATGGAATTCATGTTTGAATTGCCATAAGCGTTTTCTGAAATACAATACAGTAAATATAATGTACCTACTTTTAGTAGATGTATACAATCTTACTGCTGATTTATGATACATAAAATCATATGATTTTTCACCTGCTCGTTGTGATTTGATCCATGCCTAATGGGAATGACATTTCCTGGGAAAAACTTTTCCGCAGAGTTTTGGCGGCAACTCGAAATAGTTCACGTCGTTTCATTGTATTATTTTTCTAAACTTGTGCTTTTTCCAGTGTTAATGGTTAAAATTGGTGGTGTTTTACGCATTAAGTGCTGAATTACGAGCATGAGTGTGGGCAAGTGATATAATGTAGTGAAACGTGGTTTTTCGTGTTGCTTCCAAAATTCCATAGAAGCTTCTAGTAAAGTCGCCACCACTTTACTAGGGTATGACTTAGACTGGACTATGATTACCTGAATAAGACTGGACTGTGACTAAGACTTGAAGACTTGACTTTACACGTGAAATATTCCATAACTCGATGAATAATTACAATACTTGACACTGGCTAAATACACTATGTGTGGAGCCAAAATAAAAGAAAAAAAAAACTTTTCCGCAGGTTATGTCATCATACATAGCTAATGTCATTGCCATACATTTTGGAATTTGGAGCATAGAGTAACTTTATAAACTGATTTGGAGTTGGAGTTAGCGTAATTAGGGAGTTTTGGCGGGAATGCGAAAAACTTCACGTCGTTGCATTGTATTATTTTTCAAAACTTGTGTTTTTTCAAGTGTTCATGTTTAAAATTGGTGGTGTTTTACGCATTAAGTGCTGAATTACGAGCACGAGTGTGGGCAAGTGATATAATGTGGTGAAACGTGGTTTTTCGTGTTGCTTCCAAAACTCCATAAAAGCCTCTAGTAAAGTTGCCACTACTTTACTGGGGCATGACTTTGACTGGACTGTGACTGCCTGACTTGGACTGGACTGTGACTGCCTGACTTGGACTGGACTGTGACTGTGACTATGACTAAGTAAAATATAATGTTTATAATGCAGACTTTGTAGACTTTTTAATATTGCGACTGAAGGACTTTGTATCCAGGTAAAGAACTAATTCCTAAAAAAAAAAAAAAAAATTAGCGTAATTAATTAATGAGGCATTTTATTTAAAAAAAACACTAGTTCCGCTTCATTTCTAGATGGCACTGTGAGTACATAGTTTAAACCTTTCAAACCACAGAGTAGTTTAAACATAAGAAAATGCTTAGACTACCTACAAAGAAATGTCAAATTCAGTTGAGTGGACCACGAGTACATTTTCTGTAGGGGTCTGTAGTATCTCCTAAGTAGTCTGTGGTGCATTCTTATTAAGTAAATTGATGTACAGTAGGTCTGCGAGATAGATAAACGTTAATATTATGATCCAAAATTAAGCCAAGGTATCCCGCAATGAAGCTAAAAAAAACGAAAGAGTTTAGAGTTGTCAGTCAGTATCGTGACACATTTCCTTTAACCTGTGGTCTATGCTTGAAATAGTGACAGTGACAGATTTTAGCAAAAGCCACAACTGGCGCCATCTATTGAGTCATGCATAAAATACAATTTCTTTTTTTTAATAAAACACCTCATTATTACGCCAGCTCTTTTGTTTTGTTTATTATCTTGAATATCTTGCTCACCGACCGAGACCAACGCCAACGCCAAATTATCGTTATCAATGTTATTATCTCGAATAATAGTGAGCGAGTGTCAATATTGATTGAAGACTTGAATAAGCAGTGTTGATAAAGTTAAATTCAATCTATTTCGAATTTTCTCTAAGTAAGTATTACTTACAAGTAATAGTAAAAATAAAGTGGAACCTAGACTTATTTTGTTGGAGAAAAATTAATTTTCTTTGTGTGCTAGCTTTTATAAATTCATGTTGGTCAAAGGTGTACCCAGGTGTACCTTTAGTTAGTACTATAGATCTATTCTGTGCTTTAGTGTCAAATGTACATACAGTCACAGCATACAGTAAAGTCCATATATAGAGGAATAATATTATATGGGTAAGTCATTGTAATAGAATGAATTTGGTATGCTTCAGTTAAGTTTCGAATTCAGAAAAGTTCACACTCAATGGTAGATGTCAACTTTTCTTAGATATTCTTAGGACTTGATAAAGATTTAATTTTATCTAATTTGTAAACTTTCTGTACATGCTTGCCAGTTATGTATAAGTTTCATATGGCATTGGGTGAGTAAATACCTATAACCTAGTTAGATAACAATAATACACATTACACTATGCTATTGTACTCATCATCATCCTCTTTGCCTTTTCCCATTTATAATTAGGGTTGGCTCCCAGTCTAACCTATAGCAGGGAGCTACCAGAATTACACAAGCGACTGCCATCTGACCTCGCAACACATAAAGAACCAGTAACAGGGATGGTTAGACCAGGCGTCAGATTCTATCAGGCTTCTGACTACTCATATCGATTGGCATAGATGTTTTTATGACAACCGGGACCAACGGCTTAACATGCTCTCCCAGGCACGGAGAGATGGCATCGAAAACTGCACATAACTTACTAGATATGTCATTGGTGCAGGGCCGAGGATCGAACCCAGTGCCGTAAGATTGCGAAGCGCACATGCTACCGCTCGGCCACCATACACTATGCTATTGTACTATTTCTGAATATTGTTATGCTTCCCATCTTGACTTCTTAATATGCCTGAATTGATTAAATTTAGTGCCATTTAATTAATTTATTTAAAATTTTATCTCAATTACACTGTGTGTAGTAATCAAACTAATGAATTTACTTTATACAGGTTGTAACTAGAGGGGTGAACCATCGGTGGGGGACCTCGTTACTAATTGATTTAACCCTCATGTATGTTTTGCAATATACAGTGGTTCAGAAGTTATTTGGACTTTGGTAATATTTTAGTCTAAATCAGAATTCAGCTTGCAGCCAAACTTTTAGGTCTGCACAACTACCTTTTTTTGTAAACAAGATCAGTAGTGAGCCTTGAATAAAACGAAAACCAATCAGTCTTAGATTAATAAATGAAATGGGCTGCGGCAGTGCAGCGTAGCTAGTGACCAGTGGCGTCAACAGCATATTGTTGTCAGTTCATATCTGCTGATTAAGGACTACCTACACTGTCTCAAAAGAATATCATAATCATGAACCTACACTGCTACTGCTGCACCACATGCCTTTTTTCAAGAGTGTGTAGATGGTAATCCACCATGCTAGTCAAGTGCAGATTGCTGGAGGACAAACTAAACTTAAAATATGCTTAAATGTGATTTACAGAGATGAGTGAGCGCCCACAGCCTCTGAAAGCCATAAACCGGCTGTTTGAGGGTCGGGAGCCATGGCAGATTGTCTCCATCACAGCTTCCTCAGTGCTGGCAGTTGTGTGGGCTCACAGTCTTTACAATGCAAGAGAGAGTATGTATTTTTTATGACATTTATTATTACCTACATTATGATAGATTACATTTCAAAGTTTTGAAACTCTTGATGAATACTTCTTATAAAAGTAACGCTATCGTTAAATATATATGGTTAACATCCCGCATTTGCGAACAAAGCTATTTGCTTCCACATTTATCATGTGAACAGCCAAAGAGTGGAACTCTTTTTTTTTCCTGAAAACTATAATCTTGGAGTGTTCAAATCGAGAGAAAACAAGCCTTGCCTTCTAGGCAAGTGCGGTACATCTTAGATCGCATCGTCACTTACCATGAGGTGGCATAGTGATCAAGTGCTAGCCTATGAATCAGTAAAAAAAAAACAGTTAAGTAAAACCATTTTACCCTACTTGCAACCAATACAATGTTTGTGATGGATAGTCATATACTTTATAGCACATTATTATACATTTTATTGATGCAGTTTTTTTACTAATTAGGTTCACCCGTCAGTATCACCTGCACCAACTGTGGAATAGTGACTACAGTTTTTCATTATTGAGATTTTGTCTTATTGCCCCAGCTGCAATTTCTGCACGTCTGCTGGATTAATGCAGAATAACTTAGCATACGATTAAAAAGTACAATTGGTATTCTCGAAATTATTCAAAAGCCACTTAAAAATTTTTTGGTAAATCCGACAATTTATCCGTCTTTGAATGAAGTTAAAGATCATAATGTCCTAAGTCAAACTGTATATTAACAAAACCCTATTACTTTTTATGAACCTCGGCCATTTCTAACCAGATAATATTAATCCTTTAGTAATTACTCAGATTAAGATAAAAATATATAAGATGACATAATGAATCACAAAAAACTTCATATCATGGGCATTAGGTACCTAATTATTATTCATTCAAATACTATATGTGAATACGGCGAATTCTGTGTATTTACCTATCTTTTTTATGTTAATGAATAACGTGACGAGCTAGTCGTTCGCCTGATGTTAAGCGTCACGGCCGCCCATAACAGTTGTGGAACTCTAAAAGTTAAGTTTCGCGTGACACGCGAATCGCACGTCATCCTGAGACATCAACACGGTCTAGTAATCAGATTACTAGACTATGAGATCAGTCTTATTTGCCCAATTACACTAACTACAGTGATCTAAGTTTTTTACATTATTTCTGTAAAAATAACACTCTAAAAATATTATAAAACCAATACCTAAAGTGCCGCCAGCAGTGAGCCGCTCAAGCTATTAGGTTTTTTTATTATAATTACTAATTACTTGCCTAATCTATTGGGTATAGATACAAAATGAAATCTATTATAGAGATTGTAAAAATATAGATTAGAGATTAATTTACTAATAGGTAAGTACCTATATAAAAATGTTTAATATGGATTTGGTGATAAAAACTTTGCTTAGCTGATGCTAAGAGTCTCATATTATGATGTCATATATTTTTTTTATAGATACCATTTTCAGCCTTACAATAAACTTGAAGATAACAAGGTACTGCATACCACAAAAAGGTGCTACTTAAGTAGTGATTTCGAATTTTTTGCTGTTGGAGAGCAGAAACAGTTTGTCTCGGCTCGATTGGAATTTTGCGATGTTTTGGTCAACATAATTGATTGCAGTTGTCTTCTCTTGCTTCTTCATCGTAATTATCATCAACAGCCGGAAACGTCCACTGCTGAACACAGGCCTCCCCCGTAAAACGACATTTCGGACGTTTATCATAGGAGGGGAGTTCGCCATAATTACCACGCTTGGCAGGCGGCTTGGTGATCGCAGAAGCTTCTAATGTACCAAGGATAATGCTGCTGCCCATTCTCTGGATATTCCTTCAGCCGAATTTTACGGCACCTACGGGATGAGATGGGGTGGTCCTATAATTGCAAACCGGGACCACACTTGCTTCTTATTTACTTATATTTTTTTAAGTATAAGTTTGATGCAGTTTTATTCCAAGTACTTATAACTTTCCGAGAACAACCGAGTTACACGGGTATAAAACCCCTATAACACCAATTTTGAAGCTTATTCCTTGGATACAATCAAAATGGTGTCTTTTTAAATGCCACTTCATTTGTCAATCAGCTGTATCCAAGAGTAACAGGTAGCGTTATACTTGGAATAAAATTTATTCTACTTTGGTAAAATCGGGCCTTATATCTTTAACTACATGGGTGTTTAATTTTATAGTATTAGTAATTTGGGTGGTAAGAGAGAGTATTATATATGTTCCTTGCTAAAGGAACTGATCGGTTTTCCTTTACCTGTCCTTCTCGTCAAATCGCGCTAGGTTGAATGGGCTAGTTGCGTGTTTTTTTTATTTGCATAAATTAATAATATCTCTTAAGAAATGAACAGTCGTGAAAACAAAACTTAAATATCTCAATAAATTACAATGTTACAAGCATTTTAAAATACAGAAATAGAAAGAGACAGCTCAAACATGCAGTGACGTCAGTTCGTGGTCCTTCATAGTACCTCATTACTAAGCTGTGGTAGCTTTACATACAATCTCTTTGGC
The DNA here is from genome assembly GCA_910589525.2 of Ennomos quercinarius. Lineage (NCBI taxonomy): Eukaryota > Metazoa > Arthropoda > Insecta > Lepidoptera > Geometridae > Ennomos > Ennomos quercinarius. The sequence continues at coordinate 14,966,047 of OU342497.1, forward strand.
ATGTGACGTCACAACGTGTGTTTTCATAGCAACTGTGGGGAAGCTCCACACGATCTCTGTTTTGCGAGAAAGGTACAGGCGATGCCATCCCCAGAAACATTAAAAGCTATTAGTCCGTGATTTATTAACTGGTGTTACTTATTATTTCAATTATTGCATTCATTTTTAACCTACTCTATGAAATTAATATTTACTTGTTAATTTTGAATAGCAGACATCTAGCCTAATGAATAGCATAACTTAACGACATTTCTATAACCTTTGTAAAATAAAAAACGTTGATTTTCAGGCGTTCCAACCCGATTACGTAAGGAATTCTTCCGATGGCTGCGTCGCGTACCGATCGTCAGGCGAAAGATCGACGAGAAGATGTCGGAGATCAACCGCGACTTCCGCCGGGATGTGGCCAAGAGGCTTGCGGGGGTCACCATTAGGAGGCAGCTGCCGGAGCGAGGCCTCTCGGCTGAACAGGTCGCCGAGGAAGTGAAGGATCACCTTAATTTGGGTAAGAAAGATGCTATATATGCTATGTAATTACAAACTATACCGATAATTGTTGGGAACGATACTCTCGAAGTTGTCGACAAGTATGTCTACCTAGGACAGATTGTCCAATTAGGTAGGTCCAACTTCGACAAAGAGGTGGCGCGAAGAATCCAACTCGGCTGGGCAGCGTTCGGGAAGCTTCGTCCTATCTTTTCGTCCAAAATACCGCAGAGCCTGAAAACGAAAGTTTTCAATCAGTGTGTGTTGCCAGTGATGACTTATGGAACTGAGACATGGTCTCTTACTGTTGGCCTCATTAGTAAGCTCAAAGTCGCGCAGCGAGCTATGGAGCGAGCTATGCTCGGTGTTTCCCTGCGAGATAAGCTCCGGAACGAGGAGATCCGCAGGAGAACTAAAGTGACCGATATAGCTCTTAGAGTTAGTAAGTTGAAGTGGCAATGGGCAGGCCACATCGCTCGTAGAACTGACAACCGATGGGGAAGAAAGGTTCTCGAGTGGCGACCACGAACCGGAAGACGCAGCGTAGGCCGGCCCCCCACTCGGTGGACCGACGACCTGGTGAAAGCCGCGGGGAGCCGATGGATGCAGGAGGCGAGCAGCCGCTCAAGGTGGCGTGCTCTGGGGGAGGCCTATGTTCAGCAGTGGACGTCTTCAGGCTGTTAATGATGATGATGATGATGATGAATTACAAACAAAGACTCATGAAAAAAATTAGCATTATTTATTTATTTATTATAATACGAACGGCAATATGCCAATTACACTTATTATTAAATTCATTTCAGTCAAGCATGCATAATAATAACATTAAAAAAATAATTAAATAATCAATATGAAATTATAACCATTAGTCTAACGGACTAATAAATAAGCAATCAATCAAAAATGCACTAAAAAAGAATTAAATAGAAAAAAGTTAATTGTGTTTATATAAAAATAATTGAAAAGTCAATAACATTAAAACAATTAAGAAAAATTACAGATTAAAAACATTTACAATATGTTTACGTTTATCAATAACGGCATTGACTTAAGATTCTCTAAAATGAATAATGTTGGGTACGCTACCTACCGGCAGTGGACTGGAGCACTTGGACTGTCTATAGGTCATCGCGGCTAGTATACAGTCTATAAGTGTTCTTTGTAGTAGGTAGTGTAGCTAGTTTAGTTTAGTTTTTATTAATGTAGTAGTTATCTTGAGTAATAATCCTTGTTTTGAAATACTTGGCCACGGATTTTCGTGGATATTTCTTAGTAGTTAACGAAGGAAACGTCGGATGGCCTTGTCAACTGGCCAGCCTTGTTTACACCATTTACCAGACGCGTGTAGTTTGAGCCGTGATATCATTGAAATTCAAACTGACCTTTGTTACAAACCCATACCTGGTAATTTATTCGATGCTACTCTACTCATGGCGAATATACATCGATTCATCACATCATGTGGACACGCGCATGGAAGTGTTTTCATAACGTCATGAATTGAAATAAATTTGACGTATGTGGTATGTATGTAGCAGTCAGATTGTAGAAACCGCCTTTTCACATTCCGGCTAGCTGTTTAAAAAAACAGGATCATTTGCTTTACGATAGGGTTGGCAGGTCAACTATAGCCGGATTGTAAAAACAGCTAGCCGGAATGTCGAATCGCGGATTGTACAATCCGACTGCGACATGTATATTACTCTAAATTCTTATTGAGTTGTATTTAGGTATACTAGACACGGTAGCGTTTGGCCGCAATTAACCGAACAAAAGCCTAAATTCAATTTACTCCTAAATCCCCCACGCCGTTTTCCACCACCTCACCAACCACATTCGTGCAATTTGGTGGATGACATTACGTCCTCTACTTTTTTTTAAAAACACAGTAGTTACAGTAGTTTATTTGAACATTCCGATGCCGGTTCTCTCACAATGTTTTCCTTTACCGTCGCAAGAGCAGCAACATGGTTCAAATGAAATGAAATTAGCACAGAATTAGCAAGCAATTGCGCCGAATTATTGCGCGTAAGGTGAAAAATTGCGCGTGCGCTTAAGCATAAGACCACACCATCTCTTTTTATGGGTGTCTAAGAGCCGGCAAAGGGATATCCAGAGAACAGTAGCATTTTCCTCAGTTTGCATTGTAATGTACTGCGATCACCAAAACGCCTGCCAAGCATGTTGATTATGGCAGACTCTCTCCTAATAAGGGTTCAACAGTGAACGTCATCCGGCTCAAGGTGTGTGCTTAAATCAGACGTACTATACTATCTGAGTTTGAGTTGGTATATTATCCCGAAAGGGGGTAAATCTACTCCCCGAGGTAGACAATGTTTCTTGTACGACTTTTCTAAATTAATACACACATCAAAAAAGTCTAAGCAACATGCATGATATTACAAATTTACCATTTATATTAATTAATTTCTAAGTATTTACTCACTCAAAGTGCGTAGGTAAGTAAACTTTTTTGTTATTGATGACATACTGGCTGGTTGTAAAAAAAAATCGATTATGATTTGGTTTTTCATAAAATTCAAATGACTGCGAATTTGTTTGAATTTAAGTGCGTTTTAATTGACACGTTTATTCTTGATTTTATAATTTCACCAACCATTTAAATAAAGCTAGCGACAAAATTGAATCGTCAGAAATTCTTCACGTCATGGAGCGACGTCATTTGACGGCAGATGAAATGCAAAGAGCTGTAGGGATGTTGCAAGCGGGAAGTAATCAATCTCAGGTATCTCGACATTTTGGCATTCATAGAAGTGTTATTTGTCGTCTTTGGCAGCGCTACAATAATACAGGGGAACCCGCTGAACAGCACCCAGGCCGTAGAAGGAGTACAACCACTCGGCAAGACCGGTACATACAACTGACTGACTGGCAAGACGCCAGCCGATGTTAACCGCTCGAGAGCTAAGTTTGAGGCTACAAAATTCAAGTGGTGTTGATGTAAGTCCCCAAACTTTGCGAAATCGACTGCATGAGTACGGCCTACGAGCTCGACGCCCAATCAGGTGCCCACCGATACGTCACGGGAATCGCGCTCGTCGAAATGAATGGTGTAGAGAACGCATAACATGGACCCAGGAACAATGGGATAAAATTATGTTTTCCGATGAGTCGCGATTCGGGTTTAGGCCTGATACAAGAAGGGTGCGAGTGTACCGTCGGCCCGGAAATACTGAAAGGCTCAGGTGCGTTCAGGAAGGTCATCCATACAGCGGCTCAACAGTTATGGTATGGGCGGGTATTATGAAGAACAGGCGAACTGAGCTCGTTTTTGTAAATGGAAACATGAACGCTGAAAATTACGTTGAGGATATTCTCAGACCTTATGTCCATCCATTTGCACAAACCTTTGGCTCCGATTTTACGTTAATGCATGACAATGCGCGTTCACATACAGCTCGGCGAACCAGTGAATACTTGGCAACGGAGAACATCCGGGTATTGCCCTGGCCTGCACAATCGCCAGACCTCAACCCCATCGAGCACGCATGGGACATGCTCCAGAGACGTGTTTTGAAGGACTTGGACGGAGTGACAACAACCCAAAAGCTGAAGGATTTGCTACAATTCCATTGGGAGCGAATACCGCAAGATGACATAAACAGTCTCATTCATTCAATGAATAATCGTTGCCGACAAGTTCTGAATAGCAGAGGAGGCCATACTTTGTATTAAATTGTCCTATTCTTTCACAATAAAATCATTTTCTTTAGAAATTTCATTTTGTAATAATTTTAAAAATAAAATACGTTATAATGTGAAGAACCATCCTAAAATTTAAATTAGTACATGTTGCTTAGACTTTTTTGATGTGTGTAGTTTTTCATTGAAGAAATGCCATGTAAAGTTTACGTTCGAAGATAGCCCTAGCGCAGCTGGGTGGTTGAACTTCGTCCTTGACCGATTGCACTTAAATGAGTTGGACGACCTGTGTTTAGAAATGATTTTGTTTATTTATTTTAGTATCTTGTTAACTCTCGTAGGGATCGCACGTGCGATTTTGTCAGTGGATTTGTTTTTTAGTATGGAGGTTTGGAAACACGCAGTTTCAAATAAGGCTCCTACCCTGTATTTCACCGTAGTGCGTACATGTCAGATTGCAATTAGCACGAGCTCCGGAACCGTAAGTCGTAGCATACTAACACGTATTCCCAACATATTCCAGGGGTATACGAGTGGAAAAGCGGTATGATATCTGGTGCGGTGTACCACGTATCACAAGACATATCGCAAGTGGCGTGCGACGCGTATGCACTAACTGCGTACACTAACCCGCTGCACGCAGACGTGTTCCCCGGAGTTAACAAGATGGAGGCCGAGATCGTCAGGATGGCTGTCAACCTGTTTCATGGGGACGATGAATGCTGTGGAACTGTGAGTTTAAATAATATCATACGGAAGTTTTCAGTGAAGAGTTCTGGATAAAATTTGTGAGTGGTAATAAATATCCAGAACTACAAAAATTAACTTTCAATCTTCTTACTTTGTTTGGGTCAACACATATTATTTTGTGAAACAGCATTTGCGGAGATGAACTTCATTAAGAATAAATTTCGATCTTGACTTACTGATGGACATCTCCAGGATGTAATATCAATAGCTTGTACCAATTTTCCCCCCGAGCGAAACTAATGGGTGACCCGTATAGATAGAGAATACTTTATATTTATAATTATACTCTGTGCTTGGATAGTGACAATCAATTTGTTATGAAATTTGTATTCGAGTCGCAATGACTCTTCAAAAATACCTGCGGGTAAAACCGCGGGGTTTAGCTAGTATAATTAGACGAAAGTTTGTATGTGTAACCCTGTGATTCACTGTTCGTAAATCTACCCTGTTACCGGCGTCAAACGCTTGCGTGTTTTAAGAGAGCACAACGCCATCTAGTTTCGTTTAGAGGAACTTCTCTCTTGATTTACAGACTGATGAAATAATGTAATATACTACTTCGAAACAAAAGAATAACGTATCAGATGCTATATTATAATTAGTTATTTTATTTTACGCCTATTAAACTGTACTTTACGCACCACGACTATAACAATATAACCACATGGTGTAATTTTGTTAATATTTGTTGTAAGGTGGTCTCAATCAGGTTAACGTGGTCGATACAAAACTTCTGCAAAAATGCTTGCGCCTCGGTCGAGCTAGGGTACGTCTTTTGTTTATCAGGCTCTACTTGGATTCTTGTCTCTGAAAATAGAATAGTTTGCCTGAAGTGCTAGGTTCCGTTTCAATATCAATTACGAAGTATAAAAAAAACACTATTTATATTCTAATCATTGCCCGATGGCGACGTGGTGGCAGAACCGCATGAAAATTAGAATGAGTCTTAACATAGAAGAAAAATAATTTAAAATAATAGGCTATTCTCTATTTCATCAACTTCAACTTTTTCTTGTTATGGCTTCTGCGGGGCTGCCACAATTTACTCTGTAAAATATCTAAGATTATGAATCTTAGATATTTTATGTAACAGTGACTTTTTATGACATTTCTTTGAATGTCACGAAAAGTCACTGTCAAAGTGAAATTCCAGTTGCATAAAACATTTTTGCATAGCTATAATTTTTTTTTTACTAGCGCCAGTTTTTCTGTTCTTGAAAAAGTCCTTGAGGTCGAGGGACCCGGCTCAGGCTCTATTTGCAAACTTTCAGCGAAATCCGTTAAGCATTTCCAGCGTGATGCGTGTTCAAAGGGATAGACAGACAGACAGACAAAAATATAACTCCAAAAAATTGTTTCCACTGTATCGATAAAGAAGTGTAATGTCAAGATATTTAAAACATATTCAATGTACAGATTTAGGCCAGTTACAGTTTTATTAATATAGATAATGCCCGTACTTTCAGAAATCGGTGATTTATGGTCGAAAACAAGTTTTTTCAATTTACACAAATTTCAATTTTGAATAAAAATTAAATAAATATAAAAATGTCGCTGAACGAATGTTACGCTTATTATTATTAATAAGAAAAAAAAACGAAAAGAAAATGATAAAAGGTAAGGTAGCCCAAGACCTGTATAATTATTTCTCAGTTTAGTCACATCCTGAAAGGACACGGTCTACGAACCAATTACGCAGAGAATGTTTAAATGAATTCATCAACAATCAAAGCCTCCATATTTTCATATTCGACTTCGTTAAAAATCTTAATCTGGTCAAAACCGCGGGGGTTACCTTTAACTTTCAGTGTTCATAGCCCCACCGCATTCCAGGCGACAAACGCTTGCGTGTTTTAACGACGTATAGCGCCATCTAGTTTCATTTGAAGGAACTAATCTCAGGTCTATAGAAAAATAAAATGCTGTTTTTCTACAGATAGATAGATAGAAAATGATTTATTGCACAAGAGTAAACCAAGTACATAGGCGAACTTAATGCTAAGTAGCATTTTCTTCCAGTTAACTTTTGTGTAGGGTGGGACGAGTGGTAGTGCTGGTTGATAAAAAAAAGAAAAGATTACCGAAATAAAAAAGAATTGAGGAACTACAAAACATGAAAAAACATGGCGAATATTCATAAAACTTAAGGAAAAATATTTTTTAAACAAATATAGTACGATAATTGATTGACTCAGGCGTGACTTCGCGGAAGTTCATCTTAAATACAAAATGAAAAAAGTATATCTAGTGTAATTCCGCTAAAAAGTCCAGGAAGTTCTAGTAATCTAAATGATGATGATGAAATATAGTATGGTTACAAGATAATTATAGAAATGACACGCTCCTATAACGGCGCCCAAATCCAGCATTATAGCTTGTTATACAAGTTTCTTGTAAGTGAAAATAAAAATGGTCTTGCAGATGGTTATAAGTGCTGATTTTGCTAGTTGGGATAACTTATTAATTTAAATAATATTTAGTATGTATTCATAATCAAAGCCTTATATTTTCATACACGACTTCGTCAAAAATCTAATCTGGTAAAAACCGCGGGGGTTTATTGTTCTGTCTTTCAGTATTCGTAATCACACCGCATTCCCTGCGTCAAACGTTTGCGTGTTTTAGCGTCGTATAACGCCATCTAGTTCCGTTTGAAGGAACTAATCTGCAGTCTATAGAAAAATAAAATGCCGTTTTTCTAGAGTTTGACGAAACTGGAATAACGTGTTGTATATTATATACTACTATAGATATTATCACTAGATGCGCCCCGCGGTTACACTCGCTCTTAACCCGTTTTTTCTATGAATATTCTTAATTTTCGGTTGACAACGGTCCCCCACAGAGCGCCATTTTGAACGGCTGCTTGCCTTCTGCATGACGAGATCGTCGGTCCACCGAGTGGGGGGCTGGCCTACGATGCGTCTTCCGGTTCGTGGTCGCCACTTGAGAACCTTTCTTCACCATTGGTTGTCAGTTCAACATGAATGTCAATTTATCCACTAACTAGTACTTGCTTATTAATTATTATTTTTTTATCAACGATAGGCTAACATTTGACCACGGTCTCACCTGATGGTAAGTGACGACGCGGTCGACGATGGAGCGTGCTTGCCTAGAAGAGAAGATACTGGTTCACTCTAGCCTTAAAAACTCCCAGATTATATTTGTCAGGAAACAATGACGCTGGTAAGGTGTTCCATTCCTTTGCTGTCCGAATTATAAACGAGGAATCAAAACGCTTTGTACGTATTCTAGTAATTTCTACCATATACGGATGCCGTGTTTCCGTGCGTCTAATGTACTATTTAATTACTTATTGTTATTAATAATAATAATGCTTATAATCAAAGCCTTATATTTTCATACTCGACTTCGTCAAAAATTTTCTATTTGGTCAAAACCGCGGGGGTTTAGCGTCCTTAATTTCACGTGTTCATAATGACACCGCATTCCCGACGACAAACGCTTGCGTGTTTTAACGACGTATAGCGCCATCTAGTTTCGCTTGAAGGAACTAATTTATAAGGCTATAGAAAAATAAAATGCTGTTTTTTCTACGGGCTTTATGAAACCATACGTGTTTTTGTTTAGCTAACTCATGTTGATAATTGTAATTTAGTTTAGTGTATTTTTGTGTTTGTTTCAGTGTAAAAGTCATCATAGTACCTACTCATATTCACCGGCCATTTTTTTAAACTACCGTACAATCTCCTTCGTTTGATGGTCTATCCTAGTACACGATATTGCCGAAATTACACATTAGTTTAAAATAGTTTTTGTTTTCTATTCTAGGTGACAACGGGTGGGACAGAGTCTATCATAATGGCTTGCAAGGCGTTCCGCGACTTAGCATATGAGAAGGGTATTACAAATCCGCAAATCGTCGTCCCATCGACCGTCCACTCGGCGTTCGACAAGGCGGCGCAGTATTTAGGACTAGGGGTTGTCACTATACCGGTCAACCCTGATACATTGACTGTTGATGTTGAGAAGGTTAGGAAGGCGATTGGAAGCAGAACTTGTTTGGTAAGTTCACTATCGACTGATTAAAAAAAAAAGAGGTTCTCTATTCGGGCGTATGTTTTTTTTTTAAATGTTTGTTACCTCAGAGGCAAATATGCTGCACCTTAGACAACTTCGTCACTTACCATCGGGCGAGATGTTGTCAAACGTATGCCCATTTTAGCATAAAAAAGAGGCTCAGAACTCAGTCAGTTATTAATCGTTTTGGAAAATTATATATTTTTTTATTTGTATCGATGTACTTGTAGATTGGTCCCATAGTTTTAGCTGGCTGAAAATGGTTTCATATATTGTATACAGGTTGCATTTTTCAACCGATTCTCGTGAAATTTTGTGAGCCTGATTTGATATACAGGGTGATGATTTACATCCCCGCAATATTTACAGAAGTTGACCTACTCAGTAGTATTGCAGTAGATAGCTGCTACTTCAACTAGGCACATGTCCATATATATGTATTTTTTTAAAACAGCTAAACAATACATTTTCTTGCGAAATAGGTAACACAAAAAATGATGGTCTGATTTTTTGTTATCTATTTAATGTTTGACCATTAAAAAAAGGTGGAAACTTAAAAAATATCCAGCTTCGCAAGATCTACAGCTTACAGAGCCACTAGTTTATGTTATGGTTCCATCTCCTCCCCCAGATCGTGGGTTCAGCCCCCAACTACCCCTACGGCACGATGGACGACATATCGGCGCTGTCGGCCGTGGCGCTGGAGTGCTGCGTGCCGCTGCACGTGGACGCCTGCCTCGGCGGGTTCGTGGCGGGCTTCATGCGCGCCGCGGGCCACCGCGTGCCCGCCTTCGACTTCTCGCTGCCGGGCGTCGCCAGCATCTCCGCGGACACGCACAAGGTAAGTGATATAAAAGGGGTTGAACCTCTGTGGCAAATCCACCCGCTGCCATTTTGATTTTTCTTATACCCTTATACTGCGGCCACGCTACCGTGATATATTATGCCAATAATTATGGCCACCATTAAGATAAAATGTTTAGCCACGATTTTCGGCCATAATTATTGGCATATCACGGCAGTGTAGCCGTAGCATTAGGGGTGAATTTTTCAAGTGGGCATGGTAGGCCATATCCGAAACTATGAGGCATGACGAAAAGTGCTGAAAGAGTCGCGGGTCCGATTTGGTGAAAACTAAATTTGCATCAGAACTGAGAATCGATGAAGAAAAAAGGTTCTTGAGTAACGACCACAAACCGGAAGACACAGCGTAGGCCGGCCCTCCACTCGGTGAACCGACGATCTGGTGAAAGCCACGGGGAGCTGATGGATGCAGGAGGCGAGCAGCCACTCAATGTGGCGGTCTCTGGGGGAGGCCTATGTTCACCTGTGGGACGTCTTCAGACAGTTGATGACGGCAATTTCGTATATATATATTTGTGAATTTCATGTAATTTAATGTCGTTATGAATGTTATTTCCAGTACGGTTTCGCCCCTAAAGGCACGTCCGTGATCCTGTACCGGCGCCCCGACTACCGACACTGCCAGTACACCGTCACCACCGAGTGGCCCGGCGGTGTCTACGGCTCGCCTACTGTTAACGGTAACGTATACTAACTACCGCAGATACTACCGACACTGCCAGTACACCGTCACCACCGAGTGGCCCGGCGGTGTCTACGGCTCGCCTACTGTTAACGGTAACGTATACTAACTACCGCAGATACTACCGACACTGCCAGTACACCGTCACCACCGAGTGGCCCGGCGGTGTCTACGGCTCGCCTACTGTTAACGGTAACGTATACTAACTACCGCAGATACTACCGACACTGCCAGTACACCGTCACCACCGAGTGGCCCGGCGGTGTCTACGGCTCGCCTACTGTTAACGGTAACGTATACTAACTACCGCAGATACTACCGACACTGCCAGTACACCGTCACCACCGAGTGGCCCGGCGGTGTCTACGGCTCGCCTACTGTTAACGGTAACGTATACTAACTACCGCAGATACTACCGACACTGCCAGTACACCGTCACCACCGAGTGGCCCGGCGGTGTCTACGGCTCGCCTACTGTTAACGGTAACGTATACTAACTACCGCAGATACTACCGACACTGCCAGTACACCGTCACCACCGAGTGGCCCGGCGGTGTCTACGGCTCGCCTACTGTTAACGGTAACGTATACTAACTACCGCAGATACTACCGACACTGCCAGTACACCGTCACCACCGAGTGGCCCGGCGGTGTCTACGGCTCGCCTACTGTTAACGGTAACGTATACTAACTACCGCAGATACTACCGACACTGCCAGTACACCGTCACCACCGAGTGGCCCGGCGGTGTCTACGGCTCGCCTACTGTTAACGGTAACGTATACTAACTACCGCAGATACTACCGACACTGCCAGTACACCGTCACCACCGAGTGGCCCGGCGGTGTCTACGGCTCGCCTACTGTTAACGGTAACGTATACTAACTACCGCAGATACTACCGACACTGCCAGTACACCGTCACCACCGAGTGGCCCGGCGGTGTCTACGGCTCGCCTACTGTTAACGGTAACGTATACTAACTACCGCAGATACTACCGACACTGCCAGTACACCGTCACCACCGAGTGGCCCGGCGGTGTCTACGGCTCGCCTACTGTTAACGGTAACGTATACTAACTACCGCAGATACTACCGACACTGCCAGTACACCGTCACCACCAAGTGGCCCGGCGGTGTCTACGGCTCGCCTACTGTTAACGGTAACGTATACTAACTACCGCAGATACTACCGACACTGCCAGTACACCGTCACCACCGAGTGGCCCGGCGGTGTCTACGGCTCGCCTACTGTTAACGGTAACGTATACTAACTACCGCAGATACTACCGACACTGCCAGTACACCGTCACCACCGAGTGGCCCGGCGGTGTCTACGGCTCGCCTACTGTTAACGGTAACGTATACTAACTACCGCAGATACTACCGACACTGCCAGTACACCGTCACCACCGAGTGGCCCGGCGGTGTCTACGGCTCGCCTACTGTTAACGGTAACGTATACTAACTACCGCAGATACTACCGACACTGCCAGTACACCGTCACCACCGAGTGGCCCGGCGGTGTCTACGGCTCGCCTACTGTTAACGGTAACGTATACTAACTACCGCAGATACTACCGACACTGCCAGTACACTGTCACCACCGAGTGGCCCGGCGGTGTCTACGGCTCGCCTACTGTTAACGGTAACGTATACTAACTACCACAGATTATATAGCAAACTTAATGTCAAGATTTTTCTGCTAGACTAGTGAAGAAAAGTCTAAAGCGATTTTAAAGTCAAAAGTGGTACAATTTATTGTGCTGAACACGCTGAGACTATATAAATCCAAGCAACTATGCTATTTTTGAGAATTTTAAACATCAGAATCGCTACACTGAAAATTGAAAATGTTTAATTTATTTTAAAGAATATACTATTAACATTGAAAAGAATTATATTTTTTACTACTGGCGCAAGTAGTCTCGGCCTATCACAGAAAACAAAAACTTTTGGTTGACCTAAGGCCGGAGTCAATACAATTATTTGGATTTGAAATTTTCTCGCTACCTATTCGAAAAGTACGTACGTTCATCTACCATTTTTCCATTTATAAAAAACATTTTTTTTCTATATGTAGGCAGCCGCGCGGGCGGCCTTATCGCCGCGTGCTGGGCGACCATGATGTTTGTTGGGAAGGAGCGGTATGTTCAGATGACGAGGGAAATCATCGACACGGCAAGATATATCGAGAAAGAGTGAGTACTACCGCGTAACACTTATGCCCGTCTGCACTAAAGCTTAACAACTCTCGCTTAACTCGCACTTACGTTTGTATCATCAAAGTACAATCATGAGCTGGGCTTTTTAATCTTTAACCGACTTTGATGAAAACGTTTTCAAATCGGTTAGTGTTTTTCTCTTTACGTTTGTTAAGTACCTCATTATCTACGTCATTTAAAATATGTATATATTTATATAAGTATCTATTTATTTTACGTGTTTTTTATATAATTGTATTTTTATTTTCTTTGTATGTTAATCACGTTTGCTTTCTTTCTTAATGCTATAATGAGTAGGTTTATAATTATCACTGTTTACTATCAGGCAGAGTGCATGTTTGACTGGGTTATAGAATTGTTCATATGTCATTTCTAAATCATGTTGTTGTGTTTAGTATTTTCTGTGATCTGTTATGTGCACCTATAAAATAAAAATAAAATAAAATAAAATAATAAACCAATTTACAATTTTTTTTTATTAGGAAGGATTAACTTTCAGATTGGTCCCATAGAAATTTTATCATAATCGGTTCATTATTTTGGTTTTTCATATCCAAATAATGTGAAACATAATTACATAGATGATAATCAAGGAAGTTTTATAGTATAGGTGGATGGAACTACTTTGATGATAATATAATCTAGCCCTTACCAAAGAATACATATATATTATAGTACAAAAAGGCTCACTCCGCGAAGTCACTTAAATAAATAGCGACTCTTGCTGGAACGCTATAAAGTGTATTTCAGCTCGCACAGCGCTACAACAGTTGCCTCTCGTTCTATCGCTGTAGCGCTGCTCTTCTGACGCATTACGCGTAAACAGACTGACCCGTCTAGACGCCTGGTCCCATGTACTTGTAGCTTCATACCTAAAGCGCGGAGTGAGACTGACCTGCCCTTGCTAATAAACATAGTTTAACGGAGGAATAGTTATTTAGTGTTTGTTTCTCTCTCTATTCTGTTTAAAATATGCAAAGATAAAACACTGAGCAACATTTCCATTGTTACACAGTGTTTATTAGTAAAAGGGTAAGTATTTAACCGCTTTTTTAAGAAGGATATGATTTATTAAATATTATCTCTCTTGTATCCTACAGACTGCGCCAAGTGGAAGGTATCTACATATTCGGCAAGCCGGCGACGTCGGTGGTGGCATTCGGCTCCAACCAGTTCGATATCTTCAAGATGGGAGAACTGCTGCATAAGGAGGGCTGGAGTCTTAACGCTTTGCAGTTCCCTTCAGGGTGAGGATTTCAAACTCAAACGAATTTTTAGTATATAGACTATTTTTGTGCTCCTTAAGTACGGGCTATTAGTTTTTTTTTATCTTACTGAATGACGTGGTGAGATTGTCCTGCTAAGGCGTCACGGCCGTCCATAACAGTTGCAAAATATATGGGTGACATAAGGCTTTCAGTCTCGCTACATTTTCGAGTCCCGGGAAAAAATATCGAGACTCAGGCCGGTCTCGAAATTCCCGGGAAAAACGAGGCTTTCGAGACTACATCAAAAATAGGTTTCATACCTTGAACTAGGTGTTTAGGCAGCAAATATAAGCTAATCATACTGTTAACAATTCAAATACAAGCAAAATTAACAACTATATGCCAATTTTTTTAAATTTTTATTCATAATTTTTTCATCTGCTAACGAACACATCGCAGCCATTAATTTCCCACTTAATGGCTGCGCTCACCTGATGGTAAGTGAAAAAATTTTTCTAAGGTGGAGCACGTTTGCCCATAAGACGCCCGTTCACTCTTTACTTGAAAAGTCCCAGGAAGAAATACTATTGCTGAAAGAGCATTCCATTCCTTGGTCGTTCGGAATATGAATGACTCAGCAAAACGCTTAGTGCGAACTGGTGGTACACTTATGACATAAGGATGTAAAGAATCACCAAGCCTTGTAGTTCTAAGCCAAAAGACGTTCACTGTGAACATAGGCCTCCCCCATAAAACGCTACTTTGGACGCTTATCATATGAAAGGATTTGTCATAACATATAACATACACTTGGCAGGTGGCTTGCTAATCGCAGAAGATTTTAATGTTCCAAGGAGAATGTGTGGACCCTCTCTAGGGGAAAACATTAAATAAGTCTTTTAAGAATTACATGTAAGTTAGGTTTCCTACATAATTATATTGTCAGATATACCGCTTGCGAGGTTATGTGCCACCAAATCAGCTTGCAGCTGGTAGCTTGCTTCTTCTGTGTTGAAAGCCATGGTTAGGACTAGTGAAAACCCTATCAAAATTATTATTTTTAAGCAGCCGCCTAAAGTGGCGCTCTATGGGGCCTATGTTCAGCAGTGGACGTCTTCAGGCTGATGATGATAATGATGATCAGACCTTAGATTATTATGTCTGTGATTAAGACCTTCAGACTCACCCTAAGACTCTTTGAATATTGTATCAGTATCAAAGCTCAGACTAAAAACCATGCTAGAAACCTATATTGTCAAGACCTATGCTATTTTTCAAAAGGGCTAGTTGCAATCTCTGCAGATATCCAGTTAAAAATAAAAAATACTGGTAGTTTAGTACATTTTTGAATAGTTTGACTTAAGTCTCGAAAGTCTCGTTATTCCCGGGACTAGAGGTAGCAGTCTCGAGTCTCGAAAATACGACAAAATCGTCGAGACTCTCGATATTTTCGAGACCGAGACTCTCGGGATGAAAGCCCTATGACATCAAATACTGATTGAGTGTTTTTAAATAATATTTTTTGAAAGGTACAGAAATTTAAACACTATTTTCGAGATTATCTTCTATACAACGTGAGTTTGAATTGGCATGTTATCCCGAAAGGGGGGGACTGGGACCATGATAGCCCACAAGTTGTGAGAGCCTTACTTGAAACTGTGTGTTTTCAAACCTCAATACTAAAAACAAAAAACGCAAGGAAATTTGAATTTGCCGCGCCGAGTGAAACGTTCCACCTTAAGGGCTTGTGCAAGGCCAGCGCAAATTCACGTCAAAGCCACAGAATAGATGTATAGTACTAGGCCAAAGCGGGGATGAGCCAAAGGCCGCGCGGCAGGGGCGGTCTAAGTTAAACTGGTTCCAACGCGCAATAGTTTAGGTAATTTATTATTACACTGAATATAAAGGGTATTTTAAAAATCCGCTATACATAAGCCATCCATTATATTTAATTCAACTACTACACAAAGTTTCATGATCTTATTTAAAGTATTCATTGAATAATCGCTGTTTATTTGTACGGTTTGGAGGTAACTTTGTAATTTTTTTCTATCGAGAAAATTTTATTAATTCGTGTTTCCACTATACATTTGCAGTAGCATTAGTCATGAACTTTACCATATATTAATTTCAAAGTCATTGTTGCAATATTGTTGACAGGATATTGCTTCAAGCTAAGCCGTTATAAGCAATTTGGCGTTGTATTGGCTCTTAAGCTGTATGATTTCCTCGAAATAAGGAATTTTAAATTTGAACTAACAACAAAATAAAAACTATGTGCCTGTTATCAATAAAATATTTAATTATGTTTGGTCTTTGCTCTGGCAACAAACTGGTATTAAAATGACTAACTTTTAATAAAACCAGGGATAAAATTGTCCTTTCTTCCAGTATCCATATCTGCGTGACGCACGCACACACGCAAGCAGGCGTGGCCGACAAGTTCGTATCGGACGTGAAGGTAGCAGCCGCCGCCTGCGTGCACAACGCGGGCGAGCCTGTGCACGGGAAGGTAAACCTTACTCACTTGCATTAAAGCCTATTAAAATACAACATACCTTTTCAACACATTTGCTCAAAAAATGCATTTACAAAGCCTGTATACATTGTTCGAAAGTTAAACATTACGCACCATACAACGGAACGCGCGGTGAAATAGGTACTCTCACCTAAGTACCTATTTTACTGCATCGTTCCTTGTATAGCGCCGTGCGTAACCTTTACGGTTCTTTTTTAATTTCAATAAAACATATATAAGAATTTCACCAAGGAGTTTCACATAACGAGAATAAATAAGCTGAATGATTGAAACTCCTTGGAAGCGTTTTTGCTCAATACGTTTGTCTCACAAATGAAACTAAAGATGTATAAAAATATATATATATATATATATATATAGAAATATGCTGAAAAACCGTTTTAAACCTATATAGCGCTGCAAAATGAGCGGGCTATACGGCTAGCTACGGCGGTCTAGGTTTAAAATGGGTTTTTAGCATATTTCTGATCTACGCTCAACTTATAGCCCGCTCATTTTGCAGCGCCATCTAGGTTTAAAACGGTTTTTGGCATATTTCTGATCTACGCTGTTTTCTTGGTGTATTGGCATTGCTTTCCTCCTTGTTCCATGATATTATGTTCTAACCAAAGTGTTGTATATTCTAGATGGCGATATACGGCGTGGCGCAAGGAATATCCGACAGAAGTCTAGTCTCAGACATCACGAAGTATTTCATAGATTCCATGTATTATTTACCCAAGCCAGAAGACGAAAATTGATGCGTAGGTTCATTTGAAACCAAAGCCGTTAATATCTTATTTAAAATAAAACTGGAGCGCATTTGCAGAGACCTTATCACAATGAATTGACTGTACCAGAGGTAAGGTGTGCAAAAATAATTTAATCTTTATTTGTTTATTGTATTTTTTGTTTGTCTTCTGTGCCATATTAAAGCTATTTTATTACAAACAGATCTAACTGCTCCTCATCAAAATGATTAGGTTTTGATTGTAGGTATATAAATAATTATTATGTTTAAGGTAATAAGCATTATGACTACACAATTTATTGTTTATTTTATAGTATTATCCTATTTTTTTTACATTTTTTATATAAAGTACAATATATCAAAACTACGAAGATTGATTTTGATCAATGATGCACAGTTGATAAGTTTAACATTATTGGTTACATAAACTTGAAGGACGCGAACAACATTTGAAGTGTGTCTCTGTATCATGTGCAGATCCTGAGTATGTGGTACTAAAAGTAAAATTTAAAATAGCTGCTATTGAAAGGGATTCGTTCCACTGACCTGCATACTACTATATACTATAATAGAGATAGCAGAGATCAGTGGATTAGTTCGGAATAAGGAAGGCGTCATTAAGAGATGGTCCGATGACAGCAAACATTCCAACAGCCCATTATAATGGGGCAACAAATCCAAAAAGGGAAAAATCTGACCTTGATTATTTATGAACTTTTGTTTTTATTTTAGTTTACTTTAAAAAAACTAATATATTTCATTATTTCTCGTCGTATTTATATTTTATATTAGGAGGGTTTAAGGGTAAGGGAGGGGATCTTAAGTAATCTTGTAAAACTTATAAAATTTGTGTTTCTTTACTGGATCGTATTTCATGTTATATGAGTTATTGTCGAGTACACGGTATTTTTGTTGAACTAACAATAAAACTACTGATCAAATAAGCAAATGTAATGCATCACAGTGATTGGCATGTGATAATGTCATCTATTTATTTGTATATACAATACATACATTGTATTATTTACTTGTATATAAATGCGTTTTTGAATATAGTGCTGGTTCTTTACTTCACTTGTGTTTTATTAATGTAAGATAGGAACAAAATAGCCATTTACAGAACCATTGACAAACAACTCTCAGATATATTTCAGGATAGAATATTATAAGAAAACAACACTTCATAATTCACATTAGATTATTATTCTCAAGAAAACAACTGGTTAGTTTACTTTTATATTCACCACCAATTTTTATTTTACGCATGTTTCTCGGAGCAAAATGTACAATACGCAAAATGTACAATACGCAAAATGTACAACAATACGCAAAATGTACAATACGCAGAATGTACATTACGTAAAATGAGCACAACACGCAAAATGTACGATACGCAAAATGTACAATGTAGACCTAAGGCTCATTCACAGCGATTCTGTATCTCGGGAAACTTAATTAATATTATGTTGTTATTTATTTTAAACATTAAATAACTGTACCGTTACTGGAACCTTATATTGAGAATAGCATTTCCGTTTCCGTCGATTTCCTGCCAGTTTTTCCGTACTTTTATACCTCGTTTCCTGTAAAGTGGCGCCACCTGGCGGATGCGCAGCATTTTAGTTTACTTGGAAAAGTGCAGCGCCATATTGGATCATTGGCGTTTGAGTTCCCGTCGTAGCAACTTGTGCGCAGCAGCTCTGGCTCTGCGTGAGTTGCAAAGTTATTAAGTGTATTTTCTATATGCTTTACTTCACATTATTATTTAAATTATATTATAGTGAAAGTGAATATGTGAGTAAATTGTAAAAGTAAGTGGTACCCACACTTGGTAAGTAAACCAATTACATTATGCTTAAACGGCTATTGCCGTTCGACACTTACAGTTTAAATTTTAAATAGCCAGTGTATATACAAGTTATACTAGAGGATATCGATTTTGAAGATAATTTCGTAATCCTAAGAGTGACAGTCATAGTCATTATGAATTATTTATATGTTGAATTGTCCTTATGCAAAACGTCAGCATTTGACTACGTAAAAATATTAACCGATCTCAGTGACTGGGTAGTGTTCTTGTTCAAACATCAGTCGAGGAGGTATATAAATATGACACCTTTCGTCACCTAACCTATAATAATTATAAAATATTAAGAGTTATATCAGAACCAAGATACCATTAAGTCTCTCTGACACTGATCACCATAATAATGGATTGTATAGATGTTTTGGCAGATTGCGTGTTACACTACGGTAGACAGAATTCCACCTTTAGCGACTTGCAATCAAAAGCCTGTCGTTCCATCGCATGGAACTGGATATTTGTTACTGCTATGAACAAAATTTGTCATTTACAAATTTACCAATTACGATGAGCCATCCTCGCGGGATGCAATCACATGATATAAGCAAAGTATGCCGTTTTCAATCCTACAATGATCCATCCTCGCGGGATGTTATTACATGCTATGAACAAAGTTTATCCTTTAAAATCCTACAAGGAGCCATCCTCGCAGGATGTTATACATACATGCTATGAACAAAGTTTGTCTTTTAAAACTTACAATGAGCCATCCTTGCAGGATGCTATCACATACTGTGAATTAAAGTTTGTCTTTTAAAACTTACAATGAGTCATCCTCGCAGGATGCTATCACATACTATGAATTAAAGTTTATCTTTCCAAACTTACACTGAGCCATCCTCGCAGGATTCTATCACATACTATGAATTAAAGTTTGTCTTTTAAAACTTACAATGAGCCATCCTCGCAGGATGCTATCACATACTGTGAATTAAAGTCTGTCTTTTAAAACTTACAATGAGTCATCCTCGCAGGATGCTATCACATACTGTGAACTAAAGTAAAGTTTGTCTTAGAATAGCCATCCGCACGGGATGTTATCACATGTAATGAGCAAAATTTGTCATAACAAACTTACAATGATCTATCCTCGCAGGATTGTATCACAGGAACTGCCCTCCCTGAGGTCAATCCTCAAATAGCCATTGTAACTGGCACTGGCACAACCGGGGCTCGCAGCCCGCTCGTAAAAGTAGCAAAGAGCGTACAAATGCTCAGACGCTCCTTCAGAGAGAAGTAATAGCTCAAACATTTCCAAATCAGCCAAGGTATGAAATGAGCAGAATTGTGCAGAAATGAGCACACCTATGAGGTGATCATGGAACTTTGATTGCAATGCAACGAGAGTATTTTAATTCCTAATTTGGAAAACTTCCTTAGTAATTATACACGTAAACCATTTATTGAAATTGTCAAATCCAAACAAATTGGGGTTTCTATAGATTGTAATAGAAGTTTCGTGATCACCTAGCAGGAATGATTTTGAAGTTAAAATTAAAGAGCATCAAATACAATTCTTTGATACACGTACATATGCATTTAATCCATACATAAATTTATTTTCTCTGAACAACTGTCTGTAATTGTTCATAAAATCTATAAAAATAAAGGGCATTCCAAAAGTAGCAGATAACCTTTAGTTGCCTCTCCTCTCTTTTTCAAATATCAAAGTTGGATAGATCAGTCCGTCCGCTATAATTACCTACAACCTTAAAGCGTTAATATAATGGCCGCACCATTTCACTTGATATACATGAATTGTATTCCATACTTCTTGCAACCAAATCAGGACTGGGTGTGAAAGTAAGTTTATGTTGAGCATCCCTTTGAAAATATACAGTTTTATACAGTCAGGCCTTTTGCACCTTGTGAACTGTAAGAGGTGACCTTCTTGCCATTGTGTCTGAGCACAGCACCAAAAGAACTTTGACTCTTACAATTGGGTAGCTCAATTATTGCAAGAAAAATGGGACATAGTAGTTTTGCTATTTCTCTCGACTATATATATTTTTTCTGAAATGAATACATGAACACTGCGGTTCGTCAGAATAGTAAAAATTTTGCGCTGATCCTTGTCAGCAAAAAAAAATATTAGTATAAATAAATAGTAATAAATAGTCAGGTACTTAGAAAAATAAATATTGCCTGTTATGGTAGGTACCTTGTGTTTTGTTTAACCGTAAATAAACGTTGAGGAACCTTTAAAACTACCGAAAGATATTCTTAACGATTTGAGTGGTCTATGAACTGCAAGCGAGCAACGCCCTTGCCCCAGTGAGTTGGAAATATAGAGACGTTACAGTCGAACCACACTGCTTTAAAAACTAACTAGAAGCCACCTATACATACCTACGTATGTTTATTATGAAGTTTGTGGAGTATGGAGAGTATATACGCCACTGTTGTTAGAAAGAGACAAGAATACAATTTTCGTTACGATGTTTATCAGCATATTTTTATCAAATTGGTGGCGATGTGTTGCCGGACACTCGGAGTGCAAGACTGGTAGTGATGACGGCACGGCAGGGCAAAATAGCCTGAACTCTTCGTGTTAGTTTTGGCGGGCGTACCACATACCTACAGGTAAGGTATCATTGCCTTGCCCCGGCCCAGTAAATTCGAGCCAGTTCAGTCTCCAATAAATGCGACAAGCGACAACAAAACTGCCAGGTCGCCCAATAATGGAACAATAGAGATGCTAAATAAACTTTTGCAAGTATTAGATCAGCATCAAATACACTCATGTCATGATACTTCCATTCATGCTGAATGCAAGTCATGCCGATCATCTATCGCTGCATCGCCATCCTCCAGAGTGGCACCTGCTAATAATACTGGCCAGTGTAGAAATAATGAAATTAAAAACAACGGGTTTGTTTAATTCGGACTAGCTACTAGTAAGTATAGTGCGCCCTAGTATTGTATGGTTATATAGTTATATCTATGGTTGGGAGTTCGGAACAGCCCGTCTTGTGTAAAACTTTCTGACACGAAATGTGAGAACCGATAATCCCTATTTCTGCGTCCCATACCAGTATACGTAGTATCTACTGGGTGGCGCAAAAGTAAAGACCCTATTTGGTTCAGCTATAACATTTTTTCTAAATTAGAAAACTAGATTTAGGTTTTTTTAAATGTATATTTGTGCCATTAAATTTCGTACCATTAGGATTTAAAGATGATGTCTTTTAAATGGTGACCTCCAGAGTTGATACACATTTGAGCCCTATTTATGACATTTTGCAAGATGATTTTCCTTCAAAATTGGTTATGAGTGACGAAGCGCATTTCCATCTCTCAGGGCATGTCAATAAGCAGAATACTCGGTTCTGGGGCACTGATAATCCGCGCATTATTCAAGAAACACCTCTACACCCACTAAAAGTTACTGTATGGTGTGGCATCTGTGTTGACAGAGTGATCGGACCCTATTTTTTCGAAGACGCTGGAGGCAATGCGATAACTGTCACTGGAGAACGCTACAGAACCATGTTACGTGAGTTTTTGATACCCAGTTTGGACGAATTGGGGCTGGAGCACATCTGGTTTCAACAAGACGGCGCTACGGCACACACAGCGCGCGACACTATGGACTTAGTGAGGGACGCTTTTCCAAGCCGAGTTATCTCTCGTTTTGGCGATTTGCCTTGGCCTGCAAGATCACCCGATCTGACCAGTCCAGACTTCTTTCTTTGGGGTTTTTTGAAATCTCGGGTGTATGTGAACAAGCCACAGACTCTCGCAGCTCTAAAAGAAAACATTCGTCAAGAAATAACGAACATATCGCAGGAAGTGTTACGGCAAGTTATGCAAAATGTCATAAATAGGGCTCAAATGTGTATCAACTCTGGAGGTCACCATTTAAAAGACATCATCTTTAAATCCTAATGGTACGAAATTTAATGGCACAAATATACATTTAAAAAAACCTAAATCTAGTTTTCTAATTTAGAAAAAATGTTATAGCTGAACCAAATAGGGTCTTTACTTTTGCGCCACCCAGTACTACCTGGTCTGTGAGTATATAATACGTTAGTATCCCTATCTAGTTGTGTCTTTATCAGTGTTAAAACGAACTATCTACTCACATGGGCGCTTCCATGACCATTTTTCGAGTCCTGACCTGACTCACCAACATCGGCCAAATGGCGTGTTTGTGATGTTTAAGCCCACAGAGATGTGAAAACATGGAAATCTCAATGCCCGAGCATTTGAAGCATGGTTGATCTTGAACGACTTATGAATCATAAACAGTTGGAGCATTCAGCTCACGAAATTTGAAAATACATACGGGGTGGCCCAAAGTGACGGAACCGTAGATTCCTAACTTAAACTAAAAAATTATGATTTCCTTAAGTTTGTGACGTAAAACCGCATGTCATAGCTCGGAAATTTACATACCAACTCACTCTTCGCCAGCGTGGTGGATCGTGACCTGCACCCTCTCCTTGACAGGGAAGGCCAGCTTTGGAAGAGTATTAACCGTAATTACGCTAGAACCATTTTTTAATCTGTCGTAGGCATATCGTTTTCACCTTGCATTGTATCTCGAAAGATCCAGTCAGTAAGCTCTCACGCTCTTTTTTAGGCTTATCCAAAAGCCTTGAGGTACTATGATGATGGAATGCCAGCTGATTTATATGGTTGTACCTATTAGACAAAAGCAATTGATTTCAGGCATCGCATCATACTGCAATTATTATTTGTTCTGAAAATATCAGACAATTCATGTTGAGAGAAGATTTTAATCATTGTGTAAGGTTGAAGTCTGTCGAATATATAATATTTATATTTTTACTTTAGATAGCCATGTAAACAGTAAAAATCTTAATGCTTGATTCTGGATAGAAAGCACCAAATATAAAACGTCAGGTTTTATTTCATCAGAGGAAGGTATTGCAAAACCACCTCACACACAGCAGTATTTGGCTGAGATAAAACTCTGTTTGAAGAGGATGGCATCAAACCACATCTTCAAAGTATCAGCAGTAGTATTAAAATGTTTAGACAATGTCTCTCTCAATCAAGTTTTGGCGCAGGGCAATTAGCAAGCAGCTAAATACATTTCATCAGGTCTACCGGCATGAAGTGGTAATAACATATACGATGATTTACAATCTGTAACACAATTCATAATGCTGAATTGACAATCTAAATTGCCTTAGTGTGAATATTATTCACTGCACTTCTTGTTATGTAATATATAATTATATTTGAATGTTCATAATAGAAAACCACACTTATCTACTGTGTTTCACATAAAAGCCACATCACATCACATTGGCGTTATTTTAATAAGGATCTAAATACTTAATTATTTTAAAAGTGGCGTCACCAGGCGATAACAAACACGTCTCAATATAAGGTTCCAGTAACGGTACAGTTATTTAATAGCAGCGTTTTACCTGAAATAAAACGCATATTAAAATACTTACCTTACTGGAACCTTTCACTTAACTTCTGCCTGGTGAAAATTGAGCCAATGATCCAATATGGCGCTGCACTTTTCCAAGTAAACTAAAATGCTGCGCATCTGCCAGGTGGCGCCACTTTACAGGTAACGAGGTATAAAAGTACGGAAAAACTGGCAGGAAATCGACGGAAACGGAAATGCTATTCTCAATATAAGGTTCCAGTAAGGTAAGTATTTTAATATGCGTTTTATTTCAGGTAAAACGCTGCTATTATGCCTATATTTTTAATATATAGAAAGTACATTGTAGTGTGATACAGCGGTATAGGTAGCTGAGGAGCGCGAGTTTCGCCTTTATACCTACTCAGAAAGCCGTGAAAACCGGCAATAGAAATCATTTCATTTGCATGGACAAGAAAGAACTGAACCAAGAAGGGGATAATGACAAACCCCTCAGCATAAACCTACTACCCAAAAGAAAGCTATTACAACTACAATTGCAATTCGCAATTCGTCGCTGCTGGTGGTGATTACATTGGGTTGTTCCCTTTCTCCCCGTCTTCCACCCTATTTAACCGTCATTTGAGGAGAAATAATATTGCATTCTAAAGGCTACGAAGGCTAAGAAATTGGAATAATACTCTCATTTTCCACTGCATTACTATATAATCTTCATAAACCAATAAAAGCCGTACTTAAACAATTAAAGAAAACAGCCTTAAAAAAAAACAATGGAAAGTTTACATTTCGACCTGAAATGGTTTTGTGAAAACCGCGGGGAGCCGATGGATGCAAGAGGCAAGCAGCCGCTCAAAGTGGCGCTCTGTGAGGCCTATGTTTAGCAGTGGACGTCTTCAGGCTCTTGATGATGATGATGATGGTTTTGTATTCTCTGTTCAGAAGCATTCGTAGGCTAAGAGATACTTAGGTGAGGGAGAGACCACGGGATCGGAATATCATAGCAGTGGCCGTCTTCTGTCTGGTGACAGCGGTTATGTACCCTACTTTGGCTGGTGATGAAGACGATCCTTTGACCCTTATTTCTAGCCGTACGTAGCCCTTAGGTCTGTGCCCCCAAGTGGACCATATCGTTCATGATTCACATGATTCATGATCAGAGAGTACTTTTTTCAGGTACAAATCTGTGACTTTTTTCATGATCAAATACTCTGTCAAACTGATGTCAAACTTCGAGCAATGTCAAAATTGTTTAGAAGTCAAAATACAGAAGAAAATCCAAAAATGACCAAAATTAAATGTTTCCTATAGACATGCACAGCATAGCTGCGTTTATTTTAGTCAATTTGTTTGTGCTATCGTCTGGACATGAAGTCAACTACTGCGGGTCGAGAATGTGCGGCTACACCAATGCACACACTTTGTGCCAGTTTTCTGTAAGTTTTGTAAACAGTCCAAATCTTAGAGGAATTATATTTCTAGGACAATAGAAAAAACTTCCTAGGAATAAGGTTACTTTAAATAAAGTAGGTATAGCTTTATAATAAGTTACCAGAGAGTATAAAGACAGAGGCAAAAGACTCGATCTTTATGAACAGAGTTAAACAGCTTCTGCTAGGTAGGACACTGTACAGCATACAAGAGTATCTAGAGAATAACTAGAGTTCTTGCCTAATTGCGAGGTATGTGACAAACCAGAAGACGTGTATCACGTACTGATGGAGTGTGTCCGAAACCAGGCAGAAAGGCGAAGAGTTTTTGAGGACCTTGGTGTTTGTGTGTACAGTGTGGGTTTCCTGCAGCACATCTTGTCGTGTCCGACCTCTAAAGAGGCCCAAATGATTTACGAGCTGGCGACACCCTGTCTCCAGCCCGTAAGTCATACTTAAATTACTTGTATATATATACTATGTGTTTGTTGTATATTGTATTTTTAAGTAGTGTGTCTATTAGGTTACGATGGGGCTGGCATAAACGCTGTTTAAAAGCCCCTTAAAAAAATAGATTAAAAAAAAAAAAAACTACAGTTCTTTTAACAAAGTAAAATGAAATAAGTAATTGTTTATATTTTTATGGTTATATAGGCCTAGTATTTTAGCGTTAACTGCTTACCATATTTCTTTTTTTATCGAACGATGCCCTTATACAGCTGAAACTACTTTTGTATACCTAATAATTATGTTACAATTTTTAAATGTTACATTCTGTTATTACATACTTTTGATCATATTTTAAACAATATGAATTGAATAATATATTTATAATAATTTGACAAGACACAGTGTATCTACATTAATTTAGCATTTATTTTTACAATAATGTAAACTAGTGTGTTCTCTGTGACAATAAATTAATTCTATTCTATTCTATTCTATTCTATACGTATCTATAAGTATAGTAGAGGAAGTGTAATAAATATCAAACCGCGTAGCATAGTCATACCTATTCGTTCTGTAAGCACAGCTCATGCTACCCGTGCTAGAAGTCCGCCCGAGGGCTACTCGACTGTTGCTTAACGACTGTTGTTTTGCAACGACACCCGGGACCAACTGGCTTAACGTGCTCTCCGAAGCAGTCCAGTAGCTATCTACCTAAATACGTGCTATAGTGATTACGTTATAAGTAGGTAATGGTGAATAAAAGAATTGCGGATCACTGGCAACACACACTGATTGAAAACTTTCGTTTTCAGGCTCTGCGGTATTTTGGACGAAAAGATAGGCACTTTTATTAATAACTAATTCCGTTATAACCTACTACCACAGTGGTTGAACTTCGTTAAAAGTAGGTAAATACTTACCTATAGGTATACACTACACCATATATAGGGGCTATCATAAGGCAATACAAATTTGTAAATACGAACAACGTCATGTTGCATCGACTGGTCTAATACATCATGGTTCCCGGTGGTTAAAATGTGAGAAGAACCTTCACGAGTCGATCATCTCTCAATTAGATTTTGTGACCACGGTTATTTCAACCCACTTTATCGGGTTGTTCCTGTTATCCCCCACATTTTCGGCCCCATGGAGGATAACGAATAACCCACTTTATCTACTTCAGTTCGGTCAAAGCCCATCGTGCATCGGTTATATCGCTGCCCCGCTCACGTCTGAAGAGAAGGTGCGGATCCTTGCCCGTTTGAACCGGAGACGAGATGACGCTGCCGGTGGGAGGCTGCAAGGTTGGCCCAGCGCTGGGAATATGCTCAAACTGGTGAAAATACCCTAAGTACACTACTCCATAAATAGGTATTAATTCAACCTTTGTGGTGTGGTGGTTGAGCAGGTCAGCTCATAACCCGAAGGCGGTGGGTTCGATTCCCGCGACAAGACCAGTATTTGTACACAGGACTACTTTTACTAGGTGGTAGGACTTTTCTGCAAAGTTCGTCTAGGTAGGTACCACCGCTTTGCCAGTTATTCTGCCGCCAAGCAGTAGTGTGCAAGCACTACTGTGTTCTGGTTTGAAGGGCATTGCAGCTAGTGAAATTACTTGGCAAATGAGACTTAAGAACTGATCTCACAGTCTAGAAATCTTTTTTAGACTGTGTGATGTCTCAGGATGACGTGCGCAGTGCGCAGTGCCACGCGAAACTTTAATTTTGATTTCCGAGTGACACTGCAATCTGTAATGGGCGGCCGTGACGCTTAACACCAGGCGATCAACTAGCTCGTCACGTCATTCGTTTACATAAAAAAAAAAAACAGGAAAAACCGCAATTACCTACTTGTTCTGTGTCTGGGGTGTTGTGGGATCAATAAGGTTCTCGTAGTCTCTGCTGGGCTGGGTCCCAAGATACATGAAATCCTAGATATGGTCCAGCCCCTGTGATCGTATGGTGTTATCTATTTATTTAATAACATAACACTGGCGTTAACTTTATTCCTTAATTTTTTACGGAACTCATAAACAATTTATATGCAGCCAATATTTTACTAGTTTAAGTTAAGATAGCCATCTAATTAATAAAATATTTATTTTACGTTTAGTACTTTTACAAAATGTGAGGTTTTTTAAAAATATCTTCACATTTCTTGACCTAATGTTATGTGATAGAATGGTAGAAGATGGCACCGCGCTATGCCTGGTGCCTGGAATGGTAGTTAGCTGGCTCTGAAGCAGCGTGTAATCAACTTTCGACAGGGGGTATTCATGGGGTATTCCACGAATTTAATAGCATTCTGTCAAGACTCATTTTACCATCGACAAAACCTATGTACGTACCTAATATACGTCAACAATTTTATTGACAATACGATGTATTGAACATATGGCGACAACCAGCGAAACAACGATCTAGCTTTCTATCAGGCGCTTCGGTTATTATACTGCTACTTTTTAAATAAAAAACTGCGAAACGACGAGTTCTTCATCAACAGCCTGAGGACGCCCATTGCTGAACATAAGCCTCCCCTTTAGAGCGCCACTTAATATAGCGGCTGCTTGCCTCCTGCATCCATCGGCTCCCTGCGGTTTTAACCATATCGACAGTCCACCTAGCGAGGGAACGGCCTACCAGTTGCGTCTTCCAGTTCGTGGTCGTTACTCGAAAGACTCGAACGAATGGATTGCCTAGGCCTTATTGCTTATTTTTGCTTCCAGCGATGGGTGGCTGAGCTTGCGAGAGAAGCCCAGATGTGGGCAGACCAGTGTCGTTTGCCCAAAACACCTGAAGAGCATGACGCTTGCCGTGACCTTTGTAACGATTTTTCAACTATATTCATACTTCATTTAAGCCTTATTGCACTTTAATCCACCAAGCTATCTACAGGTAGTTAAAGTGGAAAAGGCCTAGTAGAATAAGTATGTAGGTAGTCATTTTTAGTGCCTCCCTGGGCATGACAATACTTTTGTCTTTGTGCCACATTATCTAGATAGATAGGTAGGTATTTTTTGTTTTTGATGTAGGTATTATGCTAGTCAAAAAAGACCCCTGTAGATACCTACCTACATTATCTCTTTTAACTAACTAGGTACCTCGAATCTAGAAGAACAATACAAAAAAATAACAATCAAATTGTTTTTCTGGTCTTAGATTTCTCGTAGTTTACGTATAACATTTCAGATTCAACAACCGTGGGCCAGTGCGTGGCTTCGGTTGTGGGCGAAGCGCCAGGGCTCCGAGTGGAGTCCATGGTGGATATCTGGTTCATGCAGAACAAGCTCTATAAAGGAAACGTTACTATGTATGAACCGTGAGTAACTCCACTTTATGGAGAGGAGACTGTGTTGGTCTCCATAGTGTAAGATATATGCGTGCAAATAAACGTATCTTGTCTCACAAATTTATTTTTTCAGACCCGACCCAAGTAAACCTTATTATGGCGATTTTGCTCAGATTATGTGGGCTCGTACTTACATGGTCGGCTGTGGAAGAAGTCGTTTTATGGTCAGCAAACATCAACTTTTAGAGTTCTAATTAAAAGTCCTTAAAATGTTAAACCTATTTTATGATATTGTTAGGTACATCTGCGTGGGCGTCATAGAACTGTAGAGCGATTGATCTGCAATTTTGCGCCGCAAGGTCCTTCTGCCTACCGTCCCTTGTGGACTATCGGTGTCCCGGCTGCTGTGTGCCCATCACGTTCTAGACCTCATGCCTTTTTGACTTCACTGTGTGATTATCGTTAGTATCCCTTCATGTGTACAACCAATAATCCTAAATCATGTACTTGTGCACTGCATGCACTCCTTCTAACGGCTGAAAATGTTTGTGTTATAAGAAACTACAATAGGACCCGATAACTCATTCAACTTTACTGTAATATCGATACGGAAACTACCTTTAGAAATTGCTTGAACAACGTGTATGGTATAAGCAATATGAAACAATATGCAATTACGCTAAAACTCTACTAACATGGCAAAAGAACTCATAAAAACGACCTTAGATTAAATTAAACATGCAACACAGCCCTACCCCAGCACGTTCAAAACCCATTTACTAATTGCAGAAAACGAATTGAATCAGCTAAGCGATATAGATAACTCAATGACATTGGAAGAACACATACTTTTGAATGCAGTGTTGGAAATGGAATCCAATAAAAAACAAAACAGAGCTAGTCTGGACGACATCTATCTTACATATTTAGCACTAGTCACAATGGAAAATACTGTGACAACATCGCGTTTTAATTCAATACAGAAAAGAGATGTAGTACTAGATAAAATAACGTTTGAAGATGTCAATCTAGAAACGAAACGCGTAGAGCTAAGCAAGTTAGATCAAATATTGAATAAAACAATCGAAACAAAGCCTATCCAAACTGTTACTACGAAAGTAGCCAAGAAGTTGAACATAATCGGAAGACCGAAAGCTTACATCATGGAAGAATTGTCTGACATTGGTGATAAAACAGAAAAACGTAAGTCGTTTTATAAAGCGGGTAGAAAGAGAAACAAAGATAATCTTAAAATCTCGCATGTTCCAGATCACGATGTTACTGAAGCTATGTCCAAACGTAAGAAGGAATTTTATGACTACCTCATGGAAACGTCAGAAGAAAATTTAACACTTATTGCAGAAGAAATTAAACTTGATGATGATTTCAACGGTATGTTGATATACTGAACAGTAAACACTTTCAAATATATCAGTGTATTTGCTAGATTATTTTTGTTGCAGAAAATGATATTCACGAAGAGCACAGATACGTCACGGTTCTTACGATGCCAACATTACAAGTTACAGTGGTAGGACAAACAAATGAAGCTAAAGTCAAACCATTAGATAAAGGAGCAAAAGAAACAGTACAACAAAGCATTGGAACACAATTGTTTAATACTACTACTGCTTATAATGAATCATTGGTTAAAGATAAAATCGATGATTATTTAGATGATCGTGAGTTTACTACTTACCTACGTATACATTAACAAATACATCACCAATGTCAGACAGGAACATGGAAGACAAATTCAAGAACCAAATTAAATATTACTTACCTACTTATCATCAAAATTAATTTAGTTGAAATGAAATAGTGAAATATTAGGTACTATAATTATTGTTGATTAACTGAATGACTAGGTACACCAATTATGGCAGGATGTATAGACTGGAAGCAGAGAGGTGTGCCTAATAACATTGGGGCTATTGAAGTATTCGTAGTTGTAGAAGTAAAAGATAGTCTCACTACTGCAATATAATGTTTTCTTGTTTTAGCTGAAACGGTAAGTCAACTAGCTGACGCGTTGGACCGCATGGAGCACTCTACAAAGAAACTGGGAAAAGTACGTGATTATGTTTACGTAAAACTTCTTCATCTCTTCAATGCGATGTCTTTCTCTAAATATTTTCATACATTATCAAGTTTTCCGGGATAAAAAAATAAAACATGTGCACAGTTTAAGCAATATGGCTCAGCTGTGTCATAAACAAACACAGTACGTGGTTTTGACCAGGTCGTGGTGGATCGACGACTTGGTGAAAACCGCGGGAGCCGTTGTATGTAAAAGGCAAGCATCGACCGCTCCAAGTGGCGTTCTATGGGGAGGCCTATGTTCAGCAGTGGACGTCTTGAGGCTGATGTAGATTATAGAATAAACAAATAGACATGGCATCACTTTTATATCGATACTTAGGCCTAGTACCGATGTTTTACTAGGTGGTAGGACTTTTCTACAAAGTTCGTCTAGGTAGGTACCACCATTTTGCCAGATCACATTCTCACCTACTTGAAATTACTGGGCAAATGAGACTTAAGAACTGATCTCACCGTCTAGAAATCTTTTTTATACTGTGTGATGTCTCAGGATGACGTCCCCAGTGTGCAGTGTCAAGCGAAACTTTAGTTTAGATTTCAGAGTAACACTGCAATCTGTCGTGACGCTTAACACCAGGTGAACGACTAGATCGTCACGTCATTCGTTTACATAAAAATGAAACTAGAAAAATGTGAACTAGAGTGGTTTGATGGCGAAGGATCGAAGGACGTGAGGGGGAGTAGGGATAGTATAAGGTCTGACCAAGTCATGTAACATAATAGCGTGAAAAGGAGCCCCTGATTCATGCACTGTATTGATATCATTTTTGTTGTATAGATCCGCCGTGAAATCAGAGATGAAGCAGACGCGCAAGCTGCGCAAGACGAAACGTCTGAGAAGTCGATCGTCCCAAACGACATCACCATTTTGTCTGACACTGAAGTGTTAACAACACTGAACCCTAAAGAAGAGCTCAACATGACCGACGACAGAACCCCCATGCTCAACATGGTATTAAAGTACATGCCGTACTTGAAGCCCTACGAAAATGAACTGATAGGTACCAGAACCCAGAACTCGGGGAGCTGTTTTCGACCCCTGATGGTTCTAAATCTTGTTGTTCAGTTTGTGTAAAATGCATCAATAGGTAATTATATTTTTTTAATAAAATTTTCTTTCTAAATCCGCTTAAGTGATTTCCGGAGTTATGTTGAGTTAGGAATTTAATAAAAAGAACCTCCTGTTTATATGATTGTTTTTTATTCTTTAAAACTGACTTTTACATAATCATATTAATTTTTAATTTAGGGGAAAAAATTGAATCATGCTCGGGATGTGAGCACATACATCCATCCGCTCCTAAAGCCAGGACATGCTTTACTTAAGTTACCATGACAAGTGATCTGTTGTCTTATTGTGTTTTACATACCCAAAATTGTTATCATAATATATGTTGCGGTCACTTGATCAGCTTGTGATCTGCTTTAGCATCGTTCTCCGCTGTCATAATCATAATCACGTATCGATATAACATTAATAGGTACACCGACGCCCTACTACCAAGTAGGCACCTACTTCTAACCACTCATCGATGTCACTAACCGTATATGATATTTACTAGTTCCATTTACCGAAATCATAAAGTCATTGTGTCCTACTATCTCACTGTCCTAGTTGAATTTTTAAGCTGTGAACAACCCGGTGCGTGGTCTAGTTTTGATCGCATCCAATACATTTTATAGTAAGTACCATCATTATCAAGCATTAGGCAAGATTATTTGGGATGGCCTATGTTTGTAGGTATATCTGAAGTGACTCCACGCCATACAATCTGCCATGCGATCTGCTGGCATCGCAGTTGGCCGCATAGCAACTGCGATCGCAACATGCCTCCACACGATGTGATTTGATAGACTGAGTTGACAAATCGTGTGCCAGATTGCATGGTCTGTAGAGTACTTTACCTATACACCATACAATCTACAGTGCAATTTGTCAAGTCAATCCTTCAATCAGTCAAATCGCATCGTGTGTAGGCGTGTTGCGGCTCCCATCGAGCAGATTGAGGTGACAAATTTAGTGACAAATTGCATCGGCCACTGAAGACGTCCACTACTGAACATAGGCCGCCCCCAGAGAGCGCCACTTAGAGCAGCTGCTTGCCTCCTGCATCCATTTCACCAGGTCGTCGGTTCACCTAGTAGGGGCTGGCCTACGGTGTGGTATTTTGGACGAAAAGATAGGTCGAAGCTTCCCGAACGCTGCCCAGCCGAGTTAGATTCTTCGTGCAACCTCTTTGTCGAAGTTGGATCTACCTAATTTGAAAGAATACAAGTTACTAAATATATTGTAGCATTAACTTATCACAAAAGTCTTGTTTCTAAAAACACAGAACTTTACTTTGGAACTAAAAATCCTTTTAGGGGCACAGAATGAAAATGTAATTAGAATGCCGACATTGAGTCCTCGGTCATCGGCACTGAACGCCAGTTACATACGCACACATAGTAATTATATACTATTCTGTACAGTTCCACCAGTGACTGCAAAATTGAATCGTAACTCTATGGACATAGAGTTAAAAATGGTATACCATTAGCTAGTTCAGTTTAATGTTTTGTGGTCATGCATTCTATGGTCAGTGTTGTCGCGTCGGCCAGTCGTAGCGCGCGTCCGTAGCGAGTGCTCGTAGAGGGTCGTAGCCGTGTAGGCCCTCTACGTCGCGTGTCGTAGCAAGGTTTCGTTCTTGAATTTTGGTAGGTCAAGTAGGTATTGTAAAGATTGAATTGATAAAAGTAGATTAAAATAATAAGAATGTCCGAAGTTTTGTGGTCTGAAACCATTTGTTTGAAACTCAGATTTAAATGCCGGTCGTAAAATATCAGCTCAATAATGCAACTTTTATAAAACGACTTACTAGATTTGCCTTGTTATTTAAGTTTTTATCACTTTAACTTTTTTTTTTTTTTTTTATAAAAGGATGTAAACCTTTTTTGTAAACTAATATAACATTTTTTATATCTAGTTGATAGTCTACAAAAATTGGTACATTCTCGTTAATTCGAGACGTGACGAGTTCCCTAGTGTCTACTAAATTAGAAAAAGAAAGCTTTATTAACTGTGGTGTACATTTTAACATTCAGTAATAATTTTATTTAATAAATAACTCAAAACACTGTCAAAACAAATCGATAACCGTTGAATCAACGGACCTAACATTTTTGTAGACATAAGACTTACTTTGTAGACTACCTACATTTATTGTAAAAATATTTTGTGTATAACAAACATTTTTCATTATTTTTATTTTCCTTTTTGTGTTGAATCACACAACAGTTTCAAACTAAGCAATCCAACTGCTCTGGTCTCTGCTCACACCTAATGCATCAAATGAAATCAAATAATTTATTGTGTTGCAAATAGGTTACCTAATTTCAGTACGTTTACAACTCAAAATCAAAATACTTAAAACGTACCAATTAATCCAATTAAAACCTGTACCTACTAGCGTTAGTTCATCCCAGTCCATCCGAGATTCCTTGGATGACGTTCGACTAGCTTCTGGACTGTACCGACATGACGAACGACGGCCCCAACTCCGAGCCCTTCTTGCCGAGGAGACCTGATGATGTGAAGATAGAGTTCGGGTTTGGAGTCCCCCTCGGCGCCATGAGCGCACACCCTGTGTTCCGCTCCGCATGGGACATTGGATGGTAAGAGTCAGTTAAGAACTTTTTGTAAAATATTATATTTGCTTACAAGAAAATGGTCTTTCGAAACCTCACCCTGATAAATGTCATCCTTATTCGCTACTTCCCTATCCTACTTCCCTATCCTACTTCCCTTCCTTACTTTCCTATTTTACGTCTCTACCTTTCTTTCTCTCCTTCCCTAGCCTACTTTGCCCTACTTCCCTTCCCTGTTTCCATACTTCAATTTCCTACCCCACTTCCTTACCCTACTTCTCTATTCTACTTCCCTACCCTACTTCTTTAACTTCCTTTCCTTACTTCTCTTCCTTCCTTCTCTAACCTACTTCCTAACTCTACTTCCCTACTCTTCTTCCTTACTCTACTTTATTTGGTCTTATTCTTACACCGGGTCTACATGACAACGGGGTTTAGTATAGTTGACTGGACTAGACTGGACTGATCTCACAGTCTAGAAATCTTTTTTAGACTGTGTGATGTCTCAGGATGACGTGCGCAGTGCGCAGTGTCACGCGAAACTGTAATTTAGAGTTGTGAGTGACACTGCAATCTGTTATGGGCGGCCGTGACTTGACACCAGGCGAACGACTATATCGTCACGTCATTCGTTTACATAAAAAAATACTTCAAAACTTCATTACAAGCCCACCATTATAAGCTGAATGAACGCTGCTTTGTAGGATTGAACGTATCAAGTTTCGCATCTCCTTGCTTGGACGCAGCAAACTGGAAACTCATGGGCACATCCTTGAAGTATCAAAAAGTGGAAATACACGTTCTCTTTGTTAGTATACTGTGTCCGTATTATAGAATAGACTTATGTCTGTATTATAGAACGATACTCAGTCGTCGTTAGATGCTCAAGTCGAGACTTAATTCCAAAATAGTTAAGGGGGCTTTTACATTTTGGCGAGCTCAGTACCGCGCGCGGTATCGAGCTCGCAGCATGCGTCGGTTTGACCAAATACATCCAATTTCATTTATTGATAAATAAATAAGAGCATTAATTTAAAACTATGAAATAATTTGTATTAGCTTAGAAGAATGTTGAGCTTTATTTTGGTAACAATAATTTGTCGATGTAATATAAAACTCCGGAGATATTAGAACTTTTGTTGAAGCCTTTTTGATTAAAAATCAAATTACATTTAATATTTTTTTAATTGCTTGAAAGTAAAAATTAAAAATCTGTTTTGACATTATGGAAGTAGAGGATGTATTTAGTGGAGTATAATTTAGTTTGGAGACTTACGTTACACAGAATTTGTAAATTAGAGCTCTCAAATCGGGTCTCTGAGTGTTTTTGCCAAAACCAACACCAGGAGAATGATGTTTACTAAATAAATAGATAAATTACTTAAAATCCGTTCTGTCATTATCGAAGAAGATGAAATGAAGGGTATTTTTCATATAATGGCTAAGTATAGACATTAATGCTATGCATCAAATATTGACGACGAAAACCTTGCAACTACGCATAATTTTGTAAAAGCCCCCTTAATTGAAATTCGATTTAAGCACCGATTCACTAGCGATTTGAATTTGGGTGAACTTTTGCACACAGTAGACTGACACTGTCGAGATCAACATAGAGTAGTATAATATTATTTGATGACTGGCCTGATAGCTCAGTTGGTAGTAGCGCTGCCTTCTAAACTATAGGTTGTGGGTTCGTTTCCAACCGGGGAAAAACATTTGTGTGATGATCATCGATGTTTGTTCTGTGTCTGGGTGTTATATTGTATTCTATTTATTTTTTATTTTTATTTATTTATTTGTTCACATAAAAATAAAAACACAGAAATTATACAACTAATAATATTATGTACAAAAGTAGTTTTTAACTAAAATAATGCTGAACCCTGAATCCCACACTAGGACAACCTGTGTCGTGAGATTCAGTTTCTTCCTTAATATAGGGTAGGTGGTTAATTTATGTTTCTGAGCAGACTAATAATATTTATTAAACACTAAAGTATGTATATATATTGAGGTAGGTATCTAATGTTCATTATTGCGCTGATAGCTACTTTCTCTTATAATAAATGGATACGTGGAGTCCTTGAACAAATGGGTTAGTTAGGTACTGAGTGAGCTTGCATCAACGAACGGGAGATAATGTCAGCATCAACACCCAGTAGGCAAACCTATAATAAATACTACTTTCTATGAACACGAGTGACGCCCGAATAGTAGTGCATTATGTTAAATGAGTGTCATTATTTAACCCACATTGATGCAAGAATTCGTGACTACATACAGGGACAAAGAGATGATATTGTTGGTTGTAGGTAGGCTATAATTATAAAAAAGTGTGTAAATATTTCTTAATTAGTTAGTTGCATAGTTTTCCACAGTGCACAACTGATTTTATTAATATATTATTTAAGGATGCAGGTACTACTTACTACCTACTACTTGAGTAGAAAACTGGCTTTAAATTGTACCTTAAATTTGCAAAGCCATGGTAATTAGATAAAAATTATCTATAAGAATCTTAAATTAAATCTAAACTTATTTCTTCCAGTGGAAAAAAAGAATATAATAAAACATCTCAAGTTCACGTTCGTATAATGAAATATAATTATATTAAATAAATGGGTAGGTGTTTATATCAGTTTTATGTTGGTGCAGTAGGCAATGTCAGTAAGCTAAGTTGTGTAGGTGTGTGGGTGAGTGCAGCATAGGTAGTCAGTATGTTTGGATATTCGCGTGTGGTAGGTATTGGTCGCGTGGTATACACTATGCACTATGGCTGTAAATATTGTATCACACTAGTATTATAAAGGCGAAAGATGGTGTATAAGAGTGTTTGTATCTTCTTCATGTCACAATGAATGAACGGATTTGGATGAAATTTAGTGTAGAGATAGCCCATTAAATGTCATGATTCCATTCATTCGGACATTTGTCCTTGTTTGTGTTTATTTGTTTGTTGTTTTTGTGTGTTGTTTGTTTGTTGTGTTTTGTTTTTATCCGAGTTAGGGTCCGGGACCCTATGTATGTGATCGTTGGGCGTTATTTATTTATTATTTATTTATTTGTAACAATAAACGGGTAGGTAATAAATATAACTGTTTAATTGTTTTTGTCAAGACCTAATACGTATTTCATGCTAGACTGTGCATCTCGAACCGGTGAAATTGAACACTGGGTAAGCCAGCCAGCATAGTCTCACTCAATCAAAGCCGACTAAACGTGCTTTGCGATGCAAAATTGTATAAGCAACGTTGTTTTTAACGAATATCTAAATTCTGATTTGGAACAGAATACACCTGTACAAAATATTATTTTGGATGGAGTCTGCGATTCGCGTGAGGCTGCGCATGTAACATATTATTGTTTTACAACGCCATATTATGGATCATTATATAGGTTGAGGTGTTCATTTATGTATATCTGAGTTTGATTTTCATAGAGACTATGTATGTACAGTATATTTAGTGGGGCCTGGTCACTGACTATTCAAACAAAAGATCATAGGCATTTTTTTTTTTTTTTTTTTTTTTTTTTTTTTTTTTTTTTTTTAAACCTATATTTAAGATTGATGTGAGTGGAATTCCGTC
The DNA here is from genome assembly GCA_910589525.2 of Ennomos quercinarius. Classification (NCBI taxonomy): domain Eukaryota; kingdom Metazoa; phylum Arthropoda; class Insecta; order Lepidoptera; family Geometridae; genus Ennomos; species Ennomos quercinarius. The sequence continues at coordinate 15,004,966 of OU342497.1, forward strand.
CAACAAGAATCTGTTGATTGGCAGTAGAACAGGCCCCTTTATGTTATGATTTTACCTTTATAACATCCTCCGTTTCACAGTAACCCAGAGAAGACAGCCAAGAAACAATTTTCCGTTTCAATATGAAACGCGATGCTTCTAGAACTTTAAGGGTTCTGTCCAGGCGCTGATACAAGAATGGTCCTCTATATGAATAGGCTCGTTGACCTAGCGAGGTCTTCGTACGAGGAGCTAACCATGTGTTGTGTCGAGCAGACCGTTTAGAGGTTACAAAGGTTTTCATGGCTGTCTTATGAAATCGCATTGTTACCGCCAGAATATATAGATGTCGGACTCGGAGGTATTTAGTATCATCGTATAATAGATCTGTAGGGTATCTAAAAGGCTTTTTATAGGCGACTTTAAGCAGAGCCCTCTGTGCTCTTTCAATTTTTAAAAAGAGAGTTTTAGTTGCTGATCCCCAACACACTATGCAGTAATTTAGGATTGACTGGCATAAGGTTTGGTATACAATTTTTAATGTCTTTTCATCTGCCAAAGAGCGCAACCTCTTGAAAATGAATATCATTTTGCGAATTCTATGTATGTATTTACAAACAAAAAGTATCTAAGTATTGTATCAGTTATCTGGTTCCCATAGTACAAGCTAAGCTTAGTTTGGGGCTAGATGGCGTTGTGTGAAATGTCCACACATATTTATTATTTATATTTATTCCTGGAAAATGAAGAGTTCCTTTGGAATATTAGTAAATTGCGGGTAAAACCACCAGGCAGCTTTAAGTAATAAACCTTAGTTGTTTACTTATTGAAATAGTAATATAGGTAAATTTCCCATGAAACTGTGTAAAATAAATAAATTGCAAAACGAAGATAGCAAGAGAGCGTTGGCTCACTAGTGGGCGCCGCGTCGATTAATAATATATTATCGATCTAAACGAAGTGCTTTTACGACGTCCTAGTACTTAGTATGCGTTGCACTAGTGATAGTTAACCGATTCATTAGTTGATCAGTCAAGACCAGTCAAGACGAAGTCTACTGAACTTGTGCTTGATAGAACTTACATTGTAGCTCTTACCTGTTATTCGTGCGATCACAGACCTAGAACATTTTCGTTACTCTCAACTAGGTCTATGCCAAGTAGTCTCGGTTTGCGAATAGGACCACCCCATCTCTTCCCGTGGGTGTCGTAAAAGCCAGCTATCGGGATATCCAGGGAATGGGGAGCAGCATTTTCCTCGGTACATTAAAATCTTCTGTGATCACCAAGCCGCCTGCCAAGCTTGGTGATTATGGCAAATTATCCCTATGATAAGCACCAAAAGTGGCGTTTTATGGAGGAAGCCCATGTTCGGCAGTGGACGTCTTCAAGCTGATGATGATGAGGCCTATGCATACGGTAGTCGTACATGTTTAACTGTTTTCTACTGTTATGTAAGTTAATATTATGACGATCCTTCAAAATCTTCCATGTATTTTGAGAAATCGAGTAGGCACGCAGCATGTGTGCATCAGTTATATGTTTCCCGCAACTTTAATAAAACTGTGACCTAGTTTACGTCACTTCACACTTATCCAGTTTTATACTTACTTGAAGTGAGTGGCGTAGCAACTGGCATAATTACTGCCTTGGTGAAGTGACCTGCTTTAATGCAGATGTTGTCTTCGATAAACTTACTTTTAGTGACGGAAGTTCTATTCAAAGGTGGTCTTTAAATATGTAAAATCGACCTAAATTGCTCCTACTTACCTACATGTTCTTTTTTATTTTCAACCGACTTCAAAAAAAAAAGAAAGAGGTGCTCAATTCGGTTGCATTTTTATGTTCCAGAACCCTGTCATTTATAGAACCAATTTGTTTTTTTTAAAATTTGAATCAACATTGGTCGCAATATTTCATGCGAATTCAGTAGTTTCTTTAAAAAAAAATGTCATCCAAGTATTTTTTCACTATGAAATAAAAGCGGTAAAAGTCGGTTTAACCTGTTTAAAAAATATTATATCAGTGACTGACAGTATACAGTCTATACTATAGAACAGACTGATTATCAGTCTTATAGTTATCCTTATCCTCTTTGCCTTTTCCCATTTATTATTGGGGTCAGCTCCCAATCCAACCTGTAGCGGCGAGCTACCAGAATTACACGAGCGACTGCCACCTGAACTCGCAACCCATAAGGAACCAGTAACAGGGATGGTTAGATCAGGCATCAGAATCTATCAGGCGTCTGACTACCCGCAACGATTGCCATAGATGTTCTTATGACGACCGGGACCGACGGCTTAACGTGCTCTCCGGGACACGGAGCAATGGCATCGCATTATCAGTCTTATAGTCAGACTCTAATACTGTACGTAATCGCGCCCATTCATAAACTTGAAAATCCAAACAATATGACTTATTCATTAATTGTACACTACTACGACTGAAATACAATATTTCTCCCGCGTTCAAGGCAAGGAATTATTTGCATATTCGTTCAAGGTAAAAATTAATGGTTTTTACGTGAATGCCGTGAAAGAATAACTTCTACATCACGGTCATATAAACTTGGACTTTACGATAACAACGTTTGGTGAAGACTTCAGCTCTATAAGGGTTAGTTTGAGAGAAGAAGGAAGAACAGGCCTAGTTGGCATCATAAACAGGGCATTAGTGTTAGGTCGTAGCGCTCATAGCGAAGCACGACTAGCCGTTTCTAACCGATCGGTAAAGTTAAGCAACGTTCACTGCGGTCACTATTTTAATGGGTGACCGCTACAGCAAAAAGCGGTATTTACAACTGAGCGCTACCGTGCTTCGGAGGGCACGTTAAGCCGTCGGTCCTGGCTGTTATCTTAAGACAATAGTCGTTTAGCCAAATCAGAAGCCGTTGGGCGGCCTAAAAATTCTGACACCAGGAGCTGACAACTTGCCTACACGAGAAAAAGAAGAATTGTGAAGTCTACGGCAAAACAGATATATTTAGGTCATGACAAAATTATCTGATACGTACACGTTACAAGTTCCCATGCGGTTGACGCTACTAATGTTTGTAGAGACCAACAATATTAGTCAAAGAAAAAATAAATGATGAAGGATAGAGTTCAAGAAAAGTTCTCGAGGGGCGACCACACACCGGAAGACGCAGCGTAGCCGGCCTCGTCACTAGGTGGACCATGAAGATCTGGTGAAAACTGCGGGGAGCCGATGCAGGAGGCAAGCAGCCGCTCAAAGTGGCGCTCTCTGGAGGAGGCCTATGTTCAGCAGTGGACGTTTTCAGGCGGTTGATGTTAATGATGATGAAGGGGTTCATGTTTGCCTAGAGCACAGAAAGAATTAAGAAGGATAGGTGCCTATATGACCCGGCATTTAAAGTAATGGAGAGTCACTTTAAATGCTGGGTCATACTCCATCATACTTAAGAAGAAGAGAAATTTAAAAAATTAAGTAATTATAATAAAGGCACGTAATCTGCATGCACCCAGCAAGGTGGGCCAAAATCACTACTCATTGGGACCCTACAGACTGCCAGCGACGTCGTGGACGGCCTCGAAAGAGGTGGCGCGATGGTTTACGCTCCTTGGAAGCTAATTGGGTTCACATTGCTGAATATAGAAACACGTGGAAAGAAATGGGGGAGCCCTTTGCCCTGCAGTGGGACAGTATGGGTTGGCGAAAAAAATTATATACCCATAGATGGTCTTTGACGTACGGCAGCGTTATTAGCAAATCTTGATAGTCCTTATACTAGCTATTTTGTTTCTAACAGAAACGCCAACACGTTTCTATAATAAACTAGATGATCCGACAGATGTTGATGATGTTGATGATGTTGTGTATGGTGAGTTATGGTTTCTCATATAAAAATCTCATAGAAAAAGGAAGTTTAGATTTTTCCTAATTCGAAATATTTGTAGGATTTTTTTTCCATTTCGTTTTCAAACCAAATTTGAAAATGAAAAATGAAAAATTTGAACAATGAAAATGAAATTTATTTGTGTCAACACATACATTATTGTAGTACTTACAGATAAATTTAACAAAATAACTGATAGTGTTTGCCTCAACCCGGCCCCAACTCAGCAAAATGCTAGTTGCAAACAACAAGAATTTGAAGTATAACAAACACAAAAAATAACCAAGGTCTAGCAATTCTCAAGTGGTCAAACTTTGTTCAATGTTTAGTCACCGGTAAATGATATAGGTAACAACATATTATATTTCTGGTCTAGACGCTAATTTCAATACCTGGACAGTAACTAATGGTCGTCCCGTGGTGGCTACTATACATTACTTATTGGATTGGGCGTGTTATGCGTACCTAGGTGCTATAACACATGCGGTGTGTCTATGAATCATCGATGGTTAATTTGTTGTGTGTTGATATTGTTAAACCTACTGTTTTGATCTTTGTAAAGGCAGTCTAGTTTTATTTATAATAGACGAAACAATTTTTTTAACGATTTTTATACGTGATATTATTTAGACTAAATCTATATATAATACCCAAGTAGCTATCAAGGATCAGCAAGGAGGAGCAATCAAGTATGTCTACCTAGGACAGACTGTCCAATTAGGTAGGTCCAACTTCGACAAAGAGGTGGCGCGAAGAATCCAACTCGGCTGGGCAGCGTTCGGGAAGCTTCGTCCTATCTTTTCGTCCAAAATACCGCAGAGCCTGAAAACGAAAGTTTTCAATCAGTGTGTGTTGCCAGTGATGACTTATGGAACTGAGACATGGTCTCTTACTGTTGGCCTCATTAGTAAGCTCAAAGTCGCGCAGCGAGCTATGGAGCGAGCTATGCTCGGTGTTTCCCTGCGAGATAGGCTCCGGACCGAGGAGATCCGCAGGAGAACTAAAGTGACCGATATAGCTCTTAGGGTTAGTAAGTTGAAGTGGCAATGGGCAGGCCACATCGCTCGTAGAACTGACAACCGATGGGGAAGAAAGGTTAAAACTAAATGTGTGTAACAACTTTCCAGTAATGTTTATCTTAACTATAGCGTAAGTCTATCTTAAAGTAGTTTTAAGTCCCCCTTACAATTTCCTTAAAGGGTGTGCCCACTCATACTAAACTCTGTCTCGGAGTATATCTAGAAGATATCTTGAGGGACATAATGGTTTTTTCCAAGACAAAACCTTGAATTTATGAATTTGCTTTTAAGATATCTTCAATACTTAGTTTAGATAAGGCGTTGCTACTTGGGTAATCAAGGTAGGTAGATGTACCTACGTATGTATAGTCAAGTTAAAAGCAAGATAAGACTAGATACTTTCTACACATCTTATTTCTTTAATGTGTTCTCTGTTAGAAGTTTGGAAGTAACTTGTAGGTATGCCAGAACCTTGGATATAATATTTCTTTCCATCAATTCTGATTCTGACCCTTTAATAGGAAGTACATCTTTTATTTCTACGTCTTCTTGAATACTACCCACATTTCCAGTGTCGTCTCGTCTCAATATAAACGGTTATGTAGGCGTGACACTCAGCGCCAATTCACCACATTATCCACTTGCCCCTGACATGTGTAAAGTGATACATCTCTGTTAGGGAATCGAATTTAGGCACATCTAAAAATAGTTTGTAAATGATAAAAGTGGTAACGGTAGAGAACCAATCTCAACGAGAGGACATTATTTTTTATACAATAATAATCAATAATCTTGCAATAGTTACATATTAGAATATTAACATACATATCCGTTACAGATTATCTATTATCTTAGCTGAAAAATCTGTAACAGATATCTACCTAAAGAACCGGTAACATGCGTTAGCGTTTGGCCACATCTCACTTGATGGTAAGTGCAGATGAACCCGAAGACAGGACCCGCTTACCCATCAGAAGATACCTATTCACCCTGCTCTTTAATACGTCTAGATTATGATGTGGAAGGAAATACTGCTGCAGGAAGCAAGTGCTATTCTTTAGATGTGCGGATTATGAAGGAATTAATGAAATTTTTTGTGCGGCTTGAGGTACATTAAGAATATAAGGATGGAAGGCTTCACCGCGAACCTATCCCGGAAAATCTATAAATAAAAATAAAAATCTGTTACCGATACCTAAAGAATAGGTACAGATAAGGTAACCAAACGGGAGTCCTATGTAGTTGCTAAGAACACTGGTGCGACGCACGCTGTTGCGAAAATTTTCGTTAATGGGTCGTCAGTTCGAAATCTATTCGTATCGAAAACCAGCCGATCGAACGACTCTTGTCTGGAACAAGAATCTGTCATTTTTATTTTCATGGCATTTGTAGGTTGTTGAAGTTTATGACTATGATTAGCTATCTATTACATGAACTGTGGTGGTCTGCATATATTTAGCTGCAGCATTTTACAATAGAGTAAAGATTCTCCATTACGAATTGGTACATTAAGCCTAAAAAAGTAAAGTTCAATGATCTTGAATGAGGCAAACACCATGAGTGTTTCATGAGCCATAGTTAACAAGTGCCCTAAAAACCTGTTACTTTATTTACCATAGAATAAGCAGTAGCTACTTGGTGTCTTCAAATCTTCATACTATCGATTGCATTACGTATGAATGGAAATTGTCGCGGTTGTCGACCTCATAGGGTGAAGAGTCTAGTCATTGACCTCTGGCCCACATTTGGAGGGAAGCAGCAGCTGCTGTCAAGTTTACCCTCATTCAGTCAATGGGTAAACAAAGTTCGATTACCTTGCAAGTTGCAAGTGTTCTGCATTTTGCATCGTTGGGAATTTTTAAGTAAGCATGTTTAGTTTTTGTATCTCTTGAACTATCTATAAATTATACGTAGATATGTAATCTGTATTGAAATTAACCATTTTGAAGTGTAGGCTACATAAAACCCGGACTCCTCCACCGAAGTAGACAAGAGGTGATGTGTTAGGAACAACCAATAGCATTTCGTTATTTCCACATCTCGTCTTCGCTTATATAGCTTCTGTGGATACGGTTGAGCTAAGATGAGAGGAGATAGGTGATATATATCATATTGATTGACAGCCTATGTGGTGTGGTGTGGGTGAGCAGGTCAGCTCATAACCCTGGGTCCTAGATACAGGAAATCCGAGTTAGGGTCCAGGATCTATGTGTGTGATCGTTGGGCGCTATTTATATATGTTTAGCGCGAATAAAACTGCGAACTGTGTCTCGCAAGTGATGAACGGCGCGCAGCGGAGACATGACCGGCGTGTGGCAAACTGGCGAGCAGAACCGCTAGTAACACTTCGCTGTAACACTTAACTCCTCATCATTCATTTCATGAAGCTTTTTATTAAATCAAGTACTTTAGATTCAATTTCTCACATCATATGGATAGTCAAAGGATTCCAACCATGCACCTTGAACCATTAGCTAACCATAAACGGTTAGTTTACAGACAAAACCAGAAAGTAGGAGAGGCCAGTTATAAACTAAAAGTGCCCTCATAACAAATAGGTAGATGATAATCAAGCTAATGTAAATGCTACGGGGAGGCTTCCTTCATAGCTCTACCCACAAAAACGAGGTTCACCAAAACTAGACCAGTCAAGGACCTTAATCGACCACGAATTTCTATCTACCCCTATAAACATCATCATAATTATCTTCGTGACTCTTAACGACTAGGCATTAAGGTCGGATTTCATTTGTCATTATTTTGAATGTGTTAGAAAGAAGGTTGCTATAGCTTACGCACGGCTCTTGCGGTCAGTTTGGTTTCCGCAATCGTGTTTCCATAGAAACTGTCCCTAAACAAAACTGCCAAATAGCACACAATCTTATACCAAACAAGTCCAACAAAGTAATGACACATTTTACAGGAGAAATTATGATTTGGTGACCATAGTGACTTCAGTAAGCCGCCTAAAACCACATGTACCTAAATGCTGTAAGACGTTTGAGAAGAAAGATGGATTTCGGCTTCGGAGATACACTGGTTCCCAGTGTTCGTGGGATCAGACAGTATTTTGATAATGATCCATTTTTTGGGTATGTAAAAAGGGCGTCGACCTCACATGGTGTTTGTTGATGTGGATCAGGAAACTTAGTAAAGTTGAGCAAGTAGGTTAGGAACAACGCAGATTTGCAGAAAAGAAAGGTACTACATGATAAAAATCACTTCATTTTCAACTCAGCTTCTGCGCCAAAAACGAAGTGGTTCTAATGTTTTTTAAGTACAATATAGACAGACCATTTGCCATAAAGGTCACTAACTAAGATTTAATACAAGATAGACCCTCAGAACTCACGCTATTTACATAAGCTTATGGATAAACCATGATTAAAATTCCAAATATGAACAACATCATTATGACAATTAATGTAAAATTTGCTCGGATTGCTCCTGCAAGACGTGGGGTGTTGCAAGTGCAGGCAAACAAAACCTTAGAAAGCTTTGTTGAGAAGCTTTAGATTGTGACCATGCATGTTACTTTAAGACATGGGAGACATATAAAGACTTTACTTTTTTAGTAGTCTGAGCGTTTTGCAAGCGTTTTTAATAACAAAGCTGTTAGTCTAATATCACAATTTATCCTCAAAATCCTCAATGGCTTCAAAGAAAAGATTACTCACGTAATATTTTAAATTGGGATGATTATTACTTATGGGCTTAATTTATCAATTTGTCCTTCTCAATCTTGATTAAAATGTCCGAGAACTGCATTAGTCATTTTTGCGTCTCTAACTTTTGATATGATTGAATGATGAATCAGATTTCAAACCTATATTATGCATAAAAAAGGCAAAAAAGTGCAACTTTTTGGCAATGTAAAGTTTTCAGGCCCATTTTCGCCAGTGAGGTTTTTTTTTATGTATGCGAATGACGTGGCGAGCTAGTCGTTCACCTGATGTTAAGCATCACAGCCACCCAGGTATTTTCTAAGTTTGGCTGATGATGGATGATGGTGCACGATAACGGTACTGATGATGATGGTGCTGCTGCTGCTGCTGCTGATGATGACTTAGACAAAAAGCCTGAAAGTGCCAGACACTTTATCCAATTGCGTTAAGAATTGGCTAAAGCCTGAAAGTGCCAGACACTTTATCCAATTGCGTTAAGAATTGGCTTCCAGAGGATATCGAATTATGTTCAAAATCACGTCTAAATCATTTCAACGGAAACTAAAACTAGCGTAAATTAATCTGTGCGGTGTCGCTGTCGATGTCATGTGTTTAACAAGATAAATACTTACTTGTATCAAAGTCTCAAGCTTGTCGCTCAGGCACAGAATGTGCGTCATGCATTTGTGCATGTCATGATTACTGTCCTTTGTTCTATACACATCCATTTCATCGATTAACTAATTTAAGCGGTATGGGTATACCTACATAACTAGAAAAAAATAATTAAGGTAGGCACTGTATTCCTTCTTGAGGATATGATAACAACGTAAGGTGTAAATACAAAATACGGCAATTTACAAGAATTTGTGAGAAAATTATTTTACTTCCTGAGTAATTACAAGGGAATACAAATATGGGGGTTGAAAGTTGAAAAAGTTAGAAAGAATTAAATAAGACATTATGGACTGCGACGAAAAGGTATTTTTTTAAATTTTTTATTGTTGATAGGCAAAGCATTTGACCACTGTCTCACCTGTAATACTAGTCAGGTTGTATAATAGAAAATCATATAGCCCGTGCGAAGCCGGAGCGGGTAAGGTACCTATGGTAAACATTTAGTTAATTTAACACCATTTTATTTTCATTTAAGTCCATCCTCTGGCTTCCACCACATGGCGCGGATGATGGATCGCATGATGGGTGACAGCTTGCAGCCATTCGGCTTTGCGCGGATGACAACACGGCGGAGCAGCCAGGACACCCGCTCTGGCAGTGGTCAAGACCCTCCGAGAGACGGTTTACGTACCGATAGGAGTGATGCTCGGAGGGAGAGAGCAAAACACCAGGGTTCCGACACACACGCAGCTAATGGCACCAGGCATCCTCCAACACAAGGTAAAATAATCCGTAATTTAATTTTTTTTGAGCTACGTAAAGCATCTGATAAAGTTTAGCCAAGGCTGTATAAAAGGCAGCCATTTTCATACACATTTTTGCTTTTGTGAAGAGCTAGTTAAAACTTACTTTAACAAGGAAGGTAGATACATGTTGCACAAAAAATCCAAATTACGAAATCTTTACACTAGGACACATATCGTTCAATCGATTTTCTAGTCGGTCCAGTGTCGTAAAGGCGTACGTTTTGAGTGCACATTTTGGTCTTACCCTCAAACTACAGCTACTACATTCCTTGTTTCAGTGGTAAAACCTACTCAAGCGCACACATTCCAAGACCCAGTAGACCACACAAAACAAACAGATCCAACGACAGAGAAATGGGCAGGCACACTCCGTCGGCGCGACCCAAATATACAACCCACCCTACCTTCGATTGTCAATGCGCGTAAGACCTCATCAACTTCATCCTCAGTTGGCAGCGGGAGGAAAGCCAGATCTGTTGAAAGAGTAGTAAGGTCAAGCAGAAGAAATCTCGTGCCGATAAAGCCGATCATGCGAAAGACCGATGTTCCTTCCGAAGGTGCTGACGTTACAATATATGAGAAAGATGAGAAAGTCTTCGATTCTACTGGATATGAACTACATTTAGTGGAAACTCTTGAAAGAGATATATTACAGAAAAATCCTGACGTACGTTGGAAGGATGTCATTGGGCTGGATGACGCGAAGTCAGTTCTGCAAGAGGCGATGGTCTTGCCTCTCGTTATGCCGGATTACTTTAAGGTGAGTCCTGTATTTGCAGTAGATTTATTCAATATCAACTAAATAGTATAAAACTCTGATGCCCTTGGTATAACCTTCGGTTATTCTAAAATAACGCGTTTTTAACATAATGAACGCCAGAAAGCCAAAAATATGCCATATATAAAGTCTCGTCTGGGCTCCTATATTATATGGTTGATTTGCGTGCCTGATAACAATCGCTTCGCGGTTAGCTTGTATTTACCCTTTTGAAACCGTACCGCTGCTAATGATTTTAGAAATTGCAACTATTATGTGGTCAAGAAAATGGGTCAACCCCAGTTCTTTAAATTTCTGTAATTACAAAAGAAACTTTAGTATTTCCGTAGTTTTCAAACTGATTGCTTTAATTTCATATTATGTTCATTTAGGTAAAGGCAATCAATTCGTTGTAGTTGTAAAACTAAATACTACACCAAACAGTACTAATATCCCGAAACATGTGACATACTGTTTTTTGCGTCAAATATTTCGTAAACAATTTTACTGTCCATGCCATGTTTTGATATTACCTATTTATTTAAATGGCACACCCAACAGTGTAGAAGCTTATAAATTAGTGCTCTATAATTTCTGTCCGAGTTGTTTTGACATTGATAATCATTAAAACGTTCACAATTCTACAATTTTATAAAAAACATGTTATTTAATTTGTAGTTCACAATTCCACAATTTAATATCATGCTATTTAATTGTGTATGAGAAATACGCAAGCAAGTACTGACTGCGTGACAAAACACCATGACGTGCATTGCATATATTAATTGCCAGATGCAGTAATGGTTTTGACCATGCCCACGATGATAATGCAGACAGATTTATTTAAAGGCACAATACATGTGACTGAATATGACATCACATCTACAAATTGTAGTCAATAATGGTTATATTCCTAGACCTCGAAGGGGACAGGCTTGGAAACATAATATAAAAAAACCATTAGCACAACTGCTGGAACGTACCGAGAGGTTAAACTTGAGAGGATGTGGCGACAGGTCGATCTTCATATTCTGAAACACTATATTCCGATTGGCTTTGATCCGGATAAGAACAACACAAATGAAGCTGAGCGACTAGGTACTAAATGAAATAGTAACCAGAATGAACAGACCTAATGGTATTATGCTTTTAGGGCATCCGAAGACCTTGGAAAGGAGTATTACTCACAGGACCACCTGGCACCGGTAAGACGTTATTGGCGAGAGCGGTTGCTACAGAATGCAGGACTACGTTCTTCAATGTGTCATCTGCCACCCTCACATCTAAGTACAGAGGGGATTCGGAGAAGCTGGTTCGGCTATTATTTGATATGGTAAGCTGGTTAAAATCTACAATTGCTTCAAAATCCTCTGGGTGTCCGTATAATAAGCTTCGTATTCTAACTCGTAGAATTATCATCGATGAATAAGTAGTCGCAAGATATTGGCGATATGCTTATCCTAAATAGGGACAAATCATGAACATATTACGCCTATTATTATGCCAAATCTGTCCAAATGTGGACATTTGAGGACTTCAGTTTGGCAAGGCCAGCCAGCAATGTACTAATTTCAAACTATTCGTGATTATGGTGACTTTTGTATGTCATCGTTGATCTTGATAGGTATATTCATGATGATGATCTATTATAGATGATGAGAGACCTTTTAGGAAGCGTTCCAGGTGCCAATAACACTAATTACTAATTTTTACTACTACTAATTTTAAGCTATAATAATGAATGTTTCAAACAAATGTTTCTGTATGATTGGACAATCGTCGTATAAAGATCACTATTATGATCACAACAAGATTGTCCTCAACGACGATGGTAACGATTAAAATGATGATGATAGTGATGATGATATTGATATGACCATAATGATGATGATGACGTTACCAGGCGGCATTCCACGCACCGAGCACGATATTCCTCGACGAGGTGGACTCATTGTGCGCTGTGAGGGGCGCTGATTCCGAGCACGAGGCCTCGCGCCGCTTCAAAGCGGAACTTCTTATTCAGATGGACGGACTCGCCGCTGCTTTGTAAGATATGTTACATTGATAATTTATGAACTCAAGTAGTACTTGTACTAGTATAGGTAGTATTATATTATCTGTGACTCAAGCTATTTTTTAAATAATTTTTGAAGTTTGGTGAAAGTCGGTATGGGATGGTTATAACATCCTAAATACCTTAAATATAATTGAGGTTGGCATAAAGCAAGGTGCCACTTAAACGGCACTAAATTTATGCAGGAATTATTCATGAAAATCGATTATTCTTTTCAGTAATCGAGACAAGATTATCATGGTGTTAGCGGCGACCAACCATCCATGGGACATCGATGAGGCTTTCAGAAGGAGGTTTGAGAAGCGGATCTACATCGGCTTACCAGAAGGTAGCTAAACTGCCTCTACTGCTTTTTGTATTGTTGTGGCAAGATCTGAGCGGGTTACTGTTATATATGAACTTTCTATAATGAATACTCTATAGAACACCATTACTATAATCAACCCATTCGACTCAATGGGTTGATTATTATATAGTTTTCTTCTGAATGATGAAATTATAAATGCCAATAAAGAGTGATCAATGAAAACTCCTCATCCTCGATCCTAAGAGAAAAAGACGTAGGAAATGTTTCAACCTATAATAACTCATAGCCCATCCCAGATAGCAAGCTCACTTGCTGCAAACTTGCTATTCTTTGATTTTAACTTGCTATGTCAAATATGATAAGGCAAGTTTGTGACAATATTGCTGCATTATTGCTGGTATAAGGATGATGGCTTAAGTTTGTATCAAAGTTGCTGCAATCTTGAATTTGCAAAGATAATGTCTCTATTTTGTTTTTAACTTGCCACAAACTTGTTTTTTTTAGTGGTGCCTACCTATAATATTCATGGCAAAAAAAAATTTGGACATGTTCCAAACATGTACGTTTTGGCATTGTATTTATTACTCACAATCACAACGCCAACTGGGCTACGTTCAGAACCTTTAATTACTTATGTACTTAATTATTTAAATGTATTTTCAAAAAAATTTAAAAACAGAAGTGTAGGGTCAGTTTTTGTGTCGTGCAGAGTAGCGCTTACCATCAGGCTAGCAACCACGGTTGCTTAGTTTTCGTTATTCTATTGTTAAATGTATGTCAAAATTCATCCGTAGTACATAAAATTATGTTGTATATTTAGTTACTACGAATGAAACTAGATGGCGTTACTCACGTGGCTCCAAAATCCTGAATCACGCAAGCGTTTTGTTACACTAGCTTTATGAGGTGCTTGAATATCTTTGTGAACCAATAAACATAAATAATGAATATCACATGTCATAAGTTATTGTGTGGTGTGGTGTGGACTTTAGTCCTTACCTTAAATGTACCCAGTAATGGTACAGATTATATTATATAGGTCGAAGGAAGGACATGATTTTAATTTTGAGAAAATATCAAAACTAACTCTGAAACTTGTAAAAGCAAACATTATACAAGTTTGCTATTGCAACTTTGTTTAAACTTTGAAAAAACAAACTTCATGCAAGTTTGATGCTGGGAAACTAGAAAGTTTGATTCAAACTTGCCTCAAGTGTATAGACTTGCCATGACAAGTTTGAAACAAACTTTCACTTTTGACACATCAAAGTTGTTGCAAGTCTGATTCAAGTTTAAATTGCTATCTGGGATAGCAGATATAATTATGTTGATTTTTGTCTTCCTAAATGTTTACTTCTATTTTGTATATGATTGCAGAGGTGATAAGGGAGAGGCTACTGAAACTATGCCTTCGTGAAGTGATACTATCAGAAGACGTCAACCTAGCGGAACTGGCGAAGAAGTTGGAGGGTTACAGCGGTTCAGATATCTGTAACTTATGCAGGTATACAATACTTGCTAATTTCATGATAACTGATGAATAAATATACTTACACAAGATTTTGGAAGCGATGGTAGGTATAGGTAGCGGCTTCAGATCCTGCAATGAGGTGTAAATGATGAAAGGCCATATTACCAATTGTGCATAGCATTAATTACATAGATTATAAGTAGAATAATACTAGAAAAAGAACAATAATATCCAGCAGCTAACATGTATTTTGGCAGCATCACTTGAACTTCCTTATAAGCGTAGCGTGGCACCATTCTGGGCTATAATTAGTATTGTGACATTCGTAACTAAACTGCCTGTATTACTCAAACTAACTAACTACAATAATAAAACCTATACTGTGTACTAATACTAAAAGGTACTAGCTACACTACCTACTACACAGAACATTTAGACTGTGTATACTAGCCGCGATGGCCTATTTGGACACAGACAGTCCAAATGCTCCAGCCCACTACCGGCAGGTAGCGTACCCAACATGCTGGCAGCATTGCCTCGTTAAATTGCAACGCTGATTTGTTGCGCTATTTTGGTCACACGTCGCATCAAGCAGCGCGCTCTGATAAACTTTAGAAAACGTGATGACTAAAAAACTTAACATAAAAATATGAAGTAAAATATGTTGTTCGCAGGGACGCAGCAATGATGACGATGCGTCGCAAGATCGCTGGCAAAAGCCCCGACCAGATCCGCCGCCTGAAGCGTTCGGAGCTAGAAGCCCCGGTATCCACCGCCGACCTTCTCGTAGCCATGGATAAGACCAGACGTACGGTAACAGAAGCCGATGTCACGCGGTACACCAACTGGATGCAGAAGCACGGCTGTTCCTAGCGTTGGGCTACTGCCCTTAGGGCGCTGCTCCAAAGACTCAAAGCGCAAAAGTAGGGTGAAATTTTAAAGTGGACTCGACTTTTTAAAGTGTATGTTAGATTGTGATTGCGAATTGATGAACCGGTCGGAATAAAGTGCTTCGTAAATAAAGGTTGCCATATTGAGAGTTTAATGCAACTTAGGCTGGACGAATGTTACTTCTAAAGGTGTTAGGTACTTTTTGTAACTGGCCTTGTGATATGGTGTGAAATATTTACGAGCCTTGGATATATTGTTAGTTGTCAAAGCCGGAATACAAAACTTACAGAGCCACATTTATCTTTCTTGCAGTTTAATTCTACGTCATTTCTTTTTAACAAAGCCATTACATGAATTATAAGAAAATACTGCGAAAAGTCTCATTGAATGGGTGTACCGGTGAAAGGAGTTAGGTAAGTGTCACCTCCCATCCCCACGTCCCATCCTTTTCCCCTATATTTTCCCCTCTCCTTCACTGTTTCCTGTGACAGTATAAAGAGTGGCTTCATCTGAAATGACATGGTAACAAAATGTGTTTCATTCTACTATCGAATGTAGCATTACTTTTGAAGGAACTGAAACTTTTTTGGATTTTTGTCTCAGCAAATTGTAAAGAATAAACTTACTTAACTTTAAAACTTTAAATTAGTTTGTGTTTTAGCGACAGGCATTCGTATTCTGGAGCGAAGCCTTTCAGGATATTAGGATAGATACTCGAGAATAAGTTATGAAATGTGATGAACTTGTGGTGAAGTTTTTAAATATTTTGCTATAATATGCGGAAACTGCTTACATACATATATTTAATCAAGTTAGCTCCTTGCTTTATTATATAACTACTTAAGTATTTCATTCATCTTTGCTAGATCTGGCAGGCTTGAGTTTAACCCTGTTAATTTTTCCTGTATTTGAACTTGAAAAGTGAATTTTCTCAAATTTGCTTGAAAATTTGAGCATTATTATGACAACCTTCTTCGAGATAAATCAAAATTGCTGTACTGGTGAGCAGCGGCTGGCAAAAGTTATATGAAAATCCATATCTGTCGTGGTCAAGGAATTTGGACGTTTATTCTATACAACGTCGTGTTTTAATTAGCGGCAAAATAAATTACATAGTAAACTCATATATTACGTCGTGTAATTTAAAAATGAAACGATCATTTACTCCGAAACAAACATGGCAACCAAGGAGGTAACTTATCAAAGGTTTTATTTAAATTTCAAACTGTCTTGCGGATAGATAGCTGTTTATTGAAAAAAAAATTAACACTTTATCGTGGGAAAAGTTATATTCAAATAGAAAGTTCTGCCTAGGTACTCCGCGCATTATTTGAGAAAAGTACCACACAAGCCTTGGTCACAACTATATAAGCATTGATGGACTTACGTATGTGTGCCTCGGCTGTGCCTCGCCCCACATTGACACGTTCCTCCATCAATGCCTCTGTTGCTGGCCGCTGCAATAATGTAGCTATTAATTCTAGTAGTGTTTGACAGATAATGTTTTATGTATCGAAAATAAAATAACAATTTTGGTTTTCATAGTTTATTGAGGAATGGTGTAAAATATGAATGTTGTATATTGGATAATTATGATGTAATGTACCTTACCCATTGTTCGGTGTTGCAAAATTGTGTGTTACTAGCATTAAAAATACTGTGTTGTTGTACTATTCTAATGTAGTAAAAGTTTTAATAAAGGATATTATCAATTTGCTACAACAGGCTTTCATATTTCACGCATAAAAGTTCTGATATGTTTCAAGCAATATAAGGCCACGATTTGGTCCGTTTTATTAGTAAAAAGGATTATGAAAATAACATTATAACAATGGCAGTGAGAGCACGACTTGTAAGAAAAATAGTTTCATAACAAATTTTTCAAAATTATAATAATATATAAATTTCAATAATAATTATGAGTTATGTATCTAATTAAACCATTGGAACATTCCTTAATGTAGAATAATAAAATACTTATAGGCTAATATCGAAGTTGAAGGCACTAACAGTAGTAGATATAATAATATTTACACACAAAACGATAATCAACAAGATAAAATAATAAAGTAAGTTTCTTTGGCTAAAGTTTAATAGAGTTCTACCGCAAATACTTTGCACTTTGCACCATAGACTAATAGAGAGAAAAGTTGCTCAGATACCAAATACATGTTGGAGTTTTGGCGGGAACGTGAAAAAGTTCACGTCTTTGCATTGTATTATTTCACAAAACTTATGCTTTTTCTAGTGTTAATGTTTAAAATTAGTGGCATTTTACGCGTTAAGTGCTGAATTACGAGTATAAGTGTGGGCAAGTGATATAATGTAGTGAAACGTGGTTTTTCGTGTTGCTTCCAAAATTCCATAGAAGCCTCTAGTAAAGTTGCCACTACTTTACTAGGGCATGACTTAGACTGGATTATGACTACCTGACTTAGACTGGACTATGACTACCCTGACTGACTGTGACTAATACTTGACTTTACATGAAATATTTCATAATACGATGAAAAACTACAATACTTGACACTGGCTAAATACACTATGTGTGGAGCCAAACTATAAGAAAAAAAAATGCATGTTTTAGGAGGCAATACCAAAACTATTGTTATTTTAAGTATAATATTAATTTTCTCGGAAAATTTTCAAACGATTGCTAAATAAGTCAGCAATAAAGCGTAGCGAAAATTGAATATGCCTCATGGGCTACGATCGCTCTTTGTTTATTTATTTTGGTTTACTAGACTACCTACCGCGGAGCATAATATTCTGATTTACATTGATCAATACTTAACTAATGATTTTTCATGCATGGAAATTATTATAGGTATCCACAAATGAATGGACCTAAGTCTCACAGGGTCTATCTCGCTCTTGAACTAAAACTCAATGTACGTAAATCTCAAGGCACAATGCGATTAAGGCACACTGCGTTCCAGGTAACCAGCAAGTAAACGGTTTAATACCATAGCTTGTATTAATTATAAAATGGTCAACGGAAATTAATTAGTTCTCATTTCTTTAGTGCAATGTTGCGGTATGACTTTAAAAATACACATTTCAAACTTAAACTACTCCCGATTTGTTTAACTTTAAATAAATTTTGGTGTTCGCTTATCCACTGCAAAACATCGCAGTTTATAAAGCTTAACATAAATAGCTAATAAAATTTAATAAATAAAGTATAACAAATCTCATAATATTTTCACTTATACTTAAGTATTTTTCTAAGGTAATCATTATCATTTCGTAATATCTTATTTTTTGTGATAACACGCATGCATGCTTCTCCATAATTGTGAAATATATTATCACATTAAAATCAATTATTATTAATATTACACATCTGAGCTTGAGTTGATATATTATCCCGAAAGGGGGTAAATCTACTCCCCAAGGTAGACAATGTTTCTTCTACGACTTTTCTAAATTAAAGGTTTTTCATTGAAGAAATGCCATGTAAGTTATAATTTTACCCAAACGCTTTGAAGATAGCCCTAGCGCAGCTGTATTTGAACTTCGTCCTTGACCGAATGCACTCAAATGAGTTCGACGACCTGTGTTTAGAAACTCTCGTAGCGATCGCACGTGCAATTTTGTGTGTGAGTTTTTTTTAGTATGGAGGTTTGGAAACACGCAGTTTCAAATAAGGCTCTCACAACTTGTGGGCTATCATGGTCCTAGTCCTCCCCCCTTTCGGGATAACATACCAATTTAAACTCACCTTGTATTAATCTATAGTTTTTAGATTTTTACGATTTAATCGCAATTAATATGATCAAATAATAATTTTGTTGCTAAGAAAAGTGACGCTTGAATGACGCTATAAGGCACGATAGGTTTTTTTCAACTGCAACCAATTTAGGCTTATCTTATAAATTACTGGATTGCAACAATTGGCGCTCTATAAAATTTGTATGTATAACTGGTTTATTAAATGTTGTAGAAAAGTGAGAAGAAAGAAAATAATTATAGTTAAACAGAAAATATCAATATACTAGTACTACTAGTATATTGATATTTACTAGTAGCGCCATCTTCAATGCCTGTACGTCAAACTAAGGCCCGTAATAAAGAAAGGCCCTCAAGTTTGATCGATGCTCAAGACCTCAAGTAGAGGTTTATTTCACAAAAGCGATCCATTTGTGAACGAAATCTCAACCTTGTTCCGATTGAAGACTGAGCATCGTTCTGTAGGAATAAGTTCTGTAATTTTCATTTCCATAGTGTTAATGCACATGTTGGCTACATTTTAAACTATAAAAACTATTTTTACCAAGATGTGCGCTATTCCTAATTTTGTTTCATCAATTCTATAGCTTATTGCATACGTCAAAATGACAAAATTACCTATGGTCTCTTAATTAAAATCTAGGTTTTATCGAAAAATACTCGTAGTCTACAACTTCAACTACATAACGAATTTAAAGTCAGTTTGAACTTTACGACCGATTATGATAGTTTCACTCATCATGGCATGTCACGGTAAATGTGAGCAGAGATTTACTGTCCAGTCACTCTGGCGAAGAAGTTCCGTTCGGTTCAACTCGGGGTGTCTTCTCATCTTCCAAGTCTTGCTCCAGTATGATGGCAAATGAAAAAGGGGTGAAAACGTACCCCTGACCTTCGTAGAACTTGCTCATGAATTCGACCCTGAAAATAGATGATAAATAAAAGTAAAAAATAAACAAGAATAAATCCAGTGATAGTGGCAGCTCGGAAGAAAGGCTTGCTACAGTTCTTCCGAGAATGGTAATTTAACAAAACACCATGGAGCTCATTTCATGATCGTAAAAATTTAACAATAATATATCTATTGTTTCCAACGAATTGGGTACTAAATTATAATTGATTGCATGAAATGAATATGAGGTAACTGTTCAATCAGCAGAACTAATCAGTTACACAGCAAGTTAAAATTACTTTATAGCCGTGTTCTAGATGTCACACGGACAGTAAAAGTACCTACCGTTAACTACCGGCGTCTGCACAAGGTTTTAGATGAATCTAACTACTCACATGTCTAACCCGTCAGGAAGTTCGTGCCTTCCGACTCACCGGATTACTGCGAAACTCTTTAGGACTATGTGTTCATAGAGTTGTGTGTGTACGTGTTGTGTGAGTTGGAAGGTGCAGGTCCAAACCCCGCTGGCTGCTAAAACTTTAAGAACTATAATATCTTTATAAGATATACCCAACTCCATGATACATGTATAGTTCTTAAACTTTTTTGCATGAAGAAAAATCTCAGAAAGTCAGATTCTCAAAAGGATCAAATGGTAGAGTACCATACAACATTTTAAACCACTCACCAATGTAACCGCAGCGTGTGTAAGAACGCCGACAGTCCCTCCATGAGCACGAGGATGGCGATCGTGAAGAAGGCCCACGCGGCGAAGAGGACGTACAGCATCAGAACAGTTCCAACGCTGAAGGTACCCAGCCCCATGCGCAGAACGCGCTGCCATAGTACGGCTGACAGTTCTGAAAGGGCAAATCTTGAAATAAGGCCAATGTAAACCGCCTTTCCGGCAAGAAGACCGCGATATAAATTGATTGGTTGGCAGTAATGTTAGTTGAAGAAAGCTGAGATTGGGCTCAATGGCAATGCATTATGTTGATCAAAGTAGTTCCAATGGCTAGTTCCATAGGAGTGGCAACCAGCTTGAGATTCCAGTTGTTTATGAACAGGCTACAAGATGATGATGATGATGATGATGATTATGGTGATAATAAGAGATGCACTCTGATTTTACATTTTAAGCCAGCTTCTAAGGTAAAAATATTGGTTATACCAAAGGTATAGGCACTTATTAAGTATATATAAGGTAGCCACATAATTATTGGAGATTTTAATCACTATTCTCCACCATAGACTTAGTAAATAGGGCGAATTCTGTATTCTCCACTTGTTAAACCAACATAAATTTTACAAGAAATGGAGGCAATTTAAATAGCGTCATAAATGAACTTTTCAGGACTGAAAATGAGAAGTAACGAAAACTTTATTCATTTTTGTATACTTACGAGCATGTGCCAAAGATAACGCCCAAAGCCGGAGATACGAAGCCGTATGTGAGACGGTTCCCAACACATACTCTATCGTATGGATCGCCTGGGTGATCAGGACCTCGCCCATGCCCTCTTCATGAGGATCAGGTTCCGCGTCTCCGCTTTCCACGCCTTGTTGGTATTGCTGAAAAAGAACGAAACATTATAAATTTAACTATGGATCTATGGTCTGATTAATTATCCTATCCTACTAATATTATAAATGCGAAAGTTTGTGTGTGTGAATGTTTGTTACTTTATATCTCCGTAAGTACTGAAACGATATTGATGAAATTTTGAATGCAAATAGCTTACATGCTGGATTAACGCATAACATACTTTTTATCCGCGGGTAACACCGCGGGGCGCAACAAGTTTATATAATATATTTATTAAGAGAACACTCTATCTTGCGCAGAGAAAATTAAGGCTAGTGTCCGGCTATTAAAAATTAACAAGTTAATATTATTTTCATAAAGTAGGATAAAAGAAACCAATGAATGAAAAAAATAGTAAAATCGATAAATAAATCACATAGTAATAAGCTTTTGAAGTTTCTGGAGGGGGCATCGCCTGTCCCTTTCTAGCAAAACAGAGCTTCCCCACAGTTACTATGAAAACGCACGTTAGTGACGTCACATGTCAAAGAGATTGTATATAAAGCTACCACAGCTTAGTAATGAGGTACTATGAAGAAGCAAGAACTGACGTCACTGCACGTTTGAACTGTATCTTTCTATTCCTGTATTTTAAAATGCTTGTAACTTTGTAATTTTTTGAGATATTTAATTTTTGTTTTCACGACTGTTTATTTTTCAAAGAATATTATTGATATGTGCAATAAAAAATTAGCAGGACACAAGCCTAAATCTAGCAGCTACAAGGAGTCTCATCAATCACAAAATAACCTGGCCAGATAGCACCGTGTCTAGTAAATAAGTACTCAATGCTAGAATCTCTATAGCCATAATAAAAAGATCTTCTAAGAAACATTTTATTTTATGTATCCCCTGCGTATCATCAGGTCATGATTTATATAATGATACCCTTGATGGCAACCCATCAAATTCCGTAATACTCAAAACTGCTTACCCAAAGATTTGCTTACTAGTACTGGGTGGCGCAAAAGTAAAGACCCTATTTGGTTCAGCTATAACATTTTTTCTAAATTAGAAAACTAGATTTAGGTTTTTTTAAATGTATATTTGTGCCATTAAATTTCGTACCATTAGGATTTAAAGATGATGTCTTTTAAATGGTGACCTCCAGAGTTGATACACATTTGAGCCCTATTTATGACATTTTGCATAACTTGCCGTAACACTTCCTGCGATATGTTCGTTATTTCTTGACGAATGTTTTCTTTTAGAGCTGCGAGAGTCTGTGGCTTGTTCACATACACCCGAGATTTCAAAAAACCCCAAAGAAAGAAGTCTGGACTGGTCAGATCGGGTGATCTTGCAGGCCAAGGCAAATCGCCAAAACGAGAGATAACTCGGCTTGGAAAAGCGTCCCTCACTAAGTCCATAGTGTCGCGCGCTGTGTGTGCCGTAGCGCCGTCTTGTTGAAACCAGATGTGCTCCAGCCCCAATTCGTCCAAACTGGGTATCAAAAACTCACGTAACATGGTTCTGTAGCGTTCTCCAGTGACAGTTATCGCATTGCCTCCAGCGTCTTCGAAAAAATAGGGTCCGATCACTCTGTCAACACAGATGCCACACCATACAGTAACTTTTAGTGGGTGTAGAGGTGTTTCTTGAATAATGCGCGGATTATCAGTGCCCCAGAACCGAGTATTCTGCTTATTGACATGCCCTGAGAGATGGAAATGCGCTTCGTCACTCATAACCAATTTTGAAGGAAAATCATCCTCTTCAAGGTTGAGGTTTATGACGCGCTGGCAGTAATCTAGACGAGCTCGGTGGTCAGCAGGCAGCAGTTGATGAGTCATTTGAGTTTTATACGGGAACATCTTTAAGTCTTTCACCAAAATACGCTGCAGGGTCCGTCTGGAAATGCCCAATTGCGTGGCACGTCGCCTCGTTGATGTTTCTGGACACTCTTCCACATCTTCGCGCACAGCATCGATATTTTCAGCTGAACGGCCTGTTCTTGGTCTCCCAGACTTAGGTCTATCCAATGTTGAGCCAGTTGCTTCAAGGCGTGTGGCAAAGCGTCGAATTGTGCGACCAATCGGTGCCGGACGGTGGGGAAATCGTCGACGAAATTCACGTTGTGTTCTTATCACTGATGAATTATTCCGCTCAAATGTGTATCAACTCTGGAGGTCACCATTTAAAAGACATCATCTTTAAATCCTAATGGTACGAAATTTAATGGCACAAATATACATTTAAAAAAACCTAAATCTAGTTTTCTAATTTAGAAAAAATGTTATAGCTGAACCAAATAGGGTCTTTACTTTTGCGCCACCCAGTATTTATACGTATTTTAGTACCTACAATTTTCTACATACCTTTCGTTTCTTTGCCGCCATCATATAATATACTGGTTTTCCGAACAGCATGACTGGTATACACAAGAAGGCCACTGCGAGGAAGGTCTTCTGCAATGCTTCTTGTCCGGTGTACATGAACGCGCTGCAAGGAGGTTTGTCTTCGGACTTTTTCATTAACATCATGTTGATGAAGATGATGAGCACCGATGGTGCGCATGATGTGCCTAATTCTGCTGGGGCTGGGGAGGTAAAATTGTTGTATTAGACGAAAGTTGTTTAGATGCCGTAGATTTTTTAGATTTATTGCAGGAAGTTATTTTTATTACACAAAACGAAACTGTGAAAAATCTCGAAGAAATCTAAGTCCAACTAACTAACTAAAGTCCCTAACTGCTCAATTAACTAGATTGATTTTCATTTAATGCCGAGAATATAAGTAAAGCTTATAGAGGTCAGGGTAATAGAAAATGAATATACACGCGAAGACAATACAATAATAAAGAATGTACCAGTAGCATCAGCCGAGTACATAGTCCATTTCATAAACATCAGTATGCAGAGATACCAAAACAGTAGCAGTAGAAACAGTATCTGTGGTATATACTGTAAGAATATCATCTCTGGTTTCCTGAAGAAGCTGAAAAATAAAACTTCTACCAATAAAACGTTCTGTTTGTTTAATAAAACACATAACTGTTAATGCTAAATTCTATGAATATAGTAATTACTTGAAGTTTACCACACTCATTGTCACACCGAAGGCCATGTGTATCACACCAAATATGATGGATAGCTTCATCTTGAACGAATTCAAGAATATTATGTTGTTTGCAGCAAACTGAAAGGAAAATATTAGAATGAATGTTCTGAGTTTTGCTCCTACTATAATAATTTCTAATGGAAACGAAAACACTTTATTTTTGCTAAAGAAATAATTAGAAACTTAGTGGTGATCGTGCTCTCTTCTGATTATAAACGGGCTATCTGTAACTCTAGCAATAAAACACATCTAAATAAGACACGTGACTTTAGTGTCTACTGCAAAAATCCGAAATAAAAAAGACCTTTCTTACCTGCCACACAGGATCCATCCCAAATGGATAAGGTTCCCCATAGTACGCCGTAGTTGGATCCAGTTCCAACATCGCGTGATTTTGTAACGTTTCATTGTCATACACATTTTTCCAGCTGCTCCCAAATATATTGAATGACTTAGAAAACATGTCATTGTATATCAGTCCAGTGTATATAGAGAACAATCCCATGAGAAGGATAATATATCGGCCGCCGAAGAATATGTTCCATATTTCGTTGTCTGTCTTCATTTTTGCAAGTCTTTTCTCGAATATGACGATGATTGCAGAAAATATTGTCATTATAAGGCCGTGGCCGACGTCTCCGAACATAACGGCAAAGAGGAAGGGGAATGTTACGATTGTATACAGAGCTGAAACAATATAACTGTTTAGTTGTATTGCAACCAGAAACATGTCATTAGTGGCTTGTATGATAAAAACGCAATCTACGATTGAAATAAGAATTTTCTGCTTATCCATTTCATTTGTTTTATAAACAGTATGTTGCAACCTAAAATTAAAACTTATGTCCCGAAAAAGCAGCATACTAATAAATCTAAAACGATGTCAATCCAACATAGACTACAGACTACAGTGTAATGGTAATAATAATTTTTATTATATCTCGTATTAATACCATTAGCAGTATTGCTAAAATTGAAATCCCAGAAATATTTTACGTAGGTATTCTTCCCACAAGTTACCTGGATTAACTTCTCTGTAACTAGCGATTCCATAGGAATCAATGAGGTTCTGGAACCCTCTAGTGAACTTGTTAGTTCGATTGAACGTTGGCGGGATCTCTCTTGTGGGCACAAAGTGGAGGATCGATGGTATGAGGCTGCCTGTGGCTCTCTGTAAAGATACAACGGACAATATGTGAACATTGTCAGTGCGGCCCATTTTATTGTAATCAAGCAATCACCAGCAATAAGTAATCAACAGCAGAAGTGAAATCAATGAGATGTAGGCTCCATAATAAATTATCCTTGAAAAAGTTCAGCAGTCAAATTTTAACATAAGAATTTGTAGCTGAGAATTTAATAGTATGTCAGGAGAAAGAGGCATGGTGCCACTTTGAGCAATGTTTTATCAATCTTAGCATTGTGCAACGTAGTCAAACGCTTATGTGATCAGAAAAAAAACCGTTGAGAGAAATTCGTAAAATGTAGCAGGATATTGAAAGAGTAAAAAATTATAATTTAGTAGAGCATGCTGTAACAAAATATGTCTCCGCAAGTATAAGTAATATATAAGTTGATTGTAGAAACAAGAAACAATAATAACACTTACCACACCATCGTCCAGAGCCTTCTGAACAAGATGAAGATCGCTTCTCGGCACCCAACACTCCGCTATGAGGCATTTCTTGATTATGTCCATACTGAACATGTTTAGGGTGTGGTAGATTGCCTTTTCTTTCCTAACGGCCATCATCCATGTGCTGATGTCGCGAGCTATGTTTGTGAGCACTAAACGTCTGTGTTGTTCCGTTTGTTCTAAGACCTGCAATTAGGTATTAGAATCATTTACATCGAGTTTTTTTATATGCGATTGAATGATGTGACGAGCTAGTCATTCACCTGATGATAACAGTTGCAGTGCCACTCGGAACTCTAAAACAATAAAGTTTCACGTGCCACTGCACTGCGCACGTCATCCTGAGATATCACACAGTCTAGTAATTAGATTACTAGGCTGAGTGATCAGATCATAAAGCCTCATTTGCCCAGTAATTTCACTAGCTACATTGCCTTTCAAACCGAGACGCAGTAGTGCTTGCACACTACTACTTGGCGGCAGAATAACTGGTAAAGCGGTAGTACCAACCTAGACGAACTTTGCAGAAAAGTCCTACCACCTAGTAAAAAAGTTATTTTGAGAACTTAGAAATAAAATATAAAGAGTAAGCATCGCTGTATCTAAGAAATCATAAAATATCCTTGCCGTGTTAAATGTCCATGGTCATCTAGCTTCGAGCAAAAACATGAACCGTTTTTTGTACAAGGTACTATCAATGGCCATGTCCTTTTTGGGGTGGACGGAGAGAAAGATGAACACCACTTTCTCCTGTTGAAATATATTGTAACTTTTCCATGGGAGTTTCTAATCCAATATAGTTCGAAGGAAATTTCAACTCACTACTGCACAATGATTAAACTAACCAAAAAGAAATGGGACTAGTAGGGTAGACCCAAACTTTTGACCCTATTGCGGAGATCGAACTCTCAACCTTCAGCGTTGGTTTATTAATAATATGGCTTATTGAACATGACACCAGCCAAAACAATCAAACAACAAATATATAAAAACGTAAGCTAAAATGTTAAATTAAATGAAATAGGAGAATCAAGTATGTTTTATGATGATGAAGAGCGGTTACAAATACACCAATTGGCACAAGCGTTAATTTCTATTAACGCCGTTTGATCCCTATTACACTAGGCTAACCTAGCTAACCGTGGGAGTGCGGACTACAATAACTTTATTTGAGTTAACAGTCATAACATCTTTATCTACTGTAGCTTTTATTCAGAGGCAAAGAAATTGGTGATCGCATACCATTTCCAAATCTTTGATTCTCGTGCCGACTCCAGCGAGCATGTCCAACTGTTCTTTGTACGTTGCTGGACATGGGTACAAAGTCGCCTGGAACCCATGGCAGACCTTTTTCACTCGTAGTTTAATTTGCTCTCCGTGGAAGAATACTATAAATACTGCTTTGTGAAGGTCATGACCCTAAAAAAGACAGTGTTTTTATTTAGTAACATCAGCAACTCTTGTAATAATCTTGACTAGAAAATGTGTAAATATGGTCCTACATAGCAAAGTTACTTCAGTTGGTTTTAAGATGGCCAACCGTAATGTCAACATTGGCGACTGATGGCTAGACGTCACAATTTTCTAAGACGAGTAGACGCTAAAGTAGACGCTGCAGTCTGCGCTGCAGCTACTTTCGCACAGCAACTTTTATGAAACTGATATGACAGAATAAATTATAGTACAAGTATAACTAATAGCATCTTAGTATTTGGCTCAAATATCCTATTACAAGCATATTTGAGCCAAATACTAAGATGCTACTAGACGAGGTGATTGTATGTATTGTCAAAATCTACCAATGATTGGACTATGTGACGCGAACGTTATATAAATGGACGACTTATTTAGGTCAGAATACGTTACCATACAATGAAGAGGGCAATCAACTATATAAAATTCATCAACGCTGAAATTATTTCTGCTTCTTCTACTGATTGCTTGCCTGCAGTACTAAAATGCATAGCAATTTAATGGCATTCAACTATATTAAAAGCTTGTTCAACTGGAATTAAAGCTTAAAAATGCACGAGTGCTGTCTAGCTTGGTTAAACGCATTTAAAATGCAAATGACCAGCCCACTTCTAGCGCTTGGAGCTTTAGTACGTAGCAACATAAAACCTTTATTATTTCTTTGTAAAATGCTCGCAAAGCATATATAGTCTAGAAAAATCAATATTTAACTTCGGGGTAACGACCCGAGCCATATGCTTTTTTACAGATTTAATAATAGTGTTCACTTTCATATTATGGGGTGTAAATCTGCCGAAGGTTGTGGTGGTAATTTGAGTTTAAATACAGGCTAGGTTACTAATGATGGTATTTTCATAGTCCAGTATGGAAGTATGGTATTTGAAAAGGACTACTTTCTTCTAATCAAGATGTATTTAATTTATTGAGTATAGAACTATAGAATAAAAAGTGTACTATGAACTCAAATATGTTTGATTGATATAACTGATGAAGTAAAACCTATGATAATGTGAAATAAGTAGGTAGGTACTACGTTCATTCTGCCTTAAAGGGATACCTTGAATAATCTCTTTACTGGCACACATGAACATTCAAAATTGTTTATTTTTATCGAAGTCTTCACGTGAATTCTATAAAACGTAATGAATCATTCAGACACTAAAGATGAAATAGAAATTGGCTGTAATTCAAAAACGTTCGAGGTTTAACTCAATCAGTAGACAACAATAGGTGCTTCCCAAGAAGAAACTATGAAACTAATGGCGCATGTGGTATAAAACACAGACATATAATTTTTCGAGGTATAAAACAATAGTTTAGTGCGGTGCTGTTAGTTAAAATATTTCGAAAATGATGGGAAAGGAAATAATAATGGTTTGGGAATGCAGTATTTGTGTTTAGGTCTGTGGTGTTTCAGTAAAATATGACGCGTAAATCTTTATAATGTTGCACTCATTGCACCTATAAAATATATGATCGCGAATAATTTATGATCGAGTCATATGAACAACGGGTATCCTCTACCAGAGATAATAATACAAGTAGCTCTACCAACACTAGTTATGAGAATGTATGACTCGAGAAAACTGAAACTTATCAAATATGATACGTTGTTATAATTCAATTCCATTATAACATCAAGTTTGATAACTGGTTTACAAACAGAAAAATATTTCCCAAACTATTTTTTAATATTTGTTGGGTTACTGGGTTATCCCTATCCCTACATATAATAAATGTGTAACTCTGGTGCACTACGGAACACACACATAATTATACCAAATGTAATTTATTCCATAGGTTCTATTGTTCAAAAAATATCGCTTGCGCGATGCAGACCCGCGGCGCTTTGCCCTTTTTCCATACATTATCTCATTTTATTTATATCAGCGCCATCTAGGGACTCTGATGTGTCGTTGTTTGTTTTTTACGACTGAACTCCTAAAATACTGAACTGATTTTCATGCAGGTTTCACTAATATGCTTAGAAGTACCCGGCGCTTCAAATAGGATATATTAAAATTGTAATGTCATTATTTTTTTTGCTCAAAAGTATTAATATTTCATTACGAAACGAAACAGAATTTTAAACAACACGGCTGCTTTATGGTTAGTTTTTTTTTTGCTACTGACGGTAACTTTATGGGCACAAATTAAAGAAAAAATTTTTGTGTAAGGATATGACCAAAGAGTGATATAACCGCTACTCTATGAGTTAACCTTCTTTGTTACCTATCCATAACGTAACTTTGATAGTAGTTCAACATCCGAAAGTTCATTATAATCAATTTTCGTAGTAAATATGCAATAAACAGCGTATTGAAACTATCAAAATAATTTATAATTTTTCTATTTAAGCCATTGCAGGTTGTTCGGCGTTTTCAGAGTAAATTAGATAGGTACTTACATACCAAAAAAATTAATTTTTTAATTCTCTGCTTACATAATTCAAATTTTTATTCAGTTTTTCGATTTAAAGGGTTCTAGCCTTTGGATTTACTTCCTGGGTGTGATTTTACAAGCAGTAAAACTGGGTGTGGCTGATAGAAAACCTTTTGCGGTGTTTACCAAACGGAGTCAAGTTCTAAGATGAGGTTTCAAAAGTTTTTATAAATAAAATCATTTCTTCATTCCTATGCAATGTAGGAATATACCTACTATGCAGAACAAAGACCAGAGTTTATGGAAAAAACAAAAGTAGTGCGATCCTTAATGCTGTGAATATTCGACAGTTTTCACATTTTCTGTATAAACCATAGACTTAAAAGTAAATAGGGCGAATTCTGTAGTAGGTACAGGCATCTTTTTAGAATGTGACACAAGTGATATCTGCTGGCTGGCTGGCTCTGCAAAAATATAACACCTCAAACCTTAGATGTAAATAAATAAATAAGATGTAGGTTAAATAGATTTGCCTCAAAACGATATTTTTGTGCTTCTTTAATACCTTTTATTGGCAACATATATAATAAATGTAATGCAAGTATGACGAAATACCGAATACCACAGAGCATTGCAAAAATTACGCTTATTTTTTTTTAGCGCAGGCTTATTTGGCGCAAGGAACTTGGCCGTATTCATTTGTTTTTTTCTCTGATCTGTGGGCGTATATTGGCTCGGCGCAAACGGGCCACTTTTCTCTAATCTGTGCGGGCCACAGACCACAGCCACCGGTGGCTGTCGTGCGCCATCACAGATTAGAGAAAAAAACAAATGACTTGCGCCACCGCCATACTTTCGCAGCAGTAGCGGTAGCGTGTGACAGTCATCGGTGTTTATGTAGTCCAACGCGTGGCAACGCCGCGGGCAGAAGCTAATTACATCTAAAGATTTACCTTACTTCCAGAAAACCAATAACTATTATAATGAGAAAAGAAAAGATATCTTACCGTTATAGGATCTTTCAACATCTGCTCGATCTGTGCATGTTTAAAGAAAATATTTCCATGTGATATTCTCCACAGCATTCTTTCAAATGCAGGCACCCTGGTAGTAGCCACAACTCCAGCGATGAACCCAAGGTGTTCAAGTACGGCATCGTTGTTGTACATTTGAACTGATGCTGATATCTTCCTAGCTGCACTGTGGTCTTGGAAGAAGGTCTGGGTCTTCTCAATGAGAAGTTTTAACTCGATTAGTGAGAGGTAATCGCTTTTTAAGTTGCGAGCATTGCGTGTGATCTCTTGGATTTCTGATTCGATGTAGTCTATTCTTTCCTGGAAAAAGAGATTCTTGGTTTGAAAGTAAACTAAAGTTATTGTTAGTAGGATGTCGTCAAATATTGCTAAAACGAACTAACTATGAACTACCCCTCTTTCGTTATAGACGCAACCGATATATTAATACCACCATTAAAGAAAATTACTAATAAAAAACAGCTTTTCCATAAAGCAGACTATATGGCCATCAATAACTTCTTTTTAAATAGGGATTGGCAGGAAACTCTAATGGCCTGTAGTGTGGAGGATGCAGTAACTAATTTATATGCAAACTTTCGGGAAGCTATTGAACGATATGTACCGCACGTTATTACATCAAACTCTTACGTATATCCAGTCTGGTACACTAGAGAGCTGATAAACTTAATCAAAGAAAAAGCCAAAGCTCATTCCAACTGGAAAAGATATAATAATAAAATGGAATATCAGGAATTTTCTGAGTTAAGAGCTAAGGTAAAATCGTTACAGGATTCCTGCTACAAATCGTACATTAAGCTCTCTGAGGAAAGGATCAAATTATGCCCTAAGCTTTTCTGGTCCTATGTTAAATCAAAGAGGAAAAACAATACCGATTATCCTAAATTAATGTTTTACAATGATAGACAACTAAGTAATGAGAAAGAAGTGTGCTTGGCTTTTAATCAGTTCTTCTGCAAAAATTTTAGTACTCCTACATCTAATGAATTCATTGCGATACCTGAAATAAGCACGGGTACTGACAATCTTCATACTATAAACGTTAAGGTAGATTTTGTTTTAAGATTGCTCCAGAGTGTTGACCCAAACAAGGGTGCCGGTAGTGACCAAATTCCTCCTTTGTTCTATGCCAATTGTGCGGAATCTCTTGCAATACCTATTACTTATGTGTTTAATAGATGTCTTCGTGAAGGTTTCTTTCCGAAGATATGGAAAACCGCTCACATTGTTCCAATACATAAGAAGGGTAAAAAAACAGCAATTGAAAATTATCGTCCTATATCAATTTTAAATACTCTAGGCAAACTTATGGAAAAAACTGTACATCATTATCTCTATCCTTTCATTCATCAAAATATTCCTCATCAACAGCATGGTTTCATTAAGGGTCGGTCTACGAATACAAACTTGGCAATTTTCACTAATGACGTTTTGAGGGGTATGGATGGTGGCTCTCAGGTTGATGTGATCTACACGGACTTCGAGAAAGCCTTCGACCGTGTAGATCACAACATCTTGCTCCGCAAACTCCAGGAACTAGGTATCTGTGGTGACCTGCTCAGATGGACTGAGTCTTATCTGCGTAATCGTTGCCAAGCAGTTGTCGTGGGTGGACATCGTTCTGACTTCATGGGTGTCCCTTCCGGCGTCCCACAGGGTTCAATTCTGGCTCCTCTGCTCTATGCAGCTTATTTGTATGATGTTGGTAAATGTTTTCAAACCTCCAGCTACCTAATGTATGCAGATGATACAAAAATATACTACAATATTAAATCACAATCTGATTGTGACAAACTACAGCGTGATTTAGATAGATTAAATCATTACTATTCAGCAAACAGGATTACTATTAATGTCAGTAAATGTATGCTAATAACTTTTACTAGAAAGAGACAACCTATCAGCTATGAATACAAAATTTCGAACACCACTATTTTGAGAACGCAGCGAGTTAGAGACTTAGGTGTACTCCTAGATCACAAATTATCTTTTAGCGAACATGTATCTGACATTGTTAGTAGATCTTATAAGAACCTTGGTTTTATTTTGCGTATTAGTAAACCATTTTCAGATATAGCATGTCTAAAAATACTTTATTTCGCATACGTTAGAAGTATTCTTGAATATTGCTGCAATATTTGGAGCCCACAGTATATAACATACATAGAGGATATTGAAAAAATTCAATCAAAATTTTTAAAGCACTTAAGCTACCGGTCATACTACAAATATGGAACCTATGAGGAGGCGTGTAAATTTCACAATATTATCTCACTTAAAGAAAGGCGAACGCTTTTAGATTTGCTATTCTTGCATAGCGTCTGTCATGGTGTAATCGACAGCACCCAGCTCACTGAGCAGTTCATGCGACTGCGAGCCCCATCAGTCCGCACGAGGCATACAACTTTGTTTTATGTCCCCCACGCACGTACTAACTATTACGAAAATTCGGTTATCTGTCGAACACAGGAAACATTTAACAATCGATTTGGCTCAGTAGATGTTTTCAACTGTAAAAAACAACAATTCAAGAACTTTGTGTT
This sequence comes from Ennomos quercinarius, assembly GCA_910589525.2. Classification (NCBI taxonomy): domain Eukaryota; kingdom Metazoa; phylum Arthropoda; class Insecta; order Lepidoptera; family Geometridae; genus Ennomos; species Ennomos quercinarius. The sequence goes on from OU342497.1 coordinate 15,038,748, forward strand.
GAACATTATTAAGTATGAATGTTATTAAACTTTAGGTATGTTAACGTGGTGTTGTACATTGTAATAATATATCTAGTGCACTTCTGCACATCACTCAAACCCATTCACGCACACTGCTACAAATAAATTGAATGTCTTCAATTGTTATGCAATAAAATTCATAATAGCTGTTGTTAGTTATAAATTTTAATCACCTTTTTGTGTTTACCTACTTGCTTGCTTATTTATGTGTACGTACTACTACTCTCTTTTCTTTTTATGTTTATAAATAAAAAAAGTGAATCTGTAATTGGATGTATGACCTAGCAGTAAGTAAAATGTACCTTATCTTAAGATCTGTAGATTCTGTGAAATAAATAAATAAATAAATAAATAAATAAATAAATGAAGCTAAATTATCTAAGATTGTGCTATCATTCTGTTTGTCTGCGTATCTATCCGAGGCATCGTTAGCTCCCAAGTGTCGATTTGTTAATGTACCCAACGAATGCACCAGTTTAAATTATTTTTTGTAAGTTATTTGATAGAAAAAAGTGTTCTTACCTATTAAAGTATTACTCTAGCTAGTGAGGTGAGTCAGGGACTGCTTAAACTTTTATTTATAGTTTTACGTAGAAAAGCCCTGACTATTATTACTGGCAAAAATGGTTTCGTCTTTGTATTCCTTTGATGTATTGTAGTCATCATTGCCAAGGACTGAAATGACTAAACTATATAAGTACTTACATTTCTTTAAAAGCATTGATCGATACCATTGTATGAACAGTGATTGTTGTAGCGATTACATGTTTTTCAAAACTGAGAAATGGAGCTCATGTGTCAGATACATTAAGCTTCAAAGTTATTGGTGTTCCTTATTTATATACCTAAGCTAGACATCAGTAAGTATATTCTTTAAGCTCTTAAATTCTCAAAGAACAAGCATCTTTTGTTGTCAATGAGATTAGATTAGAATGTCTACCGCAGACGGATATATGTACACGCTACTATCCGATATTAGCTGTTCTCTCTTGGAAAGTATGGAAGAAAGACCTACTGTTTCACTGTTATCAATATTGTTATTGTTATTAAAGAAATGAGCCATCGTGTGTCAATGTTCAATAAATTGTAAGCCAATTACGTAAGTAATAGATAGCCTCTGTTAAACAATTATATCAATAGAGATGTCTATGTGTCAAAAATCATAATAACCGAAAATAAACCAGTGTTCCACTGATGCTCTAGGAAAAGTTTCATCAAATATGACCAATTAGTTAAATGTGTCAATAATAACACGATGGATGCAGGAGTCGAGCAGCCGTTCAAAGTGGCGCTCTGTCAGGGAGGCCTATTTTCAGCAGTGGACGTCTTCATGCTGTTGCTGACGATGGTGATGATCAATGATAAACGTTTACTAAAGCCAATAGATTCTTGTCGCATCAAAACTAATAAAGTTTAATTTAACTCTTTACATTAAGTACGCAGCGTAGGCCGGCCCCCCACTCGGTGGACTGACGACCTGGTGAAAGCCGCGGGGAGCCGATGGATGCAGGAGGCGAGCAGCCGCTCAAGGTGGCGTGCTCTGGGGGAGGCCTATGTTCAGCAGTGGACGTCTTCAGACTGTTAATGATGATGATGACATTAAGTACCTACTTTACATATATTTTTTACCTCAAGTATGTTAATCTCTCGGGGAGTCAAGACCCGTGGAGAGAGCTTCGGCGGAGGAGGTGGTTCTGGAAGTTCTGCCCAAACCCAACGAAGCTTTCTTTCCATCTCACTACATCTTCTGACTTCGGTGACGTACCGTCTTTGGAAGTCGTTGACGTGAGGATTGAGCTGTGGAAAGAAAATATTATGGTTTCAAGCCAAAATAAATAAAAATCCAAGTAGCCCTTCATAGTGGCATTCTAAAATAGGGAAGGCGTATGTTCAGCAGTGGCGATGATGATGAGAGGTGAGTTAAAACATGTTAATAAAACATCACAGTGAAAACTGTATAAGTAATTTGTCAAGTTTTAGTATGTTTTGGTCACTTAACAGTTTTATGTGGCAGAGAGAATTCAATTATAGGAAAACTTCTATCAGTCCATTACTGACGTTTGAAAGTACCGCAGTACAAGATCCATCCAATAACCGAATTGGCACTCAATGGCGCAATTACAGTTTATATGCATTTTATCGCCACCACTCCTCTGTAGCACCCGGAATCGGAGAAGCTTAGGGCAAGAAGTTTTGGGCCTTCGGTGTCGATAATCGATATCGAGTATTTAGTTTGGTGTCGGATAAACATGAGAGTATCTATCATAATACTTGCGCTTAATATTAAGTACGCGCAGAACTCCTTTAAACTTCTGCACGAATTTCGCTGAAATAGGTATACTCAGTCTCGAGTCTCAGTAGTCGAGTTGCTGGATTCTTACTTCCTGAGTTTTTGGGTTCCAGGTGGAATTTGAAACGTTATAAAGAACAGATTATAGTTTTTGTGGCGATTCCGAATATGTATCTAACTCAATTTTGCCAATAACGTTAGTTATTTCACTATGAGGGCAGTAATTTACATTTACCGTGTATTTCAACTTCCGAATCTTAACCCTTTGGCTCAGAATGCGAAAAGATTTGTCATCGTCAATTATTATGACATTAAAATTGACATATTTTTTTTGTATTGTTTTCTTTGCTTTTTGCAATGACATATTTTATGGGGAAGAAAAAGATAATAACAGTAATCGTTCTTAAGTTTCAAATATCTGCCAACCGCGGCTATGACAGCTGCGAGCCGTAAGTATTATGTTATTCAATTTATTCGCAGTACTTAGTTTTGAATACTGAGTACACGATACCTCTGTATCACGTATCGACAACTGTTTAGTAGAGCTTGTCGAATCTCTAGTAAGGCCATAACTCATCAATGTAATATGATGGGCCCCGTAGCTTTTATTGGTCCTCTCATTTATAGCCATTTTCTTTTGTATTACTGGCCTAAAAATATTTATTGGCTTACGGGTTTTGTGTTACATTATGACTGTTATCAGTATTACCTGGACTATTATGTCTTTTTTGCTTTTTTATATCAGAACGTGGTTATTTATTAGAAACTGATATAAATTCTCTTTTAAATAATCGTTGCAAATCAAATTCTTCAGGTACCTTTTTATCAAGCTCTATCGATTCTTTCTAAATATACTTTTAATTAAATCCACTATGTTTTATTACGAAGCAGGTAAGGTCATAGAACCGTATCAAATAAGCATATCAACAAAGGTCATTCCTAAATTATTTCTGTCTGTTACCTACTTCTGTTTTAGTATCTGTTATTAGAATACTTTACCCGTTGAATGACACTGTCTTTGGAATAAGTAGAGTTCATTGTTTTGGTCAAGTGTTGCCTCGACCAGAAGAGAAGATTATTGCGGAAACAACTAACCCCCGGTTTCTCATACGTTTTTCAAACTCATGTTAACTTAACATACAAAATACTATACCTACGCTCATTGGTTGACGATAGCCGATGATCAACAAGCAACCAATGAGCTTTCAGTATTTTTAAGTTGACATGAGTTTTACTTTAATAAACGCACGAAAGCCAAAAAAAAGCAAAAGTTTTAAACTTAAATGATTCTACTTTACTCTGATTTGCTTGTGTGAACAAAACTAAACTTGAACTAGAAGAAACACAATCAGAAATCAGAAATTGCTGGCATCCTATTGGCTCATTCCTGTCAGAAAGACCATTTTGCCTATATAGGTGTGGGTTAACTTAAAGCGAGCTTGTGGTATCACTTGTGGCTTGATTTTGTAAGCCCTAGGCCTAAGTGCCCTAGGCCTAGGTGTGTAATTAATTATCTTTCTACCAAGTTTATAACTAGAGTTGCTTGACAGTATAATATAATTAACCTAGCTGTGTTAATAAGTAGAATAAAACATTTATTGTTTGAATACAGTGAATACAGTTTGAATATAAAATTACATTTCGTCGGGGATAGTGCAATAGCGCGTAAAACGCCCTGGTAATGTACACAGATACGCGCTATTGCACTATCCCCGACGATTTCTAAAATTTTCAATTGTACTTTTTATAAAAGTTATCCCAAAACGTCATTGAAAAATTCTCCAAAATGTCAATTGCCTTCACCAACATCTAGGTACATTCTAACAGTGGTATTCATAGTCAACGGGTGAACAAACCCCCAAAATCCATCATTCAACTTTCACGTAGAGGTTAAATGTTGAATCGTTCTTCTTACACTTTCATAAACAATCGCTGGAGAGACCCCTAACTAAATGGCAGTTCAACACATATTTTTTCTCTAATCTGTGCATTTCAATCATGTTGTCTATGAAAATTTTCTCGGGTGTCATTTTGACATGATTATGACCAATGACGCGGCCTTATCAAAGCAAGGGGACCGTTTGGTTGACGAAATTCGGACAATCAGCATCCAGCCCCTGACAATGTCAATTTAGGGGTTACTTTTGTTTATGAAATGCATAAAGCTAGAATTCGCTACATAGCGCTTGAATCATCCCCTAGAGGAGCCCCCAACTTGACTATGAATTCCAGTGTAAGTCAAATGAATTTATTCATACAATAAATCAACTACAGACCGTTCACCGTAAGATGTCCCCTGATGTACTTATATTATTTAAAAATATGCAAGTATTATCGTAAATGTAATATAATATGTAAGCATTATCTAAACTTGTATATACCCACCACAATCACATCAGGGGGACATATTACGTTGAACGGTCGGTATATCGGTATACCTATAATATAGCCTGTGAATATGATGTTCAAGAGTCCTTTATGACAAACGATAACAATATCAAAACGTCCATAAACCAATTCCCAACAAAAGTCACGAGGCAGACCCGTGATATTGTAGCAGGATGCGCAGAGGTGGGGATGTCATTGTCATTTCAATTAAAAACAATAACTGGTCACGATAGAACTTGTCGCGGTCAGAGGATGGTGAATACTCTGTAAATTGAGCTAACTGTATGACCCTGTCGGAGCTGTGAGCCCGTCATCTGTATGTAGGAACGATACGAATAGGGTACCGCGGCGTTTGGTTGGCTTTTCAGATTGGTAAGATTGTGCGCGTTCGCTAACGCATCGTAATAGAGTAGTAAGATCTGTTAATTCATTTCTCATCAATTCTTCAGAGAAACATGCCAACCCACACCTCTTACAAAATTGAAAGTCCATACACTACCCGCTTTATGCGTTCCTTTTTCCTTCGGACTTATAAATGTGGAACGACCTGCCAACCTCGGTCTTTCCATAGGTTACAACATGGAGTATATCAAAAAGGGTATCAATAGGTTTTTAAGGATCTGCAATGCATCATCAGCGTCGTCGCTGTTGTGGATGCCTTAGGTGACGGTGACCACTTACCATCAGGTGGCTCGTTTGCCCCTCAAAGTGCAAAAAAGTACATAAGAGAGATAGTTGGCGGAAATATTGCGCCTAATGAGTTTGTTTCTAGCATAAAAAATTAGTAGTCTCCGTGCTCCTTCATAAAGACACTAATTTCCTAGCACTTAAAAAATTCTGTTGGATCAATGAAAATGCTACCATATCCATTAAAAAAGTTGCTCTATATTCTATCAATAGAAACAAAATATGAATATAGATTGATTCATCTTTACCTTGCCTTGTGATTAATGATGTTTCTGATTCAAGTACTTATGAGCTTTGATTTTCTCTCTCATCAGTATCTTAGTACTACGGATTACCGTTACTAGTACTGGGATTGGCAGAAAGCCAGCCTGATGGAAGCCTGTTATCAAACTGTCCTACACAGCATCGGCACGAGTTGCTCCAACAATTGCTAAAACGTTAGAGGGGCCACAAGTGCTTGCAATTCCACTGGCAGCTCAATTGCCGTTCCAGGCGGCGGACAGTAATGGAAGCGTTATCTATTTGGCAACAGAACTAGGATGACTAGTTGGATGATTGTGGTTTAGTTCCTTGTAGTAACAACCTGGAGTCAATCTTTTCAGTGTAAGCCATTAAACTTATGTTGAATATTTGTGACTAATATGCACATTTCATTAGAAGAATTATCTTTAATTACTCCTCTACCGAGGAGAATGCTGCTGCCCGTTCCCTGTATATTAACTTAGCCGGCTTTTTCCCATAAAAATCTTCTGCGATCACTAAGACGCCTGCCAAGCGTGGTGATTATGGCGAACTCCCAGCATCAAAAATGGGGTTTTACGGGAGAGGCCTATGTTCAGCAATGTGGACGTCATCCGGCTGATGCAATGATGTGATGTACGAAACGCTAGTGAATTTACAGGCTGCCTCTAGTTATGTATACAAAGAGTCAATCATACGCAGGTTCTTAAAGTTTATCCAAACCAATACTTATACCTCAGTCCGCCTGTCTCACTGTCTGTTTGTTACCTTATAAGGACTAAACAACTAAACCGATTTCGATGTGATTTGTTCTGAAGATAATTATTAAACCCTGAGGATAGATATATTGATACTTTTATCGCAATAAACTGTAGTTGACCATGGGCACAGCAACCTGGTTCAGCCATAAATAGGATCACCGACTTGTAAATGATATCCTGTGATTGGATATTTTCCGTAAGCGATAGGAAGTAAGTAATAGTGTCTCAGTATGTTCTTCAAATAGATTTTCAGGTAAAACTTTACTGAGTGTACATAACACACCTTGTAACCCCTTACCACGATTTTAGGGTGCGACGTCGTTATGTAGATTTGACATACGCACACTAGGGATTGCGCATCTAATCTTTATAATAGTATTTATTATAATGGAATTCCTCGAAAACTATGAAATTCACCAAACATTTTTCGTAAAATAAACAGAATGCCTGAGCCTGCGACTTGTGGAACTGAAACGTGGTCTCTTACTGTTGGCCTCATTAGTAAGCTCAATATCATGCAACGCGCTATGGAGAGAGCTATGCTCGGTGTTTCCCTGCAAGATAAGATCCGAAATGTGGAAAACCGCAAGAGAACTAAAGTGATCAATATAGCTCTTAGAATTGGCATGTTGAAATGGCAATGGGCATTCAGGAAGCGAGCCATCGCTCAAAGTGACGCTCTCTATGGGAGGTCTATCTTCAGCAGTGGACGTCTTCAGACTGTTGATGATAATGATGATGATGAAACGGAATGCAACGTACTTATCGAAAGACTTTTGATTTTAATGACAAGTCGAGCGATATCAACGTGTTTGATAGTCTCTGTGGTGTTGTGGTTGAGCATCTGATGGTGAGAGGCGGCGGGTTTGGTTCCCGTGACAGGACAAGTGGTTGTGCACAGTAAAAAAGCGCAAATACAAGTTCTGTTTCTAGGTGTTGTGGGACTACGATCCTCATATTTTTTGAGTCCCTAGAAACTGCTAAGTACGATAGCAACTGCGAGTGACGGCTTAACGTATCTTCCAAAGCATGGTAGCTCCTATATTTATATTATACTGGTATTGGTTAAGACATATCCGTTTTGGCAACGACACTACCAGTTGTACTACCATACCGTATCTACAGATCACTAAACCTGTGCGAACCAGGACACACAGAGTCAGTATTCATGATATCCAATGAATGATCCCCAATTTTTCAATTATGCACTTTCAGCCTCAACGCGACCTTAACAAGGCCGATGAGACCCGTTATAATGCATTTAAGTTTACGACCCACTGGCACGAAAGGATCACAAAAGTAGTTCTTCCTTTGCATGACCAGGAGAGCAGATACTTCCGTCTCTGTCCTAAATGCCCTATTATTTATGTGCGGCCTATGGGCGGGCTCCCTGGTTCCGTGGTATCGTGCCGCGGGAGTGTCCATGGTGTCGTGACCAGCATATCGATTGCAGCTTGCGCTATTCAGCTGTTCGTGATTCGGAAAGGTTACATCCAAATTAAGGTTAATGGTCTTATATGATGAGGTTTGGGATTGGAGTGATTTATAAGATGCTTTTGTTTCATTGGCAGAAAAATTAATATGTTTGTGTGACTCTGAAGAAGACTAAAGCACGGCAGGTTTTTACAACTTTTGCACCTCTCTTATGTACCTAACAACTACTTATGTTTAAAGTTGTTAGAATCCGCGTTAAATTTTTAAAGCCCAAGCCCTGTTTATTATTTATTACGATTATCTGTTAATAAATTTGTCCTCCATTATTATTTATCTTTACCTTAGAGCATACATACACACTTATGTATACTCTATGGTATTAACTATCACGTATAAATGAATCGATAAGTCCAAGTCATTGGACCTCTTATCAATACCAGAAAATAATTTATTTGGTAATAGCTGATAACTGTCAGTTCACGGATACACAGAAAAACATAGGTTTGTTTAAACTATGTAAATATGGTTAATATTATGCACCCGATTTTACCCGAGGAGATCCGCAGGAGAACTAAACTGACCAATATAGCTCTTAGAATTAGGAAGTTGAAATGGCAATGGGCAGGCCACATCGCTCGTAGGTACTACTGACAACCGATGGGGAAGAAATGTTCTCGAGTGGCGACCACGAACCTGAAGACGCAGCGTAGGCCGGGCCCCACGAGGTGGACCGACGACCTGGTGAAAGCCGCGGGGAGCCGATGGATGCAGGACGCGAGCAGCCCCTCAAGGTGGCGTGCTCTGGGGGAGGCCTATGTTCGACAGTGGACGTCTTCAGGCTGTTGATGACGATGATGATGACCCAATTTTAAATAAACTTCTATGGCTCTGAGCTCTACGTAGTAGCTCTAGTTGGGGGCATGATGAATGAACCGGTAATCTTTATTACTTACCCTACTAATGTTATTATTATATGCAAAAATGCGGTATTCTAACAAACATAAATATGAAAGATTGATCTTACACAAACGTTTGTCGATATTGATATTCTACCTAATACATCGAACAAGACTTACGAGCTGCTGTTCTTATGAACATTTAGTATGTGGATAAGCCAATGTTTGGTATTTTAATCCACGAATGCTTTAGTACATCATCAATCAATAGTATCCACATTTAATACAGTTATGTAATATATACAAACTAATACGATCGTTGGCTTCACGACATATCACGATGTTGAGGTGAAGGCCGCCTAAAGTTCAGCGTTTACCTACGTATAGTATACGCGTAAAAAAGTAAGTAAGTAGGTGGTCATCTATAGTAAGTCTGTATAGTTATAAGTACAAGAAAGTTTTGGCTTGGCAGCACCAGGTTACCCGTTTCCTGCGGAAGCAGTTTCGCAATAAAAACATTCATTCGTTGATCTGTGTGTAAGGAATATGTGCGATAAACATCAAAATTGCAGTGAAAGCAATCCATCATCCATACAATCTAGAATAAGTCTAGTCTTTTTAAGTAAAGATCTCATGAGCAAGCGTGCTCCACACCGGTACCTTAGACAACTTCATCACTTCCCGGCACTTGAGATGTTGTCAAACGTATAATTGAATAACTCAAGTTTAAAGCAGACACCCTTTTTCTATTACATGTAAATATAAGTATTCTTATATTCATAACTTTTCTCATTTTCTCAAATTTTAAACAAAGGCACAGATAGTATAAACACAGGTATTACTTATGCCTGTATACATAAGACCTATGTTCAGCAGTGAACGTCTATCTTCAGGCTGTTGGTGATGATGATGATATACATAATATTTCCTAAACACAATAATTAACTCATGTATTGTAGGAAAAGGTATATCGGAAATCGTAGGCGTATCGTAGTAGTATTTGCTCCTATTTAAAATTCTCCATTCATCTCAATAGGTGTAGGAGTTCCATAACGAAGAACAAATTGAGCAATCACGCACGAAGATTTACGATTTCATCCAGTTTTTTTACTGTTTCCGCCTATTAGTGTGCCGGTGGAATGAATGGTGAGGAAGCATTCCTGAAATATTTGCCATGACTAAACATAGTGGGCAAGATCAGGCATGTCAGTGGACTGTTAAAAATAGGAGTTCCAAAATAGCCATGTCACACTAAATGGTTCTGAGAAATGCCGATGCCCACAACGCTGTAAAATGTCAAGTTTATACTGCTACTACAGGTGCTCCACGGGTTCATTCCCAAATTTACTAAACTTCCCTCAAAAACTTTTAGATTTTTGGGATAAAAAGTGGACAGGGATTTAGGGTAATATTTATTTTGTCTACTTTGCGCATTGTAGACTTTATATTTATAGTAGTTTAGACTGGCCTGATAACTCAGTTGGTAGTAGCTCTGCCTTCTGCTGTGGGTTCGATTCCCACCCGGGACAAAGATTTGTGTGATGAACATAGGTGTTTGTTCTGTGTCTGGGTGTCATATTGTATTCTATGTATGTATTTACAAAACAAAAGTATATAAGTATTGTATCAGTTATCTGGTTTCCATAGTACAAGCTATAATGCTTAGTTTGGGGCTAGATGGCGCTGTGTGAAATGTCCACACATATTTATTTATTTATTTATTTATTTATAGTAGGTCAAAGCACTACAAATCTAACTCAATTTTTTATGTAAACGAATAACTTGATGAGCCATTCATTTTTTTTTTAATTTTTATGCGTAGCCATTTGTCCACTGTCTCTGTAAATACTGTGTCTGACGCGGCCTACGGTGGTGCATGCTTGTCTAGATGATACCTGTTACTCTTGACTTGAAGACTCCCAGGTTATAGTTAGTTCACCTGAACCTAAGTGATACGGCTGCTTTTAACAAGTGCAGTGCCAATTGATAGCAAACTTGCTATTTTTATTTGGTCAAGATAAGAAACTATAAAATAGGTAAAAAAAGCAAAGCAACTCACATCTCTAAACTGAGCAATGCCCGCTTCTCCAAGTTCATACATCGATACATAGGCAGCTTCTGGTTGGACAAACAGCTGGCATAGCACCATTTCTTCGCTGCGGAACATTGCGCCCATGACGACTGCTGGTGTTTGGCCTCTGTGGAAGAGAAAATGTTATTGAAGCTATGTTAACTTTAGACCACTTTTTGTGATGTTGAGCCTCATCATGAGCTTACGAGCTTTTGTTAGGAACTATTGTGATAGCTGTTTCATTGAAAAAAGTAGAGACAATACATTCTCTCTCGTCAGATTTCTACATAAGCCTGTTATGGTTTGATCTTATTCTGCTCCAATTGCAATTTTTACCCCTTTGGTCGTTTATGAAACCGGAGGTTCGTAACCAGTTACGGTAGAAGAAAAATTCTTCACACGATACTATAGTTACTGTGGAATACGTATTTTAAACATAAGTAATTTCATTTGTTTTAATTTGCTGCTCGTAAGACATCCTGAGCACCTGACGAGATATACACAGATGTAAAGTCTAAAAGAATTTTATGCTTCCGTCACTGCATATAGAATTATACATACATAAAATATAGGTATTATTCACAAATGTAACCATACCATATGTTTTTAGTTAACGGGACTTTCGGTCCATCCTATAGTCTGTGCTCCCTTGCTAATAAACATTGTGTAGCGGACCAATAGTTATTTTGTGTTTTGTTTCTCGCTATCAAGTTTAAAATGGGCATATATAAAACAAGAGAAAACACTAAGTAGCTATTCCACTGCTATGTAGTATTTATTAGTAACTAATACCTAGTTTAAGAAAATGAAACAGTGAACGACTTCCTAAACAAGATCTGCCAGCACAAACAATTTACATGAGCCTATTTCACAAAATGAACTTAAGTAGTTCTTTTCAGAAAGATAATAAATAAGCTATTAATGGTATAACGTGTTACATCTCATTAGAATTTATTGTTGTTTTGACAGCTGCTCTTTTCGTTCTGTTTGCGTGGACAGACGTTTATTTAGCTCGTCAGGGATGTTGGTAATTGGGATTAGAAACTATTTTCTTTCTTGTTATTCAGTTCGTCGAGCTTCTGTAGAAGTTTAACAGACGCGGTTGGAATTGGATCTCAAGAACGTAGATATCTATTGTTGTACCTGCTATTATTCCAATGGCACATGTCCCGCGACTTTGTTGCGATATCAAAAATATCTCGGCGATCGAATGGTACCGATTCATTGTAATATCTTAGTTCCATATTATATTGCTGTGTGGTCTCGGCACTAGAATAGGACCATTCCAAATCTCTTTCCGTGGGTGCCGTAAAAGCCAGCTAAGGGAATATCCTAGTGGGAAAGCAGCATTCCCCTCGGTCAGCAATAATATAATCTACTGAGACTGAGATACCAAGACGATTGGCAGGCGTGGTGATTATGCGATAAGCCAATATTCAGCTGTGGACAGACCGGCAGACGGAGACCACATTTATGAGTAGATTCTTATAGATCTCTCTTTTCATCTAGAACATCTTCTTTAAAATCATATTTTTCTGAAATGCATAAGTTTGATTGTAAATAAATCAATTCAATAATATTATTATAATTTCAAATGGAAGCTTCAAAATATGAACACTTTGATTTATATGTCCACAGAGAGTATCCATCAGTAACTACACTCGTACGTAATCATAATAACAAATCATTCGAAAATATCATCATTAATTTAACCCCTAATAAAAGTCATGTGGTCTGGAATCTAGTTCATACAGACAGACATACACCTACACAGATAAATGCTAACGACACGGCAGACGCGAGTAATAGAAATATAGGTAGAGCTAGAGGTACACATTCGAACTTTTTTGATACTAAAAGATAAGGTATTTCTCAAATATAAAACATTTGCCAGAGACTTATAGATTTCCCTCGGTAATACAGCGAAACACATTTACCTAATTACTATTTCAAAATAGAGATTTTCGTTTGATGTACCACAGAGCTAATGTTATAGTCGGTAGTATCGATATTAATAATTATGGGTTTATGGGAATCCGGTATTAATTACAGGCATCACCTAGATCAAAGGTGTTGAAACAATTGAAAACTAATGCCAATATCAGGCTAATATGAAAAAGACATGCTGTTAGGTTACTGTAAAAGTGAATGTTGAACCTACCAAAATCAAGTAGAGAAGGCAGGCGACGGAGACCACGAGGTATACTGAAACCATAGCACTATCGTTTCCCAATGAGGTTTATGAACGATTCAGTCATGACGTCGAAAAACTTCAAATCTTTCATGAACGTTCGTGAAACCGACGATGATTTGGGATCGACGTGAGGTCGATCCCAGTTCACCTCTAGACAATGTTCCTGAATGATATTAGGAAACGTGCAATAATGGAAAACAACCTCTTCTTCAGCATTACCCTAATTTCTTTTTCAAAACATTCTTGGAATCTAGATCATTAGCCAGACTGCCACCTACACGTCTGCATGCCAGTGACACTGCAGACTCAATGCAAGACGGTGGCCTTGCGGATACAGCGGATTTTATAACCATTCGAAATACGAAGGCAACGTCAGACAGAGCAGGTTTTATAAAACAGATTTGATAGAGTTAGTGGGTAGTGGCCGCGTCGTCACGAGAGCATCATCAGGTGAGACCGTCAAATGTAACCCTATCTATGATAAAAAAGTGGTACCATTGGTTAATATTTGAATTTTGATTGGAGTACTACCGTGTACTAAGTAAGTAAGTATATTATTTAAAAATATACATATGTTAGCAGTAATAATTCCAGTACCTACATACACAGTTAGCCAGCATGTTGGCTACGCTACCTACCGGTAGTGGGCTGGAGCATTTGGACTGTCTATAGGAAATCGCGGCTAGTATAGGTACATTCCATTATGTTCTTAGTAGTAGATAGTGTAGCTAATTTACTAGTTTTTAGTATTGTAGTAGTTAGATTAAAGAATAAAGGCACATTGCCCGTAAAAAAAATATGCAAGTAAAACATGTTAATCTGTGGCGGGTACATACAAGTTTAGATAATGCTTACATATTACTTTACATTTACGATAATACTTGCGTATTTTTAAATAATATAAGTACATCATCTTAACATTGAACGGTCTGTACTTCATACTTGACAACATGGCCGTAGGTAGGGGGGGGGGGGGGGGGGTTTGGGGGGGGAAGTTCTCGCGCTCACTCCGAGTGTATTTTGTTTTGTAACAAGCGCGTTTGTAATGACTGAAATGTAATTCACGTTTGAATTGCCATACGTGTTTTCTGAAATACGATACGGCGTATATGAAAATTTTCGTGCTCAGTTCGCTCGCGCTTTTAATATTTTTACTGTATTTTATTTTATAACAAGCGTGTTTGTACTGACTGAAATGTAATTCATGTTTGAATTGACATACGTGTTTCTGAAATACAATAGGTACATCACTATCTACAATATTTACGAGTTTGCTTCTTTTAGGTACTTAGATTTATGGAGAGCTAATAAAATTAGTACTTATGTGTAAAATCTATCTTATCACTCGAGTGCTGCGAAAGATTTCATACCAACTTTATCAGCTCTTCATACATTTACGTGTATAAGAAGCATTTTTTTGAGCGTTGTATATAATTATAGTAATCAAGCTGAACCCCTCCCCCCGGAGTTAACTCCTGGCTACGGCCCTGCTTGACGATATCGCATGTCAATAAAGATTGGTTTAGTAAAACAATGTAATTGTCAGATTAGATTAGCAGTGTTTATAAAGTGGTCTTATTGTTTCACAGGAGTGGCCAATATATAATAGCCGCATGTCATAAGTCATAACCATTACTTGATGAATCATGGATGAACATTTAATTGTCTATGAAACCTAATTTTAATTCAAAACTATTTTTATGCTGGAAATTGATCTTTCGAGCAGCTAAAAAATATCACATCACACATTACAAGCCGGAAGACGTCTACTGCTGAACACAGGCTTCCCCCCCAAAACGCCAGTGGCTTATCATAGTGGGGGATTTGTCAGCCGGGGCGAGACAGTGAATGCTAGCGCGACCCTATCTCGCTCCATCCCGGTGGCGGACGGATCTCCCGGGGGGAGGGGGGGTTTAATGAATTCTAGTCCCACATACCCCCTGCCGTCACCCCCGTGGTGGCGGGGAAGTGCGAAGGCATTTCCCCCCTCAAAAAAGGGGGACTTGCCATAATCAACACGCCTAGCAGGCAGCTTGGTGATCGCAGAAGACTTCAATGTACCGAAGAAAATGCTGCACCCACATCTTATTCGCAAAGAGTGATCACACGGCACAAAATATCATTACTATAAATATAAACCAACCAACTTAAACCAACAATATAAACCGACTTTGAAAATATGAAAATCTCGACAGTTAGCCACCTATTTCAATTGAATGTTTTTGTATTGAGTAACATCGGTAGTTTGAATGACATAATATGTTGAGTTATCTTAATTCCACTATCCACTGCTACTCCATGTTGCTCTAAATTACTGTTTTATGTTATAGGTTATGTTCGAGATTAATGAATGAAATGAAAACTATGGGTATCGGCCAAAAATATTCTACGGCATTACAGTTAGATATAACGACTGCATATCGGCTTTATTTACCTTTTAAGTCCTGTGTAAACAACTGTGTTCAAATCGCGAGAATTTAAGGAATCCAAAATATAAAAAGATCTATGGTGAATTCAGGAGAGTTGCAGAGGACATGGATTTGAAGTAATTCGTTCTTTTTTTCAAAAGAATAATGCAATTATCTTCATCTTTCCCTCAAGGAATAAAGAGAAAGTTGGATCTCTACTTACCTACTTCCCATTCATTAGCTATTAAGGGTACAGTTATAATGTCATCATCATCAGCCTGTTGAACATTAGGCCTCCTTCATAGAGTGCCACTTTGAACAGCTTCTTGCCACCTGCATCCATCGACTCCCCGCGGTTCTGACCTAGGGCATTATCGCGTAAGTCTGATGGAGATGGTAATCGTGTGCTCTCTTCGCTCTCGCTCGCACTCACGGACTTGTAAATTGGCGCGCGCAGGATGGCAGGCGAAGTCATGTCCATAACAGTTACGCGATAGGGGTGCAGGTCGTCGGTCCATCTAGTGGTAGGCCAGCCTACGCTGCGTCATCCGGTTCGTGGTCGCCACTCGAGAACTTCCTTTCTTCCCCATCGGTCGTCAGTTCTACGAGCGATGGCCCACTGCCGTTTCAAGTGGCTATATCTATAGAGCTATATCGGCCACTTTAGTTCTCCTGCAGATCTCCTCATTTCGGATCTTATCTCGCCAGGAAACTCCGAGCATCTTTACTTACTACCCCTTTATTCCTTAGTTAAAGAATATAAGGCTATAGTCGAATGTACTTTTCCTTTAAGGTATCCATCCATCAGGTGGTAGTAATAAATCAAGGCTAGGGCGTGAGCCTATCGGCTGGTACCGCTACCGGGAGAACACGACTGGAGAGTGCAACGTCCATGAATCTTGACGATTGTCTTCATAATCTTATCTTATATTTACTAGGTGGTAGGACTTTTCTGCAAAGTTCGTCTAGGTAGGTACCACCGCTTTGCCAGTTATTCTGCCGCCAAGCAGTAGTGTGCAAGCACTACTGTGTTCCGGTTTGAAGGGCATTGTAGCTAGTGAAATTACTGGGCAAATGAGACTTTATGATCTGATCACTCAGTCTAGTAATCTGATTGTTAGACTGGGTGATGTCTCAGGATGACGTGCGCAGTGCAGTGTCGCGCGAAACTATTGTTTTAAAGTTCCGGGTGACACTGCAACTGTTATGGGCGGCCGTGTCACTTAACATCAGGTGAACGACTAGCTCGTCACGTCATTCAATCACATAAAAAAAAAAAACAAAAAAAACTCAAATTTTGGATTTTCCAAACCATAGATTTCGTCCAAATTCTTCATAAGCCAAAATAGTAATTCACTAAATATATTTTTATTGAGGAACAAAAATGTAAGAAAACCGTCACGTCCAAGAACGTAAGACTGTGCTACGTACCACTGAGTCATGGCATAGCTTATATTTTTCTTGAGAGAAGACTAGGCAGAGTAGTAGGATCGCAGTAGTCCGGTGCTGATCTTTCAATTCTTGTATAGTTTTAAGATGTTAGGTACGGTACCTATTACTGGGGTTGGCATATGCCATTAACACCCAGTATTTCACAGTTTGCAAGCCAGGTGAGCTTTTACATTGCAAATAATGTGAAAAACTGTAAGTCTTGATTGATCACAGGTATTTAGAAATAGCACCAATCCATGTTTAGTCAGACGGATCTGATACAGCAAACTGAAAAGATAGAGCTTTCTAAAAAGCGGGTTTTCATTCCATAAGAACGCGGGTAAGTCTTTACCGCCCATCGAATGTTGCAACAGGCCAAACTGCTGAGTATTTTCAATGTGTCCCGACGTGAACCGACGGTGCGTCGTGACGGGGTCGGACCGCGTCCCAGCCAGACTCGCCGAGACGCTAGGCATTGTATTTTTATATCTGGACATCTTCCAAATAGTACTCCCAACAACGGTTATCAAAAATATTGTTCGAATACCCATTGATACACGCTACATCATTATCTAAGGAATGGACTCTATTTCGGTTCGGTTATTTTAGTTACGTGTGTTGTATGTGTAAACATTTCTCGATATCGATTGTTTCTGTTAATTAATAATCTAGTCAAAACGCTTTCCAGTTATTATATTTCAGTTTGTAACCGTGCATTTTGTCGATAAAAGCAATTAGCTTAATTTACGGTGTTATTGAAGCTTTTACTTACGTTTTAGTTTAAAATCCGAGTTTTGATAATAAGGTCACTCAAGCACACACTGTTTGTCGGGTTGTTTGTTTTAATACGGTGTTTGTATAGTTTTTATCGCGGCTTCGGTTTATTGTCGCGCAGACGGGCACGTCGTCCGAGTGGGACGCGTTTACTGCAGGTCTACCTACATTATACCACGTTGTTCTGCGTACTGACTGTTTGCTAATCTGCGGCTGTTCCCGCCCCAGCTGACGCAGTAGTTAGTAAGAGTTAATACTGCCAAGTGTCAGTAGATCTAAACTATATAAAATTGGAGTGTCCGCCGGTGATCTCGGTCGTTACGTGGTGTTTTATCGTCGATTAAACGGAACTTCGCATTGTTTTAAATTGTTCCATTCCATTTTGAATAGAAAAAAATGTGTTTCGTTTGAAAGAATAAAACCTGTCTTCTATAATTTCATGCTAATGTTTGCGAATTCTTCGTTTCCATTTTATGAAATGCTTAGCGTAAAAAGTACAATAAAGTTTTAATTTATGTTGTAGAGGGAGTCGTACTGTAAATGAACTTTTGAACTTGATGATTGTATTGCAGGTTTTTCAACCGAATATTTTATTTAGAATAGAACTTTCTATCAACGTTCGTAGAACCGACAACAGATGGGGTGGAAAGGTTCTCGATTGGCGACGCAGCATAGGCCGGTTGGACCGACAACCTGTTCACACCTTGTAGAGCCGATGGATGCAAGAGGCAAGCGGCTGCTCAAGTGACGCTCTGTTCAGCAGTAGACGGTTTCCGGATGATGGTGACTGGAGATGTTCTCCTTTTATAAGTTGGTGTTTTGGCCTGCTAGATGTACAAACCTGCATAGACGCAATGCCGCAGCAGCACAATAAATAATAGTAGGTAGGTACTTAAGCGGCCAGTAGCTTCGCGTGCGTTCTGAGGTAAACTTTCGTTTATTCTGTACTAAAACCATAGAATAGTAATAGTATACAGGTAGGTGAACGATTCGATGACGTGCCAGCAAAGCATGCTGAAGCCTACGCTACGCCGTAATGAGGAGTTCACGACCTTTCGTCGGCGACAGGAGGCATTCACTTGGTTGGAACTAAAACTGTCGGGGACTAGATTTGCTTTTTTTCCTTTACAATAAAATTAATCTGTGGAATTACTTTTTTGTTTATATTTATTATCATGGCAGGATTATTGGGAAAATAAATATAGGGATCTTTGCTGAAAATGGGCAGCCCCTCTAATCTATGTAGGTACTCAGTAGACCAAGCCAGTGCGAAGCGCGAACGAAGCATCCCCGTTTCAGCTTAGGAAAAAATGATTTCGTACGTCCGGCGGATGTCCGGCTGTCCGAATGCCCAGCTGTCAGGCTGTTCTCTTCTACAAGTCGCATTTCTCAACAAAATCTCGTGAAATTTTGTCAGCAGGTTGCAGTGAAGTGGATTTTTTTGTCAAATCAGGATTTGGTCATTTTACATAACGGCAGAGCCATGCGGGTAGAAAACGTAAAAAATAGTTTTTCAGTGATAATGCTATGCAAAGACAGACTCACGTGGTATACAGCTCGGCAACACTTTTAAGTATTTAAAAATAGTCAAAATATATTTTGCGGTTAACAATAAGACTTACAGAGGAAACCAGATGTTAACGATGTCATTGACGGCAATCTCGGCGATGTAGAGAAAGAGCTATACTCTATAGTTAGCTGAAAGAAGATGATGTACGTGTTCGAATACCTACCTATATATACCTAGCTATCAAATGTGAAACTTTTTTGAAAATAGATGAACTACTGACCACTTGTGCTAATAACATTTCTAAACAATCTACCCACTGCATGATTTATTTCCAGGTTGTAATAACGCGGCAGCTACTGTGGTGTGGCGATTGAACAGGTCAGCTCATAACCTGCAAAGCTGCGGGTTCGACTCCGCGAAAAGACAAGTGTTTGTGCACAGAAAAAAGCGAAGATACTTACTTATTCTGTGTCTGCGTGTACCCACGACATCGGTGCTCGTAGTTCCAGGGTTTCTAGGTACAGGGAATCCCAGATAGGGTCCAGGATCTATGTATGTGATCGTTAGGCGTTATTTACCTTCATTCATCGGTAGAACACAAGAACCGCACGAGTATTCTTTAATAGTATATTGAGAAGTAAATATACCTATAAGTAAGTATATTTACTTCTTTATTATTGTATCAACTCTTTCACTAGGTGGTAGGACTTTTCTGCAAAGTTCGTCTAGGTAGGTACCACCGCTTTGCCAGTTATTCTACCGCCAAGCAGTAGTGTGCAAGCGCTACTGTGTTCCGGTTTGAAGGGCACTGTAGCTAGTGAATTACTAGGCAAATGAGATTTAATGAACTGATCTCACAGTCTAGAAAACTTTTCTAGACTGTGTGATTTCTCAGGATGACGTGCGCAGTGCGTGGTGTCACGCAAAACTTTAATTTAGAGTTCCGACTAGTTCCGAGTGACACTGCAATCTGTTATGGGTGGCCGTGTCGCTTAACACCAGGCGAACGACTAGCTCGTCGCGTCATTCAATTACGTAAAAAAAACAAGAAGTTAAATAAATAATAAATAAATATCTGTGGACATTTCACACAGCGCCATCTAGCCCCAAACTAAGCATAGCTTGTACTATGGGAACTAGATAACTAATATATTACTTAGATACTTTTTGTTTGTAAATACTTACATAGAATACAATATAACACCCAGACACAGATAAAACATTGATGTTCATCACACAAATATTCGTCCCGAGTGGGAATCAAACCCACAACCTTCACATCAGAAGGCAGGGTTACTACCAATTGAGCTATCAGGCTAGCAGGCCAGTTAATATATACCTAAAAATACTGCAAGATAACAGAAATCTACTGACGCAACACTGGCAGCGAACATTAAATATTACAAAACTACGAATTATACTAAAGATGTTTACACTATCATTAAATTTTATATATGTATAGCAGTGTAAAAATAACATTGTCGATAAAAGACGTTAGCCGCGTCAGGAATACACCCACAACGTTACGAGTTACCTTGGCCATCGTTACCTGATCTCCAGCATATCATCGGCTCGGTTCTGGATGTTGCTGGTTATGACTGGACGCGACGGGGGAGGAGGTCAAGGAATGATGGTCGGAATGTAGGCCGGGTCACTACTGCCGATGACTGCTTCTGTGTAATTAGTTTAACTTCTAGGAGCTCTACCTTAGAGTGTTCATACAAGGATTCAAGCAAACCTTAAAGCTGCAAAGAATGTTCTTAAGGCTGCTATTACAAAATTATGCGTAGTTGCAAGGTTTTCGTCGTCAATATTTGATGCATAGCTTTAATATTTAGCCATTATATGACAAATATCCTTCATTTCCATGACAGAGCGAATTTTAGGTAATTTACCTATTTATTTAGTAATCATCATTCTCCTGATGTTCGTTTTGGTAAAAACACACAAAGACCTGATTTGAGAGCTCTAATTTGCAAACTCTGTCTAACGTACTAAGTCTCCAAACTAAATTAAACTCTGCTAAATATATCCCCTACTTCCATAATGACAGTACAGATGTTTGATTTTTACCATTCAAGTAATTAAATAATAATTAAATCAAATTTGATTTTTTTTAATAAAGGCTTCAACAAAAGGTCAAATATATCCGGAGTTTTATATTACACCGACAAAACATTGTTACCAAAATAAAGTTCATCATTTTTCTAAACTACTACAAGTTATTTCATAATTTTAAATAATGCTCTTATTTATATATCAATTAATGAAACTATTATAACTAACTATTATAACTATATATTTGGTCAAACCGATGGACGCTGCGATGTCATACCGCGCGCGCGGTACTGAGCTCATCAAAATATAAGAGCCGCCTTAACTTTAGCAATGCTCTTTGCATAATTGATGCCTAAAGATACGACTAAGAACTGTCAATCAAGAACGCACCAAATTAGCTCAATGGTATTTATTTATTTATATATAGGTACACAAAACAAATTACAATTGACGACTTATTCCAAATACGTAAATATACAAACAAATCTGTTCTGGATTGTAGCTTAAACTATGTGTACACAGAAAAAAATATAAATTCAATCACTACCGAGACATGCAAATGAGAGTAGGCACCCATCAGCAAAGCCACAAGCTTTGCTGATGGGTACCCAATGACAACGGTATACTAAAATTAAATTTTGAGGAGTTTAGGGAGTGTCACTAAGGGTGAGGTGGATTATTTCGACACAACGCTGCTGTTGTGTTGGAACCATCCGGTATATTATCATAAGCAGGAAGACGTCCACTACAGAGCATAGGTCTCCCCCATAAAGCGCCACTTTGGAAGCTTGTCATTGGGTTTGCCATAATCACCAAGCTTGGCAGGGCGTCTTGCTGATTGCAGAAGATTTTAACAGAGGAGAATGCTGCTGCCCATTCCCTGAATACTCTCTTAGCGTCTGACGTCCGCGGGAAGTTGGCGCCTGGTCAAATTAATTTACTGTTAACGAACTTTTAAAATGTTGTGTTTTTGTGCAATTTAGTTCATAGCTACTAGCAACGTTGAAAATTGCAATAGCTGCAGAATTTTGGTGACTGATGTCTGCCTCTGCAATCTAGCATTGCAATGCGCTCGATTCGATACGGCATTTACCTATTTATTATTTTCGCATAACTATTTTATGTTAAGTCCTACTAAATAATTAATTATTATAATAATTGGGGCAGTCATAAATAGGTACGACGTCGAGCGAAGCGAGGAGGAGCGTTAGGTGAACAGTGAGCACACGATGTACGAGCCGAGCGAGCGAAGCGAAGCGTGCCGCGGCAGCGCCAGCCGGCGAGTGCCCGAAGGCAATTGAGCTGATACAAAAAAATTACAAATGTGAAAGTGTTTCAGTTTCATTTGCTTACAGGGTTATTGATTTTTGTTTTATGATAAGTCAGTTATGGTAATAAACATTATACATTTTGACTGTTATGTCGGTATTATACGGTTTACGAGTTTCATTCTTATAAATTTCGATGATTATTACTTTTGATTTATAATAAAGAAAATTATATATAGTAAAAGTATGTTAAATGACATATTTGTAAAAAAATATGATAATCGATTTTATGAGTTTCGACAGTGAACCCTAATAAAGTTATCATACCGCACTGGAATATTGCAAAGTAAACATGACGGGAAGCTTTTCGTATCTCATAAATTGAAGGATGACTGATGTTTTTATTCACGCAACATATATAGTTCATACTTCATCATCATCATTAACAGCCTGAAGACGTCCACTGCTGAACATAGGCCTCTCCCAGAGCACGCCACTTTGAGCGGCTGCTCGCCTCCTGCATCCATCGGCTCCCCGCGGCTTTCACCAGGTCGTCGGTCCACCGAGTGGGGGGCTGGCCTACGCTGCGTCTTCCGGTTCGTGGTCGCCACTTGAGAACCTTTGTTCCCCATCGGTTGTCAGTTCTACGAGCGATGTGGCCTGCCCATTGCCACTTCAACTTACTAACTCTAAGAGCTATATCGGTCACTTTAGTTCTCCTGCGGATCTCCTCGTTCGGAAGATACCTTAAAACAGTTAAAAACTAAACACGCATGTAGGTACTTAAGAGGACCATCCTGCTATTGGAAGATGCTATTGTTGTCGTTCTGCTATCTGCAGTCTGCAGCTGGGTTAGCACGGACGGTGGACAAAATTGTCTTTCTCCTGTTTTACTCCACTTGACAAGTAAGCAAGTATGAAGAAAGTGACGTAAAACGGGGAAAGACAATTTTGTCTACCGTCCGTGTTAACCGGGGTATGCTATTGGGAGAAGCCACTGATTCCTGAAATACAGTTTAAAAACTAGTTCGGGAACCTAAGGATTCATTAAAATAATGTAAAAATATTTATGTGAGAAAACTATGTTGTATTTTCTATTATCATACCTGCAGACTGCGTGTAGTGTAGTTAAAATTCACTCACGGACTGGAGTCCTCTTTTTAATTTTAACTACACTTTAGCGTATGGTTTTTACTCTCTAAATCTTAACAAAAGCTTTTGATTTAGATGTGAATCGGTTGGGTAGATCATAATCTACTTATGCTTGTACTTAAGTTTTGATTTTTTTGAAATTACTTTTGTTTTGTATTAACTACAAATGTACTATTATTCTTTGCGACTGGGTGGCTTTATCCGCAAAGATATTATGAAAACTCAAAAGAGGAATAAGTACTAGCATAGTTTTTACTGTGTAGGTACTTGTATAGACAATATATATAAATAACCGGCCAAGTGCGAGTCGGACTCGCGCACGAAGGGTTCCGCACCATTATCTATAAACACGAGCAAAAAAATCATATTTATTTTTTCCTGTTTTTTTTAGTATTTATTGTTATAGCGGCAACTGAAATACATCATCTGTGAAAATTTCAACTGTCTATCTACTATCGCGGTTCATGAGATACAGCCTGGTGACAGAAGGACAGACAGACAGACAGATAGACAGACGGACGGGCAGCGGAGCCTTAGTAATAGAGTCCGTTTTACCCTTTGGGTACGGAAGTGATTATCATCATAGTCTAGCGTAGGCATGCCTATACTAAACTATTTACTTATTGCATGGACGAATGTTGATATAATTATGGAGATGGACTAACATTGAAAAGGATAGTAACTAACTACTTAGGTCATTAAAATAAGTACCTATCTACCTATCTATAAGCATACCATGTCTATTATTGAAATAATGATTATGTCAAATAACAGTTCTGTTGATAACGACTTGTTATGTTAAGTAATAGCATAGTTACTGTAGGTATTATATTATCTGTGGCATAGTTTAGTTAATTATTCATCGAATATTATCAGACGTCCCAGTCTTCAACTTTTACAATATGATGCTCCCAGCGTAGTAGTGTTGGCCTCATTAGTAAGCTGAAAGTAGCGCAGCGAGCTATGCTCGGTGTTTCCCTGCGAGATAAGCTCCGGAACGAGGAGATCCGCAGGAAAACTAAAGTGACCGATATAGCTCTTAGAATTAGCAAGTTGAAATTGCAATGGGCAGGCCACATCGCTCGTAGAACTGACAACCGATGGGGAAGAAAGGTTCTCGAGTGGCGACCACGAACCGGAAGACGCAGCGTAGGCCGGCCCCCCACTAGGTGGACCGACGACCTGGTGAAAGCCGCGGGGAGCCGATGGATGCAGGAGGCGAGCAGCCGCTCAAGTTGGCGCGCTCTGGGGGAGGCCTATGTTCAGCAGTAGACGTCTTCAGGGTGTTGATGATGATGATGATGATGAGTGTAGCTATTTTTAGGGTTCCGTAGTACTACAAGGAACCCTTGTAAGTTCACCATATATTCGTCTGTCTCTGAATCCTTTACAGTGGTGTAACTTCTTCTAAAGTTATAAACGTAAATAATATACACGCATAAAATTTTACACAGCAATAGTTTTAAAGAGAGCTTATAAATATTATGCTGTTATATGCTATTATTAGGTATGCTTGCTTAGTATGTAAAATAATTTATTTTAATATTTTTAAATATCTTATCTGATTATTGACTTGTAAAAGTGCTATTAATGCAATAAAGTTATTGAGTTTTGAGTTTTATAGGTATTTTTTGAAATGATGTAGGTTTAGCTTTCGTACATCGTGTAATAAGCAAGGATTTTTTTCCTATGTTCCCATCATGGTTTATGTCGTTGAAATTCAATGATAAAAATTGTAATTTATCGAGTGGCTGGCATTGTAAAACGGGGATAATATTTTCCGCTTTCGCTTGGCCCTAGGCGTGTTGTGTATTTTTGTATAAGTTTTTTTAAATAAATAGTAGGTATATAAAGGTAGGTGGTAGGTATGGTTAATATGGTTTCCAACACCGATTTTTTAATAAGATAGGCAGGTATACGTTGCTTACAAAATTTGGCGAGCGCCAAAGTAGCTTGCAAAATATCCACCGGCCATTATTTCTAAACTTCGCATCCTAGAAACTTGTCATCTTCTCTGTTGAAAGATCTTGGTATAAACTCTCATTTAAAATGATTTCAAACTAAATCTGATATTAACTTTTTGATTTAAGTAGAAAAACTGTTATACCTATTTATGACGTCTAACTTCAAGGGTTATTGACCTTTACTCCAAGGTCAATATTTTGAAGAGGTTCAAATGATACCTAATAGTAGGTCCGTTTTTCAATAAATAAATATGTATTTACTTAGTAGGTAGTATAGGATATGCTATTCAACTTCCTTGGTAGCTACATACTTACTTAATTTTTCATTGGAGATGACACGGTTGAGATGTAAGTACCTAGAGTTAAAGGTATCTACCTAGGTTAACCTACCTAGGTCGGGCGTGTCCATTCCAGTCGACGATAATGGAGCATAATAGCCTCCTTTGTAGGCCAATATTGCTCTACATCTGACTCCTGCCTGCCTAACATGCGCACTGTGACAAAATTTTCTCGACACTTTTTCTCGTGAGAGACCGTGACAAGACTATGGTAGCGCCTAAGCGTGTCTCACTCTAGCAACAACGACAAGTTTTCTCGCGTTGCGTATGCAAGGGGCCTGGAGAGATCGCAAATCTTGCACAGAGGACTTTATACATTATACAGTACCACAGAATACTAAGTAATAATTTATTTTACGGAGAGACATGATAGAGACTAGAGATGCGACAATCTGCTAGGTAACAGAAAAAAAATTAATAGTGTACTTTACTAACAATCGTTTCAATTTAAATAACTCTGAAGCTTTAGCCACACCAACGCGCTGGTGTGGCTGAAGACAGGTAGTGGATATGGTGATGTAGGCCAAGAAGGTAACGCTGGTGACGCTTTGCTGACGCAACTTGACTAGCTGGTGGGGCTGAAGCTTAACACTACCCAGCCCAGCAGCTCTGCCATACAGATTTTTTACCCGAGACATAATTATTAACATTTATTAGCTAATTTTTCCCGTACTTGACCTGTAAATCTAAAAATAATATTATGCATTTATTAATAACGCCATCTATGTCGGTACTATTGGACTACAATGAACAAATAAAATGTAGCAGAAAGAACCAGTGACGCCATCTATTTCATTGAGATCGAACTAAGTTGAACAAGTTTTAGTTCTCAAATAAATGTGGCAGTAGCAATTCCTCACACTTCATTCATTATGTTTCAGTTGTATGGAAGTAGATGGCGCTCAAAAAGCTAAGCAACAGCTCTCTACATAGACATAGTTATATAATATCTAGAATACGAACGCCTAGTAAAAAAATAAGTAAGCTGATTGCTATGTCATTCGTTTTAAAAAAAAGAAAATGAAAAAAAAATCATAGAAAAGCTCAAACGACGTAGGTACCTACCTACCTACCTACATAGATCTACCTATAACATATAAGTCAGGAAGTTGAAATCCAGTGAGTTCAGTGCAATGGGCACTGATAATAAATAATTCCCATATTCCACCTATAGCGGTAATTGTTGGGAACGATTCTTCTCTCGAAGTTGTCGACAAATGAGTCTATACCTAGGACAGACTGTCCAATTAGGTGCTTAGGTCCAACTTCGACAAAGAGGTCGCATGAAGAATCCAACTAGGCCGGCCACCCACTAGTTGGACCGACGATTTGGTGAAATCCGCGGGGAGCCGATGGATGCAGGAGGCGAGCAGCCGCTCAAAATGGCGCTCTCCGGGGGAGGCCTATGTTCAGCAGTGGATGTCTTCAGGCTGTTGATGATGATGATACTAGCTATTAAAGGTGACATTATCAAAACGTTTGCACGTGATGCGTAAGGTACCAATAGATACCTAGGTAGGGAAACCGGATGTTGCCCAAGTTGTTTATAAAATTCCGCCTACCAATTACTAAAATGTCAATTAATATTATGGTTTTGTTTTGTACAATTTTGTCAGTAACGTGGCAAGTTTGACGTAATTTTTGTCATTGCGCGAAATGTAAGGAAGTTTTATGGTATAGGCATATGTGTAATAAATACTAATAGTGGGTCAACTCCTTTGTTATACCGCAAAATACCTACAAGACCGTCTCGACGTCTAGTCCCTAAAAATAAGCAAGGGTTGTCAGAAAAACATTTTCTTAGATAATAATTTTGTGTTTCGTAATAATTTATTTTTGTCACAGTTGTTCGTACAGTGGCGCTTATCACACCGCTTTTAGGTTCATAATCCAAGATATTACGGACGCGTGCTTTTTACTTTACATTACAGCACTACTGTTTTATGATGATATCTCGATTCAGTAAGTTCTCAGTATTTTACTGCATGTTATACGTAGACTACTAAGAAAAAAACAAACAGACGTATCGTAGTTCACTCGTACTAAAACTATTTATACTTTTGCAAATCTACGTCAATCACTGAATAATACCACGAACCAAGTCAAGCAAAGTGAAAGAAGATTAAAATCGCTTACAAACAGTGCTGTGAAGTGAAAAATCTGCTGATTATTTTACAAAGATAACCTCAAAAGTGACCGCAGTGAAATTCGCACAATCACAGATCACAGGTGTAAACCATAGACAACACAAGCAGGTTGGCCAACCGAACATCAATCTACTTTGATAGATAGTGTTGCCATTTCAGGAATTTCAAAAAATCTCCACTAATTTAAAATTGCCACGTCAAGTTTAAAATATATAGAAAATACAATTTATAATTTTAATTTTTGAGAAATGGATAGCCAAATGCAAATGTTACTGGAAAAAATTCAAGAATGAATGGATAGACAAACTATAACAATTACTGAATCTGTAACGCGAAATGTCATGCAACAAATGAGTGAAAAATTCAAGAAACTGGACGAGGAGAATAAGTTTTTAAAAGGTGAAGTTACAGAACTGAAAGAAAAGGTAAAAGGAATGTTATTGCACAACAAAAAGAACAATTTGATAGTGTTTGGAATAGAAGAAGGAAACCAAGATGAATCAGGTCTGGTTAAAATGATGAAGGAAAAGCTTAATTCAAACCTCGGATTAAACATTCAGGATGAAGAAATTGATAAGGCATATAGGATTGGTAATTATAAAATTAACACGACACGGGCACGACCCGTTCTCATTTCTTTTTTAACAAACTGGAGAAGAAACGAAGTCCTTAAAAACAAAAGAAAATTGCCACAGGGAATTTATGTAAAAGAAGACTTTACGAAAGAAGTATTAGAGATAAGGAAAACACTACAATCCAAGGTGGAAGAAGAAAGGAATAAAGGTAATATCGCTTATTTAAGAGGCGATAAACTAATAGTCAAGAAGCAGCCTGATATAAACCGCGAAAAGAGAAAAAGACAACCGTCATCCTCCCCAAACTTGGAGCATTCTGTTCAGAATCACCCATCTACTTCTGCTGCTCCCAAAAAAATTAACGTAACGAACGCGTTTGAATATATGGGGCGTGCAAGGAGCAACTCACTCAAAGAAAAAAACAGTAGTTAGCAACTAAAGAACGCCAGCAACCGGAATAACTACACCATCAAAAACAACATTGAACAAACAACATCTATTAAATCTCCCCCAAGCCGGCTGGTCCCCGTGGGGGAAAATGACCATAACCTTCCAGCAAGCACAAATAAAAAGGAAACAACTAAAACTCTCAAAATTGGAACATTGAATGTAAGATCGTTAGCAACAGTCCAAAGACTCATAGAATTGACGTACTCACTGCAAAAAATACAAATCGATATATTAGGCTTAGCAGAAGTTAGAAGAATGGGCAGTGCCATTGAAGAACACGATGACTATATATTCTGTTACAAAGGAGAAACACCCGGCTTACACGGAGTGGGCTTTTTGATAAAAAAAATCCATAAAAACAAGATATTAAATTTCTCAGGCCTGTCTGAGCGAGTCGCACTACTACAAATGAAATACGATAGCAAAACACTCTCTATAATACAAGTATATGCACCAACTGAAAGAGCTACAGGAGAAGAAATCAATGCTTTTTATGAAACATTACAAATAGCACAATCCCAAGCAAGCGAAAATGTTCTTATCATTGGCGACTTCAATGCTAAGGTCGGCGAAACAAAAACAAACGAAAACTTGATTCTGGGAAAGTTTGGTTACGGAAACAGAAATGAGAGAGGAGAGAAACTCATACAATATGCCTTGGAGCACAAACTATGCATTATGAACACCTATTTTAAAGGAAGAGACAACCGCAAGTGGACTTGGCTCTCTCCTAATGAAAAGACTAAGAATGAAGTAGATTTCATCCTATCGAAACAACCTAAAAAGATAAGAAATGTAGAAGTTCTTCATGGCATTGGATTCCGATCTGATCACCGCCTAGTAAGAGCTACGTATTTGTTAGAAAATGCAAAGAATAGTAGAACTTCATTCAAAACGCAACCAAATCCTCTTAAAACAGAAGAAGACATTGGTTTATATCTAAAAAATCTAGAGATTAACATACGAGAATTAGAAGCGCAACACGAGAACGAGGATGCCGATGTTCAAACATTCTACGACAAATTGGCTAACATTATCAGTACGAGCATGACATTAAAACACTACGGTCCAAAAATAGATACTGTCAACAAAATTCTCAGTACATCAACACGCGATATGCTGAACAAACGTACAGAACTTATAAAAATGAAACAAAAAACTAAAGAAATTAAAGAAGAGCTAAGTACACTATTTAAAACAACTAGCAGGGCCATTAAAAAGGACTATCAAAACCACAGAAATAAAATAATAGAGAAAAACTTACTAAAACATCGAAGTACAAAAAGGGCATACAAAGAACTTACTACACACAAAAATTGGATCCAAAACCTGAAAACAAAACCTAGAGAAGCTAGAACCAGACAAGATATCCTGAATTGTGCCACAGAATTCTATACACAACTCTATGGAAAGGAAACAGATTCTTCCACAAATTCAATCTCTCCTTCTGAATCACAGAAAGAATTCAGCACATCCATAGTCGAAGAGGACCCCGCACCAGTGGATGCCATGGAGGTAATTAAGCATATCCGGAAACTTAAATCTGACAAAAGTCCCGGCCCAGATGGTATACAGAATGAAGCTATAATAACTGGTGCTTCTTTGCTAGCCCGTCCACTTTCCTACCTATTCAGTAAGGCCCTTGCCACGGGTCGAGTACCAGAACAGTGGAAGAATTCCGACATCATTCTACTTTACAAAAAAGGTGACCCACAAGACATAGGAAACTACCGCCCGATAAGTCTGCTTTCAAGTATATATAAACTCTACACGTCGATCCTACAAAGCAGAATGAACCCTAAAATCGAGGGCTTTCAGTCGATGGAACAAGCGGGTTTCCGTTCCGGTTTTTCTACCACGGATCATATACATGTAATGCAACAAGTCATAGAAAAATATAAAGAGTTCAACAGACCACTTTACATAGCCTTCATTGACTACGCTAAAGCATTTGACACGATATCACATGACTCGATATGGGAAGCTCTTAAAAAATGTCACATTCACGAGAAATACATAAGCGTACTAAAGAACATTTACAATAACAGCTTAAGCCGGGTCAAATTGGAGAAGCGGGGAACAGACATACCAATCTGCAGGGGAGTGAGACAGAGTGATCCTTTGTCACCTAAACTTTTTATAGCAGTACTGCAGCACATCTTTGAAGGTCTCAACTGGCAGTCGGGAGGAATCAGAGTGATTGATAGACGTCTAACTCACCTCAGGTTCGCCGACGATATCGTCCTCTTAGCCGAAACAAGCCAAAAGCTGGAAAATATGATAAGCACATTAAATGAAGAAAGTGAAAAAGTAGGTCTCAAAATGAACGAAGATAAAACTAAAATAATGACAAACAGTAACACACACACAATCAACTTATATGGTAAGCCGCTGGAATACGTGAACAGCTACATATACTTAGGGAAGCAAATATCATTTGCCGATAGGAACGAAGAAGAAGAAGTCGAGCGGCGAGTAAATATGAGCTGGAAAAAATTCTGGTCCCTAAAAGAGATTCTAAAAGGTGATTTTCCGCTCTACCTTAAAAAGACCGTCCTGGACACCTGCATTCTGCCAACTCTAACATACGGATGCCAGACGTGGACATACAATACAAAAATAAAGTCCAAATTGGTGGCATGTCAAAAGGCGATGGAAAGAAGTATACTAAGAATAAGAAGAATACACAAAATAAAAAGCGAACGCATAAGACGCAAGACGAATATCATAGATGTTCTACATTACGCCCTCAAACTAAAGTGGCGATGGACAGGACATTTAGCAAGATACATGGATAAAAGATGGACAACCGAGATAACGAGATGGGAAGGACCGATGGGTATAAGAAGACGAGGTCGTCCGAAGAAGGGGTGGATAAACGATATAATAGATACTGCAGGTACAGAATGGAGGACAAAAGCAATGAATAGAGAGATCTGGAGTAAGCTGGAAGAGGCCTATACCCTAATAGGGGTTCCTATCCAAGAAAAAGAAAATAGAGATACCTAGTGAATAAGTTTACTTATTAGTTAATTTTCAAACGCATTTATAAATATTTTACTGTTTCATGATATAAGGAGGGGAAATAAACGGCTTAATAATAATAATAATACGTAGACTACATAGTATCATCATGGTCAGCCTAAAGACGCCCACTGCTGAACATAGGACTCGACTCACAGAGCGCCACTTTGAGCGGCTACTCGCCTGTAGGCTCCCCACAGTTTTCACCAGATTCTACGAGCGATGTGGGTTGTCATTTCCATTTCAACTTGCTAATTTTAAGAGATATAGCGGTCTCTTTAGTTCTCCTGTATATCTCCTCCTTACGACACGATCTCATCTCGCAGGGAAACACCGAGCTTATATTATGCTCGCTGCGCATCTTTGAGCTTAGGTATTAAATGAGCCCAATAGTAAGAGACCATGTCTCAGTTCCATAAGTCATCACTGGCAACACACACTGATTGAAAACCTTCGTTATATAGTTATTCGTATTTTGGACGAAAAGATAGGTCGAAGTATTCTTCTTCTATTCACGTAGTACGTTCAATATACGTATAATAGAAGAATTCTTAATTCACTGATTCAGTATTATACTAACAACGAAATTTTAATGCGGCTAAAATCTATACATAAGTACATACACTTTTCCTTGAAGTAGGATCTAGGTAGGTAAGAGGTAGGTACTTCTTAGTAAACATTCATCATCATCATCATCAACAGCCTGAAGACGTCCACTGCTGAACATAGGCCTCCCCCAGAGCACGCCACCTTGAGCGGCTGCTCGCCTCCTGCATCCATCGGCTCCCCGCGGCTTTCACCAGGTCGTCGGTCCACCGAGTGGGGGGCCGGCCTACGCTGCGTCTTCCGGTTCGTGGTCGCCACTCGAGAACCTTTCTTCCCCATCGGTTGTCAGTTCTACGAGCGATGTGGCCTGCCCATAAACATTCAATTTTATCAAATTATATGCAAACAATGTAGTTCCATAGTATATTCTATACTAACGGATCGCAAGAGTAGCTTGAACACAATCCATGCAACTTGTTCTGTGTAAGCGACATGCCTGAACGGGCGTACCGACACGCAAGCGAAGCCAGTCGGTACTACCGCAGACGTCGCGGGCAGGGGGGGACCTCCGCTCTCCTTCATACCGCACCCCATCGTTGCTCTGTCTAGCCGCCGAGTTGACTCACTATTAGTATTTATTACACATATGGTATAGGTATATTCTATCAGAATATTCCTACTTAGAGTGGATTTTTTTATCCGTAGTTAAGGTAACCAATGGTTAAAAATCCTAGCAAGTTTTGACCATTGGTTATAATTTGTTAGCATTTTTAACAATTGATTACCTTGACTACGCATCGAAAAACCTACCCTAATAGGTATACACCCCTCCCCTCCCCTGGGTTTCCTTGATGAAATGTAACGGAAAAAGTTACTTCTACCTTCGATCGGACATGATCAAAGACTACTACTAGCTGTCACATGTTTTTCTTAATAAAGTGTGTAGGTATACATTGTACAGTGATATTTTTCTTAATAT
Source organism: Ennomos quercinarius (assembly GCA_910589525.2). Taxonomy (NCBI): domain Eukaryota; kingdom Metazoa; phylum Arthropoda; class Insecta; order Lepidoptera; family Geometridae; genus Ennomos; species Ennomos quercinarius. Next base: position 15,072,354 of record OU342497.1, read on the forward strand.
TGAGAAAATGATAACTGGCTAAGTGCCAGTCATACTCGCGCACGAAGGGTTCCGTACCATTATCTATAAAAACGAGCAAAAAATCACGTTTGTTGTATGGGAGCCCCTTTAAATATTTATTTTATTCTGTTTTTTTAATATTTGTTGTTATAGCGGCAACAGGAATACATCATCTGTGATAATTTCAACTGTCTAACTATCACGGTTCATGAGATACAGCCTGGTGACAGACGGACGGACAGATAGACAGCGGAGCCTTAGTAATAGGGTCTGTTTTACCCTTTGGGCACGGAATCTTAAAAAAAAGTAGGCTTGAAGTAGGTGTAGTCGACGTGAGAGTTTATTTGCTCCCAACTCCTACTCTACCAAGAAAGATAGAAAGAAAAAAATATTTTATTTCATTTCTTGGTAGAGTAGGAGTTGGGATCCCACACGATTATTTTTCCCTACTACATGAACTACTACTTTCCGCTACATGAAGAGACCTAGAGAGAACCAAGTCATAACTTCAAGACAGCACTCCGGCACGGCGCCACCAATGTAAATTTGAAAGCGTATCTTGGAAACGTGATGTTGGAGTAGATTTTGTCTCTATCATGTCAGTACTAACAAGTGTGCCGGTAATAAATCAAAGCAAAGTAAAAACGCGAGCGAAGCGAGCGCGAAAATTTGCCACATTTTGTATTCCAGAAATTACGTACCTAAGTATGGCCGTTTGAGCAACTGATTTCACAGTGCACAATAAATCATCTTACTTATAATTTGTATGTCAATTTACGTTAAATCAATAATAAAATTTTATTGTTAAAGTCTATACTTATGGAGTTTAATTTAAAGTAGCATCTAGGCTGAGCAGTTGTGCTGCTGCGGGTCATTTTTATTGTAATTAAAAATAAATGAAAAATTATTATGTCAGTAAAAGCGCGCTGGGTATAAATTAAAATGAAGGAGGTACTTACAAAAATATTAAAAACCCGAGCGAAGCGAGCGAGAAAAAAATCTGTATTTCCTATATTATGTTTAAAAAAATACGTATAGCATGGCCACTTGAGCAATTGATTCCACATTGTGTAAAAACCACCTTACTGACTTTGTTTTGACTGAATATTTTTAAAGCAGTTTTGCTGAACTTTTGCTAACAGCTTTTCAAAACTTTTCTTATTTTTATCTTAATGTGAAACGCAAACTATTCTCTCTTCATCTCTTCTCTCTCTCATTCTGGGTACCTAACCTACCCTGTAGCTACTGATATTTTGGCTGACTACATAAACAACGCTTATTTTTCAGTTTGATTTTGTTTTTCACACTTGATATAACTTTTATCGACGATGAGAGGTAGGAATCTGGATACCAGGGGGGGCAGCTGCCCCTCCTGCCTCCCCCTGGGTACGCCCATGTTCAAGCCTACTTCTCTTTAGGGTTCCTAAATCAAATCTTAGATTGAAAACAAAACCCACTTGGAATTAGATAATATTTCTAAGAATATAATTATATGATGGAAATAAATCGCAAAATTTTTTTTTTCAGTGTAGGCATAGGTACAATGGATTAAAAATACATATTTTGGATATCAAAACTAATAATAAAAGACATATTATATACATACAAACGTGATACCTCTTTAGGAAAACGAAGCAATTTGCTTGTGGAGATTGGCGGATTATTTAGTTAGGGTAAACTGTGCCCCATCCCGGCAACTGAGGCTGGGCGGGCCGCCGCAGTCGCGTCCCAGCCTCCGCCCGTGCCACATCGCGACAAAAAAAAAAACGATCCCGTTTCCTTCCCGCCAATCGAAACGTCAACCATGAGAGAGAGCAATTAGCAAGACAATGGAGTTCACGTCACAAATAGGTAGGTGTTTTAATTTGCCGATTGTTTAGTTGTGTAGTAGAAGTGGAAATGTGTTGACGTCTAAACAACGCTTCAGGAAGGTCGTGGTTGGGTGAGTAGTTCCAAGTCCATGAGGAAAATGGATTGTTTTGTTTACCTACCCTGAAATTTCATTATCAGCATCTTCACTGAAAGTATCTAAAAACGTGTTAAACATTTCTATATATTTTGCAATAACTGGCAGATTATTTATGTTGTAATAACTATTCTTATATTTATCTACTATTTTATTGATTTATGGATACCTATTAATTAATAATAAGAGTTATTTATTTATGACAACTTCTATTCTTTAATATTTATTCGAGTTTATTTTTGACACAAACAACAATTCTTAACGAAACCTAAAAACTACATTAAGATTAATATTTAATTTATATTTATAGATAATCAATATTAAATATTATTGATAATTCATTGTTTATCCTGGAATTCTAATACCTACGTGCACTTTCATTGGAAGTTTCTAAAAAAACGTGTTAAACATTTCTATATTTTGCAATAACTTTTTTTTTTTTTTAACGGGCAAATTGCCTTTATTACTCAAGCTAACTACTACAATAATAAAAACTAAACTAAACTAAACTAAACTAAGCATAACTAAGCTAAACTAAACTAAACTAGCTACACTACCTACTACAAAGAACACTTATGGACTGTATAATAGCCGCGATGGCCTATAGACAGTCCAAGTGCTCCAGCCCACTACCGGTAGGTAGCGTACCCAACATGCTGGCCGCATTGCCACGTTGAATTGCAATGCTGATGCGTTGGGCCAAATAAGTGCCAGCATTTTGGTCAATAACTGATTGTTTATGTTGTAATAACTGTTATTATATCTATCTAATGCTTCATTTATTTATGAATATGAATATGAATATTATATTAATGGATATAAATTATTATTGATATGGCTGTGTGTTTTTCTATTTTATTAGCTATTTAGACATGCTCACGGTACCCAGGAACATCGTTTTCACGCGAGAATTTCCCATTTTTTTGTATAAAAAGTATTCTATATTGAACCCGGTTAAATAAGCAAACCCACAAGTAAAATTTTATCTGAATCGCTTCAGCCGTTGTGGCGTGATAGCCATACAAACAAAACATATAATTATTTTTATTAGCATATTACGTTTATACATAGTTTAGGTGATATTGTATTTCATACTTATGTATTTTAAGCAAGTGCACCACTTAGGGTGGGTTTTTTTATATGTAGCTAAGGTTACAATGGTTAAAAATGCTAACAAATTCTAACCAATGGTCAAAATTTGTTAGAGATTTTAACCATTGGTTACTTTAACTGCGTATCAAAAAACCCTCTCTTAAGAATTTTAAAAACAACCGTTTAATTTGCACAGAAAGGAATAACGCAAGTGTCTAAAATTTTATAACGCCTGACGTTATTATCAAAGATGGGAAATTGGTACAGCGCTTTGATTGGCAAAGCGTTTTGATTCCTCGTTTATAATTCGGACAGCAAAGGAATGGAACCCCTTATCAGCGTCATTGTTTCCTGACATATATAATCTGGGAGTTTTTAAGGCTAGAGTGAACCGGTATCTTCTAGGCCAGCATGTTCCATCGTCGACCGCGTCGTCACTTACCATCAGGTGAGACCGTGGTCAAATGTTAGCCTATCATTGCTAAAAAAGAAAAGAAAAAAAGCGCGTAAGTCTGTTAAAGCCTCCAAGCCTATAAATGGAGATCGCTGCTAACAATAACGACATTGTTACGACATGAAAGAACACATTAATGATTATAAAGTAGGTAGGTAATAAATATGACGTTAGTACCTTAGAATAGGTAACTCAATTGTTTTTTTTTATTCTGTGAACATACTGTTAAGCCTTAAGGTGGCATTACTTCTTCTCGTGTCGGCAAGTAGACAGCCCAGTGTCGGAATTATTATTCCGCCGAAAGGTTTTACTTGAAAAAATACTACTTTTTGCAGTGGTCACCCATGCAAGTAGTGACCGCAGCGAAGATTGTTAAAAATGGCTAATTAAGCTTCACTACGATCATCATAAAGGAAAACAATTGACTATAGGCGATCTGTGCAACATGTTAAACAAATGACAGCCTGCGACGCTACCATTCTGCCGTCAGAAAAATGCAGTAAGTAGATAAAACATATTTTCGAGAAAAACGCGAAAACAAATGTTGCGAGTATAATCGAGAGTAGTCGAGTTGCTGCATTCTTACTTCCTGAGTTTTTGGGTTCCAGGTGGAATTTTGATACGTGAGAAAGAACAGAATATAGATTTTTTTTGGCGATTCTGAATACGTATCAATTCGTATTCGTATTCGTATTTCGTTCTCAATTTTTCCAAAAACGTTAGTTACTGCGTTCTTCACTATGAAAGCAGCATTGCGGTGCTTGTTTTCATCGTAGTAGAAATTACTGCTAAGGTTTTTCTCTGATAAATCACATTTAAAGTTTAGATGTGATTTGCCTCAGTGGTTTCCACTCCAAGGTCCCCGAGGCTATCAGTTCTTGTGAAATTGTTGCTGTCAAAGTTCTTGATGGAGGGTTACTTCGAGTTAGGAGTTCTGTGTGATGGATGATCTAAAACTTTAATTAGTTAGATGGAATTTCCGATAAGCCGCTTGACTAAACTTTGGAAAGTCGTATCGACTTTACGTTTCACGTTACGGTGGGTTGCGATTAACTAGAGAAGTTGGTATTTGAGAAAATATCACAGGATAAATTGCCTTTTTAACAAATGTAATTCAATAGGTGGTAGGACCTTTCTGCACAGTTCGTCTGGGTAGGTATACCACCGCTTTGCTAGTTATTCTGCAAGCAGCAGTGTGCAAGCACTACTGTGTTCCGGTTTGAAGGGCATTCTAGCTAGTGAAGTTACTGGGATAATGATCTCACAGTCTAGTAATCTTATTGATAGACTGTGCTGAAGTTTCAGGATGACGTGCGCAGTGCAGTGTCACGCGAATCTTTATATTTTAGAGTTCCGAGTGACACTGCAACTTAAATGGGTGGCCGTGTCGCTTAACATCAGGTGAGTGACTGGCTCGTCACTTCATTAATTAGGTAACATAAAAAAGAACTTGATAAGTATAGGGCTATAGGTACATTTTTTTTAGTTTTTTTTATATGCATGGGACTCGGTGCCGCTGACCTCGTATATTTTTTTATTTTATTTTTATTTGGCAAACAAAATAGCATAATAATATAACCAAATACAAGAAAAAAAAATTACATACATTTTGAGCTAGGTTATATCCCAAAACATGCGTACACATCATGATTAACAAAACTGTAATTAGAATAATTAAATGAAAATAGTTAACTAAGTACATTTCTTATGGTATCGATTTGAGTCTTAAATGTAAAACAATCATTCAAAGTCCCGAAATAATAGCTAAAACGTCTCATCTGTTTGCAGATGTTCCATGAAGATTATTCTTAACAATCTCCTATTAAAAGGAGGTCAAACATTGTTTTTTTCTCTAATCTGTGGGTCAAACCGATTTTTGAAGTAAAAAACAAAAAATACAACCTAATTGAGAAACTCCTTTTTTGATGTAAGTTAAAATACAACTTTATCGCCATTTAATGCGATAGTTCATCAACTCTCCACCTATTATTTATTTTACTGAAAAACATAGCAACGGTAAAATCACTGATTCCTTGACCATGAAATCGTTTAGCCATGAAATATTTTTATCTGTTTGTTTGGTCTTCATAACGGACGTTATTCGCTTTGATTTCCTTCATTATGTTTACTTTTCCGTCATTTTATTAGGCGGAGTGTTGCGGTAAACTGACTGTATGTTTAATGTATTATATTATTAGATACGTAGGTACGTTTGTCTAAAAATTACAGAAATATAAATGCGTGGTAAATAGTTAAATTTTGTGAAGTAAGTCTATTTTGAAAATAAAAAGCTTAAAAATACCGTTCACTGAGAACATGTATTTTTAGAACCATTGAAATATATACATTTTTACGCGGTGCTGTAAGTCGTTACATTTTGTAAATTGAGTCTATTTTGTAAACAAAAAGCTTTCATTTAAAATACCGTTTACTGATAACGTGTATTTTTAGAACCATTGAAATGTATTAATTTTTAAAATTTTTAAGAATTTAAAACACTTGAAATTCCATCAACCCGCCCGTTGATGGAATTTCAACCAAGCTAAGCGTTACTACTATGCGTTTTGCTATGCACTTTATAGTGCGAACAGCCCATGAGTGGAACACCTTGCCGGCGTCCTTGTTTCCAGCTAACTATGATCTAGGTGTCTCCAAGTCGAGAGTGAACAGGTATCTTCTAGGCAAGCAGTCACGATCGTAGACTGCGTCATTACTTTCCATCAGATGGGACAGTGGTCACATGCTTTGCCTATAAACTATAAAAAAATTGTGTAAAACTTTCTGCTAGTTTTGTATATTTATATTGTAAATAGTTTGCTAGATGTCAATAATTTGACAAAGGCTCACTTGTGTATAACATCAAGATAGAAAGAAACACTTTTGCACAAACTGTGTACACAGTAATAAATTTTTTTTTGTAGCAGTATGTAGTGTGTACCTACCTATAGTACCTAATAGCTATTGTAGGATGTACCTACCTAATTATACATAGAGAGTGGTAGAGAGCAACCTACTTATTTGTTTACATGAACAATACCTTTGCATCTACGGGACCCTAAAGTCCTAAGACCCGTCATGCTCTTGACAAGTTTTGTACCTATACTTGTTAAGGTGGAACGTTTCACTAGCGTGGCAAATTCAAATTTTCTTGCGTTCTTTTGCCAATAATAGCTTAATTACTCAACGTGATCACATGAAAACTAATTTTGCGCAAATAAATATAATGTATCAATAAATTACAATTAAAATTATCACCTACTTATCATTGGTTTAGCGACAAATGGCAATAGACTGAAAATCTAAGAAGAAAATTGTTTATTGCCATTTGCCGCTAAACCGATGATATCTAGGAGATACTTCAATAAAGGTATGATTTTTTTCATTATTATTGAATGAAGCATAGGTGAACCACAACGTTTAGTTTGACCTCTTCTATATCCATAGATATATCCAGTCATGTAGGTTCATGGTTGGATTTTATTTGAGATTAACTTTACACCCTTGGTTATCAACACCGGTATCACTAACACAATATAAATCATCAGGGATTAGATCAGCACATTCATACATCCTAAAATTGTCAGTCAATACTGCCTGTCACACCGCGAACGTTTCAATTCTCAGCCCAAAACTATAGTGTCGCGTCGCCGCCGCCGGTCTGTCTTTTTATTATTTTTACTACATGCTCTCGTTGAACCCTTTGTTACTCTCACGTAGCCCCTTTATGATGTCACAATGGAATGGCACAGTATAATAGGCCGTGAAGGGGCGAGCAAAGGGGATGCTCTGCTCACCCTAGGGTAAACTGATAATAGTTGGTACGATTTATTAGCCATTCGCTGCTTTTACGTTTTATCTTATCGCCAGGATATGGTTTATGGAGTCCAGTGGAATTAGTTTTCGTATAATAGAAGGATAGGTTAGTGTAACCTTTTGCGACGTGGCAGTGTAACATTTTGTGTTGGCATCTACACATAGATCCAATAGAGGCCTATACCCAGCAGTGGAAGATAAATGCTGTGAATGATGATGATAATGATGACAGATCCTTTGTATATAACATTATAAATAAATGCATAAAAACTACGGTTTGTTAATTTATTATAAACATAGAGGCAGTTCACTAAATCGGGTTTAAAATTGGTTTAGGAATTGCTTGACAAACGTATCATATAAAAACAAAATGGAATGATTCCAATGAAATAATTGTTTGTTTTTTCTTTAAAGTTTATTTGCTGTGTAGCCTTCAATGCAAATACAGCTGAGCCAATTTAGGTAAAATTTGCTCACAGATTGCTTACACTAGCAAATATCTGGTGGTTTTTTTTGTCGAAAAACTGGAAGTTGCCGCTGCGTTATAAGTACGGATGATCTGCGGACACACAGCATTAATAAATATGACGCTTCGCAGCAGGCAAAGCGTATTTTTTTTCGTGCTCTGTGTCTCTTGTGATTACAAGATTGCCTATAATGAAACTTGCATGCAAACAGGTCATGCCTAGTTACGTGCATGAGTCAATGTGGTGTTTTCTATATACTTACCTGCTATTCTGAAGCGATTATTTATCACTCCACCGTCCTTATATTTTACGATATTCCTCAAGCATTTTACAACATATTGACGTCATTGACCGTATCAACCATTAATAAAATTGCTTCTAGATGACGTCACTATCAGTCCAATATCTTTCCACTAACTCCGAAATGGGTCTTATTTCACATGGAGAATGTGTAGGCGTAATAGCCATCATGCAGGCCAATTGCGTTTAGGTTCATAACACAAGTTCTCGATTTTTTTATGATTTTTGAACATAGCTGGTTTCTTCACGATATTTCCTTCACCGTTGTAGTAATTAATGTTATTTTTTTATATGCTTTATGATACATCTTACGCCTCGCAATCTTACGGCACCGGGTTCGATCCTCGGTCCTGCACCAATGACTTTCGTATCTAGTAAGTTATGTGCAGTTTTCGATCATCGCTCCGTGCCTTGGAGAGCACGTTATGCCGTAAGTCCCGGTTGTCATAAGAACATCTATAGCAATCGTTATGGGTAGACGCCTGATAGAATCTGACGCCTGATCTAACCATCCCTGTTACTGGTTCCTTATGGGTTGCGAGGTCAGACGGCAGTCTCTCGTCTAATTCTGGTAGCTCGCCGCTACAGGTTAGATTGGAAGCCGACCCCAATAACATATGGGAAAAGGCAAAGAGGATGATGATGATACATCTAGCAGCTGTCTTTTATTTACAATTTATTTGCTGTCTTAATTTTGCTATCTATACCAATATTATAAAGAGGAAAGATTTGTTTGTTTGTTTGTTTGTTTGCATTGAATAGGCTCTGTAACTACTGAACCGATTTCAAAAATTCTTTCACTTTTGGAAAGCTAAATTACCCCCGAGTGACAAAGGCTATATTGTATTTAAAAAAAAAATAGGGATCCTTACTAAAATTCCAATAATGTAACCCAAGGTGTAAAAAAAATACCTAAAATATTCTTTACATCGCGTGCGCTGCGAAAACTATTGATGATACAATAAACTAATGTACTACGACTTTACAGAACACATCATGATTTATAAAAAGTGTCTCGACAGCTTATGTCTAACTATTATAGTTATGCGACAAACAGGTGTTCTTTTATTAATCCTAATTATACTTAATAATATTGTAGCAAAGCTTTATACTTTATACATTGGCACGCCCCGCTCTACTTTGATGCGTTTAACAGACTAATGAAAATGTAAACAAAATTCGTGATGTTTTCTTTATTTTAACTTAGGAAGAGTTTTGATTTTATCGACTACACTTGACGTGGTCAGTGATCATAAACCGTATTAATTGTACCTTAGAACCTAGAATATATATCTACCTGGATAAGAAAAATCTAGGTCCAGTCAAAGGTCAGACAGACCAGACAGAAAATTTGCGATTCAATGAGCCGTATCGGATAAGACTAGTCAATTGAATGTCTTGCCAGGATGCTGGACGCACGTGATGCATCCTTTGAACACCCAGATGATCATTCTTCTGGTTATTCCAGTTCTGAGAAAGTTTTAATCCTGGTAGAGTTTTCAAAGACCCTTCAAAAATGAAGACACTTACCAAATTTTAAGTCTCTATGGTGGTCCAAATGGTCCAACGGTTGAGGCTGTACGTAATAGTCTGTTGATCAGTCACTTTTTATTTTTTTTATAACTAAATAGGCCCGCGATTAAGTAGGCATTTAAACAAAACAAAAATTAGGGATTCAGATTAAATTCTTAATTTAAAAAAAAATCTTTTAGCATATACCTGCATTTGGCCCTAATGGGTGGTGTTACACTAGAAACTAGATAATGGCTCTTATCATTTTGTATTTAATATGAACTTTCGTGAGGTGACGCCCAAGTCGTTCGAATTACTCCTAAAGTGATTTTCTACCATCAAATACTATAGTGTTTAATTCTGCCGTCCTTATGAAAAATGCAGCAAGTAGGTAAAATATGTTCCAAGAAAAACGGGAAAACAATAATAAATAATAAATATTTTGTTTTGTGATTCCGAATATGGGTCTCACTCAATTTTGCAAAAAACGTTAGTTACTGCGTTCTTCACTATGAAGGCAGAATTATAAGCCGCATATGTGCCTGTGCACTAAAGTTTCACAGCTCCTAAGTTCGAACTTATCTCTCAACACAACAGACTGCTGAACACAGACTACTGAATATGTTACTTCCCCCGGTTTCTATTCTGCGTTTGTCAAGCTCGTTTTCAAGTCAACGCATCTAATATTGTACGCTCATCGGTTGAAGACAGCCGAAAATCGCCGGAAAATTCAGTATTTTGCTATTTATTTTATGTAAATGAATGACGTCACGAGCTAGTCGTTCGCCTGATGTTGAGCACCACTCGTAACTCTAAATTATAGTTTTGCATGACACTGCACTGCGCACGTCGTCCTGGATAGTATAGTGATAAGATTACTAGACTGTGTGATCAGATCATAAAGTCTTATTTGCCTAGTAATTTAACCAGCTCTAATGCCCTTCAAACCGAAACATAGTAGTGCTTCCACACTATTACTTGGTGGCAGAATAACTGGCAAAGCGGTGGTAACTACCTAGACGAACTTTGCAGAAAAGTCCTACCATCTAGTGAAGTTTGGTGTGACAAGTTGACACGAATTTAACAAACATACGGAGAACCCATGAAAAAGTGTTGCTTAGTTAATTTGTATTTTAATAGACTTTAGTGCAGATGGGTTAATGACATAAGTATTCCAAACAACGGTAATTTCAAAGTTCAGGGAACTAAAGTTTCCTCTGGGGTACTGTCAAAACATTTCGCAAGCTCTTTCATGAAGAGGGTACGAAAGTACTTCGAAAGCTTTTGTCTGATGACTTTATAACTCGGAGTTAAAATTTTCAAGTTCAAAGTTTATAAAGCTCTTACTTCTGAAGCGGAGGGGCTTAGCGAAGTGAAGTCATTATTGTAATTGGCTGTTGGGGACAGATTTGAAGATAAAGTAGTCCCCTAACAAATAGCAGTACTTATAGAAGAGATATGTGGAGTTGGTAGTTTGTACAACTCGTAAAAATATCTGAATTGCTTCTGTTAGGAATGAAATAAAAGGTCTGAACATACGGTGACAAGAAAGTGGAAGGTGCACATAGTTCGGGACCCTTGCTACACGAAAACGTTATTTTTAGGTAAAAATTCAAAATCTAGCTCCGTCCGTGCGGGCTACAGATGGCTGTATAGAACTCACAATACTACCGGCATTTTAAAAATAGGTAATTATAAATTTATGCGCACCTTCCAATTCCATTTTTATTTGGTAAACTCAATGGGTTCTAACTGATGGCGTTATGTGTTCTAAAAATAAGACTATAAGTCTAAAAAAGTCTCAGAAAATGACAATATTATGCACCTACGCAGTATCAAAAATATGCAAAATCACAAAAATAAACAACTAAATAATTTTGTGACGTGCGTCGCCTAGTTTCTATACTTACTAAAAAAGTTCATCCATTGTGTCATCGTTTATTATACCTTAAAACTTACTTATATTAAATTCTTTAAAGAAACTAGGCTTTAGGCAGACAAATCAAGATAATGCTATTATATCTAGGTATCTTCTTCTTCTTCTTCTTCCTTAGATATAATAACATTATCTTGATTTCTCTGCCTAAAGCCTGTTTTCTTTAAAGACTTTAATATAGGTATTATTTTTCTTAAGAATTCTTACTACAATGTCAAATTTGGGTTTGTATTATTGTAACATTCCGAGGGATAGTACACGCGAGCGATGCTGCGGGCATAAGCTAGTTTACTATAGCTAAGTATATTTACAGGGTTTTTTTAATTTATAGGCGTAGCATTTGACCACTGTCTCACCTTATGGTGAGTGATGACGTGGCTTACGGTGGTGCATGCTTGCCTAGAAGATACCTGTCCACTCATGGCTTGAAGACGCCCAGGCTATAGTTAGCTTTGAAATTAACCTAAAGACGCAGTATAGGAAGTGAAGTTGCTACTCGAGATCCTTTCTAGTTTCTTCCCCATGTAGTAATTCAGCGAGCGTTATATCCTGCCCATTGCCATTTCAACTTGCTAATTTTAAAAGTTATGTTGGTGATTCGAGTTCTTTTGTGGATCTCCACATTCCGCATTTTATCACGCAAGGAAACCCCGAGCATGGTACTCTCCGTTGCTCAAGTTTGAGCTTACTAATAAGCCAATACACCTGGTATAAAAACATTAACTATTTAGGAAAGCTGAATAATATTTTTTTTTATTGTGTTGCAGATCATGTGATGGTTTTTGTGTTTCTTAGGCCCGATTTCACCAACGTTTATTCCAAGTATACGGCTATTCCTTACTCCTGGATACAGCTAATTGACAAATGAAATTACACAAAAAGACGCCATTTTGATTGTATCCAAGGAATAAGTCTTATTCCTTCACAAAATTGGTGATGTAAGGGCTATATTCGCGTAACTCGGTTGTTCTCGGAAAGTTATACCTGGAATCAAATTTATTCTAGTTTGGTAAAACCGGCCTTAGAGGTCTATCTACGTGTAGTTGCTTGCTATTAAGATTGAACAAGTCAATATTCATAAAGTAGGTTAAAAATGAATTTAATAATTGAAACCAAGTACAATCGGCAAATAAATAACAGAGTAATAAGCTTTTAATGTTTCTGGAGGGGCTATCGCCCGTCCCTTTCTCGCAAAACATAGTAATAAATAAATAATCATAAAAATGAGTAATCTCACAAAGTGCGTACAAGGAATGGTTGACCTAAATCCTTCAGCACCTTTTCATAATAGAACCAGCTAAGCGGCACCCTCTTATGGTTGAAATAACCTCCAATACTTACGCTCTAAATGTTTCGACTCTACTTTTAATAAGAACTGCAAAATACCCGTTGTTTTCAGAGAATTACGACCCAGAGTTGTTCCAGTGAAGATTGAATAGCTCATATTTACTACGCAAGCGTGCCTTCGACCTCATCGTCGCTTTCCATCACATGAGTTTGTGGTCGAACGCTAGTCATTAATAAAAAAACATTAACTATGTATTTTCCTAGCAAACTATGACAAGATTGCAAAGCTTCAAAGCGGTTTATCGGTGAAGGTAAACCCGGTACATAAACATCATGTCCTTATATTATATGACTTGTTGACCCACCCCGGCTTCGCACGGGTTGATTAGTTTTACGTACTAACTCTGTTGATGGGAAGAGGGAAGTTTTTCTCTTTCCCGTCTCTCTTCCCTTCAACAGGATGAGTATATAAATAAAAAATACAAAAATAATATACAAAAAAAAAACTTATACATAATAATTACACCCTTATGGCTTTGTGCAACCCGCACTTGGCAGTTTTAGAAAACAAAGTATTCTAAATGTTATTTTGAAAAATTAGCTATAACCATACCAAATAACAGCGAAATCCGTTCAGCAGTTCCAGCGTGCTGCGTGTTCAAAGGGACAGAGAGACAGAGAGACAGGAAAGGAATGGAACACCTTACCAGCGTCATTGTTTCCTGACAAATATAATCTGGGAGTTTGTAAGGCTAGAGTGAACCGGTATCTTCTAGGCAAGCATGCTCCATCATCGACCGCGTCATCACTTACCATCAGGTGAGACCGTGGTCAAATGTTAGCCTATCTTTGATAAAAAAACAAAAAAAAGGCAGGCAGACAAAAAATTCAAAAAAAATTGTTTCTATTTCCATATCGATTTAGAAAAAAAATTTCGTATAATGTTCAATGTACAGATTTAACCCAGTTGCAGTTTTATTATAGTATTAGACTATTAGTAGATAGATAGACTACATTGATGTGTACTGGTATAGATATACGTACCGTACGTTTTACTCAGACTTGCAGTCAAACATAGGTCGCGTGATGTCATAGTTTCCTTCGTATATTTTCTCACACAAACGTTAGATGAATTTTAATATGTGATTGTAAATGTTTAATTACGTGTTAAGTTAATTTTAGAGTTGTTTGGTTAAGTTTTTTGTGTTTCTGTGAAATTATGCGGACACAGGTTTGTGGTCTATTTTGTTCAATAATATTAGCTATATTCCTGTTTAATTTGATTCTTTTTGAACATATTTTTTATATACTTACTTTTATATATCATCAGCCAGAAGACGTCCACTGCTGAACACAGGCCTCCCCCATAAAACGCCACTTTGGACGCTTATAATAGGGGGGATTTGCCATAATCACTACGCTTGACAGGCGGATTAGTGATCGCATAATATTTTAATAAAAAAATAATGTATGTATTGAGGAAAATGCTCCCATTCGATGTATATTCCCTTAGCCGGCTCTTACGGAACTTACGGTACAAACGGAAAGAAATGAGATGGCCCTATTCGCAAATTGGGACCACACGGCAATGTACCTACCTATTTGTAATGAAACAAGTTCTTCCATATTGAAAGGAGCATTGCATGTTTTTCAAATTACCCTAGTTAGGTACTCTATTTTCCGACTACACATTTTGAATCTTATGTAAGTGCAAATAAAGTTGAAAATAGTTTTGTTGGTAGTGGTGTCAAAGGGGATGGAAAACTGCTCATTAAGTTTTCAGAAGGAGGTTGGCGCGTGTTCTGAATATTTTGCCCGAGCGCTTGCAAAGCCATTTGAAATTGGAGTCTAGTGAATTTTAGATTGAATGAATTAAGGTGGAACGTTACACTAGCGCGGCAATCTCAAATTTTCTTGCGTTCTTTTGGCAATAATAGCTTAATTACTCAACGTGATTACATGAAAACTAATTTTGCGCAAATAAATATAATGTATCAATAAATTACAATTAAAAGTATCACCTAGATATCATTGGTTTAGCGACAAATGGCAATAGACTGAAAAACTAAGAAGAAAATTATTTATTGCCATTTGTCGCAATACATTTTATACATTTTATTTATTTGCGCAAAATTAGTTTTCATGTAATCACGTTGAATAATTAAGCTGTTATTGGCAAAAGACTTTTGGGGAAATTTTTTAATTTGCCTCGGTAGTGTAACGTTCCACCTTAAACTACGTTTTAGGTAAAGTCAAAGGTGTGCCCTACCCATAGACCTAGGAAGTAACGAAAATATTTCTAAGTCTGTGGCTCTACTTAAAGGAAGAGCCTCAGATTTGTAGTACCAAAGCTTACCATTTTACGCAATCATATTTCCATTAAAATTGTTTTATTATCAACCACACAAATTGTGTTATTGCTGGGCAAATGAGACTTTATGATCTGATCACTCAGTCTAGTAATCTGATTACTAGACTGTGTGATGTCTCAGGGTGACGTGCGCAGTGCAGTCTCACGCGAAGCTTTATTGTTTTAAAGTTCCGAGTGACACTGCAACTGTTATGGGCGGCCGTGTCGCTTAACATCAGGTGAACGACTAGCTCGTCACGTCATTTAATTGCATAAACCAATGCTATACTCATAATATTCCTTTATATAAAAAAAAGTATATACTAACACAGAAACTGCTTGTTTTGACTCACCGTTAGATAGATAGATAGAAAATGCTTTATTGCACAAGATAATCAAGTACATAGGCGAACTTAATGCTAAGTAGCATTTTCTTCCAGTAAACCTTTGTGTAGTGTGGAACGAGTGGTAGTGCTGGTTGAAAAAAGAAAAAGAAAAGATTACCCAAAATAAAAAAATAATAATAAGAGGTAGATAACATTAATAGTTTAGATATTATAAGGTTTTAAATAATAATACAATATAATACATACAATATCTTACATATTACATTTACTTATATAAAGTTTTATGATATATATATATAAATATATACATATATATTACAAATCTATATCAAATAAATAAAAACCGTTAATGGTTTTTCAAGCCAAACCCTCTCTATACTTTAGGGTAATTAACAATTCCAATAAATCTTCTAAAAGCATTATGATAAAAATGTCCATAAATATGGCTGATCTATACCAATATTATAAAGAGGAAAGATTTGATTGTTTGTTTGTTTGCATTGAATAGGCTTCGAAACTACTAAACCGATTTGAAAAATTCTTTCACTGTTGGGAAGCTACACTATCCTCGGGTGACATAGGCTATATTATATTTTCAAAAAATTAGGGATCCTCACTAAAACTCCAATAATGAAATGAAATGAAATGAAATGAATGAAATGAAATAATTTATTGGCATAAATGGTACATGTAATCAAATTATACGAAAGTACATTTATGGACTCGTCATTAGGTTGTCTTATTTAAAGTTTTAATCATCGACAGAGATGCATTGTCATCGCTGTTTAAATTGTACATTATTAGTTTACGAGCATTAGTTGTTTGTAACTTTATTTTGTGACCCAAAGTGTAAAAAATAGGTATTCTTTTACATCGCGTGGGCTGCGCAAACTATTATACCCGTGCGAAGCCGGGGCGAGCTACTAGTTACAATATAAACCTAACACCGTAAATTTCGTTTCATTTAAATTGTTAATAAGTGAGCTGTTCATTAGAAAATTGTTTTCAAATGAACAGCTCTTAACTCAAATGAGGCTAAATAAGACGTTGGGTATTCCATTTAAACTTTGACCCAATTGTATTGTATATCGTCCGTGGGAGCCGGCAGATGTATCACAGTGATGCATTGTATAAGCTTGCATCTAAGCATCGCGTACACCGTACTGTGAAATTGTATTGGTGGTGCAAATCAAAAGCGAATCGCCGTCTCGTTGGTTTGTTTTAATATATCGAAACAAAAATGACATTGTATTTTTTTAAAAGTTCTTCACTTGTTTAGCGTAATCAACAGATTTTTTATATAGAAAAAAAGTAAATTACTAACAGGATTTGTATCCGCATCTATCCGTCCCTAAAGCCAGGACACGCTTTTTTAAAGCTGCCGTGACAAGTGACCTCGTGTCCAATGTCCATACAACGTACATACCTAGCTGATGGTTTCAGATATCATTGTTTTCTGGTAAACTTACCATTGATCTACTGTTCCTTTAAACATAATACTGTCTTCAAACATGAAACGAGGTGTCAGACTATGATGTTACGTTTGACCCATTTGTGTAATGAATGTGTCACACAGCCTTTATGACAGTATATGCTCCGAGAGCTCCGTTCATATGCACATGTGCTTGTTGTGTTTGGACAACGATCATAGTGGTGATCGTATAGCTTCGATGATTTGAAGATCACTTCTAATATAATTTTTTCTATAGATTTTTTTTTATATCTATTTTTTATGGGGCTTTAAACAACGTTTATGCTAGCCCCATCGTAGCCTAGAAAATAATAATGTAGGTAAGTAATCTTCACATTGAAACTTTCAAATCTTTATTTTAATAATTGGTTTTGATCACAGTTCATTATTTTTGTAGTTCTTGCAAAATATTGCTAAATCTTCCTATCACAGAATCAATATTACGATACTATACTAAGTAGGTACAAGCTTGTAACTTATTAAGTGATTGTATTGAGTTACTATCCTAACGGCGATAGAAAACATCGTGAGGAAACCAGAATGTTCAAGAATCACAGTAGTAATAATTTAAAGAATAAAGGCACATTGCCTATTAATAACACAATAAAAATAAGAATCACAAGAGAACATGTGTCACCCACCTATACCCGCACTTGGCTAGCCTAGTGAGTTATAGCCTAAAATCTATCCCTGCGAGAGCAGGCTTCCCCCCAGCAGTCGGAACGTATCGGGCTCATGTCGATGACGACTTTCCCAATGAAAGTTAGGATTTAATAAAACGCTTCCTCTTACGTTTTGAACCTCAAACATGTAAGTTTTGATTACAAATACAGATTTCAAAGCGTACAGCCACATAGTATAAATGGATCTATGAAAGGGCATAGACCCTATGACGATGGATGCCAGTCTTTGTTAAAGAGCTTTAAAACTATGATTGTCCCCCATGGTTTTTATAGCACAATTTTGACTACTTGTTTCTAATAAGGGTTAAATAAATGTGCATTGGGTAGAATAAAGAGATTTCTTTAGAAATCAGTATTTCAAGCGGGACGAACTCAGTTTTTAAGGTTTTATTCTTATTTTTAAACGATCGATTTGTAATTCCAGTTAACTCATTTATAAACGTAATCGGGAGACTGGGCTGTGGTCCCTGTATTTGTATCTTGTGGTCTCACTAAACCACCTCTTCGATTCTTTCGTACAGTTTCAAAATGGTGAGAGCACATAGGTAGCATATTTTAGTTACTCCTGGGTCTATGGGTGAGAGCTATAAGGGATGCAATTTTGTTCATTAGCATAAGTTGAGTGCACCATAGTACATCATCTATAGGTGAGTGCAAATGAAAATATTTTTTATTGAAAATTATGAAGATTGCCGCGGTGCCTAACGTAGTAGGCACGAACGATTGTGATACTTTAAAACGTTTTTTTACCTTGTGTGCAATATTTAAGAACAGGTCTTAATAATTTTAATTTCATCTAGTACTGTAGCAGTTGATTAAGTTATGCAATTTTTTAGAGTGTTATCAATACCAAATTGATGCGTTAGATTTCATAAATTTTGGTCCATACATGACCGGTGTCATGAGTAGGTACGTAGTTTCAAAGGATGCTAATGAATTCAATTACACGTAGTATACGTTTTTACAATACCTAAAGTACCTAATTATATTTAAATATAGGTACTCAGTTAGTTAATACATATTTTGGTCTGGAGGTGCCTCTACACATTTTTGACCATAGTTTTATCTAGAATTCTATGTTTGTGAATTAATACACACATTTCAGACGAAGTGAATCATCGCAAACATCACCTAACAATAGATGGATCTCCATTTGTAAACGATCTGGTCAATAGGTTACTAGTACCTGAGTGCCTTGAGTTCAGGGTTACGACTCATTCAGGATTTAAGTTTTAATTTAATATAACAAGAAGAACTGATTAGTATACAAGATTAATAAGTTTTTGAAAAGGCGTAGGTAGAGATCCTGAAATAAGACTGGTATGATGATGCGTACCTACCAAATTTTTTCTTAATTATTTGATAGGCTTGCAATTGACCACTATCGCACCTGATGGTAAATGGCGATGCGGTCTAGGATGTACCGCACTTGCCTAGAAGATACCTGTCACTCTCGATTTGAACACTCCAAGGTTGTAGTTTTCAGAAAATACAGACAAAGCTTGTCATTAGGTCATTAGGAGGGGTGTTTGCCATAATCACCACACTTGGCAGGCGGCTTGGTGATCGCAGTAGGTAAAATTATCATCAACATCGAGGGGAACGCTGCGACCCATTCCCTGGATATTCCCTAAGCTGCCTTCTACGGTACCCACAGGAAGAGATGGGGTGGTCCTATTCGTAACCGGGATCACACGGTGAATTAGCATGTTGAAATGGCAAAGGCCACATCGCTGGTAGAACTGACAACCGATTGGGAAGAAAGGTTCTCTAGTGGCGACCACGAACCGGAAGACGCAGCGTAGGCCGGCCCCTCACTCGGTGGACCGACGATCTGGTGAAAGCCGCGGGAGCCGATGGATGCAGGGACGAGGAGCTGCTCAAAGTAGCGCTCTGTGGGAGAGCCCTACTATGTTCAGCAGTGGACGTCTACAGGCTGTTGATGATGACGACGATGACAGACAATGCGACACCCTTTGGCTGTTCGCATTTTAATCGTTGGTATCCGTAATATTTATATTATGGATACCAACGATTATATATTTATAAGCCTTTTCTCAGCCAAATAGATCTATCAAGAAAGTAACATTCATATAGTAAGGGAGTAAATGTTTCTGATAATAAGCCAATCTCCAAGTTAATCAGCTCCAAATAGTGAGTCAGAAAGTAATTGCGAGAAACCAATGTGGAATGGAGATCAATATCGACTGGGCCTACCACAGAGTACCTTGTTATTGTACCTATTCAGTCTTTGCCATATGCCAAACTTGTTTGACAACTTGTTTTGATATGATATATATATACAATACAATACAATACAATAACTCTTTATTGACACCAAAATAATAATAACATAGAAATAAGAATCGCATAATAAGATAGGTACAATGGGCGGTCTTATCGCTAAGAGCGATCTCTTCCAGACAACCTTTGGATTGACAGAGATAAAAGACACTACGAGCATGGACGGTGGTGCAAATAAATAGTATATACATAAGTACTACATATACCTACTTTAATACTTAATACATAAAAACATAACAATAAAATAAATACACCTATGTATACATATAGGTAATTAATACATAATTATAAAAATATATTTATAACAGTTAAAAGGAAACAGTTAACGTTTATTTAGGAGTTAAGTTGGAGAAATAGAAATATATATATATAGGGAAGAAAAAATATTTTACATGGAAATGAGTTTTGTTATAAAGAATGAGACTGAACTCTAGGCTATCTTACTTGTTTGTGGCATTGTTGTTTATACAAAACTATCCACCTTGTATAGTATTGCAACCATTGATATCTTATGAAGATACATCAATGCTTGCAACGGCTTGCCTGCGGGGTGATCATGTAACTTTGATAGCAATGCAACAGGATAAATTTCAATAACAAAATGAAAAAAGTATATCTAGTGTAATTCCGCTAAAAGATCATATAAGATTATCTATATTGGGGAAGCTGCAAATGACTGTTGTAGGCAAATGTATTACAAAAATGATTAGAAAAGTTTATAATGTATAATATTTATAAATAAAAAAAAAATAAAAAAAAAAAAAAAATTAAATAAAAAAAAAAAAAAAAAAAAAAAAAATATAAATAAAAAAAAAAAAAAAATAAATAAATGAAAATTAAAAAAAAAAAAAATAAATAAAAAAAATAAAAAAAAAAATTCATTCCAAATTTGAAAATTTCCATAGTAACTCTGTATATAAACTGCGTACTGAAACTGTCAAATCCATACATTTTTGTGTTTCTATCAGTTGCAAACAAGTTACATGATCGCCTAGCTGATGTCACATGCTAGATTTGTTGCATAATAGGGCGGTGTAGCTAGTGAAATTACTAGGCAAATGAGACTTTATGATCTGATCACACAGTTTAGTAATCTTATTACTAGACTGTGTGAAGTCTCAGGATGATGTGCGCAGTGCAGTGTCACGCAAAACTATATTAATTTAGAGTTCTGAGTGATATTGCAATCTGTTATGGGCAGCCGTGACGCTTAACATCAGGTGGACGATTAGCTCACCACGTCATTCATTTACATAATAAAATGTAGCTTTGAGATTTACCTTGATTCTATCCATTGGGTCATTTCATTTTAATTTTTAAACATACATTTAAATTATACTACGTATACCTATGTACACTAAGCCTAAGAAAACAAAATAAGTGAGTGATAATTAATAAATTCTATCCATTTAAAAACTACTTTAGGATACCTTTCTATGTAAACGAGTGACGTGACGAGCTGGTTATTCACCTGATATTAAGTGTTATGACCGCCCATAATAGTTGCAGCACCACTGGGAACAGTCTCGCGTGACTACACTGCGCACGTCATTCAGAGACATCGCACAGTCTAGCAGTAAAATATTCAGATAAAGTTTTATTTGCTCAAAAATTTTACTAGCAAGTTCACAGTGCCCTTCATACGGACAGTACCACAAAACCCATTTTGTGGTACTATTTGGTGGCTGAATATTTGGCAAAGTGGTAGTACCTACCCAGATGAACTTTTGCAGTAAAGTCCTACCCCTAGTGACATACCATAAATAGATCAAATGGTGATGATGCTGATGTCCAGGAAATCCAATTCCCAAGAAACCCAAAAGAGATTCAATACTTGAGTTATTACTTGCAAAACTATTAACCAAACAATATTTTTACAGGTAGAGTCAACGGTGATGTGATGAACCAAGCGCACGAACCGCTGAACATCATGGACAACCCGCCTGACTACTCCACGAAGCCAAAACGAGGCATCCACCTATCCACGTGCCTCGCCTTCGTCATCCTTGTCATCTTCATCCTAGCTCTTGTTACTGCTTCCTTATTAGTATACAACTATGCAGCCTGCCCAAGAACTGATCAACTAGCAAATGTCACAAAATATGAACTATGCCATTGCGATCAACCCAAACTCTTAGTTTTACCCCTCCCTACTGAAAGCAGCAAAAGCGTTATCCCTCTAGAAACAACTACCTCTAGTGTTAAGGAATTAAAACCTCTAGAACTGAGACTGCCTACTAATGTGAAACCAGAAAAGTATTATTTAAAAATAGTGCCGTACATTATCGAAGGTAATTTTACGTTTGATGGTGAAGTGAGCATAGTGATTGATATTGTGAATGATACTAAGGAAATCACGTTCCATGGCGTAGATCTAACGTTACATGAAGTTAAAGTATATGCTAAAGACGGTGGTGAAGAAGTAGAAGTAATGAAGACAGTTGAAGATCTTCCGCGGAACTTCCACACTGCGATGTTGAAAGAAAAAGTTGAAGCTGGGAAACAGTATGTCTTGAACATAACGTTTACGGGTATACTGAATGATAACCTGCATGGATTTTACAGAAGTTCATATGAAGAGAAAGGAGTGAAAACGTAAGTATATTCTCTAAACATACGTTTACTATAAGCTCTGTATTAAGTTGAATCAACGTGACTAACCATAATTGATAGCTGTACCTAACTGTTGTTACGTTATATTATTAACAAAGTTTCAATATGAGAACTAGTACTTGCCGACGTAATATTACATTTTCTTAAGATGTTGAAAGATAAATACATAGGTCGTAAATGCTTCCGTTATTTTCCCTGTACTATACATTTGCGAAGATATAACATTATATTGGCACGCGCGGCCCTCACCAAGGCCGCTCGAAGCCAAGGTCAGACATCGACCTTAAAAATAAATGGAGCTGTCTCTAACACAACATTTACTCTTAGAGTACTCGAGCTTTTCGAAACAGTCTGTAGTAAAACGACGTAACGGGTGTGTAATGGAACGTATATTCTAATGCTAAAGTAAAATCGATGATAATAGCAAGTAAGTATACCTACTTTATTGACTAGAACAACCAATGGCTTCATACCAAGATTGTTCTATAAAAGTTTATGAAGTGTGAACATTTCTGAAGAGCGTCTTTATTCTCGTTTGGTACTAATTACTACATTAAAGTTAATGTTTTATAGAAGCCTCTATTTTAAATATATTTTTAAGAACATTTAGCCACTCATTTGTTTTAAACCTTATCACAGAATATATAATAAAAGTAGTAGAAGTAGTAGTGTGTAGTAGTAGAGATTATATAGTATGAAAATCGAAATAACATGTAAATGTAATCACAATTCACAACCTATAAACAATATAGTGTTAAAAGTATGGCAGTTTTTATCAATGTCCTTCGATTTTGCGCTTAGAATAATATTCACAAAATACGCTATTATTTTAAAACAATAGTCTATTATATTTTTAGTAGAGACTACTATTATGGAAGTTTTTATATCAAGCAGAACGTCCTCGTTGTAAGGATTGCGCTATGCATACAAAATGTTACTGATTAAGAATTTTCCGTTGCAATAAATTTTGATCAGTCGGAACTTAGCGGTTGAAATATTCGGAACAGGAATTGTAATGAGTTTTAAACGTCTCCTTATAAAGCAGCCAACATCTTGAATTTAAAAATATTTCCTTGCTAAAATGACTAAGTGGTTTTTTTTAAAAGTAGGTAGTGTTAAAGAGTCCTCTCTAAGGGTAGGCAACGCAACGGTAGTGCTGTTGGTATTGCATATGTCCATAAGCAGTGGTGACCACTTATCATCAGCCATACCGCCTACTTATTTGCCACTCATTTCATAAAAAAGCGTTTGTGTTCATGATCTCTTTAATCTATCTAAAATATACTTTAGGTGTTATCTTCTTTTTAAATGTACCTTTGATAAATAATAATACCGTCGTGGTCAACATTTAAAATTCTAATCCTTGTTATTAATAAATTATGAAGTAAGGAGAATTACGAAAAATTAACAAAAGGGTTCAGAAAACAAGCCAACAAAGTTGGTGTATAGTACCTATTATTGTATGATGATATTAAAATTCAGCTCTATTGTTATGAACATCAGGGGATGAAACCCGAAAGTTTTGTCACCTGCCCTTTGGTCTCATTTACTACTTTTTTATTTACTTAATCTTGTAACCGTTTACTTTTTATGGTTATTATAATGCCAACTGGCTTCAAGAATCTAATAAGTAGATTTAAAATAATCTGTGCATTATGTTTTGATTTTGTCGTCGTTTGCCTTTATGACGTTATTTGTATTTTCTAAACAGACCCATTGATTTTGGTGAACATAATAATTATCTTTTCTTTAATTTCTCTTTAGATTGCTCCTATTCCGTTCTTCAACGTGTTTATGTTCAGAGATTGGCCGACTAGTTTTTCATACGTTCATCTGTTTACACGTACATAAACCGAACTTTATGTCAATCTTATGTTTTGTTTTTTGGATAGATGGATAGCGGTAACCCAGTTCCAAGCTATGGATGCCCGCCGCGCATTCCCATGCTGGGATGAGCCAGCCCTGAAAGCCAGGTTTACGATCAGCATAGCCCGACCAGGAAACATGAGCAGTCTCTCTAACATGAACGTCGTGAGCCGGGAGAACCAGTTAGTATGCATAAACCACACCAGTGCAGTACCAGTTAGTTTAACTATGGGTTCCACCTGATAATCAGTTTTAAGGTCACGCGTTGACCTTAATCACATGCTGAGTCGGGACCTGGTCATGACATCACACAACGTTACATTGGTACTTTTTTCCCTACTATAAATTATACTGTATGTCTCCTCTATTATAATGTGTGTGATGTCCTGAATAAATGTCTTTTCTTTCTTTCTTTCTTCCTTTATAAACTTTTATGTTGTGGCAAATTAGATTAGTTACGTGAAAACGACGTGATCGTGGTTTAAATTATGTCTTATTTTTTTTTACGAGATTTCTAAATTACTAGGTATATCGCAAAACAACCGGGCTAGGTGCATCGTAGCATAACAAATAACATTTTTAAATGGCCTAATTTACGTCTTATCAAACTCAAGTGGATGCTAGAGTTTAATATTATCCCATCCGATGTTAAGTGACGAATACGCCAGGATTGTCACCTTGGCTCTCAAGTCAAGCTAAGCACACACTGACTAAGAAGCTTAGCGGCAGATTCTTAGCTTACATGTGGTAGCTGGCAACCAAACTCGAGTTTCATCATGGTGTTTTCATCTCAATTCATTTATTTCAGTAAAACCTTACCAAACTACGTATGGGATCACTACGCAGAATCACTACCAATGTCCACATACCTCGTAGCTTTTACCATCACCGACTTCCATAATATGAGCGACAAGAACTTCTCCGTGTGGGCTCGCAAAGAAGCTTTACCATCAGCAGCTTTTGCATTAGAAATTGGTCCGAAGATACTGAGATTCTTGGAAGAATACTACAAGATTAAGTTCCCCCTGCCGAAGATTGATATGATCGCGTTGCCGGACTTCAAGAACGGAGCGATGGAAAACTGGGGACTTCTTACTTACAGGCGAGTGGATGTTGAAAATTTTGATTTAGTGGTTTGAGTTTACTGTTTTTATAAATCCAGAAGTTTACCAGTAGAGCCAATGACAAAAAAAACGAATAGGCCCAATCACAATGAATAGCTAAAGTAAGTTGATGTAGCTACCTACCATGTCCAAGCTACGATGCAGATAATTTAATATGGCAGCGTTATAGGTGCATGTTCAAAGACTTATTACCTACGCTATTACTTGCAAGTTGCGCAAATTCTTTTTCTGACCAATCTCTTCAACTTCTTAACAAGCTGGGTGGCACGTGGCCTAGTTGCGTAAATAGTTTTAAAAATCTACAGAGTATCTACGTACATAAAGTTTGCGAGATACAAGACCTTGCAGTAAACAATAGAAGCAATATGCATATCGAATGGCACCTAGATTAAAACCCCAGGCGTCCGTTACCGTGGCTAAATAAATCCTGACAGATCATACAGCTGGTTCCATTACTGCCGGACCATTTGTCACCCGTTAGGGCTGGGGCACATCAAATAAAAGGTTAAAATTGCACGGCGTAAATCCGAATTTTACATTTTATAGTACAGACTTTTTATAATTCAATAAATACCGTATTCATTTGGGTACCCATCCACACCCATCAGCAAAGCTTGTGGTTTTGCTGATGGGTGCCTACTCTCATCTGCATGTCTCGGTACTGATTGTATCATTTACATTTTTTCTGTGTACACATAGTCTAAGCTATAATCCAGAACTGAATTTTTAGTGTGTCTACCTATTTTGAATAAGTCATTGATTGTAATTTGTTTTGTGTACATTATATTGTATACATTATTGTATTATTTGAAATCCTAAATTCAACATTATAATTCATTGTTATCTATATTAAGTTAACATGTTTGTGTTGAGTTTAAATAAATTTGATGTGCACACATCCTTAGAATAGGGTGCCGTTAACACAGTTTGTTCACATATACAATTAAGGGTGTCGTACTTGGGGTCTTTACGTGCGTGATCTGATCAGGCATCAGGGATGTAGTTGCTTGCAAATGTTCGTGTCAGCTTTAATTAAAATTGAGTTATAGAAACGAAAGTAATTGACAAGCAATTTGCTTGTATTTCAATTGTTTGAGCAATTTTGTTACCCAGTATTAAAGGTTGTCGTCAGTTGAGTAATTATTTTTCATTTCGTGTTGTTTTTGTTTTTCGTCAATGTTTCTTTTGTATGTAAAAAGGACTGACATAAATTGGTGTTATTCTTTTTATCTGCATCAAAATTTGAAACTTGATTTAGTGTTTGATGGTGGGACATGATGATTGATTTTAACTTAAGATGATATAGGTATGTTTCATTATTTCTGTGCAGAATTAGGTTCTTGACGATTAAGGATACGAACAGAGCACGAATGAATTTTATAGAAGTTATCACGTATTGTATGTGAAGCTAACGAATAACAAACGCCTGTTCCAGGGAGATTGCAATGCTGTACGAAGCGGGCGTGTCGGCAACCACTGACAAGGTTCACGTGGCAACCGTGGTTGCGCATGAGATCGCGCACCAGTGGTTTGGCAACCTGGTCACTCCATCTTGGTGGCGCGACCTCTGGCTCAATGAGGGGTTCGCAACATATGTGGAGTACGTCGCTGTTGACGCTGTAAGTACTTTGATGATATATTTTTCTTATGTTCGATGTTCTATGTTGTGAAGATCGACTGAAAATAGCGCCAGATTGATACTAACGGAATACGCTTGGTAATTTTAGAGTCCACAAACAACCTATATATTTGTATACCCACACATCGAACACATATGTGTTACATATATTGTACATATTAATTAGGTCTATGTATTAGTAGGTATCATTCGGAACCGCGGGGAACCGACGGATGCAGGAGGCAAGCTACCGCTCAACGTGGTGCTCTTTGGAGGAGGCCTATGTTCAGCAGCGGACATCTTCAGGCTGATGATGATGATGATGATGAATGCTATCATTTCCTTAAATTCAAATTTTTTTGAACCCTTAAAGGATTTAACTGTCTCGTTTATATTATATGTCTCTTGAACCCTATAAGAAATGTATTAAAATACTAAATTTGTTTTTTTGCAGGTAGAAAAATCATGGAATATAACCGAGATCTGTATTCTGGACCAAGTTCACAATGTTTTCCAACTCGATGCTCTCAACTCTTCCCACCAGCTCTCGGTTGACGTTAGTGCCTCGGAGGAAACTGACGCTATATTTGACAAGATATCTTATGGAAAGGGTGAGTTTTGGCGGATTTTAAACATAAACTACAAAAATTGAAGATATCGATATAAAAAATGGAAGGTACGAAAATATATAAATATTAATGTTCCATAACTCTGGGAAAGTTTTTAGGGCTTTATAACTCTCTACTACTCTAACCTCAGTTGGCCTTTTTGATCCATATAATAAACGATCGATTTGTACGTATCAAAAAAGGTACTTATTAGTATAAATTTCTCATTTCCTTGAAAATTTTCAGAAAAACCAGTTAATACGTATGCACCACAAATGATATCTCTAAAAGTTAATGACATATATCTTAATCGGTTAAATTATCTGACTTTAGTGCTTCGACTTTAAGTCCACCACAAAATTTTCGATAAAAATTTCATATATTTTCTTATACCTACACTAATTTGCCATGCAACTTAAAAATCTTCTTTACATTTTTATTTATTTCTTGTTTCGTAGGTTCTGCTCTTTTACGTATGTTAAACCACATCCTGACCGATGAGGTCTTCAATTCCGGAGTAACTGACTATCTCAATGCCAAGATGTACGGAAACGCAGAACAAAGAGACCTCTGGAGTGCTCTTACCACTGCAGCTAGGAAGAAAGGAGATTTTGATGCAGACGTGGCTGTGTTGATGGACTCCTGGACTCTGCAGACTGGCTTCCCTGTGCTGACTGTTACAAGGAATTACAACAAAGGAATAGTGACGTTCAAACAGGTCAGTATCGATCAAGATACTGAAGAGATAAATGAAGTAACTTTAAAATCAGTTAAAAGTAATGCAGTATAACCCGATTCAATAACAACTAGCCTTGTTGATCAACCCTTACCAATAGATGTCGCTATGGGTAACGATTTCAATAAAATTACACTGGCACGAAGATCTTATCAACACAAATTGATTAGTAATTTTGAATGAAAACTTATCTAAATGCATTAAGGATTAAGTTATATCAGATAAAAATTAATGCGCATTAAGTAAAGGAATTTCAACCAGACGCAATTTCGGTGATAAAACTTTCTTTTTCATCATTAAGCATTTGCATTTACTAATCCCTTTCCTTCGTCCGATAATTATTTTTTTATAACTCCAAGAAAAGGTATTAATGATTGCACAATCTATTTCATTACAAATAGAATGTTCTAGATTTGTAAAGCACCTGGGTATTGTGATAGGATAAAGTAGGTATGTTATTCTGTTGGAACGTAGGTACTTAAAACTCAAGTAATACAAACTTTGCTAGCATTTTCATTGCTTGATAATATTATTAGTGTTATTTTTGCTGTACCTAATATAGATGGAACATGTTTCATAAAAGCATAAAGCTCTTTTCTTGCTTTGTGTTAAGAGTTTTAAGCCACCCAAGCCAGTGAACTCAGACGTTTAGCCAGTCTGAGTTCACCATTGGTCTATCATTCATATCTAATCATGACAGTGTAAATTTCTAAAAAAAACTGCTGGTCAAAACTTAAGCCCAGCTTAAAACTTTCGTATACTAAGTTCTACTTTCTATTTATTTATCTTATCATAGTAATTATTGTCACCAGTCAGTTCTTTGTTAAACATAACCCTCTGCTACGCTTCGTTACTGAGCGTGATATTCTTCTCTCTTCTTAAAGCTTACTGATGTCAGCTAATTTTGCATACACCGTCGCGTATTTGACATAACTAAATAGCATTCATACAATACAGACCTAAGATCCAACCTATAAGACCTAAAGAACTAAAGTCACCGATATAGCTTTGAGAACTAGCAAGTTGAAGTGACAGTGGGCAGGCCACATCGCTCGTAGAACTGACAACCAATGGGGAAGAAAGGTTCTCGAGTGGCGACCACGAACTGGAAGACGCAGCGTAGGCCCCCGCTCGGTGGACCGACGATCTGGTCATAACCGTGGGGAGCCGATGGATGCAGGAAGTAAGCAGCTGCTCAAAGTGGCACTATTATAGGAAGGCCTATGTTCAGCAGTGGATGACTTCAGACTAATGATGATGATGATGATTCATACAGACAATATTAATTCTCGAATTTAATAATTACATTAATATGTGATGTAATCTGACAAATCGTGGTGGCTAATATCTAACATTTTCCAGGAACGTTTCGTCTTAATCAACGACACATCTTCAAGCCCAACCAGTTCCCCAGTCTGGTGGATTCCAGTGTCTTACACCACAGCTTCAGTAAAAGACTTCAAGTCTACGCAGCCGAAGATATGGGTGAAGGAACCGAGTATAACAAGCAATATCAGTGTGAAGAGAGACGATTGGTTAGTCGTTAACATACAGGAAACTGGTAAGTACATTTTTAGGGATTCCTATTAATCGTTCTGGGCTTTTGATTAAATAGCTTTTTGATGATTATGGCGTTATGGAAATGGGGTTTGCTAAAATGGCTTTCGATAATGAGCACAATAATCGTTTGTCGCCCTTTGAAATTAAAATAATTTAAAAAAATCTTAATGTGTTAGTTTTCATAGCGATTTTTCTGGATTGTTATTTTTATAACGAATTCTTGTACAAAAGTCAAAGAAGTTTTCATTCCAGAAGTATATATAGTGAAGTAGGTATATAAAACACACAAGTATAATAAGTAGAAGGATTAGTGATATTTTGATTTTAGAGCATGATTTGAAATTTTGAATCAACACGATCCGGCAAACTCATATAACTTGATATCTTATCGCCAGACGAAGTTAATCCTTTGCGCACGAGTATGCTCTTATAGCTCTTTGGTTTCTATGCCATAATAATATTGACGTCAATACCTAATGATATTATTATTTAGTTTTAACACGAGGTACCTATTCATTTTATCTTTATCACCTACTTAGTACTATCAGTATTTTGTTAAAATTTAAGAGCATCTAAATGTAAGCCGAAAGAGAAATGAATTGCACTGACAAAAATATAAACCAATTTTGAACTATATTTTAAATCATGTGCAACGGTAGTGCCATCATGATTTATTTTATTTATTTATTTATTTACAAAATCCACAGCTCTTAAAACGAATACATATGAAACTTAAAATAACACTTACAACCAATAACGGATTTAAATTTTATTAATATATCCTTTTATAAGCTAAAACGACAATCACTAATCAGATACAAAACCTAACAACTAAGTAACTATGAATAGAACAACGGTAGATACTGATAATTAAAGTCTTTCCTTGTAGTGTGCCTAGTGTTCAACTACGTAGGTTTTTACGATAATTATATTATGTGTGTGAACAACACTTTTGCAGTGTGATGGTTTTGGGTTTATCCCGTTTTGTCCCCAACCTTACCCTCATCTTTGAGGATTTGGAGAACCTCCCGTTTGAGGTGCAATTTGCTAATGTTGAAAATATCAATGGAGCTGAATAATTTATTATAAGTTCTGTGCAATCGACTAACGAGTGAATTTTGGGCATAATTAGTAGCCGAGTGTGATACAGCAAAAAGATTCGTATGTCTTGTTCGCTTTCTTGGCACACAAAACCTTAAGGTTTTCGACACTAGATCTGGACTATCAATATAGCTGTTGCACAGACCATGCAGAAGTGACATGTCAGCTAGCTTTCGCCGATTTTCTAGGGTAGTAAGGTGATGATAATTACATGAATCCCGATAATCCTTGACATGACTACGACAAGACCTAAAGTTTAAATGCTTTACAAACTTACTCTGAATGCTCTCTAAGTCATGGATATAAATGAGGTACTGCGGATTCCACACCGTGCTACAGTACTCTAAGATGCTACGCACATAGGAGTAGTATAAGACTTTCAAACAATCAATATCAGAGAATGGCCGACTAACCCTCATTATGAAGCCCAAGCTCTTGTAAGCCTTACTGACCACAGAGTCCACATGTCCAGAGAATGAAAGTTTTGTATCCATAACTACCCCTAGGTCCCTAATAGAATCTACTTTGCTTATTTTAATGCCATTGATTTCATATTCAAACTTAATTGGAAGTTTTTTTCGCGTAAACGAAGCAAATGAGCACTTACTTATATTGATATCCAGGCGATTTGTAGCATAATACACGGCCAATCTGTCTAAGTCTGTTTGTAAGTTCAGACAATCGAAATGATTCTGTACTTTCATGTAGATTTTGGTGTCATCTGCATACATGAGAAGCTGCGCGTACTCCAGACAGTGTCTAATATCATATATATACGAAACGTACATAAGAGGCCCCAAAATGGAACCTTGTGGTACCCCCGAAGGAATCTCAATAAAATTTGAGCAGAAGCCACCTAAAATCACCGCTTGAGAGCGGTTGCGCAAGTAGGACTCCATCCACCTTAACAAATTACCTCGAATACCAAGCTCATAAAGCTTGTGCAAAAGTATGATGTGGTCAACACGGTCAAATGATGGACTGATAAAATAGTTATGTTGAAAGTAGCCTTATTTACCGATGTATTTCTTTTGGTAGCAGTTATTAGTTTACTCAAATTGTATAGTACTGATGGATGCAACGCTTTGTTTATCACCTTCTTATTCTTTCCTTTTCCCATCACGATTCGATGATATCATAAAATATCGTTGCTCAGTTCATTTTCTGATCTACAGGATTTTACCGAGTGAACTACGATCAACGCAACTGGCAGCTTCTCATCAAAGTCTTAAAAAACCCGTCTCGTTTCCAAGAGATCCATATCATCAATCGAGCCCAAATGATCGATGACGCCATGAACCTGGCTCTCACTGGACGTTTGGATTATAGAACTGCCTTGGACGTCACCAGCTATTTAGCTCATGAGAGGAGCTATGTTCCTTGGAAGGCAGGGTTGTCAGCTCTGGGATATATTGATACTATGCTGTCGAAAGGAGCGCACTATTTGGAGTATGGGGTAAGTGACCTAAGTACTGGTATAAAGTTTAAGGAAATCTAGGATTTAAAATGTCTTCGAACATAAATACTGTACTTCGAAAGTTTTTAGTGAAAGTACACTTTTGTTTTATATTAATGTAATGCCATATTTGGCGATGCGACGCTTTCAGTCGTGAACTGGTGCTAAATATTGTTTCTTGAATAAAATATCGATATCAACTAGGTACGCCTTATGACACTGAGTTTGATATAGGTACGGCATGGTTAAGTTAACTTTATAACTGGTCAACCTATTTAATTAACAAAGTAAGTAGGTAGTCAACCTACTTTTTCATTGACTTCTCCAAGAGTTGTATCGTTTACTGTCCTTACAGACGTTTTTGACACTACAGGAGATTTTGAACCAAAAGTTAATATGTCCTGTTTGTTACAATGTCCAGATGCTTTAGTCTCGATTGGCTCTTAAATATCATCGATTTTTTATTCAACTTTACTAAAATGATCAATAGATGTCGCTACTTGTATCAAAATAGTTTATAGCAAATCGTTTAATTACAATCACAATCGAAACTATACCAGATCTTACCTATATAAACCAGTTCATAATAATAATATCACTTTTTATCATCGATATCATTTATCGTTACATAAGCCAGCAGCAAAATTCCACAGAAATGCTCCGTTTCAAACAAGTTGTTATCTTGTTTGTGGAAATTAATGACATCATTATCTATTTTATCAAGTTTTCATGAAATTATTTATGTTCTACTAATCCATAAGTCGGCCTTAACAATAAACATTTATTATGCATTTTAATAAGATAAGCCAAAGCGCAACAACATGAGGAAAATTAAAAAAACACTTTCGTGCTTAAAAGTTCAATCTTTCGACTATCGATCTGTACCTACTTGGAGGGTCACCACCAAAAGCTGCAAGCTGACGTGGCCTTACGTATAGACTGTGACGCCATCTACGCAGCTGCCATAGATCACTGGACGAGTGGAAGCGCGTCAGGCAGTGCCAGTGTGTTGCGACCGTAAGTATGGTTTTAGAACTGACCGTAACAATTACTGAACATCGGCCCTAGTAGTGAGTAGACTGTAGTTAACCACCTTTGTTTATATATGGAATGAAAGCGAGAAAGAATTTTTGAGTCCAGAGCATTCGTAGGATTTAATACCTTCATACTATAATTTGTACTTTTTTCACAGCGTTACGTTCTTCGATTGCTGAGCGGCGCAGTTAAGGAAGTAGGATGGGAGATATCTGCCAATGAAAGTGTAGTAACAGCTCAGCATCGAGTCGACCTTCTAGGGTCGGCATGCCACTTCGAACACGTCGACTGCTTGGAGAATGCTGTCAGGATGTACACCAACTGGATGCTGGCTCCTAACCCTGACGCTTATAACGAGTTAGTAATCTCCCTCATATCACTACCCAAGATTGGTTTGGGGCAGTTTGGACGATCCTATCGGCTGCGCTAGACCAGTGTTTGTAGCCCTTTTGTTTCAGGCACCGTTTTCAATACCGGAATAGGATACCATCGTGACACAATCAGACGCCGATCTCATGATGTTATATACCCTTTGTAGGTTAGCTAGAATGGTTGTGACTTTCCCAAGGGTCTCCACTATTTTAGTGGACGTAGTTTCCTCGATTCTTGTCACCCAGAAAGAGCCCATTTCAAGGTTTGCACAGCTGTGCCAGCGACCCAAGGGTGTTCTCCGCAATTTCATGAAGTTAGGGCGGTAAACTAAATAAGCTAACAATAACGCCCAACGATCACATACATAGCTCCTGGACCCTAACTAAGATTCCCTGTATCTAGGGGACCCAGAACTACGAGGACCTTTGCCCCATAACACCCAGACACAAAAAAAGTATTTGGGCTCTTTTTCCTGTGCAAAAATACTTGTCCTGTAGCGGGAATCGAACCCGCCCTCTCTGGGTTATGAGCCGACCTGCTCAACTACCACACCGCAGAGGCTGTCAGAAGCTAAGCTGGTGGGTTTTATGCGTAAAACTATTCCTCCATGAGGAATATCTGTAGTGCAGGCCTTTATCAGCCCTATGTAGAATTAGAATTATTAGGGTATAAATGGTTTTTACTGTTTGCATGGAACTCCAAAAAAATTCTCTAGTTACTTCCTAGTTCTTTCATGCGTTAAAATGCAGCGTGTAACCACCAGGATCCACGTGGACCTGCGCGGGATCGTGTACTGCGTGGGAGTGCGAGCGGGCGGTGCGCGCGAGTGGAGCTTCGCTTGGGAGCGACTGCGTGCTGCCGCCGCCTCGCCCAGCGAGCGGCACCGACTGCTCGCTGTACTCGGCTGTACGCGCGCGCCCTACCTGCTGCACAGGTATACTGGTTCGGTGGGAGCGACTGCGTGCTGCCGCCGCCTCGTGCTTGCACACTACTGCTTGGCGGCAGGATAACTGGCACAGCGTTGGTACATACCTGATGAACTTTGCAGTAAAGTCCAACCACCTAGTAAATCATAATAAATATGGGTAACATTCCACAATAAATGATAGTATCAAGTGCAAGCATACTAAAAATGATAATTAAGATGAGTAATATCACGATTAACATACTTTCTCAATGACGAATACTTAAAAATAGATAATACTGTTATTTTTGTAAAATTAATTACATTTGATTAGTCTCTTTGAATAGGTAGGTACCTCATGATGATGATAAGACTATCTTTGGTTCACCGACGATGTAAGACAAACAACCCAAAAAATCAAAAGGAGAATAGCAAATTTGGTCCTTAACGTCTACAAACTTGATCTTTTGTCCACACTATGACAGCTAGAAATATCGAAAACTACGATTTTGGTCACAAAAATTAAGGGGAAACGCTTGACCGGTAAGCCGGCACTCAAGACATTTGACGTGATAGCAAAGCGTGGATGGTTTGTGTCCACCGACTTTTGTTTCTAAGTTGGGTATGGTCAGTCTGATAATTTTTAACAGTGCTTGTATGCAATGCATTGGAACTTTTAGATGTTTTAAAACTGCGATCAGCTGTGACTGAGACGGTTTCGGAATGGACTATCGTAATAATTTGCGAATAGAACCGGATTCAAATAATCGTTATTCTTTTCTATTCACCCATGATCTTTCGGCCTTTTTCTACCTTTTCTACCGTATAAAAGTATTCAACGACCTGCTGTTATAATGTTTTGTCTACATTGGGAAAAAATAGAATAACTTTTTTTTCATGTTCAAGTGGGTCAACATTCTTTATGTTTCTCAGAAAATGTGGTCAGGTTTATTTTTTTAAATCAGGTAATCATGAAACTTAAATATCTCTTTCCAGATACCTAGAGCTATCTCTCCGAAATGACAGTGGCATCCGTAAGCAGGACGTCGTGCGTGTATTCTCCGCGGTGGCTGGTACTGCCATAGGGCAGCCAATCGCATTCAACTTCATCAGAGCCAACTGGCAGAGGCTCAGAACTTTGTAAGTGTTTACTGACAACCTGCGTTTAAACTGGAGGCCTTGTAGTTTCGTTAAACTACACTTTGCCGTTGCAAAAATTGTTCTTTATTTCCCTAATCGACTAAACGATAATTTTTTTCTTAATTGTACCAGATTTAGTAATAATCTAGAAAAAGATTTCGGAAATTGAGATGATAAATAATGGAATAGAACAGAACAGAACAGAGTAGAACAGAATATAATAGAACAGAACAGAACCGAACAGAACAGAATAGAGCAAGTCTAGTAAACAAGTACACAAACGTGAACATTTTAAACAGGTTTTTTTGGTTTTTGATAGGTGTACTCTGAAGTGCAAGAGTTCACAATAAATTTGTCATAATAAAATACATTATCTTAAATTGACTTATCTTTGTAGCGCCTAAAACCTGATTTTATAGTTCACCTAAATAGGTCTTATCTAAAGAATTGATACAAAAATTCTTTGAAATACTTATTATCGTTGTAGATGATCGGAAAGATATTAATTGTAATGCGTGACCATGACCAAGCAATAAGGTACCCTACCTATAACTAATTAAAGTCAAAGGCTGGTAGCCGGTAGATCAAAGACAACGATGCAATCGAGAGCTTTTCTATCTGATAAAGAAAGTACATATGAACACAAAAAAATGATAGTACCTAATATGAAGTAGATACAGAAAATACACAATTTTTATTTACTTATATAATTTCGTAATTGCCTAGACCTACTGCAGGCTTATTTGGTCTGTGCAGAGAGTCAAGAGTCCTCAAAAACTTTGGATATAAAAACGTTATAATACGAAACCTTCGACCATAAATCAGGATCCAAGTATAAGACGCTGTTGCGTTTTGGAAACGACGGTTCGTGGCAATAATTTGTCAGTACCTACTTCAAAATTCAGTATATACAAAACTGATGATATTAAAGGGATCCTATTGATTAATATAGTCGAATATAATGAAACTAATAATTGTTGGAATAAAGTGCGCGGTATATTATCACCTATTTTATGACAAAGAGAATGATAGACAATAATAGTCACAGACTATAGGTACAGAACACAGGCGGACACAGAGCAGTGTTGTAATATGAATGGGTGCGTTCTCATACTCTATCAACAATAAAAACGATCAGTGAAATTTTCACTCAACTCTGCACCAATGACTGTCAAATGTCATTATGGTATTTGCGCTTGCTCTTATAACGGTGAAGCGAAACATCCTGACGAAACTGATGTAGGTTCTTGATTTTGTGATTATTGAACATGTCATTACAAAAACTCAAAAATTTTATTGCTAATAAGCACTTTTGCAAGTCAAAATTAGGGGTTGTTCCTGTTTGTTCCCTCGTGCTGTCCCCTCGAGGGGACAGACAAAAATGAAAGTTCCTGTCTGTCCCTGTTAGATAAGGTATTTAAAAATATTAAAATAAATTATTGTACATACTAAGCAAGGCAACATTACAGTGCTTAATGTCAAAATGTTATATAGCAAGCCTATTACAATACGAGTTTGGAAAACTACTATTACTGTAGTGGTTTGGATATTTTCGATTTGCATGTGTCATACTCGGCCAGCGTGGTGAGTTATGACCTATACTCTCTTCCTGTAAGCGAAAGCTTAATTATTTTCCAGCATCACTAGAAACGTATATGAATAATTATGAATTTTGTAGCAGTATCACCTGCTCAGCGTAATCTACAGGTTAGTTTGTAAAGCATTTTGCTGTACAGCATTTGTGTTGATGTAACTTGACCGTGCTGGTTGGGATAATTCTCAAGAATTTCTCAATAGATGGCGCTGCCAACCCCGTAAGTTGGTTGCAAAAAGGTGAAGGATAAATTCGGACAAAAGACCACTTGTCACGGTAGCATGTCAAGCATGTCCCGGCTTTAGGGACGGATGGATGCGGGTTCAAGTCCCGCTCGCGATTCAAATTTTTCCTTTACAAATTAGGTAATCTGTGAAACGTATATGGGCTAATCGTTATTACCAGTAATTTATATAATTTTCTTTAATTCCAGCGTCGGCTCTCTATCGACTCTCAATTTGCTGTTGAAGGTGGTGACTAGAAGGCTCAATCAACCACACGAGTATGAAGAGGTAAGGTATACCTAATCAATGGTTCGTCATGGGTGTTGTACTCCTGGCACAATAAACTTATTGGAAATATTCGATTGACATCTTTTTTTTATAGAACACACCTTAAATTTAATATATTCTGCCAAACTGCTGAGCAGTTTGCCGGCAGACACAAACTCTCATCTCTTTTCCTCAAAGAGATGTATATTTGACACTTTAACCTTGATGGGTTATAAAAGCCGACTTTAATTCCATACTGCTCTACAAGAAACTTAGTTTAGGTTTGAAACCATGGGTTTTTGTGTCGTCTATACACTGTATTGCATACATACACTTGCTATTGAGTACAGTCGAATATTTATAAATAATCCCAGCACAGAGTCTCGAGCGATAACTACAGACCAAGACACAACAAAAGCAAAGACGAAAAATCCCGTAACATTTTAGTTTGGCAACAATAAGGATCGATTTTAAAATATCACCAACAGATGTCACTACTAGTATCGAAATGCGTTTAATGTTTTCAGCGATAAGCGTTTGATAAAAATCCAACTAGTTATCTACAATTTATTGTAGTTATCAATTAGTCATGTTAATGAAAGACTTCTGTGTTTCATTAAATATCTAAAACATAGTTTGGTATAGTTACAATATTATAAATAAATTTGAATGGCCTGTAAGCTCAGTTGGTAGTAGCTTTGCCTTCTATATAGATTGTGGGTTCGATTCCCACAACAACCGACAAACATTTCTGTGCCTGGGTTTTATATTGTATTCTATGTATATGTGTTTACAAAGAAAAAAAGTAGTTATAAGTATTGTATCAGTTATCTGGTTCCCCTAGTACAAGTTATGCTTAGTTTGGGGCTAGATGGCGCTGTGTGAAATGTCCACACATATTTATTTATTCTTTAATAAGTATCTTTCTTTTTTATTATGACTTCAGCTGAAACGGTTTGTCCTTGAAGAGTGCAGTGACCTCGGCCGGCCGGTGCTGCAAGTCTTAGAAACCACCGCGTCCAACGTACAGTGGAAAAAACGCAATTATCAAACTATTGTCGACTGGCTCCTCGAAAATGATGTATTAGCTGGAGACAGATAAAATTTAACTGAAAAAGTAAGAATGTAATTGGATACAGATAGCATATAATTGGATACAGTTAGAATATAATTGGATGCAGTTAGAATATAATTGGATGCAGTTAGAATGCAACTGGATATAGTTAGAACATAGCTGAATGTAGTAAGGATAATTCTGCTAGTATAAATAGTATTAAAATGAAAGTATAGTAAAACTTTATATAACTTGTACATCACTATAATATATTGTTATGGATACAGTTAAGGCGGCGGGTAGACCAAACAAGGTGTTTTTTGGGACGTTTCCTGGCGTAACTACAACACGTGGAGCTTTGAATTTAATATATCATGTAATTGTTGACTGGCCTGTTAGCTCAGTTGGTAGTAGCTCTGCCTTCTGAACTATAGGCTGTGGGTTCGATTCCCACTCAGGACAAACGTTTGTGTGATGAACATTGATGTTTGTTCTGTGTCTGGGTGTTATATGTATCCTATGTATGTATTTACAAACAAAAAGTATATAAGTATTCTATCAGTTGTCTGGTTCCCATAGTACAAGCTATGCTTAGTTTGGGGCTAGATGGCGCTGTGTGAAATGTCCACACATATTTATATTTATTTTATTTTATATTTAATTTATTTCATTAACTCGTTTGTGATGACCGCAAATACAAGATTAATAAATATAGCTCTATAGAAAAAAAATCACAAACCTCCTTCAAAAAATTTGGATGTTCCTATTTTGCTGAGCTTCTACCGAAAGTATTTTTACAAAAAATAAATTAGTGTATTCGCTAGAAACAATCAAATGTCGTGATGACTTAATAACTTTGAAAAATACTATAAAAAATAGATATTAATTAAAAACCATCAAAATCAGTCATTTCGTGCGTTGTCTTTGTCGTATGCGCCGTGCTAAAGTGCAGACTGAATTGACATTTAAGACACCGACGTTAAGGTTAATGTTTCTTTGACCGGATTTGGACCTGCTCATCTGGCTCTACTCGTCACCATAAGCTGAGTTGCAATATTTACGTTTAACTTTAAACGACCGGTAAAATCTTAAGTTAAAACCTTAGTTAAGCGGGAATGTGACAGTATTTTCGATCCGCAGTTAAGGTAACGAGTGGTCAGCATTCTAACAAATTCTAACCAGCAGTCATTGTTTGAATTTTTGACCATTGGTTAAAACCGACCCTATATGGTATAATTTTAACTACTCCTGTTATGGTTAAATAACTGTAAAAAATTGAAGAGTGTGAAGCATTTAAGAAGGACTGTTATCATGGTTATGGTTAAGGTTAAAGTTGTTTTTAACTATAGCAGTAACTATAACCAAAATCATACTGTAACCCAGTCTTTAGTATACCATTCAAACCGGATACAGTTAGTATATCACTGGATACAGGTCAAGATACTTATCATCATCATCATCAGCCTGAAGACGTCTACTGCTGAACATAGGCCTCTCCCAACAACACAAACTCGAAATAGTCGTAGTAGTAGTTGTAAAATTCAGTTAGATACAGTTGAAAGACAACTGGATACAATTTCAATGCAACTGAATATAGTCAGAATGTAATTGGATGTAGTTAGAAAGCAACTGGATATAGTCAGAATGCAACTGGATATTGTCAGAATGAAACTGGATACAGTTAGAATGTAATTGTGTTATTAAACATGTTAAATATACCTACGTAAAATATAACTGGATACATTCATAGTTTTGAATGGAAACAATAACAGGTTCAGTTGAATCCAAGTAAAAGGCTAGTTTATACAGAAATCAGATTAGGTGACGATAATTGCTTTACAAGTGGGAAACTAAGGAACTCGTAACGCTTTTCACAAAATTCTGGCCCGTTCGCTCAGTTGGTAGTAGCCTAGCTGCCTTCTAAACTGTAGGTTGTGGGTTCGATTCCAACCCAGGACAAATATTTGTGTGATGAACACAGACGTTTGTTTTATGTCTGGGTGTTATATTCTATTCTATGCATGTATTTACAAACAAAAAGTATCTAGGTATTGTATCAGTTATCTGGTTCCCATAGTACATGCTATGCTTAGTTTGGGGCTGTGTGAAATACCCACAAATTATTTAATTCACCTGATATTCTCCCCTGCATGTTATTAACTTGTGTAAATCAAGATAGGTTGCATTTCACTGCTTTTACCTATTATAAATTGTGTACGGCCTATTTTATAGTAATTAATTGTATTAATTAATTGAGAATTTTTCGATCTAAACGCATTTTTTATACTGTTTTTTTTTCTTATATTTTGGCTCCACACATAGTGTATTTAGCCAGTGTCAAGTTTTGTAATTTTTCATCGTATTATGGAAATTTTCACTTAAAGTCAAGTCATAGTCACAGTCAGAGTAGTCATAGTCTAGTCTAAGTCATAATCCAGTCTAAGGCATGCCCTAGTAAAGTGGTGGCAACTTTACTAGAGGCTTCTATGGAATTTTGGAAGCAACACGAAAAACCACGTTTCACTACATTATATCACTTGCCTACACTCATGCTCGTAATTCAGCACTTAATGCGTAAAACACCACCAATTTTAAACATTAACACTGGAAAAAGCATAAGTTTTGTAAAATAATACAATGCACCGACGTGAACTTTTCCGCGTTCCCGCCAAAACTCCATTTTTTATACTTTCAAGTATTTTTATTGAGAACCTACCTACAAGCCATTATCGTACATAATGTTTACAGTATAAAACATTTTTGCCTATATATTAAAAATGTACCTAAGTTAAACTTAACTTTTATTTCTTAAACATAAAGTAGGTATACAATGTAAATAAATAATGTACCTTTGTATTAGTTTAATTTATCCATAGAAATAAGATTTTAAATATGTAAGTAAAAAAGTTTTTCAATAAAAATCGTACGTTTTAGAACTGGAAATGTATTGTTATTTTATTTCTAATGGCTATGATTAATGATTTAGAATTAAAAAAAAAAATACTTGTTTCTTTAGACAATATACAAGATGAAAACTTTTTTGTTCAAGAAAGAAACAAGTGAACATTTAGCTGTTCAAGAAGGAAACGCATAATTTTGATAGAAGTAATTAGTTAGTTCTTAAAATGTGAGTTTGCCACTCACCACGAACTGATAAAAGTCATTATGTGCATGTAATGAGTTCTAGCTAAAGTCATTCGAAAGAGATGTCTTCGGTGACGTATACTAAAGAAATTAATAAGTCACATAAATGATTTTTGCAACACAATGAAAGGCATTTTTTCATTATTTACTTGCCGCTGAAAATTGTTAATGTAAGTAGATGAGTTTTTAGAAACTATTTCATCCAAAATTGCAGTTATTGACTTTATTATATAGTCATAACGTCTAATTTAGGACAGCTAGAAATAAATGTGTTTTTCATAATATAAATCTCGTCGAGAGAAAACGAACAGTATATTCAGGTGCACTTAGTGACTTTTGCAGTTAGTA
Organism: Ennomos quercinarius; assembly: GCA_910589525.2. NCBI lineage: Eukaryota > Metazoa > Arthropoda > Insecta > Lepidoptera > Geometridae > Ennomos > Ennomos quercinarius. The sequence continues at coordinate 15,115,100 of OU342497.1, forward strand.
AGTTTTTGCAGTAAGCCGACGAATGTTTGTTCACAGTCATTTGATGTACTATTTACCAGACTAGTCTTACATTATAGAAACAACGGGATTAACCATTTTATAACTAACATTATAGGTAACCTTGATCTTTTAAAACGACCATGGACTTAAGGAAACTAATTACTTTAACTGATAAATAGATAAGTTTGTAAGTTTTATATCTTTAAGGTTATTTATTATCTAAAACAGTAACTTTAATCAGAAGGATTTAATTAACACCTGTTAATATAATAATATGGCATAATTTTTTGTAATAAAAAAATTGAATAAAAATGGGTTTTGAACCCGTATCCATGAAATAAAAAACTGGGACAAAATTTTTCATACGTGCAAACTCCGCCCTCTTGGAAAGTCATTGGTGCTGGGATTCAAACATCGAGCAACTAACCCCGAGAGGAGAAATGCAGGTCCATCCGATTCCGTAACAAGTGAGTCTTTTTGCACAATACTAATATCGGATCTCGAGCGCAAATGTGTCCCAGCACTACAACTTTGAAGAATCAACGCGTGGTGGTGGCTCAGCCAATTAGAGCGCGTTTTCTCTGTACGAAAGTTGGTGGAATCGATTTCGAACAGATCATAGTGCCATCACTCTTCTTCTGGGTAGTTCCTCGATGGATTCAAAACATGATGCTTACGTTTAAAAGTCATCCGAATAGGTACCTAAATATTTATCTTTAATGAGGTAATTAGGCATATCAAATGACGTTAAACATTCTCCGCCTCATAAATCTTATCCTAAAATTTTATCGAATTTATCGACCCATATCTTAGTATGTAAGTAGGTATGAACGTACCGATGATATCGACTGATTTAGAACTTTCATATAATAGCTAGGAGATTAAAAATTACAACTTACAAATATTTTTTATGGAAATTTTCTTTTAGCTATGTTAAGACAAATAAAATGTTCCAATCATTAATGAATGTGGAATACAATTAATGAAACAACAAATCGAATTTAGGCTACCTATCGGAAAATCACCAACAGATGGCGCGACTAGGTATTAGTTTAAGAAGTTAGTTTTTAAAACTCCTCCTTTTTGAAGTCGGTTGAAAAAGAGTGCAATGATAATCAGAAAGAGTATAATTTATGAAGCCAGATCGGTATATAGGCCTACTTCTAATGCAGTAGGCATAGGTAAATACCGATTCCCGCTGTAGGTCCTGATGTTTTTGCGATGAGTCATCAATACGGGCCAATTGCAAGACCCGGACCTAGCTTAGGTTTACTACTCATTCTATCGTCAAGCAATACCTACAGACCAAGTAGTGGCAAAGCTCACTGAAAGCTTCTCTGTTGAATTCGTCTAGGCAGGTGCCACCGCTTTATCAGATATTTTGCCGCCAAGCAATATTGTGCAAGCACTACTCTATGTTCTGGTGAGAAGGGCACCGTAGCTAGTGAAATGACTAGGCAAATAAAAATTTATTATCTGATCCCACAATTAGGTATAGTAATCTTATTACAAGACTGTGCTGTTGTCGCAGGATGACGTGTGCAGTGCAGTGTCACGCAAAACTTTACATTTTAAAGTTGCGAGTGATACTGTTATGTACTGTTATAGGTGGCCGTGAATAACTTGCCATGTTAAAATAAAAAAGTATGTCTTTTTTTTAACACCCGGGGAAATACCCCGAGATTATTAAACATGACAAGAAATACTTAAAAATGATGAAATCAATAAGATATCCTAGACATAGCTTATATATAACGACTATACTGAAGCTTTGGATAAAATACTAGTCATCAAAGTACTTACTTTACTATTTGTATATTTGCTTCAACCCCAGTGTAACAGCAGCGATAATAATTTCGCGATAAAGCGCCCAAAATCGATATAATTATTAAGATTAGGTGCCTATGTAGGTAGATTAAAGATACCAACTCTGATATTGTATCTTTTGATTATGGACTTTTAGGGTATATTTCAATAATTTGATTACAATAATCCAGTTGCGGGAGTACATTCCGCATCGGAGGTGCTGTTGTCTTTAACTGAAAAGGTATGTACGAGCTTTTTTTATTTATCTTGCATACTAATTTTTACCTACGGGAGAGTAGAACCAAGGAAAATATCTCTAGTTGAATCATCATTATTTTGTATTCAGTAAATGTTTTACAAAAGCTCCGGTAAGCTTTTAAAGTGTTATGATGACTTTTACTACCATATATAAATAATTATAAAAAAATAAATTATAAATTATAAAAATAATTATAATTTAAATAAAATATTTTATTAGTTTTATTTTTTGTGTAGGTATACAGTATCAGCATGTATTGCTGACACATCGCATAATAAGTTATTAATTAATTGGAATAATGTTTTTTTTTTAAATTGAATAGGGAAAAAAAAATTCTTTACTTTGCACAGTGTTAAAGTGAAAAGCTTCTGATGAAAATTTACGTTTATAGCGTCATTTATTATTTACGTTAATTGAAAACGGTTGACTCTAAAATTATTGAGATTGAAGCCATTTCAGACAAAAAAACAAATTAGTTTTTGTAAAATTCTGCTGGAATTAAATTTATGCAAGTAGGACGTCTTATCTGTTACCTTATCTATTGCATGCTATCACGACATTATGTGAATGTTCCCCAACATAAAAAAACCTAGACTTGAAGACCTAAACAGTTGAAAATACTTACAATAGCTTAACGTGTATTAACATTTGTCTCCGTTCGTAACTGGTTACGAAGCTCCGGTTTCGAAGACGGCCGAAGCGTAAACAAAAATACTTTAATCAAATGTTTCTATTTGTTAGATAATAATAGAGCAAGTTACAAAACTATAAGGAGTATGAAATAAAAAAAAGCAAAAACTATGAAGAATTAAAAACAATTAAAGGTACAGACCTACCTAAATAAGTGTCTGATCATGATAACAAGTACATTTCTCTAATCGTTAAAGCTTTGGATCGATAAACTAAATTTTAATCTTGAGATAAAAACTTTTCGTCGAATCATATCATCAGTTTCAGCGGTGCAAAGTTAATTAAGCATATCATTATCGATAACAGAGAAGATAATGGTGGCTGATTAACAAATTGCTCTATGCCATATAGATATTTTCTAAATGAATGTCCTTGGTTTTTCAAGTTACAGAAAAAAAAGCTTGAAATAGATAAAGCTATTATGTGGTTATAGGATAAAGAGCATTACAATCACAGCTTCTTTACTTTAATTTTAAGATGGCGACGATGAAATTCATCGTGCTGGCTGCAGCGTGTGTCTGCACCTATGCCTTCCCCCAGGAACCTACTGTGCCATTGACAAGGAATACCATCTTTGCCGAGGAGAAGCTTGAAGGACAGGCCTTTGAAAACCTTGAGTCCTTCGAACTTCTGGACCAAGCGAGGAACACCGACAACTCTAGTGCATACCGCCTCCCAACCACTACCAGGCCCTATCACTATAATGTCTTATGGGCTATTAACATAACTGGGTTAACTTACTCTGGAAGTACGGAAATACATCTATATGCCACGCAAACAAATGTCAGCGAAATTGTCATCCAATTTTCCGAAATGGACCTTTTGTCCACCCAACTGTCTTTCAATAATGTTCAACTTAACATCACCACCATTGAGGAAGAAGACACGCAGTTTTTGCGCATCCGGCTGACTGATACCGTACACACTACATTGCAATACTCTGCGACGTCTAACATTATTTACGTATTGAGGATTACATTTGCTGCTCCGTTGAGAACTAACATGTATGGTATCTACCAAAGCTGGTTCAGAAATAGTGCCACAGAAACTGAAAGATGGATGGCAGCTACTCAATTCCAAGCTACCGCTGCTCGATGGGCGTTCCCTTGCTACGATGAGCCAGCCTTTAAGGCTACCTTCAATATTACTATCAGACGTCCTACAACGCACAAAAGCTGGTCTTGCACTAGGCTCAGACAGACAGTGCCAGCTTTGGTGTAAGTTTTTTCTTTAACGGAAGTTGTTATGTTAATATTTTATCATGTTAAATAGGTTGTTTAAACGCTAGATCACATTATTTTCAGAGGATACGAAGATGACCAATACCATACGACCCCAGTTATGTCTACATATCTATTAGCCCTAATGGTTGCTGAGTATGATACCTTACAACATTTTGAGAATGAAAGGCTTATGTACGAAGTTATCGCACGTCCTGGTGCTATGAATGTCAGTCAAGGTGAATACGCCTTCAATGTCGGCATGGAACTCTTGGATAAGATGAGTTCCCACACAGCTATGGACTTTTATGAGGTTCATTCAGAAATTAAGATGACTCAAGCTGCAATTCCCGACTTTGGTGCTGGTGCCATGGAAAACTGGGGATTACTGACTTACAGGTAAAGAGAAATTAAAAAAGAGTGCCCTGAATGAAATGTGTGTTCCTTAAACAAATAGTTTTCTACTTTTTTTTTGTTAGCGGAACAAATAGCCGTATTTTATTACATATCAGTAATACTTAATATTTTGAAAGTTATAAAAATTAAATTAAATTCTTATATTATCTTAGTCTTGGAATCACGCAACGTACAGTAGCATTGAGTTATCATAAGCGGAGGAATAAAAAATCAATTCAAAGCGAAAAGAGAAAGAACGTACAACTGAATTATGAACTTTGTGACGCTATTGTTGATTTCCACTTTTTTAAGCTTTTTGATTTGATTTGGGCAAATACTTTGATTACTTTTAGGTTTAGGCTGTTGTCAGGTCTGCACAATCAATCTGATTCTGATCGTTGAAACATGTATGTTCCATCCAGACAAGGACCGCCTTTGAGCAATTTACGGCAAAGTCCCTTAAGATGTATGTGGATTTATTGCTAGAATATTTAAAAAAAGTTTTTTTTTGTCTCTAGGGAAGCATATCTTATGTATGATGAGGCACATACCAACAGCTACTTCAAGCAACTTATTGCTTACATTCTGTCTCACGAAATCGCCCACATGTGGTTTGGAAACTTGGTCACCTGCGATTGGTGGGATGTTCTGTGGCTGAATGAAGGTTTTGCTAGATACTACCAGTACTTCCTTACTCATTGGGTAAGAAAACCACGAGGCTGTTTAAAAACACACATAATAATATTTCTTATTTAAAATGTAATAGTGTTTAACTTTGATCTTTTATACTAGGTAGAAGACTATATGGGCTTGGAGACGCGTTTCATCATTGAACAGATTCACACCTCTCTGCTCAGTGACTCTGCCAACAACCCCCATCCTCTCTCCACCACATCTATTGGAAACCGTGCATCTGTCAGCGCCATGTTTTCCACAATCACTTACAACAAGGGTGCTGCTATCATCAGAATGACTGAGCATCTGATGGGCTTCGGAATCCACGAAGAAGGCTTGAGGAATTACTTGGTCAATAGGTAAGTCTATTCCTTACATAGCTCATGTTTTTTTTTCAATGTGATTTAATAAATAACTCTTTTTTCAGAGAATTCGATACTGCTCTTCCCATTCATCTGTTTGAGGCACTACAGAACGTTAGTGTCGTTCATAACGCTATCTCTCAATACGGATCTGACTTCAACATTATTGACTACTACAAGTCCTGGACTGAGCAGGCCGGACACCCGGTGCTCAACGTGCAGGTCAACCACCAGACCGGTGAAATGACCATATATCAGGTATGATTCTATGTTTTTATTATTTACGAATACTGATAGGTTTGATTGGTTATATTACTTCGTAAAATTCATCTATTGAGAAAGTTTTGATATTCAGCTCGACCCGGCTCTTTGATTTAGAGACTGATTGAAATACCGTTTATTAGTTTTTTTTACATAAATCTATTGATTACACTAAGCAGACGGTACTGCTATCACGCTGATATTATAAATGTAAAATTTCAATGGCTGAACGGATTTCAATGAAATTGGGAATGGATATATATTTTGTTTGCGAGTAAAAACACGGGGTGCAGCTGTTAAAATGTACATCTTCGGAAATTCTATGATGTCACCTTAAAATAATATTAGTCAAGACTCAATGCATATTTACAGAAAAACTATGATACCACTTTAGAATATAATTATGAGTAAAGACTCAATGCATATTTACAGCGCCGTTTCAACGTCAACACCGGGTATTCGCCCATCAACACGAACTACATTGTGCCAATAACTTTCGCGACGGCCAGTAACCCTGACTTCGAGAACACCAAACCTTCGCACATCATCCGCAAAGCTGTCACCACCATCCAGAGAAACTCCGTCGGTGATGAGTGGGTTATCTTCAACAAGCAGCAGACTGGTAGGATCATTATTTTGCTTTATAGCGTTTCAAGGGTTTAATATCTTTTCCTTTGCCAACTCCTGTCGGAGGTCAGCTATCATTAAGGTAATCCTTACCTCTCTCGTGCTAAGTTCAACCATATCCACAACACATATTCTTGCAGGTAAATAAATAAATAATTGTGGACAAATCACACAGTACCCTCTAGCCACAAACCAAGCAAAGCTTATACTATGGGGACCAGATAACTGATAGAATACTTAGATACTTTTTTTGTTTGTAAATAGGTACGGTCTACATACATAGAATACAATATACCACCCAGACATAAAATAAACACCTATGCTCATCACATAAAAGTTTGTCCTAGATGGGAATCGAACCCACAACCTACAGCAACTGAGTTATCAAGCCAGTATTTAAGTCTTCTACTTCATTGGATTTCACCATGGCATTATAAGTGGGAGCAGGTGGTATTTGTCGTTTCGCATTATGCCTTAATATATTAATTTATTATTGTGCAGCTTGATATGTATGAGCAATTTGCACTTCAAAGGTGTCCCCGTCCCGCACCGCAAGGGACACCCATCTAAAGTGAAGGTTTCGAAACGTTCTAAAAGTTTTGGTTTTTCTAAAGTTAGAACCTCAGAAAATTTTGCTACTGGTTAATTCGTTCGAGGGTTCAACTTGGGTACAACTTATAAAACTGGTGACAAATCCCAAATCGCATTACACGCTTGCTTGACTTTAGGTAATCAATTTCATAATTTTATCCAAGAGTATGAGAAGGCCTATGTTCAGCAGTGGCCGTCTTTTGGCTGATGATGTGACAGCTTTGTCCTGGCTGACTGAGACACAGACAACGTACACCCCAAATTCCCTTTAGACGAAGCATAGCGGCCTAGTCACGCCTCTGCATCAAACCGTGCAGAGTTAGTGTTTCAAGGATCTCTTCCTTTTAAAAATCAGCTTTCATGAAGTTTAAATGGGGTCTTAAAAATTGTATGAAAAAACGCGGGTGCATCTGACTGCTTCTAGTATTTAACGTATAAATATAGTCAAACTATTCCTTTACAGGTTTCTACAGGATCAACTATGATGATTATACCTGGGATCTCATTGTTATGGCTCTCCGTGGTCCCAACAGAACTCTGATCCATGAGTACAACAGAGCCCAGGTAATGGAAACATACATATAATATTGTTATTTTTGAATATCATTGAAGACTACTTTTTGCTTTACATAAATCAAAGTAATCTGGGCCTCCTACGCTAACTTTGGTTTTGGACGTTGGTTGCGCTTACCGTCAGTCAACAAATCCGCCACCGTCTTCAGTGTCGGTGTGGCTGCTACATTACCACGCGAATATTCGTGGTGCGTTGGCGCGCCAAAACATAGTCGTCAGCTATACGCGATGTTTTGTGGCGATGTATGCTGCCACTAATGTAGCCAGGGCATATTACAGAACTCGCACAGCGGTATCGCAACAAATAGGGTTGTTTCGAATTTTAAATATGCGCTCGTCCAACGTACGTGACCGATATCAGCGTAGCAGGGATGCAGGTCTTTTATTATAACTATTATGATTATTTGCTTTATGATGTACTAAATACCTAAATATATTTATTTGATGCGTACAGATCGTGAACGACGTGTTCCAATTCGCTCGCTCTGGCCTGATGACGTACACCAGAGCATTCAACATCCTCTCTTTCCTCGAGAATGAGACGGAATACGCCCCATGGGTCGCAGCTCTCACCGGGTTCACGTGGATTAGAAACCGGCTCGCTGGGACTACATACTTGCCCCAGCTTGAGGTATATAAGTATTTTGTTATACTTTTCCTTACCTATATAACTTTTAAGAACTTCGTCATATAGTTGTTTACCTGACTATACATTATCTGTGTCACTGTGTGCTTGTGTCATTGTATCCTTCAGGATACAATGACACAGGTAATGTGTATTGTGTTGTTGTGAGTGTTGTGTGTGTTGTGTGTGGTTCAGTGAACCAGTATCTTCTAGGCAAGCATGCTCCATTGTCGACCACGTTGGCACTTATCATCAGATGAGAGAGGAAGAGTTTTAGTCTATTTAAGATAAAAAAAAGAGTTGCCTCAAACCCGTACAAAGCATTTAACTAGTTCTTTCATTATTCGCACGGCTGAGGAGTGGAATGCACTCCGGCTTCCTTGTTTCCTACAAATTACAATCTGGGTCTCTTCAAATCAAAAGTGAATAGACACCTCATGAGCAAACGTGCTCCAACATAGACTGCATCATCACTTTCCGTCATGTGAGATGTTGTTAAACGGGAGTCCATTCAAGAATAATAATAAAAAAATAAAGTTATCAATGAGTACAACAGCATTGCACTGCTGTTACGTTAAAAACTTCATAAACACAACGCCCATCAGATAAGACTTACTTTTTTCTAATAGTAGGCTCATATTACGCTAGCAGCGCTAACTATTTTGCTGTTAAAAAAATTGCTCCTAAAGCTAGTTAGGTTTTGACATAAAAATGATACTATAAAAAATTTTGAGTACGTACTGCAAAACTGATACGCCAACCTGTACTTGGTCAGCATGGCAGTAATAGCTAACCATCTCTCCCGTTAAAGAAGGCCTAGTAGTAGGAACGTATTGGGCTGCTGTCTCAAAATTTATACTTCCAACATCTATTCCATTCACAGAACCAGATCGCTTCATGGGCTAACACGGCCATCACTGGGCTGACCTACTACCCTCAGCAGAACGAAACGTTCATGGACTCCTACCTGCGGTACCAACTGGCCCCACAACTCTGCCTGGTTAATGTGGCAGCATGCCGTGCTGCTGCTCTCGCGCAATTCCGTGCACTTGTTGATAACGGTGTTGAGTAAGTTTAGCGAATTCCTATCTAGACTTGTAATCCTAAAATAACGATAGCATTAGCTGATCACACCAAATTTATAGAAGCACACGTTTTTGTTTATATCTATTAAAAAACTTACAAAAATATTTTCGATATGGTTAACTAGGAGTTTGGTAAACAGAATTCCTACTCTTTTACATGACTTCTGAAACAAATGGAATCTTATGTTTTCAGAGTGCCAGTAGATAGCCGTAACTGGGTATATTGCAACGGTCTCCGCCAAGGTACCACGGCCGACTTCAACTTCCTCTGGAACAGGTTCCTCCAGCACAATGTCTACACTGAAAAGATTCAGCTTCTCATGGTCTTGGGATGCACTCCTCATGCTGCCTCATTGAACATGTGAGTTGATTTACTCAGTTGATTTACGACGACAAGACGTACAGCTACATGCCATCCATTTATAGTAGATATTCCTTCGATTCGCACAAAGCAGTTTGACTCGACATTTATAATCCGACCAGCGAAGGAATGGAACACTTTACCAGCGTCTTTTTTTCCCGATAAGTACAATCTGGAGCTCTTCAAGTCGCGGGTGAATATCTATCTTCTAGGCAAGCATGTACCATCGTAGACCGCGACGTCACTTCCCATTAGGTGAGATTGCGGTTAAATGCAGGGCTAATTAGCTATAAAAAAAGGTGATGTATCGGCAAGGGTCAGTAAGTAGGTTCCAAAGTTCATCAACAGCTTTTTAAATAAATTGTCTTTTGGTAATTTTTCATGTTTCATTATCTTATTTTTTTTATGTAAAGTTGAATGACGTGACGAGCTAGTCGTTCGCCTGGTGTTAAACAAACAGCTAAAAGCTGCACAATAGTGCCTGGTTCGATTAGCTTGCAGTACCTAAACTAATCAAAGGTCGCTGATGATGATGATGATGATGATGATGATGAATATCAGTTATATGTACATGCGTTGTTTTTTCACAACGTAGCGAGTCGTGTATTTTTAGAGAATTTAGCCACTGTATGGTTAAATTGTCTGAGATTTCCGTGTACTAATCCCACTTACAGTGTACAAGATTTATTTAGGTACTAGGAACAATCCAAACAGATTTAAGATATTAATAGAAAAAACACACTAACGAATTACCATCATTATATTTTTGCCTGTGATACTTCTATTATAGTTTATTAATAATTTTGTTGAATTTATTTTCCTCAGTTTCATGGACGCCATTGTCACCCCTAATTTCGTAATCCGTCCCCAAGACTACTCGACTGCTTGGAACTCCGCTGTCACCGGTAATGAAGGCAACACCGAAATCGCGTGGACATACGCGAGGACCAACCTGCAGAGGCTCATCGACGCGTAAGTGTTATTCTAAAATACACATTGATAAATTCGACGATTCATTAATAAAAATTCCCTTCATAGTTTTGAAATTGAAAAAGAACACAAAAACAAAGTGTATTCGCCTTAATAGAGACAATAAGAAACGTGTTATTGGACACATTCTCATACCATAATTTGATTGGAGAAATTTAGGTTAAATTAAAATTACTCATTAGTGAAATATATGGCTAGATTGTAATATAAATAGAGTGTCTAAGGCTCAATTCAGACAGAGCAGCAAAATGCTCGAGCAGTTTTTAAGTGCTACATGAATATCAACCTTAATCTATTTAGACAAAGCTGAAAATAGTATGCAACATTAAAATAGGTAAGATTTTAATGTTGCATACTATTTTCAGCTTTGTCTAAATGAAATAAGGTTGATATTCCCTAACTTTATGATTTATACCTGTCACCATATTGCAATAGTTGGCGTTTGTAAGCTAACTATTATAAACCGAATAATAAATAAATAAATAACAAGGCATTTTATGAATAGTAAAAAAAATAGTTTTGTAATATACCGATTAATCCCAAGAATATGGAATTTTAATATAGTTCTAAAACATAGTTTACAATAGTAATTTATGTAAATGGTTTTTTTTTGTAATGTTATACTTTTATTAGTAATTTAAATAAAAAAGAAACACGTTATCTTGTAAGTATTTCTGTAGTAATAGATTGTAACAATAAGAAAAATGATAAGGAACAATTTCACATTTTTTTACTTTTTTCAATTTCATTTTCATTTCAATTTTTTTAACTTTTTCCAACTTCCGGAAATTTAACATGTTAATCAAAACCAATTTTTTTGAAAAGGAGAGAATTATCTATTACTGTGTTCACATTAGCATGATACAAGTAGGAGAGGAATGCTAATACACCAAGAAAACGGCGTAGATCAAAACTATGCTAAAAACCGTTGTAAAACTAGATGGTGCTGCAAAATGAGCGGGCCATAAGTTTAGCGTAGATAAGAAATATACGCTGTTCTCTTGGTGTATTGGCATTCCTCTCCTACTTATTCCATGACATTAGTAAGCTAGATATTTTATTGGTTTTTAATAGCTTTACTTTATTAATTGAAGTGGTCGATAGAATCTTTACATTGATTATTAATTGTTTCAGCTTTGGCACTGCTACCAGCCCTCTAGCTACTATCTCATCCAGATTTAGAACAGAAGCTCAAATCGCTGAAGTAAGTACTGTCATACCCGCTCATTCTTTTCGGTCATACGGGAAGTTTATCTAACGGCTTGTTAATTTAGTTCCAGCAATGGGCCACTTTGAACCAAGCAGTCCTCGGGTCATCTTACACTGCGGTGTTTAATGGAGCCGAAAGTTCTCGCCAGAACATTGAATGGGCGGCTGAAAACGAGAACGACTTCACCAACTACTTCCAGACAGGTAGCTCGCCCGTTGAGTTTAGTACTGCAGCCCCTATCGTCACGGTGCCAACGACGACTGTCACTCCAGCAAACCTAGTTCAGGCGGTCACTCCTGAACTGCCCGAACGTGACTCCGCCGTCACTAGCTGCATCTCCATGCTGGTGCTAGCGTTCGCTGTCATCCTCAACTTTATAATATAAGTAGCTCTTAAACCTTATCTCAAACGAAGGCAGTGAATTATGTATCAGCTATCCTATAAAGTTTTACAAACCAAGTTATTTGCCTTCGAAATTAGTCTGATGCAGTATGTACTTAAGTTTTCTATTACAGTGCCTTAGTCCACCGAATTGTATATAGGCCTTAACTTAATTTAATATATTTTTATAAATGTTTCTTTCCGTTTTTATTACCATTCATTGATACCTTTTAGGCTTAACAACAGTGCCTTATCAAGTTTATGATATTGTTTTTCGACAATCATTGGAAAATTATTACTTTGTTAGATATCAGTTTAAGATAGGTAGGGTGTATTATATTATTACGTCAAATCGATAATAAGGTGGCTTAAAGCAAGATAATCAAACTAGTTCACCAGTAAAATAACAAAATGAGGGGTTTCAAGATATAATTTTGATGAAGTTACGTCGTTGCGACAAGTAGTATGTGGCAGTGGTCGCCTGCTGGTTAGTCGACTGCTGCGTGTGGGACTTTTTCAAAGTACTCCACTGAGCCCAGTTTTTGGCTCTTCTTATCTAAATCTTAGAAGAGTCAAAAACCGGGCTCAGTGGGGTACCTTGAGAAAGGCCTACACGCAACAGTCGACTAACCAGCAGGCGACCACTGCCATATATTAATAACACAAAAGTAAGAGTTAATAAAAATATTAGCGATAGGGACTACTAATGAGCTGGACGGACTCCACCAACTGATGCAGTGGTTGAAAAGCAAGACAAGTGGATTAACAATGACTTCATAAACAAAATAGAGGCAAAGGACGTCAGGGATACCCACATGAACATTCTTCATGTTCACAGCACTGAATAATTAATAGAACAATTAACACTGGCAAAAAAAAATACAAGCATGAAAAATAACAATTAAAACAATTCTAGTAGGCAGAAGTTAAGGTTTAGCTGCAGTTGCAACCGTTCTTGACAACATTGTGCCAAGATATATTGTGCTATATTAGAGTAGAATAATGCGAAGATGACGGCCAGCTTCGAATAATTGAAGATAATTAAATAGATGAGACTTTCGACCCCACGTAAGATCGAGTTGAGTCCAGCTTGGTATTGTATGAATTACTTTCTAACTGAGGTATATCGGAATTTTGCACATAATTTTTTTTTTGGATTCCGCCATTTTCAAAGATGGCTACCATACAATTGTTTTTCCTACAGAACAAAATGCTGCGTTTGAATAAATATACTTGCAAAATTACAAGATTAGCCAAATGTATTGGCATTTTTATTGAAAAAAGTGGCAACGATAACGTACATACTCGCGGGTCTAAGTACTCTTTCCAAGGTGAAGGAAACACATAAACTTGATGTTCACGTTTCCTCCCACTACGCTGATCGAATGGCCAACCACCATTTCACCAGCGTGGTGGGTTACGGCCACTCTCTCCCTATGAGTGAAGGGCCATTGCATATCCCTGTCAGCATGGGTACTATTAGTCTAGGTGACCAATAAGTGATCAAAAAATTACATGTATGGTATCAAATATCACATGTGTTATCACCAAACAAAAACTGAACCGGATATAAAATTATAATATGATATCACGCCAATACTTGCTTCAAGTTAATTTATTGATGCTTTGTGGAATAATTAAAATTCATTCTGTTTATTTTTCTTGGAACTTCAGATTAAGTACCTACGTTTAGGTTAGGGGATTGACTCAACCATCATAAATAAACATACATAATTGTTATTGTACAAACAAAAGGATATCTAAAAAAACAAAAGTTACACCATATCCTAAAATATTGGTGACTTATAATATAGGTAGATGATAATTGGCGATAAAACCAAATTTCTTTACCAATATCTACCATAATTTTGCTTTAGGCAATGTTCGTCATTAACTTTATTGTAATTTGGATAAGATAAAAAAAGATTAAAGCATACTCAGATAATGATATATCGAACGTGCTGAAGGTTTCACTTATTCCTGATCAGGCAAACCAGCGTGATGGTAAGCTATTATTATTCATATAATATAAAATAAATTGTTTACATTTTAATACATTTTTGAACTGAAAAATTACAATATGTATCATAATTTTATAGAAACTAACGTGAGTAGTAGTTAGTGAGTTATTCGACTGAAATTAGTTGTTAACCGTTTACTAGTAAACAATATGTATCATATCACTAAAGAGGTGAATCAAGTCATGAAGCTTTTTACAGTTCTTGTTATTGGTCAAAAAGATCTATAGAAATACCTACATTTTACAAAAATCAAAACCTACCTAATCATTTTTTTCATTATTTATAATTTAGCTTTAGTTTTCTTTGTGGACCACCACTGCTTGTGTCCCGTTGTGATTATCCTCTTGTCCAGTTAATATAATAATTGAAAATTTATAATTAGACGTAGGATATAAAACTTAAGGATTTGGGATTAATGTTAATGTTAAAATTTAAAACGTTGCTATGATTATTATAGGCCAACCGCTGGTTGTCCCTCCTCATGGGAGTAGCTCTCATACAGAGCTCGCTCTCCTTCAGCCCCATCCCGGAAATGTCTCTGGAAGAAGAATGGACTCAATTTGCTGAACGCCTAGGAAACCCAGAGTTCCGTCTACCAACAACCACGCGCCCTAGACACTATGAGCTGCGACTAACCCCATACTTAGACATCGTACCATCGCCGAACATTGCGCCTTTTACTTTTGACGGGGCTGTGGTCATCTATTTGAGTGCCACGGAATTAAACGTCACCGAGATTGTCATGCACTGCAATGATATGGTCATTAACACACTGACTGTCACCTATGTGAATGCTAACCAGAATACCGTGGATATCACGACTCCAAATCAGCAATTTGTTTGCGATCCCACACTTCAATTTTTGAGAATAAGCACATCAGTTCCCTTGCTGTTGGGTCAGGAGTATATAGTAAGGAGCACGTTCGTCGGGAGATTGCAGACAAACATGAGAGGATTCTATAGGAGTTGGTACAGAGATAGTACAGGAATAAGGTAATTAGTTATTTTATACTATCCTGTAATTGAAATCACGATTTATATATTTCACTGCTCATAACCGCCATCAACCTAATACTTTCCCACTACTGGGACATAAGCTATCTCTCACACGGAGATAGTGTAGACCATAATCCACCACACTGGCGAAGTGTGGGTTGGTGGATGGCACATGTTCTCGAATTTTGTGATTCTTGAACATACTGGTTTTCTCACTATGTTTTCTCTCACCGTTGTAATAGATGACTGCGGCACAACACTTGAAAGTGGCAAGTGCAAGGTCGAGCGGGATTTGAACTTAAGTGCGTCAGTTTAAAAATCAGACGGAGTATCCACTGAGCCACATCTTGCTCTCAAAACATTGTATTCTATTAAAAATAATTTTGTAGGTGGATGGCTACTACCCAGTTCCAGCCCGGCCACGCTCGCCAAGCCTTCCCATGCTACGACGAACCTGCTTTCAAGGCTACTTTCGATATCAGCATCTCAAGAGATTCTTCTTTCAGCCGAACCATATCTAATATGCCTATTAGAACTGAATCCGAGTAAGTATAAAAAGCAGTAGCTAATACTTACCTAGTCCCATTGGCTTGCTTACAAGAGATTATGATTCCAGAAATATCTACATGACGGGATATAGTTATGTATCATTTTTATTATTGTCCCCGCATGTTTACACACTAAGCCGTGTAAAATAGTGTAAATGCATGGTAAATGTATTCTCTTTTTATTGGTACTAATAATAGCTTTTTTTAATTACCAGTATTATTATGGGACGCATCACGGAAACCTTCCACACCACTCCATTAACATCGACATACTTGCTAGCTTTCATCGTATCTCACTACGTAGTCGTCGCCTCTGGCACTGAAGTTGGCAGGCCTTTTAACATTTACGCAAGAAATAACATTGGAAACGATGGAGAGTGGTCCCTGGACGTTGGAAAAAGGCTTTTGGCAGAGATGGAAGATTACACCCAAATTCCTTATTACAATATGACTGAAAACATGGACATGAAACAAGCTGCCATCCCTGACTTTTCAGCTGGTGCTATGGAAAATTGGGGTCTTCTAACTTACAGGTACAACAATAAAAATAGTCTGTAGATCTAGATAATTATCTATAAGGAAATAAAAATTCCCCAAAATTGATTATTGTAGATATAAGCAGATACACCTAATAAACTTTTAACTGTACAGCAAAAATATTGAAAATAAGTTTTATCGATTAATACATAAATCATTATGAAGTTAGGTTCAAAAACTGAAAAAGGATTTTGTTTAAGGTATTTATAGTCAACATTTTTTATTGCAAATAAGGTATTCTTAGCACTATTTTATTTAATTTACTAAATAAAATCAATATTCACCAATATATATGACAATTCAAAATTATACTACGTATATCTATGTACACTAAGCCTAAGAAAACAAAATTTATTAATTATAATGATTAAATCTTATTCTTTAACAGGGAGGCATTGATTCTGTATGACCCAGCAAAGTCTAACCATTTCTACAAGCAACGCGTCGCCAACATTGTCTCTCACGAGATCGCCCACATGTGGTTTGGCAATCTCGTCACATGCGCATGGTGGGACAACCTTTGGCTTAACGAAGGTTTTGCCAGATTTTACCAGTACTACTTGACTGGAGCGGTATGTACACTACTTACGTTAATTATCTCCAAGTTTCCATCCGACAAGTGTTCGTCATTTAGTTGGCTGTAGTTTGCTGTATAAATTATTTTCTATAAACGCGTCGTATCTAGTAATCGAACTCCTGCTTTCTCGCTCATTTACTTTTTATTCGCTATTTCTCCTTATAATCACGCCAGTAACTGCATATTTTCTACTTTACTGATACTTTGTGCTAACTGTGTCATATCTAACAGAGGTTAGAAATCCATGTGCAAATAAAAAAGAGCCGTATGAATCACTATATAGTTTTACTAAACTTGTAATTGATATTATTTGCTGAGAACACACTAAAATAGCAAAAACTAATAAAAATGAAGCAAAAATACAGTTTTCAATAAAATTAAAACAGAAACAGATTTTATATAAAGATATTGCAGTCCTTAAAATTTTGAAATCAGCGGGATTTAAACCAGCGCCTTTCAACTCACCGGATTAGACGCTCTAAATTCTAAGGACTATATTATATTTAAACCATAAGTGTGGTTTCACTTTGAAAATCCATTTCATGATAGAAACCGATTTTTCTTAACACTTGTTATTGTTTGTTAACAGGTAGAGCCTGAACTCGGCTATGACACCCGTTTTATTGTTGAACAAGTCCATGTTGCTATGTTATCTGACTCCATCGACACCGCTCATGCTCTTACTGACCCCAGCGTCACAGACCCTGTCTCTGTCAGCGCTCACTTCTCCACTATCACTTACGCCAGGGGTGCCGCTGTTCTCAGGATGACTCAGCATCTGTTGGAAGTGCCGACATTTATCAAAGGGTTGAGATCATATCTAAGGGACAGGTAAGACATTTGAATTAATATGTATGTTTGTATTTTAGAATAATGGTCAACAAACAACAAATGTTAAGTGACAATAATATGACCGAAAGTGCAAAGCGCCACGCTACGCCCGGATACGGGACTGGGGGTCTAGCAAAGACAAACGAATGGGAATGACATTACTTGCGTAAAAGCGACATCCACAGGTAATGTCATTCCCATACATTTTGGAGTTATTGTTTGGCGTTAACGCTGATGGAAAGAGATCTGTGCTAGACCCCCTGACTCTCAAACACACTGTTTTTTCACTGATCTGAGTAATCAAGGACACACCCTATTCATTTTGTATGCATAAGTAAAACACAAAAATATCGCAATGATGATTCATTATGCTTCGTGCAGTATAATAGCACGTACAAGGATTAGCAAAATACTTATCAGTAGATGATGTTTTCACTAGTTTTTTTTGTCAGTTAACGAGGTTGGTCTATTACTCTCTACAATTATCCATTACTCTCTACAAACCTTCCCAGCGTCGCTGAGAGGTTCGCAAATAGAAATTCACGTGTATGATCATGTGTGTGTATGAAATGTGGAGTTCTTTATGCACTAGAAACACTTTGTTATTACTATTACAAATGCTTGCGGTACTGCGACTATCCGTGTTATTCGGATACGCTTATCAACTTCCTCTGGATTTTATACAAAGAGTTTGTTTTTAAATTTTGTGTCATTATCCCATTTATCTTGGCGCTACAATAGTTCAAATAACTCCACTCCTGTTAGGATAATATCAATATTTCTATTCAAAAGTCTTTTATTAACATGGTGATCGTCCTTTCGCATGAGATACCCAA
The DNA here is from genome assembly GCA_910589525.2 of Ennomos quercinarius. Classification (NCBI taxonomy): domain Eukaryota; kingdom Metazoa; phylum Arthropoda; class Insecta; order Lepidoptera; family Geometridae; genus Ennomos; species Ennomos quercinarius. The sequence goes on from OU342497.1 coordinate 15,133,558, forward strand.
ACCACTAAAAATTATAACATGTCATTGATGATGATTAATTACGGAGTGCACTAATGGCACGTACAAGGATTAACAAAATCCTTATCAGAACATGTTTGATTTGAACGGATTAAATCATTAATGGAACACAAAACAATCACAGCAGATTTGTAACAATGTTTGAATTGTGTTACGAACAAAATACTGTATATGATGATGATAAGATAGCACATACCTAACACTGCTGCATTGGGTATAAGCCTTTTCTCCTTAATATTTTTATTGCATGATAAACCTCGTTTTTAACGGGCAAAGTGTCTTTATTCTTTAATCTAATTATACTACAATAATATATTTACTAACTTAACCCAAGTTATAGATATTATAGTGCATGTGACCAATAACTTCTCTATGTTATTGTTTGTCTGGTGGTCTAAATATGATGCAAGATTATTAACTGAAACATATCTATCTGAACAGATCATACGACGTTGCTGAGCCTCACCACCTGTTCAACGCTCTGGACGCTGCCGCAGTAGAAGATCAAGCACTTGCAGCCTACAATGGTATTACCATCGAAGAGTACTTCAGGACTTGGTCGGAAAAGGCTGGCCACCCCCTGCTCACGGTCACTATCGATCATGCAACTGGTAGAATGACCGTTGTCCAGGTAAAAATCGAGTCTAAAATTTTAGTTAATCTCTTTTTATGTTTACCGTATTTGGTTGTATTCAGTTTAAGTTTTACTTAAAACACACCAACAGAATTGTCTGGAACACGGATGTTCTATCTCTAATTTTATATTACTGCATTGCCCTCAGAGTTTTCAGCTAGGTGCATCTGCATCAAAACTTCAACATTACTTTAAAAAATGTGATTTTCAGTCTCGTTGGGAGCGCACCACTGGTGTATCAACTCTGCCCAGCCTCTGGCATATTCCGATTACCTGGACGAGACAGAATGCAAGGGACTTCGAAAACCTCAAGCCTGCTCGATTCCTCACCGCCCAGATATCCACCGTCGAAAGGGGAACCTCTGGGTTGGAATGGGTTATCTTCAACAAGCAGCAATCTGGTACGTTAATAAATATAATCGCAAATAGCAGCAGTTTTTATAACTTTAAATCCTATTGAAATAGTTTTCTGTAAAACTGCCTTTCATTATAACTCCTGAAGATTTTTATTTCATGCTCTCTTTTGGATTTGGGTTTGTATTGCAGACTACAATAAAATTGTGCTGTGAAATTTATTACATGATTTTATTATATATCGTAAAAAAAACTGTTTTGCGTTTCAGGATTTTACCGTGTGAATTACGATGATACCAACTGGTCTCTTCTTACCAGAGCTCTCCGGTCCAACGAGAGAACTAGCATCCATGAGTTTAACCGTGCTCAGGTACATCTTCTTCCAGAATCAATACTCTATCATATAGACGCATGCGTTAACATACTTACGTAAAATTGACAAATTATCTGACATGTTAATTGATATCTCTATGTGCTCGTCTAATTGGATAGATAAAGTATATTTATGTGATTATTACGTGCATTTGCGATTGGTCATTTTGCGTATCTATGATTGTTCATCGAACATAAGTCCCCACGATAACTTTTAAGTTCTATTGGTCTAATAATAACATCTATCCATCTTGTGTTATTTATTATTTATTCTTATATTAAGTAGATTGATATTAATGTAACGTCTGTCCCATAAAGCCTCAATGTATGATTCAAATTATTTCATTAAATTTAAATCAATTTGTTGATTACGCTAAACAGGCGATACTATTATTACAAAGCAGAAATTTCAGTAGAAACTAAAGACAAGATACTATTTGCAGATCATCGACGACCTATTCGCCTTCGGTAGGGCCAACGTGACTGCTTACCAGAGAATCTTCAACATCCTTTCCTTCTTGGAGTTCGAAGATGCGTACGCTCCTTGGATTGCCGCTATCACTGGCTACAACTGGCTTCTCAGGAGACTGGCACATGATGCAGATTCTACAGCTAAACTTCAAGTTCGTTATTTCTTGATTTATCGATTGTTCTTATACTACTTCTTATATTACTTATTATTTCAAAAAGCAGGAGAAAAATAGGTAGCTCATATTATTGCCTTTTTTTTTAAATACAGCTTACCTGCTCTTCGTTTCATGGATCTCAATATTTGATGGTTTTTCTATACCTTCAGTTGCACGAAAAGTACAACTTACAAAGCATGAAGCCAAGACGACATTGGTGGCTTCTAAAAATATTAAATCAACAATTTTAAGAGATTACTTTTGAGAGATTTATTTAGAGATTTTCAGATGTGTAGGTATATACTATGTGGAGACCTAAAGATATAACCTGACCTCAAGTTCGTTTATTTCCTTATAATATCTACATCATAATCATAGATAGATATAAAATATATTAAACTAACATATGATAATATCATAACCACAATCCCCTAATCTAATCTTCCTGAAATAATTATTTTATTTTGTACTCACATTTGGGTATCATTTATTTTGTGGACAGCATTTTTGTATCATCAATTTTTTTAATCAAAATACAAAAGTAAAGTCAAAGTCGAATAATTTGTGGTACACATGCAAGATCTGACACTTTTAATTATATTAATCACAATAGTCAATTACTTATAAATTATTGACAATAATGACACAATAAACACAATTCTTACACATTAAAGTATTGAAAACTGTAGTTTGTGTGATTTTTGCCAAGAACGCCAAAGATTTAATAGGTGGTAGGACTTTTCTGCAAAGTTCGTCTAGGTAGGTACCACTGCTTTGCCAGTTATTCTGCTGCAAAGCGGTAGTAGGATGCAAGCACTACTGTGTTCCGGTTTGAAGAGGATTGTAGCTAGTGAAATTACTGGGCAAATGAGACTTTATAATTTGATTACACAGTCTAGTAATCTTAGTATTATACTGTGCGAAGTCTCAGGATGACCTGTGCAGTGCAGTGTCACGCAAAATTACCAAACTATATTAGTTTAAGAGTTCTGAGTGATACAGCAATATGTTATGGGCAGCCGTGACGCTTAACATCAGGTGAACGACTAGCTCGTCACGTCATTCATTTACTTAAAAAAAAAGGTTTTTCACACACATTTTTTCACACAACGTATATATAACTAAAAAACTATACCTTTATTAACATCTCGTGTATATAATATCAAATAATAATCTAAACAAGCAGATTCTCATTTTTTATGTATGTGTAGGAGCTAATCATCCAGAACAGCGCTGCTGTAGTCACCCGTCTTGGCTTCATCGAGCCCACAGGAGAGCAATACATGCCCAGTCTACAGAGGATGTACGTCAACCAGTTCTTGTGCAACGTCGGCCACGGACCGTGCGTCACTGCTGCCATCCAGAACTTTGAAAGCTGGAGAAACGGTGGAGTGTGAGTATAGTATAATTTTAAGAAGACCAGAATGCTTTGTCATGTAGTTTCTGCACAGTAAGGAAGTAACAGTACTAAGAACTTGCAAAGTTAATAATTCTCTTTGAGAAAAAGCAAATCTTGAAATTTAATACTTTTTATCTTATGATAGTTTCCATGCCGCTAATGAACAACTTTTCTAGTTTTAATACATTATACATGTATTAAGTTTATTTTAAAAGGATATCCTAATGTCTTTTTTACGTTTACAGCGTTGTGCCGAACTTGCGCCCATGGGTATACTGTTCTGGCCTTCGCGCTGGTGGAGCTCAGGCGTACGATTACTTCTGGGGACGTTACTTAATTGAAGACCACGCTAGCGAGCAGGTGGTTATGCTCCAAGCCGCTGGATGCACTCTCGACGAAGCCAGCCTTGCCAGGTTCTGGGAGGCCATCACAGCTCCTGAATCGAGCACACCAATCATCAGACCCCAAGACTCTAGCACCGCTGTGTCCTCAGCTATCACTTCTAATGAAGAAAACACTATGAGGTCCTTCAACTGGCTGACCAACAATGTGGAGAGGACGCGTAGCTCGTAAGTCTTATTTAAAAAAAAGCAATAGTACATTATGCTATAGTTCTCTCTATCTTCTCATCATCATCATAATCAGCCTAAAGACGTCCACTTTGAGCGGCTGCTTGCCTCCTGCACCCATCGGCTCCCCGCGGTTCTGACCAGGTCATCGGTCCGCCTAATGGGCTACGCTGCTGCATCTTCCGGTTCATGGTCGCCTCTCGAGAACCTTTTTCCCCATCGGTTGTCAGTTCTACGAGTGATGTGGCCCGCCCATTGTCATTTCAACTTGCTTATTCTAAAAGCTATATTGGTCACTTTAGTTCTCTTGCGGATCTCCTCATTTCGGATTTTATCTCGCAAGAAAACTCTGAAGATCTCTCTATCTTTTACTCCTCTACAATGGATTTTTATGATGAGTTCTTTAAAGTAAGTATCTCAGTTCTACCATCGAACTTCTCCCCATCATATCACAGCATTTAATTTATGCGATATTGATAAAAATAATTTTCTTTTTCAGTATTGGTCTCGCTACTCCCTTGAATACCATTATTTCACGCCTTCTGAATGAGCAGCAGATCACTCAGGTAAATACTCTGGTATTTGATTGATCGGTACAATATATTAAATTAAAAAAAAAAATGATAAAAAAAGACTTACTCAAATAAACGAAAATGACTCTACTTGATATTAACAGTTGCATTAACGAGATTAAAACGCTATCGGAATATTTTATTTTCTTATAAGTGATAGCTGAATTGTTATTAATAATTATTCACAATTATTATTGCATAGGTTTCTCTCTTTTTATACGAATTTTTATTCAAAAGTCAATGGTCAAAATGGCTTGATGGCAAAAATAGGCTACTTTTAGCACTTTTACGCTATAATTCGTTTATGCTTGTTCTATGTTTTTGATGCAGTGGATGATGAGTAGAAGATACCTGTTCACACTGTTCTTGAACTCGCCCAAATTTAATCCAAAAACACAGCTAGGTCTCCTTGTTTTGTTAATTAAAATGTTACGTTCCGTTTACAGGTAAACACATGGTTGGTAGCAAACCAAGCAGTTCTTGGTGACAGCGTATACAACACAGGGGTCAATGCCATCGCGACTGCCAGAGCCAACATTGAATGGTACAATCAGAGGGTACCTGAGTTCAACACCTACTTTGAAACTGGGTACGTTGAAGATGAGATCAATGACTTGGAAACAACACCAGCTCCAACTGAAGCTCCTACTACCGCACCTACAATAGAACCAACCACACTAGAACCAACAACAGCAGAACCTGATTCTGCTAACATCGCTGCTTTGAGCTTCTTCACTCTTCTTGTAACACTTTGCGTTAATTTCCTTGCCTAAATAGAGGATCAATTGATTGTACAAAGATTTGTTACTAATTATTTTCCAAGAAATCATGTTTATAGTGATTTTGGTAAACAGTATGTAATTTATTTTAAGCTAAGAATTAAAGGTATGAATTTGTTAAAACATATTTAATTTATCCCGCAACATCATAAAGATGCCAGCCATGCGTAGATGTCAGCCTATGGTGAACTCAATGGACAAATCTGGAGTTCTATGCGACAATACTTGCGTGCTCTTAATACTTCACGTATTGAGGCTGCAATCGAGCGAAACCAAGGTTTTAAAGTGTTCGTCAAGGATTCGTCTATTGGGCAAAGCCAAATGACAAAACTGAGGACCGAGAATGGTGTCATTTTATCCAAGCCTGAGATTCTGAAAGAGATTGAGAACTTCTATGGACAGTTATACACCTCGGCACGTAAGCCTGCTACTAACACAGCTCAGGACACTAGAGCCAAGTTAGTCCAACACTATACCGAAGATATCCCGGACATAAGCCTGTACGAGATTAGAATGGCCCTCAAACAGCTTAAAAACAACAAGGTACCAGGTGAGGGTGGAATTACGACCAAACTTCTGAGAGCGGGTGGTAGACCGGTACTTATAGTCCTCCAGAAGTTATTTAATTCTGTTATCCTTGAAGGTATAATGCCAGAGGCATGGCACAAGAGCGTGGTGGTGCTCTTCTTCAAAGAAGGTGATAACACCTTATTGAAGAACTATAGGCCCATCTCGATCTTGAGTCATGTGTATACGCTGTTTTCGAGAGTCATTACGAATCGTTCCCTGCGAGATATGATCCGAAACGAGAAGATCCACAAGAGACCTAAAGTGACCGATATAGCTCTTAGAATTAGCAAGTTGAAATGGCAATAGGCAGGCCACATCGCTCGTAGAACTGACAACCGATGAGGAAGAAAGGTTCTCGGGTGGCGACCACGAACCGGAAGACGCAGCGTATACCAGCCCGCGCCACTCAGTGGACCAACAATCTAGTGACAGCTGCGGGGAACCGATGGATGCAGAAGGCGAGCAGCCACTTAAAGTGGCGCCTATGGAGGAGACCTTTGTTCAGCAGAGGACGTCTTCAAGCTGTTGATGATGATGATGATCATAAAGATTCTGGTGGAAGATTGGCCATAAGATGAAATGTAGGTTACTTGTGCAGACAAGATCTAGGTACACAAGAAATCTATAGGGACTTGGCAAAACTTTTGGTGGAGGTGATTCGTGACCAGAAAGAAGGCTGGCTCGAATTTTGCCCAGAAAACTATTAACATTTAACGTGCTAATGCAGCCAGCGTTCTGATGGGCACTTTCCCCTTCACCAAAGTTCTTTTTGATAATACCTACTTAGTTTATAGTTGTACATATTGTATTTTTTTAATCTTATGTAATTTTTTGTTGAATTTTTACTCGGTTTTATTCCTTTATCAAGCCATAAGAATATTATTTTAACTGTATTGCAAATTAATTATTATTGTAAACTCAAAAACAACTCGGTCTCTCCGGTTGTTTCCTTTTGACGGCCTAAACGCCTGAAGCTATATTATGCTTGTGACTTGAAGACATCTAGGTTGTATAAATAGGTATTTATCAGGATAAGCAGGCTCCAACACTATGGCTGACATTCACAAACGAGTTCGAGTTTGATCTCAAACTTCGTTATGTCAGAAATTGAGTCTAGACTCAAACTGCAATCGTATCGGCATTCACAGTCGAGTTTAGCATAATGGAGTACGAGTATAAGCTCAGCTAAGAATGAGACGGGCTGAGCCGCGAAATTGGTGACTCGAGCCGTGCTCAGACACCGCCATCTTTACTATCACGCCTGTTTTTAAATACAATGCTGTTTAGAATCAATTTTTAAGATGGTTATTGTGAAGAAATGAATTTTGTATTAAAATAAAATTAATAAATTACAAAATAAAGTTGAGTAATAATTTTATTTAAAATCAAAATAACATCGGCAAATTCAAAAATAAATATACCAGTTACTCACTTTTGGCAGATAAGTTACTGTGTGTTCTCTTTGTTGTATTCATTTTGTAAGAAGCATTCGTTTTAGCTTCTAGAATTTGTATGTATTCTTTGAACACTAAAGACGATTTATTTTTCATTGCTTTACTTAACCTACTGCTACGTCCGCAAAATTCACTCGTTTTTTAATAAAATTAGGTAATTAACAACAATATTTATAATAATTTTTACTTTGATAAACAAAAATAGATAACGGCGCGCTTTCCAGAATACAGAATAATAATCTAAAATGGCGCGCTTTTTATATTCTCCTGCAAACAGTATAGCACCACCAAGTTTGGTCTCCTGTTTCAGTTTTTGCATATAATTTTGCTATTGTTTCTCTCTTTTTAACATAATACTGCCAAATAAAAAAAGAAAATCATTGCTCACTAATGTCAAACTACGCTTGTCTATGGCTGGAGTTGAACTTCACGGAGTTATCGTTTGATCTCGTCTCTGAATTTAACGACGCGGAGTATACTCACCGAGTCCGGAGTTCGATCTCACGTGAGACCGATGGGAGTAAACTCGATGCATTGACTCTGAATGTCAGCCTATGTCCCATCCGTAATAAGGCACCATAAACACATCAACACAGTTTATACTAAAACAGATCATTTATATTGAAACAATAAAGTTTGTATTGTATTATAAATGGGTTCCATACAATGACGTTTAATGCTGAAATCGGTCGATGATTGGGAAGATGAAAATCACCTCTAGATATTTTGAGACCTACGCCCGCCATCACAAAAATTTGAAGATCTAGTACGTAACAAATGAGTTAAGATAGGGCATTTCCCTCCCTCAAAAACAAGGCATTTTCGCCTCTCAAAAAAAAGGTGATGGTAAAGCACAGGATATGAGGCGTCACGGTCGCCCATAGCAGTTGAAATGCAACTTGAAACTTTAAATTATAAAGTTTCACGTGACACTGCACAGCGCACGTCATCCTGCAACATTCACCATCATCATCAGCATCAGCCTAAAGACGTCCTCTGCTGTACATAGGCCACTCCCATAGAGCGCCACTTTGAGCGGCTGCTTGTCACCTGCATCCATCGGCTCCCCGTGGTTTTGACTACCCATTAGCGTTAACGCTAATGGAAAGGTATCTTTTCTAGACCCCCAGGTCGTCGGTTACTGTCTTATTTACCCAGTAAGTGCCTTTTAAACCGGAACACAGTAGTGCTTACACACTACTATTTGGCACAGAACCTTTGGCGAAGCGGTGGTACCTAAAGTACTGCCACTTAGTAAACCAATCCTTATATAGTTCTACTTATAGGTATTTGTACTTTTACCACAAGAAGAATTTAATACAACAAATTGAAACGCCTGCGTCGATAATGGTTGATTTCTATATAGGTACGATTTGCCATTTATTCTGCGCCCTTTCAAACATATTTTTTAGTACAAGCATATGTGTAAAGTACAAGCATAAAAAGCCCGTGGTTTTTCCCGCGTTACATAATACAATTTGTTTTTATGTAATGATTGTGTTATGCTGACTACGCTATTGAATCGGGCAGGCCTATGATAGTTGTAATTTGAATTTGAATAAATAAATAAATACTTAATTTTATTATTTCCTATTTGACCCCAGATTTGAATGTACAAAAGTCATTCAGTACAAATCTTCCCTTAAAACGAAGGCATCCTCTAAATATCAAATCTAGAGACTCCGAGATCTCATAATTACTTAGAAGATGTCTTAGACATAACTAACTAGTTTGGGCTGTAGATAGGTACACGGTCTGTCAGTCAGTCAGCCACTCAAGGTGATGCAGATACAGATACAGTTTTATTTTAATTAATAAAAAATTACAAGTCATTGCGTAGGTCTAACTAATTAATCAAAATTAAAACTATTAAATTTAAAATATATCTATTATATAAAAGGCTTTGTCCTGACTGACTGACAGACAACGCACAGCCCAAACCGCTGGAAGTATAGACTTGAAATTTGGAGGGTGACTTCCTCTTATAACGTAAGCGCGTGCTAAGAAAGGATTTTTGAAAATTCAACCAGTGTGCGAAAAGGGTTAAAAACGGTTGTATGAAAAACCTACATTTCATGACGTATCGTTTTGAAACTTAACACATACAAACAAGTATAAAAATGAAAGAACTGGTTACTACCTTTAAGTTTTTTGAAATTGAACACTTAAAAGGGTTAACAAAATTGTTGAAATTTGTATAAAAATTTCAAAAAAAATTACCGTATCGTACTGAAATTTGGAATGTGTAAAGAATATACAAAATAAATAGATATCGGTCTCAGGAATTTTTGATTTTCAGGGGTAAAAATACAGGAAAAGTTCCCGTCGTAAGACGCTCGCACGGCCTAAGCGTTGCAGCTAAAATCTTGAAATTTCGAATACGTTCATTACATAGGGGTGCAATGAAATGGAATTCATGAAAATTCAGCCCTTAAGGGGTGGAAAGGGTAAAAAGTCTTTGTATGAAAAAACCTTTATTTCTTATCGTTTTTAAACTTGGACGATACAAACAAGTTAAAATGAAATGGGTTTTCTTTGTTGTTTGTAGTTCAACCCCAAAAACAGTGGTTGAGCTTTGTATATAAAAAAAATATCGTAATGTATTCAAACTTGGATAGTTACTTCGATATAAAGATGTTGCTTTAAATTTGTTTTGAGAGGGATAACTTACGTGGTTGAAATAAGGGACAAAACTTTGTATTTTAATTTATAGTGATGAAAATTAGCATTGTATATACCTACTTTTTAAAACATAATCGTGCTACAGTAATATTTTTTCCAGGGTTGATTTGAAGGGGTAAAAAGGGAAGGAAGTTTCGTTTCTTCATTTTCGAAGTCACGTTCGTAAAATCGGTTATTATTAGGTAGATGGGTTGAAAAGGAACAAAAATGGGTGGTGTATTTTAACCTTTTCTCGCTTTAGTGTCAAACTATACCTACATAAAATATTGATGTCAATTAGGAACTACTAGATATCTCAAAAATATATCATCCCTGCCTCTCATAATGCCACCATGAAAAATCACTGCACGAGGCCACTTAAGATTAAAAGGATTTAAAAGTAACCTTTTTAGTTAGGTACCTATAGGACTTTTTAAATGCCTCCTAAAAAAGGTTAGTTAAGGTAATTTTATTCCGGAAATACAAAAGATTCCTGAGGGATAGTTCACGCGGGCGAAGCCGCGGGGTAGAAGCTAGTGTTACATATATGGAGAGAGCTGTGCTCGGAATTTCCTTGCAAGATAAGATCCGAAATGAGGAGATCCGCAAAGAAAGTACTAAAGTCACTGATATAGCTTTGAGAGTTAGCAAGTTGAAGTGGCAGTGGGTGGGCAGACCATATCGCTCGTAGAACTGACAACCGATGGGGAAGAAAGGTTCTTGAGTGGTGACCATGAACCGGAAGACGCAGCGTACGCCGACCTCCCACTAGGTGCATCGACGACCTGGTCAGAACCGTGGAGAGCCAATGGATGCAGGAGGCAAGCAGCTGTTCAAAGTGGCGCTCTTTGGGGGAGGCCTACGTTTAGCAGTGGATGTCTTCAGGCTGATGATGATGATGATATGTTATTGATGATTATTAATCGAACCATGAAGTTGAAAATAATAATTATGATAAATAATTGGTAAGGATAATCTGAGAAGTAAAAGTTAATATTCACAAGGCACAAATGAATGAACATGCTAAAATTTTTGACTAAAATTATAAATGCGATCGATAATGTCATTCCGTCTATGCCCAAATATTTCGATATCGATAAAAGTTGCGATTGTGATGTGATAAATTTCGATTTCGTGAACTCTTTAGATAAAGGTTTAATATAGGTAGATAAAGATAAGGGAGTAATTAATGATAAATATATAATATGGTAAGTATGTGTTACTAGTCGGTCGGCCGTCGTTGTCTGGACCGCTATGGGTGAGCTTAAAATAATATTATTGATTTAATTTAAGTAGTTGCGTGTGAAAAATAAAGCTTGTTCAATGCAAAAGATTAAAGTGATATTTGAATCAAACATTTTAGTGTATTCCCTGCTCATAATGCTAAATATTTAGAAGATATTGAGGGTAATAGATATATAGGCCATCGTCAAAAACAATGCACAGTCATATCATGTATTGGCAATAAGAATATGCTAGAACTACCAAAGTACGGCTGTAGATGACGTACATCCATATTGAAGCTTTAAAGCTCATTTCGTTAGTTCTAAAAGGTACAAAACTGAGTGAAAAGAGACAAATAGAAGGAAAAGCTTTGGTTCAACGGCTTAAAATTAATGAAATAAGGATTCATTAAGAAAACCGTATCTTAAGACTAAGTTTTTTCAAAATGAACTCCGTGGTGGTGTAACGCATCCAATTAAAGTTTTTCTATTCTGTAACATTTCAGGTTCAACCATGTTGCTGTTTAGTTTTCTGTTTGTGCTCATCGGGACCGCAGTAGCGGTTCCCTTTGATGAACTGAGGTCCAACTTCGAGTTTCTGGATCGCAGCACAAACCTAGACGAACCCGCCTACCGTCTTCTAGACAGCGTACAGCCTACCTCCATGAATGTCGACCTTGACGTCTATTTGGAAGAAGCCAGGTTCAACGGTCTTGTCCGGATAGAGGTTGAAGTAAGTGCTTAACTTATTTAGTATTAATGGTATTATCAAATTCACTGTAAATTAAATAGGTGCTAAAATGGATTTACAAAGACTTGACTAGTGGGTTCAATTCTGACGAAGGTAAAAATGTAGATGAGGAAAAACATTCCACTATTTTATTTGAATAAATCGTGATGTGTAAGAGGAATAAGCGCGTAATGATTACTATGTCAGCTACTATAAAAATATGTAATTCTTGGAATAATGCCAATAATGTTAACGATAGATATGAACTTACAAATGATTAAATCAATTGATTGATTTACAACAAAAAAATCCTATGTATACGCCGTAATATTTTATCTAAGATTGTGATCGCTACAAAGATAGTAAGAGTTATCAGAGTAAATAGTAAAATTGGGAATATATAAAGTGCTTTCATGAAAACCACTGCACCAACTTCGCTATCAATTGGTCTATTCAAATATAATTCTCTTTTGTACTCAAATGTACTCCCGTGCCTAAAATTTTATCAAACTAAATTACAATCAAGTAATAATCTTTTGTGATAAAGAAATAAACCAACTTGATTATAGTTGAAGATATTTTTTTTATCATCCTGATTGAGATATGAAAAGGCATAAACCATGACTAAATTTTTTCCCTAGATAATATGAAATTATGTACCATGATATGAATAACCTTGAGACTGCCCATCTGCTTTAAAGTTTGACGGCTCCTAAGTTCACACTTATCTCTCTAGCCCTAAGTTTCTCGTACGTTTGTCAAACTGATGTCAAGTCAACACACCAAATACTGTATACTCATTGGTAGAATACAGCCGATGATAAAGAGACAGCCAACGAGCGTTCTTAATTAGGTGTGGCAAATTGACACGAATTTAACAAACGTATGAGAACCCGGGGAAAGTGTTGCTTAGCTAAGTTGTATTTTAATAGACTCTAGTGCAAATGAGCATACATACGGGTGATTATTGTGTTATAAATAGTTGTAATAAAGCTTTTGAATGATACCTACTCTAACCTATCCGATTATACTAGTAATACTGGTGATATTAGTACATAGTATTAGTAAGTGTTCAAACTGGAAGACGCAGCGTAGGCCGGCCCCCCACTAGGTGGACCAAACGATCTGGTAAAAGCCACGGGGAGCCGATGGATGCAGGAGGCGAGCAGCCACTCAAAGTGGCACTCTCTGAGAGAGGCCATATTCACAGTGGACGTCTTCAGGCTGTTGAGGATGAGTATGGTGATTAGTAAACGTAGCGTAAACAATAAATTATTATGCATCCTATAATATCGTGATGATCACCATAATGAATATAGTTTCATGTCCTCGAACTGATGACAAAGCACTAGCTTGATTAAGCTATCTCTTGTCGTAAGCAACACGAAACATGAGATCTCAAGACGTTTTTCTACCAAAATACGAATACAAAGATATTACATGATCATAATGGTTGTGCTATTTATACTGTTTGTTAACTTATGAAATCATTACTTTTAGGTGCGCGAAGAAAACCTAACTCAAATCGTGCTGCACCAAAACGTCGTCAGTATTACGGGTGTGAATCTCGTTGACGCAACTGGTGAACCCGTGGGTCTCCAGTTCCCTAATCCTTTCACCACCGACAGTTACTTCGAGATTCTGCAGATCAACCTTCGAAACCCCATTCCCAGTGGTCGTTACGTCATCACTGTCAGCTATTTGGGTAGGATTAATGAAAACCCTATCGACAGAGGATTTTATAGGGGATACTACTACTTGGGGACCGAGAAAAGGTAAGCAGATTAGTCAGTATAATTTTTTAATAATTGAGAATGAATACAAAAAAAACAGCACCTACTTCTACATTGTTATCAAACAGCTTAGGTTTTTGATATGATCAAAAGAGTTTAATAAATAAACTTGTAGAAATTAAAACCTCTATAGTTAGGGAAAATTCTATGATTTGTAAAATAATTAGTAATGTTTTCAATTCGATTGCAACAGGTTGTACGCCACTACACAGTTCCAGCCCTTCCATGCCAGGAAGGCTTTCCCCTGCTTCGATGAGCCCCAGTTCAAGTCCCGTTACACAATTTCTATCACTCGTGACAGCAGCCTTGGCCAGTCTTTCTCCAACATGGACATTGCTGAGACACAAGTGTAAGTAGCGTGTCTTTTGTAAAATTAGCTACACAAATACAAAATAACAAATACAAAAACTCTTTATTGTATATGTACCACAAAATGAATTAATGATACATAACAACTATACCTAGTAGGTATTACAATGGGGCTATAATACTAAACTAACATTAAATAGCATAATATTAGGCAATTCTTCCTTCATCATCATCACCTTCAACAGCCTGAAGACTTCCACTGTTGAATATAGGCCTCCCCCACACATGGTCCTTGCGAAAGATAAAATGAAAGCATTTGTAACTATTGACAACGATTATAATTTTTTTATAGGTACTCTTATCACCTTTTAAAATCTTTATGTATCTACCATTTAGATAATTTCTTCTACATTTAGTTATTAAAAAAAGTAACAGGTACATGTTTAACTTTTACACAGGCAAGGTACTCGCACTCGTGAGACTTTCTTCCGGACCCCGATCATCTCCGCCTATCTCGTCGCCTTCCACGTCAGTGACTTTGTGAGCACCAACACTACCAGCACCAATGCCAGGCCATTCCAGATCATCTCCCGCCGAGGAGTGCTTGATCAGCATGACTATGCAGCTGATATTGGTATGAATCATACTTACTTGTTTTTTATACTATGCAGTTTAACTTATACTTTGATCTCATTGGTTTATAATATATCTGTGTTCTGATGATCATGTGTGATTTTTTATTAAGGATTAAAGATCACAACTGAGCTCGATGATTACTTCGGAATCCAGTATCATGAAATGGGACAGGGTGTTCTGATGAAAAATGATCACATTGCTCTGCCTGACTTCCCGTCTGGTGCTATGGAGAACTGGGGAATGGTCAATTACAGGTAAGTTCTTCATTATAACACAAAGACAAGATAAATCTATAGCAAGTAATTAACTACCTAGGCTTATTGACAAAATACAAATTTGCTTAGATATTAACGGCCTTATTAATAAACACGTAGTTCTCTAATCTGTGAAGTAATCAAATACTACAAAGCATTTATTAATAAGGATGTAAAGCTCTACATTTTATTATATAAGTATCACGGAATAGATTTCAAAGTTTAAAACACACCACTCAAAGATAATATATTTCTTAAACATTTACCAACCAGCGCGATTTGCGTGTTAACAACCTCCCCGGATAACTTAGGAACCATAATATATTCTACAAGTACCTACTTAGCTGTATTCATGTAAATATTTGTTTTTTCACAGAGAAGCTTATTTGCTTTATGACCCTGCAAACACCAATCTCATCAACAAGATCTTCATCGCCACCATCATGGCTCACGAGCTTGCCCACAAATGGTTTGGAAACCTCGTCACTTGCTTCTGGTGGAGCAACCTGTGGCTTAACGAGTCTTACGCTAGTTTCTATGAATACTTTGGTGCTCACTACGTAAGTTGAAAAAGTAACAGAAATAGTTGACAGCCTAATTTAGAAAGTAGTAAGCCTAAAAGTAGTTTTCAGCAACTTTACTGTAAAATGATTCCATTTAACGAAAACAGCTGTCGAATAGCTTTGTTCAAATATTTTAATAATTTTTTGTAATACCAGAAAAGCTAGAATTTATATAGAGACAAAATTGCATTACAATACTATTTTGGTCATTACCTCTATCATATAACCTTTCAGGCCGACCCCAGTCTCGAGCTCGCCGACCAGTTCGTTGTAGATTACGTGCACAGTGCCCTAACTTGGGATGCTGGTGCAGGCGCCACTCCTATGAACTGGACCGCAGTCGTAGATAATCCCTCAGTTTCCTCCCACTTCAGTACCACCAGTTACGCCAAGGGTGCTTCAGTGCTGAGGATGTTGGAGCATTTGGTCGGAGAGAGGACTTTCAGAAACGCTCTTCGTTATTATTTGAGAGACAAGTACGTTTTAAAATTATTTGAATGAACGTATTCTGACTGATTTTGTAACTATTGGGTTTCATTTGAATAAAAAACATTAAATGTAGCAACCGTCTATTTTCAAAAATTGGTTGAATGGTTATTGTTAAAATGAATTTGATAGTAGATTTTAATCATGAAATTTTAATCCCCAGTGCCTATTTGATCGGAACACCTGAGGACATGTACAATGGCTTCAGACTGGCAACTTCTGAGGACTTTGTCTTCCTCCGTGACTACCCCGACGTTGATATCGCTGCAGTCTTCGACTCTTGGGTTCAAAACCCTGGTTCGCCTGTCGTCAACGTAGACGTGAATATGAGTACTGGTCTCATTACAATTGAACAGGTTAGTATAATAGCTAGCATCTAAAATTATCTCAATGGCAAATACATTATCTTAAATTACAGTGAAACACATTAACTACTTTATTTTTATTATTATTTCAACAGCAACGTTTCCAACTGACCGGAACCCCTGCAGCCACACTTTGGCAGATTCCTATTACCTGGACCCATAGTGGAAATCTGGACTTCAGCAGCACTAAGCCTGCATTCGTCCTCACTAGTCAGTCTACCACCATCCAAAATGTTGCTGGCCACAACTTCGTCATTTTGAACATTAATCAGTCAGGTACGCCTATACATAATAATAAAATAATAATAGTATTGTATAATTATGTACTTTACAGCTTTTATAATAAAAAGCAATTTCAATAGATATTTTAATCACTTTCCTAATTAAAGTCAAGACCAAACTACAAAAAAAAAAGGTTATTTTTCATATAATTACAATTCTAGGTTTGTACCGTGTCAACTACGATGACCATAACTGGGAAATGATTGCATCTTACCTCCGCGGCAACAATAGGCAAAGGATCCCTAAGCTTAACAGAGCTCAGGTAATTATTTTTAAGTTTATTTGCCTGAAATTCGCGTTTTTAGTCAGTGTCAAGTACAATTAATATATTCAAGTTTAATAAACAGCTGTTATCATAATTAAAGTTGACTCACGTCACACATCACATCATCGCCAGAAGACGTCTACTGCTGAGCATAGGCCTCCCCCATAAATTGTTACATTTTACGCTTATCATAGAATCAGAGTTAAAAGTAAAGTCATGTCATAGAATAAGAGTAAAAGTTATGCTCCAGTAAACAGTAGATAGTTTATGGAATGATTGAATGGATAGGAGTTTTGCAGCAAACAGAAAACAAGTTCTTAATTTCACTCGTAATAATAATTACAAAATAAAATAAAAACGCAAAAATGTACATTTCAGGCTATCTTAAAGCCATATAACTATATTGAAAGTTTGTGAAGAAGGTGTATAGAGAAATTAAATATGTTGCAGCCTGACTTTTATAAAATATTCTTTATTACTTTTTAGATTGTCAACGATGCCCTTTTCTTCATTCGAGGTGGTAATATGAATGTAACACGCGCTTTTGATGTCCTCTCCTTCCTTGAGCACGAAACCGACTACTACGTCTGGAATGGTGCCTTGACTCAACTTGACTGGATCCGAAGGAGGTTGGAACATCTGCCCAATGGCCATAAGGAATTCACCGTAAGTAACTCCAGCATTTACTATGACATTTACAACTAAGGTGACAATGGGGACTCCTCAAAATTGTACTATTTGCCTATATATCTGCTATCCACGCTTCGCCCAAGCTACGCACGTGCTTGGACTATTGTTTATCACGATGTAAAAGTACCCTATTTCCTATCCCGGGTTTGTATCTTCACATAAAATTAAGATTGGCTCTGCCAATTACAAATAAATTGGTAACAAACAAACTGAGAGAATGACAAAACTTTTGGCATTGTAATATTTTTTTGAAAGTTCGGTTGCAGCGTGCATGTTGAAATTGATTCAAGTTAGCCCTTGCAATATTCCTCACTAAATCTCTTGTTATCTTCTCCAGGAGTACATGCTCAGGCAGATGAATACTGTCATCAATAACCTCGGCTACAACGAGCGTGCAACTGACTCTACCTCGACAATTCTTAACAGGATGCAGATAATGAACTTTGCTTGCAACCTCGGCCATGAGGGTTGCATCGCTGACAGTCTCCAAAAATGGAATGCTTTTAAAGCAAATGACAGCGCTTTGTAAGTACCTACAGTAGTAAGATAATATATAGTTTTATAAAATGAAAAAGATTTTAAGTAGTTATAACTTATAATCTCATAATATTTCACATAACTTTTCTAAACTAATTCTAGGGTTCCGGTGAACCTTCGCCGCTACGTCTACTGCACTGGTCTCCGTGAGGGAAATGCCACTGACTACGATTTCCTCTTCTCTAAGTATAACTCTTCTGAAAACACCGCTGACATGGTTGTTATTCTTCGCGCTCTCGCCTGCACCAAGGACGAGGCTTCTTTCAACCAGTAAGCTTTATAGATCTTTGATGATAAGCTTTTCATAATTAAAATAATACTTGAAAAAGCATTGGTCCTTTTGTGATATAATAATATTTAGAACAGTATAAAATATTACGTCATAGTAAACGTTTATGATACAGTTAAAACAGCAAACTAATAAAATGTTTTCATAGATAAAAATAATAGAGATTGTGATAGTTATAGAACTCATCAATTATGTTTAATTTAGTATAACAGAATCGACACAATGACTCCGTAAAATAGCCATCACTTCCAAATAAATGATATCATCTAAACCTCATTTTCAGACTTACTATATTTATAATTGTTTATGCTCATTACAGCTATTTGCAGCAGTCCATGTACAATGACAAGATTCGTATTCACGACAAGACGAACGCCTTCAGTTTCGCCCTTCAAGGCAACCCAGAAAACTTGCAGCTGGTTCTTAACTTCTTGTACCAGAACTTTGCAGAAATCAGAGAAACGTAAGAAAATCATAATACAATATACAATACCTACAGAATTCAATACCTCCAACCACATTTTGCTTTTAAATGTTTTAATACAGTACTGCGATGAAAAAGATCAGCTTTGACCTTATTTCACATATCTTTTTTGGCAATGCTTTTGATGATAGAAATACCTACGATTTGGGTGTAGACGACAATATTTTTACGTGCATGTATTTTAAATTCAGGTATGGAGGACCAGCCCGTCTTACTATCTGCATCAACGCTGTCCCTGCCTTCTTAACAAACTTCACAGATATTACTGGAGTAAGTATATCTACCACGGTGATTAATCTCTTATGAGTTCTTTCACAAAACATTTGAGCAATGCATGACTTATCGTCGCACACTCAAGTTATGCTTCTAAATTTACAGTACAGGGTATCGTCTAATTGCATATCTTAATTACAGTTCCAGACGTGGGCCTACTCCAACCAACTGGCTCTTGGGGAATCTTTCCCTGCCGCCCGATCTGTCGTCTCTACAGCCATGACAAATATCGATTGGGGCAACAGCAGAGCTCCTGAAATCTACTCTTTCCTACTTGAAACCAGCTCTGCTGCTTCTATTGCTGCTCCTGTAATTCTTTTGTTGGTGGCCATGTTAGCGCATTTCATTCATTAATTTATTTTATTTTTAAGTTATATTCATACTGTGCCTTGTATTTATAATATAATTATGTATAAGCAATAGATCTATTAGTAACGATTTGTTATTTTATAAATGGTATTGTACCCACCTGATTTTTGAAGGAGCAAGGCATCGCGTTAGTATATTAATATATCTTTACAGATTGTGAATAAATGATTTTTTAGGTAACGACTTGTGTTTGAACAATCCTTGTACCGTTCAGCTTATAATGTTCAATTTGAAAAAGATTCAATGGGTGAAAATGACTCATTCTCAGAATATGCAATTTTTAATATTTCCACTTCACAAATGGTCCAATTCGCAAATAGTCCATTCCAAGCTCATATTTTGAAAATATAATGATCATTATCATCATCACCCAGAAGGTATCTGAACTGCTGAACATATGCCTCTCCCTGTTATGCTTGTTGGTCTTCTTCCTTCGGCCCCTAACTTTATTACTTAGATTCTCTTAACATTTTAATAAGGTCGTCGTAATAAACACTTTTTCTGTAACATACTCTTTTAATCGAAAAAAAAACAAAATGAAAAAAGTATATCTAGTGTAATTCCGCTAAAAATATCATATAAGATTATCTATATTGGGGAAGCTGCAAATGATTGTTGCAGGCAAATGCAAAAAAAAAAAAAAAAAAATGCAAATATATGATGGCAAATGTATGATTGTTGTGGTTGTTGCATTTGCCTACAACAATCATTTGCAGCTTCCCCAATATAGATAATCTTATTTGATATTTTTAGCGGAATTACACTAGATGTACTTTTTTCATTTTGTATTTAAGATGAACTTCCGCGAAGTCATGCCTGAGTCAATCAATTATCTTTTAATCGAGGAGATCCACAGGAGAACTTAAAATGGCGGATATACCTCTTAGAATTAGCAAGTTGAAATGGCAATGGGCAGGCCACATCGCTCGTAGAACTTACAAACGATGGGGAAACGGGAGCGATGTGGCCTGCCCATTGCCATTTCAACTTGCTAAAGAGCTATATGGGTCACTTAAGTTCTCTTGCGGACAAACTATAATATACGGTACTTATAGATGTTGTTAGGGGAATGATAATGTTATATGCAAACGATTTTGGCAATAAAATGATAATGTTTATAACTCATTGGATTTTCCTAATCCTATTTATCAAAATCAATAAACATGTTTTTATCGAAGGTACAATAACTAAAAATTTGCTCTCTTGTTATATTAGGTAAAATGATACGATATTAAGTAAAATGATAAATGTAATCTGAATTTGATTAAACTAAAATGATATTTATTTACCTAACCAGAACGAGGACACAACAAAATTATAAATTGTCGTTCCGGTACTTATACGCAAAATAAAGCAACAAGATTTCTTGAGAGTTGATCGCTGATAACTACCACAAAGTTTTATTAAGAATCTCTAAAAAAAAATTGGGAATCCCCGTAGAATAACTAGGGGAATCCCATAGTTTGAATTTGTTAGAATATAGACGGTAGCCCGTCTTTAGGTAGCAAAATTTGTACGAAACGACGCGTAAATGTATTAATTGATTTGCTTAAAGTAGATTACGATGATATTGTTATCAAATACGATAAAATTGATATTTATTATAAAGATATTATGATAAAATTGTTTATCAGATTATATCAGAATCCCTATTTATGACCTACCTAAGATAAAACATTTTGAATTCAGAATTTCGTAAACTCATTTAATCAGTATCGGCATTCCGGTAGTGTTTCGAGGACATATTTCTTTAAGTAAGTACTTTTATTTACTCTTGCCTATTTTATAGCAATCTGCTATTATGCCCATATTATATTGTGATTATGATTATGATTACCTGGAAAGCATAGAATATGAAGGGCGGGACTTTATAAACTTTAGATATTTAATCAATGTTTAAATGCTCTCTCTGATTTTGATCATGATATTTCAGGTCAAAAGTTGACAGGACATTAGCCTTAATCTTATTAAATTATTCCTTATGATGAAAGCTGTTGATAAAAGATGAAATTATTTAGCCTTTTAGAATAACATTGATAATGATTGACATAATACTTCCTATAATGTAACTATTTGAGTGCCTCATCATCAACAGCCTGAAGACGTCCACTGCTGCGTTCCCCAGAGAACGCCACTTTGAGCGGCTGATTGCCTCCTGCATCCATCGGCTTTCCACGGCTTTCACCAGATCGTCGGTTCACCAAGTGGGGGGCCAGCCTACGTTGCGTCTTCCAGTTCGTAGTCCCCATTCGAGAACCAACCTTTCTTCTCCCTCGGTTGTCAGTTCTACGAGCGATGTGGCCTGCCCATTGCCATTTCAACATGCTAATTTTTATTGCTAATTCTAAGAGCTATTTCTGTCACTTTAGTTCTCCTGCGGATCTCCTCGTTCTGGAACTTATTTCGCAGGGAAACCCCGAGCACAGCTCTCTTCATAGCTCATTGCGCGACTTTAAGCTTACTAATGAGGCCCGCAATACGAGACCATGTCTCAGTTCTATAAGTCAGTTTGAGTACCTAGCTGTCCAGTATTTTGCCTCAATGTAAGGCATTAAATGAGCATTGCCTTGCCAACTCTACAGAATCAATTTGGCACTCCAAATACTCCGCAAAATTAGCGCATGCCACGATTCTTTTCATTTTTATAATTACCATCGCCATAATGACTCTTATAATGTGATAACTCTAGAAAACTTCAATGCTTGTGTAATATTGTCGAGTTTGAGCACTGCAAAACTTGACAATTAGTCTATATTATATTATTATAGTGATGACGGTATCTTACTGTTGGCCTCATTAGTAAGCTCAAAGTCGCGCAGCGAGCTATGGAGAGAGCTATACTCAGTGTTTCCCTGCGAGATAAGCTCCGGAACGACGAGATCCGCAGGAGAACTAAGATGACCGATATAGCTCTTAGAATTAGCAAGTTGAAATGGCAATGGGCAGGCCACATCGCTCGTAGAACTGACAACCGATGGGGAAGAAAGGGTCTCGAGTGGCAACCTCGAACCTGAAGACGCAGCTTAGGCTCCCCCCACTTGGTGGACCAACGATCTGGTGAAAGCCGCGGGGAGCCGATGGATGCAGGAGGCGAGCAGCCGCTCAAGGTGGCGCGCTCTGGGGGAGGCCTATGTTCAGCAGTGGACGTCTTCAGGCTGTTGATGATGATGATAATGATGATTTTATTATATCTGTTATAGCTATCCTACTCCTAGCCTAGATGTAGTGTGAGAACATATTTTAATTTTTCAGATATGTCCAAAGCTTTTCTAGTTGTCTGGAGCATAGTGCTCTTGGCGCTTGCAAGAGCTGATGACTTTCCTCTATGGAGTAAGGAGTTTGAACCCTCAACTCACCTTTCTGAAGCCATTAATAGAAACACTGCTGAACAGGTGTACAGATTACCTGAAAACGTGATTCCTTTAGAATATGATATTTATATAGACCTCTTCTTTGCGGAAAGGACTGATAGGCCATTTAGTTATGATGGAAAGGAGTATATTAAAATTCAAGTAAGTATTTTCAACGTTTTATTTCAATCAAATTTACTTTTGAAAAGCACTTACGATATAAATTTACCTAATTATTATTTGTCCCAAAATTGTATGCAAATGTATAATATGCTGTTTAAGTATTAGTGTAAATATGC
This sequence comes from Ennomos quercinarius, assembly GCA_910589525.2. Classification (NCBI taxonomy): domain Eukaryota; kingdom Metazoa; phylum Arthropoda; class Insecta; order Lepidoptera; family Geometridae; genus Ennomos; species Ennomos quercinarius. Next base: position 15,156,763 of record OU342497.1, read on the forward strand.
TGTATAAATATTTATACTGACCTGTTAGCTCAGTTGGCAGTAGCTCTGCCTGTTGAACTATATATAGGTTGTGGGTTCGATTCCCACCCAGGAAAAATATTTGTGTCATGAACATCGATGTTTGTTCGGTGTCTGGGCGTTATATCGTATTCTATGTATGTGTTCACAAACAAAAATAAAGTATTTAAGTATTGTATCAGTTACCTGGTTCCCATAGTACAAGCTATGCTTAGTTTGGGGCTAGATTGCGCTGTATGAAATGTCCGCACATATTTATTATTTATTTATTCTAACTAATAAAAACAACTTTCAGGCTGTTACAGATGATGTAACACAAGTGGTTCTTCATTCTAATGTAGACAGAATAAACGAAATCTCTTTAGTATCAGAATCAGGTCCTGTACACTTAAATAATTTGGAGCCATACACTATAGAACCTCAGTATCACTTTTTGAAGATAAACCTGGCTCAGACTTTGAAAATGAATGAAAATTATACTCTTTTTATCGACTATTCAAGTACTATGAATGACGGTCCTATGAAAAGAGGTATCTGGAAAGGATGGTATATCGATGAAGATGGTGTTGAAAGGTTTGTTAAATTGTCCCGTACTATACAAATTATTATACTACAAACAATATACCTACATAATAATTTACTACCTATTTCAAATGAACTATCACTTCAAATCTTTTTTCAGAATTTATGCCACTACACATTTCCAGCCCTACAACGCTAGACAAGCATTTCCGTGTTGGGACGAGCCTTTGTTTAAGTCTGTCTTCACTTTACATTTAGCCAGACCAGCTCTATATGTTGGCACCTTTTCTAACACTGGAGTAGAATCTATAAGATTGTAAGTCACAAACAATGCTTTTCTACTTATATTTGTGCTTGAAAATTTCATAACTTTTTTTTTATATTGCAGATCTGGTAGCCGCGTTCAAGATGACTTTTATCCCACGCCAAAAATGTCTTCTTACCTTGTAACTTTCTTAGTCAGCGAGACTTTTAAAGTTATAGCGGAAGACACTTCCTTCACTCCTGCAATTAGGATTATTGGAAGATCTAATACAGCTCAACTTGGAAGCCATGCTCTGAAGTTAGCAGTAGGGATGACCAAACATTTTGATGAATACTTCGAAATGCCTTATGAGGAGCTACACCCACATCTCTTGAATGATCATGTTGCGTCTCCTGACTGGGCCTCCGCTGGAACTGAAAATTGGGGTATGGTTAGTTACAGGTAAATAAAGTTATATAAATATTAGAATAATTTATATCAAAAGCGTTGACAACTGAGTAATGAATGAATGAATGAATGAATGAATGAATGAATGAATGAATGATTTATTTGCGATAACTTAGCCTAATGCACTATTTACAACTACTTTAAATCAATAACAAGTACCTTACACTAACAATAGGTACTATACTAATAATAGTCTAATAGTAGGTAGGTAGGTAATAACAGGCAAGTGCTTTAGGGGCGGCTTCCCAGGTCCAGATGAAGGTTATGTCGTATCTAATAGAAATTATAAATTATGCAACTAAAACAATGATATTTTACCTGAACTAAAACAAGAAAAAGCCGTAATACCCGTATAGTAAGTAATACATGTTTATTATTTCTAGAGAGCTTCACATTATTATTGACCCTATGGAAACAATTATGACGACAGAGCACTACGCAGCCACGCTGGTTTCGCACGAGCTTGCTCATAAATGGTTCGGAAATCTAATTACTTGCTACTGGTGGAGCAACACTTGGATCAACGAAGGATTTGCCAGTTACTTCGGGTACATTGCTGCGCACGCTGTGAGTACATACTGTTGATTATTAGATAAGATTCATTAGTGATTATCTAATTAACTAACTTCAATGCTTGCGCATAAATGATAGTTTTGAATTATCTTGACTTTGTCGTGCTGTGATAGTGGAGTACGAATATTTTTATGCGCATTAACTAAAATCAATGGAATGATAAAAAGACTTTACCGTAAACATTTTTCTGTAACTAGGTAACCTAGGTATACATACAAAAACACATACAAAAAATATCACAAACCGTATTGAAAAACACAGCTAAGTATGTTAAAATTGCATAATTATAGCAACACTTGCAAATGTTTTTTGCAGATGTTTCCAGAATATGATCTTCATGAACACTTCAATTCTCGCTATCTCCAAACCTCTCTCTCCTTTGATTCTGGCACCGGAACTGTTCCAATGAATCACGATGTTAACACACCCGCCCAAGTCACTGGCCACTTTGGTACTATAAGCTATTCGAAAGCTGCAGCCTTCTTAAGAATGACTGTTAACATCATGACGCCTGACAGCTTTAAAAAGGCTTGCCAATACTTTTTAAGAGCGAAGTAAGTATTTTGTTTCAAATAATGCAATCTGCGTTTATTATTGAATCGTCTGTTTGTTGTTAATTATTAAGCCTACTGATACATGATTTTATGTAACATTAGTAGTTTTCCCGATCGTTTATTATTTCAACTTTATCCCTACTATTTTCTTGCAAAGTGTAAAAATTTTTGCTACCTACACAGAATAGAATGTATAATGCTTGAACAAAATATATTGAAGTTTTTGTGTATTTCAGTGCTTTTGAGCCCACAGATCAGTATGATTTATACGATGCTTTCAAGAGAGCAGCTGACGAAGATGGAACTTTGACCAGATATACTAATTTCAACTTTGAAGAGTACTATAGAATATGGGTTAACGAGCCAGGATACCCTATTTTGGAAGTTACCGTGGATCATGCATCTGGTGAAATTAAACTTAAGCAGGTAAATAAATCAATTAATTTCCTACTTGGTGCAGTTAAGTTGAATTTTCCTTTCTTTGATATTCAAATTTTACAGCATAATTCATCCAATATGATAATAAAAGATTACATTATTATAAGTTGAACGATGGCTAGAAATATTTCAGTATATCTACTTTACATTTTAGGAAAGATTCTTCCTGAGCGCTTCAGCACCTCCTTCTAGCCAACTGTACCCAATACCTATAACTTATTCTACTAAAAGCAATAGGGATTTTGAAAACCTTAGGCCTATTAGTATGATGTCAGGACAAACTGAAGAGTTGACGAAAAGTGCTGGTGAAGAATGGGTTATTTTTAATCATTTGCAACAAGGTGAGTGCGTCTGGTTCACTTACCTAAGCTTAATGTACCCTACCTCAAAAAGTGTTTCTTAATGGCTATAACAGTAACGTCTAAAACCCAAAATGACTTATTTATTTATTTATTTATTTATTTATGGACCTTCAACAGTACTACATGATCAACAGTACTTAGTTCTATTTATAGAAATAATCTAATATTATTCATTGTGAAAAAAATTCATAAACATACACTGGAACCTACGCTCACATCGTATTCATTATGTTTTATTTTTGGAGGCTTACATCTATATTTTTTTTTATGCTATTGAATGACGTGACGAGCTAGTTGTTCACCTGATGTTAAGCGACACGGCCGCCCATAACAGTTGCAGTGTTACTCGGAAGTTTATAACAATAAAGCTTCGCGTGACACTGCACTGCGCACGTCATCCTGAGACATCACACAGTCTAGTAATCAGATTACTAGACTGAGTGATCAGATCATAAAGTCTCATTTGCCCAGTAATTTCACTAGCTACAATGCCCTAATTACAAATCAAATAACAAAGTAAATTTAAAGGGCCAATGAAAAGCCCCCACAACTATTATGAAAGTATAAATGTTCATGCAATAGCCTAACATGCAATTATAACTACCTAAGTACAACATATACAATTTGACGAGCGGTAGTGGCGTGACACATTCCTTAGGGGAAAGTTTGCTTTCTTTGCTCACTGACGCTATAGTACATATTTGCAAAAAGTTCTATGATTTAAAGATCCAGACTTCATGAGCTTGTTGAAGGAAGTACAAGATCGCAAAATATAGGAATTTTGGCGATGAACAGTGTGTGTATATTAAAATTTGAATATGTAGGTCACCTTGCTATTAGTAATTGTAATGTTTTCTTCTCCCATCTCAGGGCATTACAGAGTAAATTATGACGACAGAACGTGGCAACTGATCACTGAGGCTTTGCTTGAAGAACCGGAAACTATTCATTACCTGAACCGCGCTCAGGTAAAGAACTTTATTATTAACAATGATACGTAGATAAAAAGTATGCAAGAACTGCACTTTGTGTATATCTTGGAAATCTACTAAGATTTCCAAGATATACACAAAGTGCAATTCATTAAAACAAATTCGTGGCACTCTAAAGAAATATTAACATTGTTTCATAATACAGCCACTATGCACTAAGATTTTTTATGACCAGTTTGGTTTCCGGCTATCAAATTACTTTCCTTTCTAACTTAAATTTAGTATCAAATTAATGAAATCGAATAATTATAACTATTAAGCACATAATAGCATTCAAATTAATTCCATAACTAAGCTAAGATTCTATGCTGCTTATTATTTTCATGAAGATACCTCAATACTGTTTTCGATATAAACTCGTAGATTGTCGACGACGTCTTCGCCTTCATGAGGTCAGGCAGGATGACTTATAGCTATGGCTTTAACATCCTTCGTTTCCTGCGCCATGAGACTAACTTCCACGTCTGGGATCCAGCTATTAGTGGCTACACCTGGTTAAGGAACAGGCTGAGGCACCTGCCTGATAGCCAGGCTGAGTTTGACGTAAGTGTGTCTGAAGGAAGTTTCATTGTTTGCTGGTACACGGTGGCTGGGATAGTTGTTTACTTTGCACGCCTTGGATATATTTTAGATTTTTTCAATAATGACTTAGAATTCAAAAATGATCAACTTACAATGTATTTGTGAATATGCCTCAGTGCCGTTGTACTCAATTTTTTGCATTTCTGTAAATGTACGAATGCTTTATAGCTTATATAAATATGCTTTATAGCAAAACATTAAAATTAATATCTGACTATTATTATAATTGATTTCATGATTGAAAGATTACCTTTCCATTTCATCACATCAATACCATTCACAATTCTCATGAGCTGTTTACATTGTTGTCTCTTTTTCTTCCAGGCGTTTGTTCTAAGCTACATGGAGCACGCAATCAACGAGCTTGCTTTTGACGTCACTGAAAACGAAACTCCAACTATCAGTATGACCCGTCAAGCTATACTGCACTTTGCTTGCACTCTTGGTCATATAAAGTGCATCCAGGAGTCTTACGACAGATTTGTCGCTATGAAGGATAACAACGAACGGTACATTTCAAATTATTATTAGAAGTTTTAGTTAAATCTATCCTCCGATATTATTAATTTGCTTTACTTTCAATAAATTGGCTGTCTTGGACTTTCAAGACAGACAATTTATTGAAACTGTTGCAAATATTATTGGAGGATAGTTTCTATGTTTTAATAGTTTCTAAGTTTCGTATGACTTTTATTAGCTAAAGCTAAATATCAAAGCGCTTATTAGCAATACTGTAAAGTTTTTTTCCTACATATTGTGTTTAAAACCATTCATGCATAATTTTTTGACGGTGATTTTTGTAATGTCGACGTTTTCAGAATTAATCCTAGACTCCGTCGCAGCGTCTACTTGACTGGCATGAGAGAGGGCGACCGGTCTCACTACGAGTTCCTCCTGAAAAGGTTTAGGGACTCCAATATCGCGAATGATAAACTGGAAATGCTCCGGGGTTTAGGCGCAATAAGAGATCCTGAACTGTTGACGCAGTAAGTCATGCATATTTTATATATCCCATGGAAATCTGATATCTTTACCGATGAAACAAAATAACTATAGCCGGTATAGGTAGTATTACAAAAATGAAAATATTATCATAATAACTTTACTTAAAAATGCTCTCTCTTAGTTCGTAATATTTCACGTCAGCAAGAAGTTGACAGGACACATCATTGATAATATTTAACTAACGGCCCGTAGAGTGTAACTTCTAATAGAACCTATGATAATAACTAACGTTTATTTAATTTTTTTTAACTTCTGAAAATAAAAAAAAATATTATAAATGTAAGGATAGGATCGCACTCAAATACATTATTTCACTTCATCAATTACAGGTATCTAGAGTTAACGTTGACCCAAGAAGTGAGGTCGCACGACAAAGCGACGGCTTTCAACTACGCATTACTTGGCAATCAAGACTCAGCCAACACGGTTATGCAGTTTGTTAAGAACAACATCGATGAAATAAGAGTCGCGTAAGTAGCAGCCAACAGTATCGACATATTTCGGTCTTTGAACCATATAATTGCTTACAGCTATTATATAAAATGCTACTGCCACAAAATATTATCGTCTAAATGGGTCATCGTCATCATCATCATCATTAACAGCCTGAAGACGTCCACTGCTGAACATAGGCCTCCCCCAGAGTGCGCCACCTTGAGCAACTTGCTAATTCTAAGAGCTATATCGGTCATTTTAGTTTTCCTGCTGATCTCCTCGTTCCGGAGCTTATCTCGCAGGGAAACACCGAGCATAGCTCTCTCAATAGCTCGCTGCGCGACTTTGAGCTTACTAATGAGGCCAACAGTAAAAGACCATGTCTCAGTTCCATAAGTCATCACTGGCAACACACACTGATTGAAAAGTTTCGTTTTCAGCCTCTGCGGTATTTTGGACGAAAAGAAAATCTAAACAGATCGCCTAAATAGGTATTGTTATCCAACTTTTTAGCAATCGTAGACTTTCGACACCAATAATCCATGAAGTCACTTTTGTACCAAATTGCTTAAGATTACAGCAACCACATTTACGTCAATTCAAATTTGTTCTTAACCTCCAAAGAACGCATGTGGTTTATACGTTTCATAGAGTATTTTTCCTACCTAGTAGCTGTCGATCACAAATATTTTTATACTTTACATGATTTGATTGGTGTTATTGTGAATCATAATCATGTTTTTAGGTACGTTGAAGACGCTCCGCCGACACCCGTTCATACAGTTCTTTCAAACCTTGCTGCTTATTTAGATGAGCCTGGACTTGTTGAAGTAAGAGTTCCCACTATCTTCTGCACTTGCAGACAGCACTATAATATTATTTTTCTAATGTTATCGCTGAGGCTAATGTTTTTCTTTCATTCTTTAGTTTGAAGACTGGCTTCAAACAACCCAGACAAACAGCCTGCAGTTCAACAGTGCCTTGAGCTCCATCAACAATGCTCGCTCCAACATGGCTTGGGGTACTGCTAACGCTGACATTATCCTCGCTGCTGCAAGAGACAGCGCAACTGTTGTGTTGACTTCTGCTACTATGCTCGCTGTTATGGCACTGTTTGCTATGTTAATGTGATTTAGTCTTAAGATGTTTAATATATTCTGTTGATCGATCTGAATTTCATTTCATTTGTATTCATTATTAATAAACTTGAATTAGAGTGGTCAGACGCCAGATAGAATCTGACACCTGGTCTAACCATTCCTGTTACTGGTTCCTTATGGGTCCTTATGGGTGGCAGGTGCTTGTGTAATTCTGGTAACTCGCCGCTACAGGTTAAACTGGGAGCCGACCCCAATAACAAATGGGAAAAAGGCAAAGAGGATGATTTGATGAATAAACTTGAATTTAATGAAATAGAAATATAAATAGAAATAGAAATAAGTAGAATAGATAAAGTCTAGATTTAACAAAGCTGCAAATTGAAATTGGAATATGGGCGCGTTCAGTAGGTAATATAATAAATCATTACTCCGGTTCATCTGCCATAGGTACCTACTTCGTACTAAGTTTATATTAATAAGTAGGTAATCACAAAACCTAAAATGAAACAAATCATTTTGTCAGCATAGAAAATCAGTCTAGAACTGTACGCGTTTGCTGTGTATAGATAAACCAAATATAAATATGTGGCATATGGCAGTATATTTTTAAAGTTTGCTTCAACAAGTGTGAACGTGATTTGTTATCTCAATAGTGGCGGAATGATATTTCAGTTTTAGCATACTATAAAATTACTCGTGATGTTATTAAGTGTTATGTAATTTTCATTGTGTTTTGATTTATTATCAGGTTCACTACATTAAGATGCTTTTTTCTAACCATCGTTTGGTTCATGTCTAATAAAATTATAATCTAATAAATTTGCATGATAGCATGACAACAAAGTGTTTCTGTTCCGTTGTGATACAGTTTGTGGCAGTGTATTGTATGTTGAGCTGCTCAGACATAGGCTACCCAGATAAGTAGACACTAATAAAATACAAGAGGAGCCTATTAGATACAGAAGCTTTTTACTGCCCATGCTCAATCCAATTAATGCACAATTAGGACGTCTAATTATTTGAAGGGCATTGTAGCTAGTGAAATTACTGGGCAAATTAGACTTTGTGACCTGATTTCACAGTCTAGTAATCAGATTAGCGCAGTGCAGTGTCACGCAAAACTTTATTATTTTAAAGTTCTGTTACTGTTACGGGCGCCTGTGTCGCTTAACATCAGATGAACTACTATCGTCACGTCATTAATTCTCATAAAAAAATGAATTAACAACTGAGTATCCATACCCTTTGAAAGTTTTGATCTTCCAACTGTTACAAAAAGTTCAAACGTACCTAATCCGCATACTAACTACCTACTACGCTGTGAGTGTCCAACTCATGATAAAAATTAGAAATAGCATCGTCTTTGCATTCACTACCATTTTCAGCACGACCTCTTATGAAGCATACCTGAGCAGTCCGATATTACAGCGCTGGAAAGATACAATTTATTTTAAGAAAGATGGCAGAATAAGGAAGTCAAGCTGTCAACAATGGGTTTGACATCTATCTACTTTTCTTATGATGTGAGTTTCAGATTAGACCAACAAAACGGATAAGGAAGGTATAGTAAAATTGGATCTATTACAGACTGCAATTACTAAGTAGCTGTTTTAGATTCAAGTCTCTTTTTAAATTTAGTACTCAAAACTTTGGATTATGATACATATACGAGCCTTTGATTGTATAGACTCTTCGACATTTGAACCACTGTTGTTATTTTGTGTGCAGCGATGCGGACACATAGATGATTATAGATACGTACTATGAATGACGCATTTAACTTCAACGCATTGATAAAGGTATTTTGGAGCGTTACTTCATTTGTTTTAGCTAAATCTGATAAAAGTTCAGAGTCCAAAATATTATGACTCACGCTTTTCTATTATTTTATTTTCATATGGGTTTAGAAACCAAATATGAATTTGTATCGGTAATAAAGAAAATGTATTAATCTGATCATAGATAAATTGCACATTAATTATTAAACATCAAAGTGTTAAATTTTGCCAAGGATTTTATACGATAAAAGAAACTTGGAGATGATGCGATTTGGCCGGGTTTATCAGTTTGAATTAATGAACGCAGCCGACCCGAACAACTTCGTCGATTAGTCTGTAATATATTTCATTTATTATTGTAAATACCCGATTCATTTTGATTATTTTTTACCAATGATTTAATAATCAGTATCTGAAAATTTTGTAATTGTGCTAATCAATATTTATTTAATCTAGATAGAAACGTAAAACTGCAGCGTTGTGAAGTCACGGACAGCAGCTAGTAATTACATAGCAATGAAATAAAACGAGGCCCTATTGATGTTTGGGTTAAAGTACTTTTCTAATAGCATTAATGTTAAATTTATCAATAAATAATTTTGATCTAAATTCTTTAAACCAATAACGTACCTATGGGCTAATTTATCAAGATACGATAGTTTTATCTTTGCGTTGTACCTATGATAGCGATAATCCAGCTAAAGTTTATTACAATTCGTATAATAGTATCCAAATCAATAGATAACGTTCATTTCAGAAACATATTTTGCATGGCGCGGTCTTAAAATAGGTAAGATACCAAATTATTTCTTAATAAATCATCCTCTTTGTTTCATCAAAAAAAATTATATGTGCCTGTATTTTTTTCATAACGACATTTTTATAACTTGCTAATTGTACCATCATTATAGTAAAATACCAAACTACTTAGTTGAAACAAATGGGCTGTTCCCAACAGTACTTAAATACCATGTTTCACCAAAACACTCATTGAAATTTTTGTTTAGACAGTAGTAGTTACAGATAGTGCAAATTAGTAGAATTTTAAAATAAGCATAACAATAATTATGTTAAACAAGTTACTTACCAAATTTAGTTACACTGTTAGTATTCTTTTGGATGGAATTGGTGTATCAAATAACAGACTTTTGTTTCCACGACAAAGCATGAATATTAATTCAGGTGTTCTATGCGAAACAGATTAATTATGTCGGCATAATGATTTTGCACCTCAGTAGCATTATGTCTACAACAGAAAAGACATCATTTACATTGTATTTTGTTTTATTTTAGCGTCATGTCAAAACTTGTGAACCTACTAGTCCTTGGGCTGATTGCTCTGGTTGCGTGCGATCTACCAGTTGATATTGATGAAGGAACCCGTGTAGAAACTACAGACGATGAGGATTTCTACCGCCTTACTGGAGAGCTGGATCCCATTCATTTTGAAGTAGAAGTAACTCCCTACTTCGAAAGTGCACCTGCTGGAAGTGAACCGTTTAGTTTCGATGGATTAGTTAAAATTAATCTAAAGGTATACCCACAAACGTAATATAAGTTCCTAAGCCATTTTAATCAAATAAAACTTAGCTTAAACTACATTTAAATTTTTCAGGTAGTAGAAGACGATATTTCAGCGATCTACATCCAAGAAAATGTTAGAACTATTTTAGACATTACTTTGACTACAGCTGGAACTCCGCCTGTCCCAGTACATATAGACACTAATAATCCTTATGAGCGGATTCAACAATACACTTTACTGAAGATCAACCTCGCTGCTGGCGTCACACTGGTTAAAGATCAAGAGTATATACTCACTATACGCTACATTGGTAACATAAATGAAACTCCGCTTCAACGTGGCGTGTTCAGAGGAAACTACAAGGACGAAAATGGCACAGTGCAGTAAGTACTAGCATCGTCCAGTATTTTCTGAAGCTCTAGATAATACCTTAATTATGCACATTTTTACTGATGAACATTAGTGTAAATGCTTAAAATGTCGATGTAACTTCTCGCTGACGTGAAACTTTATAATTTAGAGTACCGAGTAGCAATGCAACTATTATGTGCGGCTATGACGCTTAACATCAGGTCAACGACTAACGCTTCACGTCATATTTTGTTTACATAAAAAATGTCGCGAGCAAAAACAAGGCAGGGTATTATAAGCACCGATTAAAACATTTGTTACTTTATAGTTACTATTATGCTTTTGAAGTGCAATGATTTTTAGGTCGTTTTTACTGTTTTCAGTTGGTACGCTGCCACTCATTTGCAGCCCGTCAACTCTAGACAAGCCTTCCCAAGTTTTGACGAGCCTGGTTTCAAGTCAACCTTCGATATCATCATTAACAGACCAGCCCATTACGGAGAAACTTACTCCAACATGCCGCTAAAGCAGTCTATTCCGTGAGTTTTAAGTAATCAAAATTTTACAGGACTTTATATAAATAGCATAAATGTATTTATTGATATTGAATAGATGGTGCTAGGGTAATGCGTAAATTATTGTAACCATTTGTATGGACTTTTAGAAATACTATGCATTCCTAAGCGTTGCTAGAAGAACGAGTCACTACCATCAGTGACAAAGTGTAATAAAATAGAGCAGACAGACTTACACGAATAGACCATTCTAGTACTTTAGCTAAATTAGATAAATTTTTTGAGAGAGATTCCGGACATACTTAGTAATTTACAGGATTGCCATTATTGGTTACAGTTTGGATAACATTCTGCTTAATTATCTTGAAATCAACACCGCATAACACAATGAAATGACACTTTTGTTTATATGAGCTCAATTTAAAATGATCGATTTAGTATGCCATTTTTTTAAATTAAATTTTATATGATGACCAAATGTTGCCAGTTTAGATAAATGTTATCTCAAGGAGTGCATAGCTTTTTAACGATATCAACATTTAATGTTCACGATAAAATGAGTATCTTAAGTTTTTAATAGTAATTACATATGAGCTAGTCAGCACTTGTATCTTAAGTAAGATTTTTATTCAATTTATATATTTATGCAAAGCCATTTAATATTTCATTACTAGTAAAATACTAACCTATGTTTTTGTGTAGTGTTGCGTAGATACCTAATAAGTAGGATCTGATTTTATTAAAACTACATTTTAGGGGTAAAGAAAAGATTACTATTTTAAAATGTCCTTGTTTTTGTTTACAGAAACGGTGATCGCGTGAGAGAGATTTTTCACAGGACTCCTAGGATGTCTGCTTATTTAGTCACCTTCCACATCAGTGAGTCATTTAAGGTCATCGCAGAAAGTAATGACACCACGCGGCCCTACCGCATTATCGCGCGTCCCAATGCTGAAGGCCAAGGCGAATATGCTTTGAAAGTTGGACCTCCGCTCACTGACTGGTTATCAGACTACTTCTCTATTGATTACTACGCCATGGATGATAATTTAAAGAATGATCAAATCGCTTCTCCTTACTGGGCTTCAGGGGCTACTGAAAACTGGGGACTGGTTACTTATAGGTAAGAGGAATTACTTGTAAAGTATTGATAAAATTAATTAATGCTTTCAATGTGGGTGCTGCAATTCGTCTGCCGTTTACGTTAGTTCTAGAATTTATGTGTTTTCCTTTTGATTTGAAATGAACGTTGTTCGTGATTCCTATATTCTATAACCTATTAATCAATTTGAATCACTGAATTAAGTATCCAGCCGAAAACGATCGTAGCACTTTTTAGATTGTTATCTTCTAATGTTAAATTACTTCTAGAATTTTTTTTGAGTATATCTCTGTGTGTACCAGGGAAGTTCGCCTCCTCGAAGAAGAGGGTGAGACAAATGCTCTCGACAAGATGTACATCGGCACCATCACCGCTCACGAACTCGCCCACAAGTGGTTCGGAAACCTGATTACCTGCAAGTGGTGGGACAATGTCTGGATCAACGAAGGCTTTGCCAGCTATTTCGAGTACTTTGCTATGGATGGTGTAAGTATCAAGCTTTATTTGTTGCTAATTAGTATTTCTAGTTAGAGTTCCACTGTAGATTTTGTCTAAATCCTTCGCTTATTTGTAGTCATATTACCGAATTCTAAATGTCTATTCAATCAGCTGCTGTAATACATAGAAAAAAAAATTGCCCGCTAAAAGTTTTTATAAATCAACTGTTTATATAAGACACAAATAAGATGATTATATTAACTATATCTTTGTATCAGGCTTCAAAACTGACAAAGGTATTTCTTAGCTAACACGAAATTAAATATTTACTTAATCAAACATATTGAAAGCGTGAGTAGCAAGCAATAGGTAGATAGATTCCCTAAAACAGCTGTTATAATTGTGTTTATGAGTGTAGTGTGTGTCAATATTTCATCAACCTAACAACTGATATACCGCCTCCGGCGCGATTGATTTGATCAAAAATGTTAACAGAATAAATGGTATTTTAAAAATAATTAAAAATGTTTCCTGTTTTATTTATATATTTGTATTGATATTTGTCTATTTTTGATGTTGATTTTTGCTTTATTTTACGCTAACAAAAGGATTCTCCAGGCTAATGAAATCACAAAGAACAGGTAACCACAGTTTTAAAGTTTACAACCAATTTTCTGAGAACTAGTAGAGTTATGATTATTTATAACAGTTATGTTAAATATGCTAAAATATTTATATGGTTACAAAACGGTTACGTTATAGAAATAATTTAATAATGATAATTTTATGGTATCTGTAAAAACCAGTAGGTACTGGTTTATACCATAAAATTATCATAAATGAAAATGAAAGCCATATTAAAAAAAAGTAAAAGTTTAATGACAATTCATAAGATTATCATGTAGCATTAGAGCCCTTTAATTTCAATAAAATTATTAATATACTATGTAAACTTTTTACTGAAGCAAATGATTATTAAAATGCGTAAAGCAGTTTTGTAACCGTTACTTTTTGATTTTTTCTCAGGTTGACGAATCTATGGAACTCGAAGACCAGTTCAACTTAATGTACTTGCAAAGCGCTCTATCGGCTGACTCAGCCATCAACACGAGAGCTCTGCAGCATGAAGTAAGCAGTCCTGCTGAGGTCACCGGTCACTTCAGTGGCATCAGCTACTCCAAGGGAGCTTCGCTTCTGTTGATGTTGAAGCATTATGTCACTGAGCCCACCTTCAAGAAAGCTTTAAACAAATTCTTAACCACACAGTAATTATTTTTTGTATTTATGCCATTAAAAGTCAGTTGACATCATCAACTAGTACACATTAAATAATTATATTATCTTCATTATTCCCATGTCATTGAAATTTGTGTGTGTGAAATGTATATTCATGTGGTCTCTTACTGTTGGCCTTATGAGTAAGCTTAAAGTCGCGCAGCGAGCTGTGGAGAGAGCTATGCTCGACGTTTCCTTGCGAGATAATATCTGAAATTAGAAGATCCGCAAGAGAACTAAAGTCACCGATATAGCTTTGAGAATTAGCAAGTTGAAGCAAGTTGTTCCGTGTGGTCCCGGTTACGAATAGGACCACCCCATCTCTTCCCGTGGGTGCCGTAGAAGGCGGCTAAGGGAATATCCAGGGAATGGGTCGCAGCGTTCCCCTCGGTCTTGGTGGCAATCAATCTTCACCTACTGCGATCACCAAGCCACCTGCCAAGCGTGGTGATTATGGCAAACCCCCCCCCCCTAATGACAAGCACAAATAAAAACGGCCCCCAGTCCCCGGCAGCTCTGCTATCCCGTGGCTACGGTAGCGGCCACGGTAACGGCAGGGCAAGGGGTGCGAAGAATCCCCGGCAGACGCCCGGCTACCAACCCCAACGACGACCCCTGGCCCTGGCAACACATAACGTGCGCACACTGAAGGCTGACGAAAGGATGGTCGAGCTAGAGGCGGAGATGGGTAAGTTACGCTGGGATGTAATGGGATTGTCAGAAGTCCGAAGACAGGGACAGGACACGATAATCCTAAATTCCGGTAACTTATTCTTCTACCGGGAGGGAGACCAACTCTCCCAAGGGGGTGTCGGGTTTCTCGTCCGCAAGTCTCTCGTCAACAACGTGGTCAAAGTCGACAGTGTGTCGGCCAGGGTAGCGTACCTGGTACTCCGAATAACCAAACGGTATTCGTTGAAGGTTATACAGGTATACGCGCCGACATCGGCACACTCAGACGATGAAGTAGAAGCTATGTATGAGGACATATCCGAAGCCATGCATACTTCCGAAACATACTTCACCGTTGTGATGGGAGACTTCAATGCGAAGTTGGGCACAAGGAATAGCGATGAGCTGAGAGTGGGGCCATTTGGATACGGGCAGCGGAACCCTCGAGGACAGAGGCTGGCTGACTTCATGGAGAAGGAGGAACTCTTTATGATGAACTCCTTCTACGAGAAGCGGCCATCCAGGAAGTGGACGTGGATAAGTCCCGACGGTTCCACTAAAAATGAGATAGACTTCATCATGACGACCAAGAAGCACATATTCGATGATGTCTCTGTGATCAGCAAGGTGAAAACCGGTAGCGATCACCGTATTGTTAGAGGCACATTGAATATCAATGTTAAGCTCGAAAGGTCACGTCTGGTGAAGTCTACGCTCCGTCCAAATCCTGTCCAAATCCAAAACCCCGAAGGCTTTCAGCTGGAACTCCAAAATCGCTTCCAGTGCCTAGCCGACTGTAACACAGTGGACGAGCTAAACGACGGGTTGGTGGAAACTGTCCAAGCTGTTGGATCGAAATTCTTTAAGACCCAACGCCGAAAGAAGACTCAAAAGCTCTCAGAAAAAACTCTTGAGCTAATGGCCGACCGGAGCGAAATGAAGCTGCAGTCTTCAGTTGATATGTCAGCCTACGGTGAACTCAATAGACGAATCTGGAGTTCCTTGCGACACGACTTGCGTGCTCTTAGTACTTCACGTATTGAGGCCGCAATTGAGCGGAACCAAGGCTCTAAAGTGTTCGCAAAGGATTCGTCTATTGGGCAACACCAAATGACAAAACTGAAGACCGAAAATGGTAGCGTCATTTCATCCAAGCCTGAGATTCTGAGAGAGATCGAGAACTTCTATGGACAGTTATACACCTCGACACGTAAGCCCGCTACTAACACAGCTCAGGACATCAGAGCCAAGTTAGTCCGACACTATACCGAAGATATCCCGGACGTCAGCCTGTGCGAGATTAGAATGGCCCTCAAACAGCTTAAAAACAACAAGGCACCAGGTGAAGATGGAATTACGACCGAACTTCTGAGAGCGGGTGGTAGACCGGTACTTTTAGTCCTCCAGAAGTTATTTAATTCTGTCATCCTTGAAGGTATAACGCCAGAGGCATGGCACAAGAGCGTGGTGGTGCTCTTCTTCAAAAAAGGCGATAACACCTTATTGAAGAACTATAGGCCCATCTCGCTCTTGAGTCATGTGTATAAGCTGTTTTCGAGAGTCATTACGAATCGTCTCGCACGCAGGTTTGATGAATTCCAGCCTCCCGAACAAGCCGGTTTCCGAAAAGGCTTTAGCACCATAGACCACATCCATACGCTGCGCCAGATTATACAGAAGACCGAAGAGTATAATCGGCCGTTATGCCTAGCGTTTGTGGACTATGAGAAAGCCTTCGATTCAATCGAGACTTGGGCGGTGCTGCAGTCCTTGCAGCGATGCCAAATTGACTATAGGTATATCGAAGTTTTGAAGTGTTTGTACAGTAAGGCCACTATGTCAGTCCGACTACAGGACCAGAGTACGGAACAAATTCCATTGCAAAGAGGCGTGAGACAGGGAGACGTTATTTCTCCGAAACTGTTCACAAACGCATTGGAGGATGTTTTCAAGCTCTTGGAGTGGAAAAGATCTGGCATCAACATAAATGGCGAGTACATCACTAACCTTCGTTTTGCCGATGATATAGTCATAATGGCGGAATCGCTCGAGGACCTTAGCACCATGCTCAACGACCTCAGTAGAGTCTCCCAGCAGGTTGGTCTTAAGATGAATATGGACAAGACAAAGATCATGTCTAATGCTCATGTTCCACCTATACCGGTAATTGTTGGGAACGATACTCTCGAAGTTGTCGACAAGTATGTCTACCTAGGACAGATTGTCCAATTAGGTAGGTCCAACTTCGACAAAGAGGTGGCGCGAAGAATCCAACTCGGCTGGGCAGCGTTCGGGAAGCTTCGTCCTATCTTTTCGTCCAAAATACCGCAGAGCCTGAAAACGAAAGTTTTCAATCAGTGTGTGTTGCCAGTGATGACTTATGGAACTGAGACATGGTCTCTTACTGTTGGCCTCATTAGTAAGCTCAAAGTCGCGCAGCGAGCTATGGAGCGAGCTATGCTCGGTGTTTCCCTGCGAGATAAGCTCCGGAACGAGGAGATCCGCAGGAGAACTAAAGTGACCGATATAGCTCTTAGAGTTAGTAAGTTGAAGTGGCAATGGGCAGGCCACATCGCTCGTAGAACTGACAACCGATGGGGAAGAAAGGTTCTCGAGTGGCGACCACGAACCGGAAGACGCAGCGTAGGCCGGCCCCCCACTCGGTGGACCAACGACCTGGTGAAAGCCGCGGGGAGCCGATGGATGCAGGAGGCGAGCAGCCGCTCAAGGTGGCGTGCTCTGGGGGAGGCCTATGTTCAGCAGTGGACGTCTTCAGGCTGTTGATGATGATGATGATGAAGTTGAAGTGGCAGTGGGCGGGCCACATCGCTCGTAGAACTGACAACTGATGGGGAAGAAAGGTTCTCGAGTGGTGACCACGAACTGGAGGACGCAGCGTAGGCTGGCTCCTCACTAGATGAACCTATGACCTGGTCAGAACCGCGGGGAGCCGATGGATGCAGGAAACAAGCAGCCACTCAAAGTCCGCGCTCTTTGTAGGAGGCCTATGTTCAGTAGTGGACGTTTTCAGCCTGATGATGATGATGATGATGATGATTGAAATCTATAAATTTTTGAAATCGGCACAGTAGTTTTTGAGTTTAGTAATTACAAACATACAAACAAAAATACAAATCTTTCCTCTAGACAATAGTGGTGTAGATTAACATTTTAGATTAAAATCTGCCTCAGCCACTAAAGATGATTCCTATTATTTTCCACTTTTCCAGTGCCTACGAGCATACCGTTCCTGAAGATCTGTTCGCTGCCTTTGCTGATGCTGTAGAGGAGGATAACATAATAAGCAGAGAGCTCATGTTATATTTCTTGCGTTACTGGGTCAACGAGCCTGGATATCCTGTCATCAATGTACGAACTGAGACGCTGGCGGGAATTATTTCTTTGAAACAGGTAGGTTTTTTCCAAGGAGCTAATTTTTGTTTTATATGAGTAGGTACTTACTCCTTTGTCGTTTAATGTATCGACTCTATACGATACGCGGGTAGGTTAGATAGAAAAGTAGTATCATATTGCATAAGTGCATTATAAATTATATTATAATCTTTTTTACTAGGTGGTAGGACTTTTCTGCAAAGTTCGTCTAGGTAGGTAGGTTATACCATCGCTTTGCCGGTTATTTTGCCGCCAAGCAGTAGTGTGCAAGCACTACTGTGTTCTGGTTTGAAAGGCATTGTAGCTAGTGAAATAACTGGGCAAATGAGACTTTTATGATCTGATCACTCAGTCTAGTAATCTGATTACTAGACTGTGTGGTGTGTCAGGATGACGTGCGCCGTGCAGTGTCATTAACATCAGGTGAACGACTAGCTCGTAACGTCATTCAATCGCATTAAAAAAAAACTGCTCCACACAGTAAAAACTAATATTATTTAAAAAATGTAAAGTGCGTTTTACTCTATGTTTTACACCAGTGTGCGATGTTTAGACGATTATTTTTAATCAAGAGGAATTCACTACATAAGTTATATTACCATTAGTGAACAATTTTGGACCAATAATTGGGTAATATCGCCATCGAGTCTGTGCTAGTGCTATTAGACTTAGAGCTTGTCTCAAGTTACGCTATTGAGCCCGATACAATTAAATATTTTGTTTTGAGTGTATCTTTGTATGGTTGCAGGAACGGTTCTTCATTAGCCCTAATGCGTCCCAAACTGATCAAGTCTGGCCTGTGCCCTTGACCTTTACAACATCCAGGAACCCGAATTTTGATAACTTAAGCTCTACAAGACATTTGATGACGGGAACAGACTACGTGTTCATGCATGCGCTTGAGAACCGAGAGGAAGAATGGGTCATTGTAAATATTCAGCAAAAAGGTGCTAAATTTTATAATCATATCTGATTGAAATTTATTTATTTATTATTCATAAGGTAATCAACAGCATTACATCACACTAATATTATAAAGCCGAAAGTTTGTATGTGTGTATGTGTGTTTGTGTGTATGTGTGTATGTTTGTTACTCCTTCACGCTCAAACGGCTGGACGGATTTGGATGAAACTTGGAATATAGATAGCATATGTACTGGATTAACACATAGGCTACTTTTTATCCGCGGGTGAAACTGCGGGGCGCAGCTAGTAAAGACATAAAACTAAAAACGTACAGGTAACAAACAAAGCAATTAACAGATTACCAATAGTTAGGCATAAGCATGAAATGTGAATGAACAGTTTTTAGGATTAAATAATTAATGAAATAATTCACAAGAAGTTGGTTAATTTATTAAATCCAGAAATTATCAAATAGTGGTTACGTCATGAAACTGCAACCTAGCAATACTTTTTCACGTAAATCTCTATATCTCTATAATCTAGAGCAAACGTCAAAATAGTAAATTTAATATTATATGTTCAGGTCTATACCGCGTAAACTACGAGCCCCATAACTGGAATCTCCTGGCAAATGCACTCAAAAAGAATTACACCGTCATTCACCACCTCAACAGGGCTCAGGTTTGTATAATTACTTTTCTATATTCTATAATATACTGCAGGATTAACTATTGTTATATTAAACCAATTTTATTATGATTCAACTGGCCACATGAATTTGGGACTTTTGTGCATTTTTATTAATATTATGGATAAGTATTGTGACCGTAGTTTTAACGGCTTTATCTAATTCTATGAGAATAGCTATACAATTTAGTCTGCCTCTTACTTTAGGTACTAAATCATCATTCTAATTGTATTATTAACCCTTTACTAATAAACATTGGGTAGTGGTAGAATAGATATTTAGTGTTTTGTTTCCCTCTATCAAGTTTGAAATAAGTAAAGATAAAACAAGAGAAAACACTGAGTAGCTATTCCACTGTTATACATGATGAGTATGAATTGGTATGTTATCCCGAAAGGGAGAGACTGGGGCCATGATAGCCCATAAGTTGCGAGTTGCCTTACTTAAAACTACGTGTTTCCAAACCTCCATACTAAAAAATAAATCTACTCACAAAATTGCACGTGTAATCGCTCCTATAAATGCATTTCTAAACACAGGTCGTTAAACTCATTAAAGTGCATTCGGTCAAGGACGAAGTTTAACCACACAGCTGCGCTAGGGCTATCTTCGAACGTAAACTTTACATGGCATTTCTTCAATGAAAAAATATTAATTTAGGAAAGTCATATAAGAAACATTGTACCTTGGGGAGTAGATTTACCCCCTTTCGTGATAATATACCAATTCAAACTCAGATAGTACAGTGTGTATTAGTGAGGAGGTTAGTGTACGGATAAGGTATATTAATTTTATTATTTTTTCTAACAGATTGTAGATGACGTGTTTGCTCTGATGCGCTCCGATCGCCTTGACTACGAACTCGGCTTCAAGGTCATTGACTTCTTGAAGGAAGACACCAGCTACTACTCCTGGTATCCAGCTATCTCTGGTTTCACCTGGTTGAGGAACCGGTTCCTGCATCTGCCTGAAGTTTTGGCCGATTTTGATGTAAGTTAACTGACACGGTCATAATTATGGTGCGATCAAATGCAATGAAATAAAAAGGCCAATTGATATAAACATTACAACTAATCAAACGAGATTGCATTTTTAATTTCAGATCTAACTTTAAGAAATTAATTAATATCATGATTAATAGTAATAATTAAAATGCGTTAATATTTACTTTCGTGTTTCGATTCATAGTATAAGATTGTAATAACCATATTCTGTTATATGTCAGACAATACGGTTAGATTGCATTTTATGTATCAAGACATTTGCTAGAATAGTGTTTTGCTAAAACAATACCTTTGAAATTACTTTCCAATTCAATAATCTAATAATTTCAGTCCAGAGTTTCCAGTTATTTACTTAAGCATTGCTACATGAAACACTTAGTTCAATATATTTATTGAATCACTCAATTATGATCGTGATATTGGCAAAAGTATTATATTTATCTAATAATAAAAAAAAAAAAAAAAAATAATAATAATAAAAATAATAAAAAAATTAATTATATATTTAAATATTATTATTATTATTCACTCATTTATTTACAATTCTTAAGTCTATGGTTTTTACAATATTTGTATAAAAAAGAATTTACAAAAATATTATAAAAAACCTAAACCTAGAGTGCTGCCGGCAGCGGGGCAGGACTTATTATTATTATTATTATTATTATTATTTTATATTTTTTTTATTTAATATTTATTAATTATTATTATTATTTTTTTATTTTTTTTTATTATTATTTTTTAATTTTTATTTTTTATTTTTTATTTATTTATTATTAATTTTTTTTTTCTTTTTTTTTTGTTTTTTTTTTGTTTTTTTTTTTAAATTTTTTTTTATATTTAAAAGATTTATAATGAATTCCAGGAAATCATCCACGAGTTCCTTGAGGCTGTCATCGAAGATCTGGGCTACGAGGTCGAAGAAGACGAGCCGTTGACCAGGACGCTCAACCGATTCTTTGTGCTGACATTCGCCTGTAACGTAGGCCACGTAGGCTGCATCGACGATGCCGTAAAAAAATTCAATGCGCTTAAGAATAACGAGATTGCAAGGTATGAAGTCTCTTGTATGTAAAAAAAATGAAAATGTCATACACCCAGGATGACGTACGCAACAGTGCATTATCACCCGAAACTTTAATTCTAGAGTTCCAAGTGGCACTGGAACAGCTGTTATGAGTGGTCGTGACTCTTAACATCAGGCGGATGACTAGATTGTCACGTCATCACTTAAAAAAATTTGCAGAATGTTAATAACAAAAAAGTTGTGGCGATTGAAAATATACATACCTACACAAACCTCAGCCAGTGGAGCTATCTAATGTATGAATTCTCTTTCGCACAATTGGTCCAAAATGTTCGTGCTACCTACAAAATATTATACTAGGCACCATCTTATCATTTTCAAAATCATTACAAGTAGGTATCTATATAGGTACTATAATTTCAATGTAACAATGATCACGCTTTTTCACATAGTAAACTAAAATTCCTTAGGACATTTATATTGAGCAGTAGTTTTACAGAGATTGCGTGACAAGAAGCTATTTGTACAAGGTAATGATAAGTTATAGTCTAATCATGCGAAGTAAACGTCTTACTAATATGGGATACCTATCCATAAACACAGGAAATTGGCCAAACCTTCTGTATTAACGTAATTTAAAAGAATAAGGACAAATACAAATAAAGTTTTATTATGCTAAAGAACCAGAACAATTAAGTGACTAATGTGATTTTGAATGATTTATCCGATTTTTTAACGTAAAGTTTAATTACTAATAACTATCTCACCGAGCCTAGTGGTTAGTGATGACGCGGTCTATATTTAGTAGATCATGAGTACTTAAAAATAAATCAAATATATAAAAAACTCTTTAGCCATTTTTATGTACATAAGTCATAATGGCAATACTGCAACCATTCCGCTATTTTAGGAAAATTCATAACCATTACGTAAACTAGCATCTTCTGCTTTCCTAAATTTGTAATCACTTTTTTAAATTATATTTTTAGAGTTTACATTTCATGCTAAAATTTTAATCCTGATTTTGACTGACTTCTTTCAGTGTCAACCCCAATCTCAGACGTCATGTGTTCTGCGAGGGATTGCGTGCCGGTGGCTATGATGAGTGGAAGTTCCTCTTCGACCGCAGACAAGCCTCTAATAACCAGGGCGATGAGGTCGCTATGTTGAGGTCTCTAGGATGCACCACCAATGACCAAGCTAGACAAGAGTAAGTCAATACAAAAATATAATCTGTAGTGCCAAGCAGGGCCCATGTTACCGAATATAATTATGACTTATGTCTAATATAAGATTAATATGCACATGCAGAAACAAAATACATGAATATGAATGTTTTCATTTTTCAGAGTTGGTTAAAGCAAGATCTAGGTTGTAAATTTGTCTGTAGAAAAATTGGATGCATTATTAATAATTATAACATTGATACGTACAGAATAATTAATATAGATGATTTTATCGATAGGTACTTGAACATGATCCTTAACGACGATATTGTTAAGGCACAAGATCGAGTGAACGCGTTTACTTTCCTGATGATGGGAGACCGCTCCAACGCTAACGTAGTGTTACAGTTCCTCAAGACGAATATTGATGAGATTAGACGAGCGTAAGTAATTTTAACTAAGATTTCTATTAGTATTACACAGTTTAGTTTTCCAATTTAGGGTGGATTCGACCAAACGAGAGTAAGGGTTATACTTAGAATAAATCGCCAGTTATCCGAGAGTAAACCAATTTCACATTTTACCATCTACACTCAAGCCTATTCGAGAATAACAACTTATACTACCGTTTTTGGTGGAATAATAAACTATTCCAAGAATATTTTAATGGCGGCAGCGCGCCATATAATTCCTACATTTACTTTCCTGCACTATAATACGACAAAATTGAGTTGCTATGACATAAACTTGAATACCTTGGCGTTGTAGAACAATAATTGTTACCTGGGTAATAGTTTCGTTCATCGTTCACTCCGCTATTCGCGTATAAGTATTCTATACTTTGTATTGCATGGTAAAACGACTAATGAGTGATTCTAGTTCAAGATCGTGGAATAGATTTATTCTGGTATAGTTACTCGCGCATAACTCTAAGTTTGGTCAAATCCACCCTTATGTGTTCATGTGTTTCCAACAATGTTTATTGTTCAGTAACAGTCATGTTGTTGTCTTATTGTTATTCAAACGCAAACCTACAATGCTTAAACAAACTATTCAACTTGGTTGTCATTAATTACATACTATTGAAAGTTGCATGAACCTTGTCCTTTTCTTTCTGGGAACAAGCATGGATGAACAAAAGTATTGCATTGACTTTGTTTTCGAAACATTTTTTTTTATTATTTTCATTGGCTGCTCATTCAGTTTTTTGAAAGAGTTCACAGTCTTATGCTATTTTGAATAGAATATAATATACCTAATATTTATTAATTTCTTGAGCCACTCTAGGCCACGTCTTTCATGCAAAAGCTAGAATTTCATTTAACCATCTTGTAAGAGTTTCTACGGCTCTGTCCCTACTCGTGCCACCATGGAATTAGAGTTCTTTTACACCTGTCATCACCATCGCAATCACCGGAGGACCGGAAGACGCAGCGTAGTCTGGCTTCCTACTAGGTGGATCAACGACCTGGTCAGAATCACAGGGAGCCGATGGATGCATGAAAGTAACGCTCTATAGAGGCCTATTTTCAGCAGTGGACATCTTTAGGCTGATGACACCTGCCATCACCATGACTAGGCAAATTTCCTATCTTTATTTAAAGTTTTATGCTGACGTCATTATTAATAGAATTGTAATAATACAGGGTTGTGCTGCCGGCGTGGTTCAACAATATTATTTCGAACTTGGCTGGTTACTTAAACGAAGAAGGTTTAGAAGATGTAAGTATAAAACATTTCTTTATATACATTTTAGATACATCGTATATAGCCAATACGACTTAGACGATCATCCTTTTCCTTCTCGTGCAAGCAAGTAGTTAACATTTCCATTAGAGTCATCTTATAATTCTAACTGTATCATTTAAAGATGCAAGGCTGGCTGGTAGAGAACGAAAACACCATTCCTGAGTACACGCTGGGTATCAGCAGCATCAACAATGCAAGAGCCAACCAAGCTTGGGGTACCACCAACTGGGCTATGATCCTGAAGGCTGCCAGAGGAGCAGCAGTAGCTGTCCTCCCGACCACCATGCTTCTGTTGACCACATGCGTGGCTCTAATGCTGAGATAAGCTGTGATAAATCTTCCTTCATTCACAAACTGGTACCACGATAGCCTTATCGTGGTACCAGTTGCCATATACGTGGATCCACTATGTCGCGCATACTAAAAATCTGGCTAAACATGTTATCATGAATCATTACAAATGTTCAACAAAAATATAGATTTCATAAATACAACGGTATCAAAGTTTATTTTCTTTTTACGCTGTTTTTATGTATAAAAACATGTTTGGATTCACATGATATTTTTGTTGAGATTTCTCATGTTATACATGATAATATAGCTTAGCCAGATATTTCGTAAGTTCAGTTATTTAATATCTTAAAAATGTCGCAATGCGCGAGCGAGATACAGGATCCGCGAACATGGGAGCCGTAATTTAACATAATATCGATACTGAAGTGTAACAGGCTTGTGTCGTGCTATTTTTTTATCGCACAAATTAATAATATATCTCAAAAAATAAACAGTCGTGATAACAAAAAATAAATATGTAAAAAAATGCCCAAGTTACAAGCATTTTAAAATACAGGAACAGAAAGAGACAGTTTAAATGTGTAGTGACGTCAGTACGTTCTCCTTAATAGTACCTCATCAGTGGTAGCTTTACATACAATCTCTTTGGCGTGTGACTTCACAACGTGCCTTTTCATAGTAACTGTGGGGAAGCTCTGTTTTGCAAGAAAGGGACAGGCGATGCCCCCTCGAGAAACTTTGAAAGCTTATTACTCCGTGATTTATTTACCGATTTTACTAATTTTTGCAGTCATTGCATTTATTTTTAACCTTCTTTACTAAAATAATATTAAGTTGTTAATTTTTAATAGCAGGACACTAGCCTACTGCTGCTTCGTTGTGAAAATATTATAACTTAGCAGTGATATTTATTTATTTATTTAATCAACTGCATTACACAGCCTTATACTACAAATGGGGTATGAAAAGATCGATATCATAGACGAATGTGCGGCAACTCAATTTTTATTTAGAATCTATAAATAAATTTTGATTAAAAGTAGCGCAGGTTTTGATGCTGAAGAGATTTTAATAGATGTTGTGGTTATGGAACCAATACTAGTAGACTGCAAAATCCATCCAAAATAGCGTGTACCTACCTACTTATACTTTTTTAGTGTGAAATATTTTTCATACTGAGGAGTTTGTATAATATATGCAAATCTTTTTTTAAATAGAAATATCATGATATATTTTTATGTCTCATTCTTTTACTATGTTACCATCTTCCCATTATTATTGACTTCAGTAAAAGTGCACTTAATTAATTAAATTATCTGGTTTTATTTAATTTCTTATACCATGAACACCAACGGCAGTTATTATTCTAAACCTATGATGTTTGTCTGGCAATCTACTCTATATACAATCGCCGTAAACGTCATCATCACCAACAGCCTGAAGACGTCCACTGCTGAACATAGATCTCCCCCAGAGAGCGCCACTTTGAGAGGCTGCTCGCATCCTGTATCCATCGGCTCCTCGTGGCTTTCACTAGATTGTCGGTCCACCGAGCGGAGAGACTGTAAACGTACTGATATGTTTTTTATATTTAAATCCATCCCCCCCCCCCCCCCTGCTCTTCCATCATAGACACAAAGCTTGGTGATTTTTCACATCTTTAGATCATAAGTGTGCCACAAGTCCGCACTAAGAGTTTTGCTGAGTTATTCATAGTCCGAATGGCCAAGGCATGCAATGCTCTTCCAGCAACAGTGTTTCCTCCTGGGTATAACCTCGGCCTTTTTAAGTCAAGAGTGAATGGGCATCTCATGGGCAAACGTGCTCCACCTTAAACAACTTTGTCGGTTACCATCAGAATTTGTCAAACGTATGCCCATAAAAAAAACTGTGGGATGAACTTTTCGTACAAAAATAATTTTGAAATCTTTTGAAGTTAATCTAGTATAAACAGTCATTACAAAGATATACATTGAAGGCATAAAAGTGGTAAACACACACAAACTGACTACTACGAAAATAGAGAGAGTTATAACAAGTTTTATTAAATTCTACCAAAGTCTAGCACTTTATCGCAATAAGACAATGCAAAGTGTATTTATATTTGAAAGAGACGTCAATCCAGTGAACCGATAAGGTGGTGAAGTGTTTAGATTATTAGAGTAGACAAAGCTATATCAAGTTTCTTGTGTAGTCGTCAACACAATTTCAGTCAAACCACTTGGCGAAGTACTTTATCTATGGTTAGATTGGTAAGCGTGATAGTGATAACGTAATACTTAAGATGAATCTTATCACTTTTATTGTACAAGAGATACTTAAAGCAGACAGTAGTTTTGATGCAGTTTACACAATCATTTGAGAGTGTGCAGGTGAGTTAGTTTAAATCAATATTTTAATAGTTTGGTATATTATTTTAATTTAATACATACAAAAATATTTAAAAAAAATTTGCAAGGTTGTTTGTTATTTTGTTTGGTAATCATTGGTGGATATTCATCCAGTCGTTATGATTTGATTTATTAGAAATGCACTTGTAACGGTTTATTTCCTTTCCCCTACTCCTTTCCGCATGCACGCGCGCATACTGCCGTCCTACTCTGACGGCCGAGTATCGCCGAGCTACTAAGAAGTGCGCTCGGCTCCACCCGCCAAATCAGTAATACAAATGGAGAACTCCCGCTGTGAGCTACAACGTGCGCGTGCGATCTAAATAATGTTAGTTTGGTGAACTATTGCCAATTTCTAATACTTACCGCTATCTGTGAACGTTGTGAACTTTAATTGTTGTGATTTGCTGTGAAAATACGTAAGACGTTTCGTGTGTGAGCATCTACTCGCCACGAGGTGCTAGGTCTCTTCGTTAAGACCTAGGCACGGAGACAAGGAGTCTCAAGGACAGCTGACTCAGGATTCATCAGGTACGTGCATGCTTCCATTCCTTAGAACTGCTGTATTGTACTCCTGTGTTTTATCCTCTAGCAGCAGTCTGATCTCCTTATCATTAGAAGATCGTTACAAGTGCTATTAGATTTTGTGTAGGAATATCTACTGTCTAGGCATTAGTACAGACTTCTAATTCGCACCATACAGTCCACTTAATATTAACCCTGTTTTGCTACCGTTGTGAAACCCCCCCGTAAACTTAGTTTTACACCCTCTGTGGTGAAGAAAGGAAAGTAGAACCATTTCATAGAATTTCCCACCATAAGTTCCTTCGAGCCGGATATTTCCGGTTTTTTCCGTCTATTTAAATTCAATTCACTACCGCCAAGAGAAATCTCATTCTTAAAATATACGTATCGCAGTCACATAATTATAATTTGCTTAATTGTATCCGCTATTTATAATATTCGCATACCGCTATCGCACGTTTCATACTTGCACATCTATCTAAACCGCACCGCTAATTTATTATCTTACTGTACGAGTCAAATTATCGAAGTATTCGATCGTATAATTTTATCTAAAACTACCCGCTATTTGTCGTTATTTTGGCGCCTGAGCCGTTCCGTTGTCCGTTCTCCGCCCGCTCGCTCGACTCGCTACGTAGGTAATCTACGCTCGGCCGCACGCCGTACTAACTGTTGCACCAACTGTGTCATACAGATAACGTTGTAGGTTCTATTCAACCGGAAAACTCACGACTACTATTTGCTAATCTGTCAACCTATTTTTATTTGTAACTTAATTACTCCGCACCCGCTTTATTATTCACCGTTACGTAATATTCGCACGTAAACATGACAGATAAAGGAAAGGAAGGTTCTCCAGTGTTTGAGGAAAGTTATGATGAGGACAAATGTCAGCAAGTTATGCTCGAATCTAAACGTGAAATGTTATTTGCACGCATGCAAGGCATCTACGACATCGCTAAGAAAGTGGATACGGGTTCTGCCACTATAAAGTTGTTGATACGCAGCGCGTTTAATATCGATCACTTGCACAAAGATTTCGAAAAGGTGTTAGATTCGTACAACGCTATTTCGCTTAAGATTAATCCTAAGCACGTCATTAAGTACCAAGAATGGACTAATTTTGATATCATGTACTGTTTGACTAAGGAAGTTATCGAATCTCATGCTGCCCCCACTAAACAATCTGAATCGCCCCCGCAAGTAGAAAAATCTAAACCTAAACTTCCTCCGATTGAATTAATGTCATTTAACGGCGATGTCCGTACATGGCCGCTATTTTACCAACAGTTTAAAAACACTATTCACGAAAATACTTCTTTGTCAAATAGTGATAAGGTGTACTATTTGGTAGGTAAACTGACTGGTACCGCCGCCTCTGTTTGCTCCCGATTACCCGCTACCGCAGAGAATTACCCTATTATTTGGGAGGCTCTAGTGCAAAAATATGATGACCCCAGATTACTCGCTAGCTCTTATCTTAATCAGTTGTTGAGTTTTAAACCGCTATCCGCTAATACCGCTACTGGCCTCGAATCATTTTTAAATACTTTCGATACGTCTGTAGAAGCCCTTAGGCAACTGAGCCTCGGCGACTTATCAGATTTTATTATGCTTCATCTCGCACTCCAGCGACTTGATTCGGAGACTGTAAAGTTATTCGAAATAACATACCGCAAAGATAAAATTCCTAGCTATTCAAACCTTGTTGAATTTGTAAAGGAACAAAGCAAAGTTTTGTCAAGATCGGCTGGTCCTGCCGTGCTGCCGCAAGCGCAGCGCAGAGCTCGCAACACGCACATCCCTGCACCTACTAATAGACAAAGTCAGACCAAGTCATTTGTAAACACTGACTGGGTGTGTGGTGCAAGTGATGAAAACAAATGCAGTTTGTGCCATCGCGATAAACACGATCATTTATACCGCTGTTCTTCTTTTATGAAAATGTCGCCATTAGATAGATACAGATTCATAAAAAATAATTCATTTTGCAATAATTGTCTAAGTGTGAAGCATAAAACAATAGATTGTATTTCCAGGAACACTTGTTCCCATTGTTCGGCCAGACATCATTCGCTACTCCATTTTAACTCGCCCGCTAACAACAAAAATGTTGAAATGAAGCCCGCTAATAATTATTTACCCGCTATCGCACCCGCTCCCTCTCATGACCAACGCCATACTGCGTCTGGGCATGGAATTCGTTCCGAGTCCTATGCTCGTGCTCTCGCCAAGAACCTTGCGCCCCATGCGCGTAAGGTCGACTCTTATTCGCCCGCACCCGCTATTGATCCGAACAGTAACACATCGGTCTGTACTGTATCATATGATCACGATTCGCACACAATAACAACTGCGTTATTGGCAACCGCTAAAATAAAAGTTTATGATAACTTAAACCACCCTCACTTTCTGAGATGTCTAGTCGACCCTGGCTCTCAGAGTGAGTATATTTCCGCTGCATGTAGCAAGCGTCTATCGCTTCCTATTTCCACGCAGAGCCGCTTTTCTAAAGTCCAAGGTATAGGAGGGGCCACTCAGAAAATTCTGGGAGTGACCTCACTTAAGTTTACTTCTCGCTTTGAGGACGGACATGAGTACCACATCCAGCCCATGGTAGTGGATAATATTACGTCGCAACTGCCAGATTCGCGCGTCGATATCGGCGCTCTTGGTCACTTACGTAATCTACCTATGGCGGACGATGAATTTTCCGAGCCCGGTCCTATTGACCTACTTCTAGGAGTAAACATCTATTGTCAAATTCTCCTATTTAATAAAATTAGTGTTGATACTAATTTACCCGCTGCCTTGGAAACAACTTTAGGTTATATTGTCATGGGAAATGCACCTGTTGTTTCCCCCCGCTCCTCCTCGCACACGTTTTGTGCTTTCACTAGTGACCCGCTACACCAACTTGTGGAAAGGTTCTGGTCCATTGAGGAACCACCTTCCCAGTTGTTTCTAAGCCCCGATGAACAGCGCTGCGAAGAAATATATACTTCGACTACTACGCGAAATAAAGATGGTAGTTATGTAGTGCAGCTTCCATTTAAGGATGACCCGCAAGCACTAGGTAACTCTTACATAACCGCGAAGAAAAGATTTTTATCACTCGAAAAGAAGTTTTTACGATCACCTGACTTGCATAAAAAATATAATGATATTGTTGTTGATTATCTCGACAAAGGTATTTTATCACGCACTTCTTCTGTTGAGTGTACGTCGCCTGGTTATTACCTACCGCACCATCCTGTTATTCGCGACGATAAGTCCACGACTAAACTTCGCATTGTTTTGGACGGCAGTGCAGCGACTGATTCAGGGCTGTCACTAAATGATATTTTGTATAAGGGCTGCAACTTGCAGGCTGATATATTTAACATTTTATTAAATGTTCGCATACATCGCATTGCCTTTTTTGCAGATGTTAAAATGATGTATTTATGCATACATATGCATCCGTCGCACCGCTGTTACCAAAGGATCTTGTATCGGTTTTCGCCGACCGATCCATTAGAAACTTATCAGTTTGAGCGCGTCACTTTTGGGCTTCGGTCTTCCCCAATGTTGGCTCTCCGTACATTACGCCAACTGGCACAAGACGAAAGACAAAAGTGGCCAACTGCTGCTGACGTCATCGAAAGGGATGTCTATATGGACGACCTTGCTTCTTCTGCTCCATCGGTAGATAGGGCAGTCAAGACTGCGCAGGAGTTGATTCAGATGTTTAAAGCTGGTGGGTTTGATCTAGTCAAGTGGACTAGCAACTCGTCCGAGTTGCTGGAACACATACCTGTATCACATAGACAATCTGAATCAATTTCATTCGATGACGATGACGCGTTCAAGATTTTAGGGCTACGCTGGCTCCCCGCATCTGATAATTTTACATTTTTGATTGACATTCCGCCATCCGCCGCTATTACTAAACGCGCTATTTTATCTTTGACCGCACGTCTTTATGACGTATCAGGATTCGTTGGTCCTGTTATTCTGTACGCCAAATTGATAATCAGGGAACTGTGGCTGTTGCACATCGATTGGGATGACAAGCCGCCCTGTGATATCACCAGTTTATGGCAAAGATATTTATCTGAGCTACCGCTAATCTCGCACCTCAAGTTCCCTCGCCATGTAGGAATTGAGGAAGATGATTCAATCATCTCGCTCATCGCTTTTTCGGACGCAAGCGAAAAGGCGTATGGCTGTGTTATATACCTACACGTGTGTAACGGTGACCAGCCACCGCGCATTTCGCTCTTATGCTCGAAGTCTCGCGTCGCATCCGCGAAGCCAACAATTACGCTGGCTCGCCTGGAACTGAACGGCCTAGTTCTTCTCGCTAAGTTATTACGCGTCGTTCATGATTCGCTATCCGCGCGTTGTCACATTGATAACGTCTTTATATTTTCTGATTCTACAGTTGCCCTATGTTGGGTAAATTCCTCTCCGCATAAGTTTCATACTTACGTCGCGAACCGCATCTCCGACTTTCAGTCTACTTCGCCATCGCAAAACGTATATCACGTTGCAGGAGTTGACAACCCTGCCGACATGGTTTCCCGTGGGCTTTTGCCCTCGCAGATTTTAAATAATGACCTGTGGTTCTTCGGACCCGCTTGGATGTCCACTCCGCTGCCAGATTGGCCAATTAAGATTTTCTCTCCTACTCAGAGTCAATTGCCTGAAGAGAAGACCGTTTCTCATGTCACTGTGACAAAGGAGGAAAATCCTCTTCTCACTTTAGGCTCCAAGTTCTCGTCTTGGCTAAAGTTTCTGAGAGCTACAGTTATCGTGCTTCGTTTTCTGAAAATAGTTCCTCGCAATGACGTAATCACCGCCAAGGATCTAGAAACAGCCGAGAATAAAATAATTCAGGCTGTTCAGCAAAGTAGCTTCGCTAGTGATATACGTAATATTCAAAAGAACCAATCCTGTTCTACCGCTTTAAGAAAATTATCGCCATTCATTTCTGATGAAATTGTACGAGTCGGAGGGCGACTGTCATATTCAAGTTTGGATTATAATCAGAAACACCCCGCTTTAATGCCTAAAAATGGGCACATCGCTGAACTAATAGCAGATTGGTACCATCGTGAAAATAGTCACGCTGGGCCCCAACTACTTATGTCAATTTTACGACAAAAATACTGGTTTTTATCCGCTAGGCGCTTAGTGCGCAGCCGCATTCACAAATGTGTTCGTTGTTTTAGGCTTAATCCTAAACCTACCTTTCCCGCTATGTCAGACTTACCTAGTTGTCGCGTTGAGCCCTGCAAGGCTTTCACTCATACAGGTGTCGATCATGCAGGCCCCCTGTATATTACAATGGCTAGAAAGCGCGGTCAGCGAAGCCAAAAGGCATATCTGTGCGTCTTTGTGTGCCTAGTCACCAAAGCCGTGCACATAGAACTAGCGTCAGATCTTAGCTGCGCTACCTTCTTGGATTGCTTCAAGCGCTTTTTATCCAGACGTGGTCCGTGCAGCTTTTTATACAGTGACAACGGTAGAAATTTTATTTCTTCGCAATTCTTCCTAAAGGAATTGTTCGAATTTTTAAAATCTGACCAATATTATATTACTTTTAGCAACGAACTCGCCAAACACAATATTATTTGGAAGAACTCACCTCCCCTAGGAAGCCATTTCGGTGGCATTTGGGAGGCGAATATAAAAAGTATTAAATCGCTACTTTTCCGCGTGATTGGGAAGCAGATCCTTACCTACGAGGAAATGCTTACGGTCCTCAATCAGGTCGAAGCTGTCCTGAACAGCCGACCGTTATATGTTTTGAGCTCTGATCCTTCAGAGCCAACCGCCTTAACGCCATCGCATTTTTTATCGACTAAACCGCTAGCTTTCTTACCCGCCGCTGATGTGAGTGGAGAACGTACAAACCTTTTGTCTCGTCATGCTTTGATGGACTCGCTAGTCCAAACATTCTGGAAGAGATTTAAAAATGAATACCTCCATAATTTGCAAATGCGCGAAAAGTGGAACACCGCTAGTAATCCACTCACAGTAGGCACTATTGTTCTTCTGAACAACGAAAACGCACCTCCATTGTCTTGGAAAATCGGTAGAATTTCCGAGGTTTTCCCAGGCAAAGACGGTCGAGTGCGTTGCGCGCGAGTGGAAACCTGCCATAGCTCGTATGTTAGGCCGACAACAAAGTTGTCGCCGCTCCCTATTCAGTAGGGTGACCATAACTTTTTCTTTTCATGGATTTTATCCAACTCCGCTTTTTATATTTATTGCTTTTCTATATTTACGCAACCTAATTCGCTACGCTATTTTGTTTTTAATATTTACCGCAACGCTATTTCATATTCTTTTGTTTGAAGGATGTTCCTTCAAGGAGGGGGAGATGGTGGATATTCATCCAGTCGTTATGATTTGATTTATTAGAAATGCACTTGTAACGGTTTATTTCCTTTCCCCTACTCCTTTCCGCATGCACGCGCGCATACTGCCGTCCTACTCTGACGGCCGAGTATCGCCGAGCTACTAAGAAGTGCGCTCGGCTCCACCCGCCAAATCAGTAATACAAATGGAGAACTCCCGCTGTGAGCTACAACGTGCGCGTGCGATCTAAATAATGTTAGTTTGGTGAACTATTGCCAATTTCTAATACTTACCGCTATCTGTGAACGTTGTGAACTTTAATTGTTGTGATTTGCTGTGAAAATACGTAAGACGTTTCGTGTGTGAGCATCTACTCGCCACGAGGTGCTAGGTCTCTTCGTTAAGACCTAGGCACGGAGACAAGGAGTCTCAAGGACAGCTGACTCAGGATTCATCAGGTACGTGCATGCTTCCATTCCTTAGAACTGCTGTATTGTACTCCTGTGTTTTATCCTCTAGCAGCAGTCTGATCTCCTTATCATTAGAAGATCGTTACAAGTGCTATTAGATTTTGTGTAGGAATATCTACTGTCTAGGCATTAGTACAGACTTCTAATTCGCACCATACAGTCCACTTAATATTAACCCTGTTTTGCTACCGTTGTGAAACCCCCCCGTAAACTTAGTTTTACACCCTCTGTGGTGAAGAAAGGAAAGTAGAACCATTTCATAGAATTTCCCACCAATCATTTTAATATTTAGCATTGTAGTTTGTTATTTTAACTGTCAAACAATACAACCCTTTGATACAATTATAATAAAATTTGAAATCGATGACTTTATTTAGTACAAGCACAGAATTACATACAATTATGTAGATAAAAAACAAAAAATTACTGTGTAATATTAAAATGAAAAACAACAAGAATCAGAGTCATCATCATCATCGTCAACAGCCTACAGACGTCCACTGCTGAACATAGACATCTCCCAGAAAGCGCCACCTTGAATGGTTGCTCGTCTCCTGCATCTACGCTTCTGGGCTACGCTGCGTCTTCCGGTACGTGGTCGCCTCTCGAGAACCTTTCTTCCCCATCGGTTGTCAGTTCTGCGAGCGATGTGGGCTGCCCATTGCCATTTCTATTTGCTAATTCTAAGAGCTATATCGGTCACTTTAGTCCTCCTGCGGATCTCCTCATTCCGGATCTTATCTCGCAGGGAAACACCGAGCATAGTTCTCTCCATAGCTCATTGCGCGACTTTGAGCTTACTAATGAGGCCAACAGTAAAAGACAACCAAGAATGAGAGTACCTCTAATTATCGATTATAATCTCTTGGTGTCGAGAAACTTTTTTGGCAGCATTAAATAATAATCTCTCTGTTACGTGTAAACCAAGCTCTACGTGAATTTACAGAAAATTCTTTTCTATCAAATACGAATAATAAATTACTAGCAGAGTCAT
Organism: Ennomos quercinarius; assembly: GCA_910589525.2. Taxonomy (NCBI): domain Eukaryota; kingdom Metazoa; phylum Arthropoda; class Insecta; order Lepidoptera; family Geometridae; genus Ennomos; species Ennomos quercinarius. The sequence continues at coordinate 15,192,666 of OU342497.1, forward strand.
TATTGGTGAATATGTGTACTGTGTCGAGTTGTAAATTTTGTAAATTTTTCATTTACGAGCCAAGTAGACAATGTTGCTGAAATATTTTTAATATCAGTATCAAAATCGAACTTCAAAAATATCAATGGTTTCTATAAACATTAGGCACTGCAGTTTTAACTTTCTATAGTGCTCTGATCACTCTGTAAAATAATAGACTATACCTGATGCGTATAAAATGCAGGTTCAAGAACTTACCCTCGGTTTCTCGTACGTTTATCAAACTCATGTTAACTGAACAGACCAAATACTATACGCTCATTGGTTGACGGTAGCCGATAATCAACAGGCAACCAATGAGCGTTCAGTATTTTTAAGTTAACACGCGTTTAACTTTAACAAACGTACGAGAAACCGGGCGTGAATCTAGGTTAATTATGACATTTTAGATGGACTTTAATTATTAAAATTATGTGTTCTAATAAATACAATAAAGTTAAAAAAAAGGAAGATAATTATTATTTTCAAGTCAATTTACTGTTTCACTATTTTCATTACAAAACAATTTTACTTATGTTTCAGTCATGTATCGCTACATAACTATTTTAGCTCTCATATCGGTATTAGCAGATAGAGCAGTTAGCGATACAAACTATAGGCTCAACACAACTATTAAACCGAGAGCCTACACCATTACCATCACTCCATACTTCGACACTGGCGATGATAAAGCCTTCACTTTCGATGGAGAAGTTACTATTACATTCGTCACTGAAGCAGCTACGAACCAAATCAAACTTCACTCGGAGGACTTAATCTACGAAGCTTCTAATATAACTGTGGCTAACGGTGCTAACAACGTAAACCTGGACACAGTTAACCCGTTAGAATTTAATACAAACTACACTTTTGCCTTCATAAACCTACAAGCAGATCTTCAAGTAGGGTTGGAGTACACTTTAAACATAGTTTATAGAGGACCGATAAGAAAAGATTTGACTGGATTCTATAGGAATTATTACATAGAAAAGGGAGTTACAAAGTAAGTCACCATTTCTTTATGCCGACCTTTTTCTAGATGTTTAAAAATTGAACATAGAAATTTGACATTATAACGTACAGATTGTGTTATACCTTGAATATCTCAAACTGTTTTTACATCAAGATAATAATATCTTGTAAATCCTTTAGTTTATCAGTAGTCTTAGTAGACAAAATAACATTTTGAAATAGATGAACATCAATGTTGATTTGACACTTGAAGATGCCGTAAACTTCATTGTTGAGATTACGAAACCATACAATTGTTGAATCTAATCATTGACTGTACAAACACTTTTCTTAAAGAGCTCAAGTTGTTTGCTGCAAAAGTCATTAACTGGTTCGTATCCTTGAATACTTGTTAAGTGCAGCGGTTATGAGAAGGCTACACTTGTTATCCTATTATGTAAATTTGAATAGTAACATTTTCTTATTTTCAATGAAACTGAACTATGCCAACTTTCCACTTTATGTAGTGTTAAATTTTTTTAATTTAGTTAGTAATCTCAAAACAACTGAAACAAAGTTAGTTCTACTTTTATGTTTTAGAATTCATGCAGGATCAATCTAAGTAATATCATGTCTGATGGGTTACCCAATTTCAGATGGCTAGGGGCCACGCAAATGGAGTCTACAAACGCGAGGAAAGTGTTCCCCAGCTTTGATGAGCCGGGACTAAAGGCTACATTTACATTGAATATTGACCGACCAGTAAACTATAAGCCTTCGTTGGCTAATACAAAGATGCAACAGGCTATAACGTTGTAAGTTGATTTGATTTTAAGCAATTAAACGTATTTGCCGTGGTTCCTGGTGAGAGAATAGTACTATCCCATCTCTTTCCATGGGTACCGTAAGAGCCATTTCACAGCATTTCTCCTCAGTACCTACTTTAAAATCTTCTGCAATCACTTTTTTTAACGGGCAAATTGCCTTTATTACTCAAGCTAACTACTACAATAATAAAAACTAACCTAAACTAACCTAAACTAAGCTAAACTAAACTAGCTACACTACCTGCTACAAAAAACACTTATGGACTGTATAATAGCCGCAATGGCCTATAGACAGTCCAAGTGCTCCAGCCCACACTAACACGACTGCCCAGCGAGGTGATTGTAGCAAAACTCTCATAATTGACAGCCTCTGTGGTGTGGTGGTTGAGCAGGTCGGCGGACCCAGAGGCGGCAGGTTCGATTCCCGCGACAGGACAAGTGTTTATGCACATGAAGAAAAAGCGCAAATACTTGTTCTGGTTCTGGGTGTAGTGGGACCATGGCCCTCGTAGTTCCTGGGTCCCTAGATACAGAGAATCTTAGTTAGGGTCCAGGAACGGTGTCAGCGATAAATTCCAAATTCAGGATTTTTCACAGTCTATATTTTCCAAATTCTTAATAATACGCAAACTTAATAGTCCGAATACTTAAATTTACAAATTCTGAATTTTCCGCATTCTTTATTTTCATAATTAGAATTTGGACAAATTCTTAGTTTTCCTAACAAGTACAGTTTCATACACAAAGCAAAATTAATGGAACATAAACATAATATTCCTGTAATAATCTATTATAGGTACCTAACCTATTAGTTAAAAAAAAATACCTTCATTTATAATAACAAAAGAAGCGTCTTAAATGGCAGTTTACGGGTATGAGTATGGGGTGGTTATGTTCAGCAGTAGACGTATCGAGGGTGTAGAAGGGAAATTAGATAACTAACAAAACCATTATCGCGAGAAAACAACGATTAAGTGTTTTTTTTTCGACAAAATTAGCAATAATTTTTTTAAGAGCAAAATTACTGTAGGCGTTTTTATATGTTATGTAATGGCACAGTATACAACTTGAGTTCATCATGGATGCCGCAGCTTTTTTAAAATCTGGAAAACCTAATCATAATAATGCCTCACTGAGGTAAAAATGGATTAGGTTATGAGGTAAAACTGAATTACGAGCTTTATACATTTTATGTGACGACAAAATGGTGGTACTGTGAAATTATACATTATTTGGTCAGTTATTCACTTCTTCCTCTCAAGTTTTACAGCTATTATTGAAGGTTCATTTCTGTTACAAGAATACCTTTTTTGGAATAATTTTGGCACGGAATAATATATTCGAGCTAGGGTAAAACCAAAAGATGCGTCGTGATTTGGGCTTTATCGTCATGCCAAAAAGTCGATTTCGCAAAAAGTGTTAGTTATCTAATTTCCCCACTACGCCCTCGATATTCTAGCTGATGATGTGTTATGTAAATCGGATAAAGTGAAAAATGAGTTAATTTAATTGTTATTATTTCAGAGGCAACGGCTACGTAAGAGAAATCTTCTATCCAACACCTGTCATGTCTACCTACTTAGTTGCATTCCTAGTCTCCGAATTCGAAGGCGTAGAAACGGTTTTCAACGGAACTTCTAATGAGTTTGGAGTGTTCACAAGACCGGAAGCTTTGAACCAAACTGACTACGCATTTGACTTTGGAATGAGGGTAGTTAAAGCATTGGGAGATTATTTCAATATTGATTATTACTCTACGAATAGTGTTTTGAAGTTAGATCATGTAGCGTTACCTGACTTCAGAGCTGGCGCTATGGAGAATTGGGGGCTGGTTAAGTACAGGTACAGTAATTTTATCGAAACTTTTAGCTCATGACTTTTCCATATTCTATTGATTTTTAACACAACCGTCTGGCACCTATCACTCTTTGGGTTAGTAATTCAATAGCTGAAGCTTCTGCAGTCTTGACGCTATATTTTTAATACTTTCTATTGAACGAATGCAAAAGCTTGCCGTGTAAATTTGCTGTTTATAAATAAGAAACTTGCGTCATCACATTCAGTCTCAAAGCTGTGATATGTTTTTACGTAACTGAAACATATTTGTTATTATGATTTCTTTAAACTTTGCAACTATGTGTTTTAGGGAATCTCTTCTTCTCTATGTTCCTGAGGATTCAACTCCGTTTTATAAATACAGAGTTGCCCAGATAGTTGCTCACGAGACCACTCACATGTGGTTTGGGAACCTCGTCACATGCCACTGGTGGAGCAACACCTGGCTGAATGAGGGTTTCGCTAACTACTTCCAGGATTATATTACTTCCCTGGTAAGATTTTATAGTAAAACTGCTCTGTGCAAATAAAAATACGGTCCACGTGATGGGAAGCGGTTACCATACCCCATAGCCACTACTAATACGTTGCTTGAAAGAGAGTTGAAGTTTGTTAGATCAAAACTTCGATTGATTTTAGAAACGCAATAAGGGACAGCTATTAAGCAACAGCTGGTGTTAAACACTGGATACTGATGATTCTCAGGCAGAGTTCTAACTCTTACTGAGTGAGAAAGTTGGTATGTTGCAATCTTATTAATGCATGTATGAAAAGTCGTACTGGTAGACAAAATCTCTTTATCACTTAGGCTGCAAGAGGCTATCGACTAATACTATTGTCATTTTTTTAGATTGAACCAGAAGTCGGATCTGGCAATGCATGTATGAAAAGTCGTACTGGTAGACAATCTCTTTATCACTTAGGCTGCAAGAAGCTATCGACTAATAACTATTGACATTTTTTTAGATTGAACTAGTAGTCGGATCTGGCAATGCATGTATGAAAAGTCGTACTGGTAGACAAAATCTCTTTATAACTTAGGCTGAAAGAGGTATCGACTAATACTATTGACATTTTTTTAGATTGAACCAGAAGTCGGATCTGGCAATATACTCGTGACTGGATCTGTGTACGCTGCATATAATGCAGACAGCTCACCATCATCAGCAGCTATTACAAAAGAAGTTAACTCACCTGAAGAGATCAGTGGTCACTTTGGTACTATCACTTACCAGAAAGCTGGTTCAGTAATCCGAATGATGCATCATTTGATTGGCGATGACGCGTTTAGACTGGGGTTGAACAACTATCTAAATACTAAGTGAGTATGATAACTTATCTAAAGAGATCCTGGTCTCCTGGGGTTTTTTGTAAATAATAAGTTCAGTGAATATATTATATTCAATATACATAAGTAGTCATATATCTGGTAGACAAGAAGAAATAAATGAACAACAAAGAACATCAGTGGTTAGCTTGATACAGAATGAATATGAATAGATTTGCTGAGTAAAAAAATTCTTTTATAACTCACGTAATTATATAGCGGTAGTTACTCGTGATGCTTTGTTCTTTGTAGATTTAGTCTGACAGTTTGATATAGGTACATACCTACTATATATATTATTATGTATTGGCATGTATAATGTATCATGTATTAGGTTCTTCTTCTTCTCGTGTAGGCAAGTGGTCAGCCCTGGTGACAGAATTTTTAGGCCGTCCAAAGGCTTCCGACTTGGCTTAACTATTGTCTTACGATAACAGCCGGGACCGGCGGCTTAACGTGCCCTCCGAAGCACGGTAGCGCTCAGTTGCAAATATCACTTTTTGCTGTAGCAGTCACCCATCAGAGTAGTGACCGCAGCAAACGTTGCTTAATTTTACCGATCAGTTAGAAATGGCTAGTCGTGCTTCGCTACGAGCGCTACGTATTAGGTAATCAAATCATATTTGTTTTGCAAAATATTCTTAATTTAGTAACTTTAAATCCTGACTTTAATAAGGATAGGTTACGAATATATTTATAGATGCCTTCCTCTCGCTAGTAAATGGGACATAGACATTATTATTGCGAACATCCGAGATAAGCAATCACGTTTTGTGAACATTAGGTACAGACTCATAAGTAATACTTTGAAACATACGTGTCGGCCTTCACGTATGATGGAAAGTTTAATTAAAGGTAGGTATAGTAGTACCACATGCACATAACTCATACTCATAATATAACACATTATGAAATACATAAACAACTCAACTTGTCAGCTATCCATGCATGTGCAGGTGGAAACCCGATATGTTAGTCCATAAAAACAAAGGTTTCGTTCGCTTTTGAAAAGGTTTTGCAGAGAAGATAACAAAAAGAGCTACATAATAAATCGTCTCTTTCTAGTCTCTAATCGTCATGGTTGGATATTGGTTTTTTAACGGGGGTATTCATATTAAATTTTCTTGAAGTTTTGAATCCGTGCCTCGTCCGTGCCTCGGACGGGGTAGGTTTAGTAGGTTTACTAGGTGGTAGGACTTTCCTGCAAAGTTCGTCTAGGTAGGTACCACCGCTTTGCCAGTTATTCTGCCGCCAAGCAGTAGTGTGCAAGCACTACTGTGTTCCGGTTTGAAGGGCATTGTAGCTAGTGAAATTACTGGGCAAATGAGACTTTATGATCTGATCACTCAGTCTAGTAATCTGATTACTAGACTGTGTGATGTCTCAGGATGACGTGCGCAGTGCAGTGTCACGCGAAACTTTATTTTTTTAAAGTTCCGAGTGACACTGCCACTGTTATGGGCGGCCATGTCGCTTAACATCTGGTGAACGACTAGCTCGTCAAGTCATTCAATCGCATAAAAAAAAAAAGGTATGGCTCGCGCACGGCTCGCGCCCGCCACGGTCTAGCATAATTCATCCTTTAATTCTGTTGGTCTTTGTATCACAGCGTCACCGGTCGGAGCTCAGATATTGGTTATGCTGACCCATGTTTTAGTTTTAAAAATTTGTATTTCGAGTGCTCAGGGGGCGTACCGTGAGCTCTTAGCGCGATTCAAAAGTGAGCCTATATTGGATCGCTGTGTTTTTTTTGTATGGGGATTTTGACAAGCGATCCAGTATAGGCTCTGTTTTGAATCGCGCTAAGAGCTCACGGTACGCCCCCAGGTCCCTTACAATCTTAACTGCTAGCACATGTTTATCCTGCGTCGTTTCTCATGAAACCACTATCTAGGTATCTATTTTGAAATCAATAATATAACTGTCAGTTAGAAACGGGCTCATAACAATAGATACAAAGATGCTTATTGCTTATGTGCCATCATTAAAATATTATGAAGGCGTCTAGGCGCCTTCTCTATTTTTCTTAGCAAATCACAGAAACGCTACACTACCTAACGATTTTAGTTTTTGTCTGTTTAGTTATCGACAAAATTATAGTAGTTTTACACCAAGGATTTCTCACTTTGTAAATGCTCTTCAGATTGGTCTAACTCTATCAAATTTTTAGCCAGTTTAGTTCAGGTTATCCAGAGAAAATGTACGAAGCTCTTGAGTATGGATCCCAGAACTACAGTGCTTTAGATGCCTATCCCGATACTGATGTATCTGGAGTAATGAGCTCATGGATATCTAAAGCTGGGCATCCTATACTACATGTTGAGGTCAACTATGAGGACGACACGGTGCTTCTGAGTCAGGTACATAAAAAACATGTTATCTTTACTTTGACACTGATATAATTAATGATGGATTTAGTGATGGTGTCATAATAAGAAAAATAATCCATTATTTTTTATTAAGGTGCTGAAAAGCGTTTTGTAGAATTCAGTTAGGTAGGTACATGTTTATTAATTGATTCACTGTAACGGCCATTACCTATATTATGGTACCCATCCATATGAGTTTTTACCGTAATGTGTAGAACCCACTGTTATGCACACACATCACACATAAACAGCCTGAAGACGTCCACTGCTGAACATAGGCCTCTCCATAAAACGCCACTATGGACGCTTATCATAGGGGTGTACCTATGCCATAGTCACCACGCTTGGCAGGCGACTTGGTGATCGCAGACGATTTTAATGTATCTAGGAGACATTCTCTGGATATTCCCTTAGCCGGCTCTTACGGCACCCACGGGAAGAGATGGGGTTACACTGTATATGCATTAATACTTAATAGGATTTTCGCAGCTTTTTATACCTAAAGTTGTAATTCTTGTTAGGGACCTGACTTTTTTTTAACTTTTAGAAACGTTTCTACATCGATTCTACCTACTCCACCAACGAGACCTACAACATTCCAGTCACATTCACCACTCAAAAATCTCCAGATTTTGAAAACACTAAACCTGCTTTTATCATGAAAAACGCTACTCATGAATTCAAAATTGCAAATATTAGTCAAGATCATAGCTGGGTTATATTTAACATTCAAGAAACAGGTAAGAAAATAATAATTTAATTCTGTATTAGCTATAAATATTACAGAGAATTCTGTTTCATGAATTCTCAATTTACCGGGTAGGTACTTAAAGTTTGTTGAGACTGAGACCTGATACGATATAAGCAACTTTTGTGCTTAACTCTATCTATATTAATATTTGTGGCGTCTAGGGATATGTACATACGCTGTTCCTCTTTTACAGGATTTTACAGAGTAAATTATGATGACCATTCATGGCAAATAATTTCAAGTGCTTTGAAGGGTGCTGACAGGCACATGATCCATCATCTAAATAGGGCCAAGGTAAATATCCATTAGACACTGATTTTGTATATAGGTACTTCTATCCACTTACAATATTATGATATCAATGACAAACTATTGTTCCAATTAAAATGTTATTCAATTGTTTTTTAAATATTATATTATACATCCACTGCTTTATCTTATGAAATATTTAATTCAATATGATCAGTTAAATTTATTAATAAATGCTACTAGCTACACTAATACCTACTATAAAACATTGGGACTGTATTCTAGCCACATTGACCTATGCGGTCCAAAGTTCCAGCTATGCTCCAGGCCACTACCATAGGTGTCGAACCCACAGACCTACATATTTTTTACATCTAAGTCTTTGGTCGAACCCAACCCAACATGTTAATCATCTAAACTACATCATTTACCAATTTTTCAGGTTGTGAACGATTTATTCGCGTTCCTTTACGCTGATGAAGTGAAATTCGATCGTTTGAAAGACGTTCTCGAATTTTTGTGGGATGAGGAAGACTACTCTGTCTGGGATGCTGCTATACGCGGCTTCAACAAACTGTGGCATAGTTATCTTGGCGATGAGGCATTGGTTGATATTCAGGTTGGTTTAAACTATTTTGAGTACTTACAGATAGAACCTTATGATTTTGATCGATGTCGATTAAAATCGAGCATAAATCAAGATTTATGTAGGTTAGTAAATAGGCTTAAATAAAATTACAAGTACAAGCAAATACGTCTAAGAAATTACATTTTAAGTTCTTGAAATTGGTAAAGATCTTTGATTTGAAAGGACTCATACGAAAACGGAAGAAAATATAAAGAGTATTGAGGAGTAGTGACAAAGTAGGAAAACTGATGGAGACCCATCTTTAAATTTTCCAACTTTCTCATTCGCCTGACTATAAGTGAAGTATTATTAATAGTGAATTTTAACGGAATTTGATTGTAAATTGAGTTAGGAAAGCGAGACATTTAAAACAATAAATACCTACAATAATGTCAAATATTCCTTAATTTTACGACTTTTAGATAATATATTCTAAGCCAATAATCAATTCAAATATTTCAGGCGTATGCCTTAACTTTGCTGGATAAAGTCACCGAGAAGTTGGGATACGAAGTTAGAGAATCGGATGATTTTGAAACGCTAAGGAACCGCATGCAAGTTCTTGAGTTTGCTTGCAAGATTGGCCACGAAATTTGCATTGATCATACTGTCAAACTCTTTAGAGGGCTAAGGGAAAACGGAACTGAGTAAGTACCTACTTAAGTGATTTAGGTATTTGTATAGAGGTATGATTTTATTTTTATTTTCATTTATTTCGATAATCCTACAGCGTTACATTTTATATATATTGTAAGGTTAGAAGTTTTAGGTTATAATAAAGCCAAACAGAAGCTCACTAATATTTCACGAAATTCCGTTTACAAACCAGATTTTAGATCTCGCAAACTATAGGCTCACCTATGGAATAGTCAGTGCTATCTGGAATGCACCAGGTATACGTTGCTAAACTCTGTTTACTAATTATTTTAACAAAAATGCTAAGCAGCTAAAACTGTCTACTACCAATTTTTTTTTCATCATCATAACAAAACAGTAACAGGATTCTCATCATCATCATCATCAATAGGCCGAAGACGTCCACTGCTGAACAAAGGGCTCCCTCATAAAACGTTACTTTGGGCGCTTATCATAGGGAGGTTTGCCATAATCTCCACGCTTAGCAGGTGGCTTGGTGATCGCAGAAGATTCTACTGAACCTTTATTCCAAAAAAGAGTTTGGAATAATGTTTCAGTAGAATATCAAAAAAGTAAAAGAACTCTACAAGTTAGTGTTTGTGATTGATAAATGTTGCTCATTCGTTGCATTGGTACATCGGGAATAATTTCAGTAATTGCAAGGAATGAATGAATGAATCCATCGTGATAGTCCATTGCGTTCACTATAAATCACGTTTAAATTCGTTACTTTAAAAAAAAATCTACTGTTGTTCATCATTGACTAGTTGCACCCCACGGTTTCACCCGCGGATAAAAAGTTTCCTATGTGTTAATCCAGCGTATAAGCTATCTGAATTCAATGTTTTATCAAAATTAGTTAAGCACACTGTGATAGGACGTAACAAACATTGAGAGACACAAACTTTCGCATTTTTTTATTAGTATTAGGATATTAGGATAGGATTAGAATATATTCAATGCAATGCCAACGCTTGCCATACACCATTATTAGTGTCAAGAGTTTAAGTACATTATTACTATACTTATGTATATTTAACTTCATGGCAATATACCTAAATCTGATTTTAACATATCATTGGGAGCTCTTTCAATTTTGTAATCAAATTCGTTTTTTGTAGCAACCGTTTTACTATCAAGATTAAAAATATACGTTAGATAAACTCGGTCAACCACTATAATAGTTTCATTACTTCCCTCCACTACAAAAACATTGGCTTGAAGCTTATTTGTTGAAAGCTCACTAACCCTTTTAACTTTATGAGCTGTAAACGCGAACGTGCCTACAAAGTAATGATTTGTTTTTGTATGTGCACGGCGAAAATTTTTTTTATGTAGTTAGACAGAATCTTATTGCACGTTATCATCGAAACGCAATGTTTTAACATTTACTGTTGCTAATTGAACTTCGAAGGAACTAGGTAGCTTTGCTCAGCAATATAGCCCAGGCAAAGAAATTTGAAAAATAGCGTAACATGCTTTCCAACACAAACTATCACTAACAAAGTCAGTCGATAATGCATTGCATTCTAAAATATTATAATAGATGTTATGAAACAACAATGACGATGAAATGTAAGTACTACAATGTATCCAAAAAAAAATCAACCAGCCCCCTAATTACCTAACTCGCAACAGGTTTGCGACAGGCGTAAATCTCGCGGTGATTGCTGTCATACATCATTAGTGGTGTCGAGAATGTATGCTTTGCTACTGCTGTCGCATTGCTACTGCTGTCGCATTGCTGTTGTAAATTTTACGTAATTACCCCACCGGTAACCGTTGCTTCGCTGTAACGTGAAAGAAACAACAAATCGATGGACTATCGGTACTTTCACATTGAGTACCTATGTTAGTATAGTGATAGAAGAGATGTGATGGATTATTTGAGAAGTACCTACACAAAAATAGGTGTTTCCAAATTTGTTTGAATTTGTTTGACGTTATATATTTTCGCACAGTTCGAGTTTTTAACCCAAATTATGTTCTATTTAGGACTTAGTAAAATTTGGCATATGGGATTTGGTCCTTGAATAAATTATACAAGAGAACGCCTCATGAAGTCATGAACATGAAAGCACTGACATAAACATTTTATATGTATCTCTCTGCAGTAAAACAGCCAATTTTAAAAGTGGGCAAGATTTTAAATTGCGCCAATGTACATTGTCATGAAGAGAATCCAGCTGTAAAACGATGTAAAACCCACAATATTTACCACCCACTACTTTCTTATCAGGATCACTCCAAGTTTGCGTTCAGTCTCGTACTGTAATGGACTCCGGTCAGGCAATTATGATGACTACGACTTCCTCTGGAACCGAATGGCGACCACCAACATTGCTAGCGAGGCTCGCATAATCGGTGATGTACTTGGCTGCACCACTGATGAGGGGAAACTGAGAAGGTGGGTGTTTCATCAGTCCCATGATGACGATACTTTCAAACAAGGCTTAATATGTGTAACATGAGTTAGTTTAGTATTGTTAGTCGAATTAAGCCGTAAGTCAATATGAGAGAGCGCACGTCAAGAAAAATGAAAGTAATTATCGCGTCCAATTCATGATAGAATGTCTTTTGTCTTACATTAAAGTTTAGTATGAACACTCAGTGTGGCTTATATTACCAATTATGTAAATTACTGTGCAAAACTAAAATTTAAAACAATGCTAAACCTTAATCTTAAAAGCCACTACCAACTAGGCAACGTGCCCAAATTGCTGGTAGCATTGCCCCATTGAATGGCAATGCTCAGCCTTTGGGTTCGATAGACCAGCATTGTGGTCACGTGTTGCCTCGACCAAACGTTCCGAAAGGTCGTTGTAAATTTAACGTATTGTATTTATTTGCAGCTACTTGGTGTCAATGCTGGTAGAGAACAGCCCGGTAAGAACACAAGACTTGACAGTGCCTTTAACGAGCGTACTCTCCAACTACCAGAACTTACATATCGTGATGGACGAACTGAGGAACAATTATACGTTATGGGCGAGCATGTAAGTTGTTAATCTATAGGTACATACAAATAAAACTTTAACCAGGCCATTTTTGTACATTGAATAATTCTTGAAATATTCTATAGAATTAGCAATGTGAAATTGCAATGGGCAAGCCACATCGCTCGTAGAACAGACAACCAATGGGGAAGAGAGGTTCTCGAGTGGCGACCACGAACGGAAAGACGCAGCGTAGGTCGGCCCCCCACTCGGTGGACCGACGATCTGGTGAAAACCAGGAGGCGAGCAGCTGCTCAAAATGGCGCTCTCTGGGGGAGGCCTATGTTCAGCAGTGGATGTCTTCAGGCTGTTGATGATGATTCTATAGAAATAAACCAATTTATTTTTTGACTGTCTATCTGTCTCTTTGAACACGATTTACGCTGAAACTACTTGACGGATTGAAACTTTGTATGACTTAAAATAACTTTCTTAAATAAAATTAAGTACAGTATTTGCTTTCAAAAACTGCCAAGTGCGGGTTGCACAAAGCAATACAGAAGTAATTTTTATCTTAGATTGTATCGTCGTTCTCTTTGCCTTTTCCCATTTGTTATTGGGGTCGGCTGCCAATCTAACCTCTAGCGGTAAGCTACCAGAATTACACGAGCGATTGCCATCTGACCTCGCAACCCATAAGGAACCAGTAACAGGGATGGTTAGATCAGGCGTCAGATTCTATTAGGCATCTGACTACCCGTAACGATTGCCATAGCTGTTCTTATGACAACCGGGACCGACGGCTTAACGTGCTCTCCGAGGCACGGAGCGATGGCATCGAAAACTGCACATAACTTATTAGATAAGACATTGGTGCAGGCAGGGCCGAGGATCGAACCCGGTGCCGTAAGACTGCGAAGCGCACATGCTACTGCTCGGCTACCATCTAAGATTGTATCATAATAGAAAACAACTAACAATGGTACAATCATTATTTCAATATCTTGAAGTTACTTAATTTAATCTGTGCGGTGATTTCGTCTTGTAAAATAATACGGCCATACACTATATAAAAATTATGTCATGTGTCACGTGCTTGTAGTGAAAAGCATTATAATTATTTATAATATTAGGGCGGTAAGTTGGTTTTTACCAATTTCCGCACGTGTATTATACAACGTTTTTCAACACATTTGCGAGAAAACAGTACAATAGGTAATGAAACAAACTTTCGTTTATTAGTGGGAAAATCGCAACAAACAATCTTTTGAAAATTGGCTAAAATGGCGCGCATTTACAATGCAAATGCAAAATTAGAACTACATCTTTAGTTTCGTTTTCTCTTTAGTATTTATGTGAGACAAACGTATTGAGCAAAAACGCTTCCAAGGAGTTTCGATCATTCAGCTTATTTACTCTCGTTATGTGAAACTCCATGGTGAAAAATTTATATATGTGTTTTATTGAAATTAAAAGAAAACCGTGAAGGTTACGCACGGCGCTATACAATGAAGGATGCGGTAAAATAGGTGCTTAGGTGTGAGTACCTATTTTACCGCACGCTCAGTTGGATGGTGCGTAATGTTTAACTTTCGAACAATGTATACAGGCATTTTTTGAGCAAATCTGTTGAAATGATATTTACTGACTATAATGTAAGTACGTAAACCTGATGTATGATTTATATTTTCAGTTTCACAACGATGGATTCGGTGCTTTCTACAGTAGCAGCATCACTGCACACCGAAGCTGATTTTACAGAGGTATGTATAGAGGTATGTTCAATACCAAAATCATCCATGATTTTTGGATTACCTATGTATGCTTATGCCTAACCAATAAAATACAAAGATATATTAGTAAAGAGAATTAAAAGCATGCCACTATTTTTTTTACTATACATTCACCTCTTGAAGTGACAACCTTTTTTTTTTGAACGGGCTAATGCTGGTCTCTACCGACCTTTACAGCGTCACCGGGTGGTAAGTGACAACCTACCTAAAGCTGCACACAGAACTTGGATTCCAAGGGCCAAAGACCAGACTTAGTGACGTTCTTGAGAGGCCTATGCCTTAAATTAGACTAGTGATCATATTATTACATAGGCTTGTGATAATGAAATGAATAAAATATGGATTGCTAACTGTGCTCCGTGGTTTATCTACGTGGGCCGTAATCACATTCTCCCGCAAGAACCGCACTATTTCCTGGGATAAAAGTATTCTATTTGTTACCCGAAGACTTAAAGAACATACGTACACCAACTTTCATTAAAATTTATTCAGCAGTTTTAACGCTGAGTAGTATCAAGTTGAAATGGAAATGGGCAGGCCACATCGCTCGCAGAACTGACAACCGATAGGGAAGAAAAGTTTAATATAGTGACATATTCCATAAATCTCCTTCGGCAATGTCCTGCGAAGAGGATTTTTGGATTTTTAGTTCAAAAAATTAGTTTAAGCATTGCATTTTATAGTTTAAACATAACTCGTTATATCTCTACAAGTGATAAAACGAATAAAGCAATGCAATACTTTTATATTGCTTATTACAGTTATTACCTAACATAACAATCATCACTGTCATTCATGTTTGAGGTCATAGTGATATTACGAAGACATATAACTTTGCTAGGTGATTCCATGTAATATTTACACTCTTGTGTACTGTTTCGTGCATGTCTAGAGCGAATCATCTGTAGGTACCTGCTGTGATCTAGGTAAATCATGTAGTTAGAAGTTAGAGCTCGTTTAGTATCAATACCTATTCTATAGTTTGTGTTGTCCTATACTTTATAAGTAATAACCTACTTGTAGCCCTAACCAGCCTTTCATTAGACGACCCCTCGTCCGTGTAAATGTTGACTTATGTCGAAGCTTTTGCCAAACAAATCGTAGTTTTGTAAGCTGAACCGTTCTCTATCAAGTATTGTGGTGAAATAAAATGTGAATACCTGCATTTTGTATTTTATGACCAATTATTTGGAACATTACTCAAGTTGACACACACACTCTGGTGACGTAAAATACTTTATTAAGAAATTAAGAGTTTTTGAGATATTCCCACTACATCGTCACTGTTGATAGCACCTATTTGAATAAGACCATTTCTCACAATATTATAGAACCTAAACAAAAGATGCTAGTAAATATAATTTTAATTTGCAATTTTCGTTTTGTATGTAAATAGGTACGTTTTTGTGTTCAATTCTCGTTGCGTCAAAATCAATATAACTTATTACAGTTAAGAAATGACTGTATGAAACATAATATGATTCATAAACAAAAAGTAATTCCTTGGCAGAACTATTTGGCGATTAATGAGTCGCACACAATTTGCAAACAGTTCACTACTCGGAATCAGGTCCCTTCATTAGCTGCCCTCTCCGCAAACAAGGCATCACTCAAACGAAATGTTCTGTAAACACTCATTCAGGTCACCGTTCTTAATTAGAGGTGGGGTGGTTATCAATTCTTTTGATAGCCATATCATTCTTTTGCAAACGTGTCTCAGTAAACAAACAAATAATACTAAGCACTACTGTGTTCCGGTTTGAAGGGCATTGTAGCTAGTGAAATTACTGGGCAAATGAGACCTTACGATCTGATCTCACGGTCTAGTGATCATATTACTGGACTGTGTGATGTCTCAGGAGACGTGCGCAGTGCAGTGTCGCAAAGCTTTATACCTTAGAGTTCCGAGTGACACTGCAATCTGTTATGGGCAGCCGTAACGCTTAACATCAGGCGAACGACTCGCTCGTCACATCATTTGTTCACATAAAAAAAAAGGCTACGAACAGGAAAAGTTATCAAGTAGAAAAAAATGTTAAAAGAGAGAAAATGAGGTAGTAATGTGTAGTCGTACAAAGATAAAGTGGAACTGTATTAATCAAGGCAACGCCATTAAACCAGGTGGCTGTCTGCCAAATTCAGATGAAATGAGAATGAGAATAATAAAAACAATCAAAATAATCACGATGTAGTATGTAACGGATGAATTATCATGGATTAAGTCCAAGAACGTAAAAAACCTCCCAGAAAAAAACTCATCACATAAATTAATTCGAATACAATAATTTTAAAAATAGATTTGTAACTGCTACTTGACCGTGAATGAGCATCGTAAAAATATTTTTTTTACGTCGGACTTATCTAGCATTTGATTGACTCAGGCGTGACTTCGCGGAAGTTCATCTTAATAACAAAATGAAAAAAGTATATCTAGTGTAATTCCGCTAAAATATAAATAAAAAAAAAAAATAAAAAAAAATAAAAAAATAAATAAATAAATAAATAAATATATTTTTCGTGTATAATCTTATATGATCTTTTAGCGGAATTACACTAGATATACTTTTTTCATTTTGTTATTATCTAGCATTTGACCACGCTCTCACCAGATGGAAAGTGACGATGCCATCGAAGGTGTAGCATGCTAGCTAAGTAAGTACCTATTCACTCTTCTCTTGAACACGCCCGGGTCATATTTTGCCGGAAACACAGACTGGAAAGGCATTCCATTCCTTAGCAGTTCTAATCAAGAACGAAGAATGAAACCGCCGTATTTTCTACCAGACACGATTTTATTTAGTCATCGTCTTCGTCAGCCTATATTATTCTACTACTAGATATAAGCCTCTCCTAATGTACCTATGCTACTGAGTCCAATATTCAGCGCTATTCTTACAGCTGCTGCCGCTCTTTTTTTTTGTTTATAGGCACAGCATTTGACCATTGTCAAACCTGATGGAAAGTGATGACGCGGTCTACGATGGTGCATGCTTGCCTAGAAGATACCTGTTCACTCTCGTCTTGAAGACACCCAGATCATAGTTCTGCTTATATTGTCACTCCACCTAGTGGGAGAGCGTTATATACCTACTACGTTTCCCTTATTGCAGTCTCCACTCAAATCCACGGCTAACTCAGCGGATGTGGTTGACCAACCCACTGCCACTTGAGTTTCCTAATTCTGTAAGTTAGGTCAGTGACCTCAGTTCTCTCTCAATTGAGATTTTATCCACTGACCAGTTCTTTTTATTCCAGTTTGAAGAATTCCTGTCATCTTGCAGCGAATGCACTGCCAAAGCTAAGACTAGTGCAACCACCTCTCTCCGTGAAGCCAGAACTGCTGCTGCGTGGGCTAACAGCCATAAAGACGACATACTAACCAGTCTTCGGAGTAACACAGCTATTATAGCCCCTTCCATGGTTCTGGTTATAACACTAACTATTGTCTTGGAGACACTCCAATGCTTTGCATAGGATTGGACTTTTATTTAAGTTTCAACTGTCATGATGTGATTCTTTTGTTCGATATTTAAGTATAATTTACCTGTTATTAATTTATATTTACACTAATTGTTTAAAAATATGAAACCATTATTTTTTAAGATTTTCTAATTTATGCATTAATGAGCTATTTATAGTATAAGTATATAGGATAGAAGAAGAGGTTCCTCTCCACTACGAATTTAGGTATAATTTAGGGTTTACACCCCATAGAATATGTAAAAGCTATAAGTATTTAGAGAGCGTAAGACGTAATAAGTAACGAATAAATAAATATTATTTGTTTGTTGACCCGCCCCGGCTGCGCACGAGTTAATTCATTTTACGTTCTAACCCTGTTCATGAGAAGAGGGAAGCGAAGAGAAAAATGATAGGGGAAAAGGATGAATGGATGGCCCGGGCAAAGGAAGGCACCTCTTTCTCTTCTTTCTTCCCTTCGTCAAGATGAATATAAATAAATAATCAAATAATAACCAAACAAAAAAATTCTTGCATAAAAATTACGTACTTGTTTTCTTCGTGCAACCCGCACTTGGCTGTTTTAGAAAACAAAAGTATCTTAAATGATATTCTGAAAAGTTAGCTATAACTATACCCTTCAGCGAAATCTGTTCAGTAGTTCCAGCGTGCTGCGTGTTCAAAGGGACAGACAGACATACAGACAAAAAATTTAAAAAAATTGTTTCTATTTCTGTATTGATTAACAAGTGTAATGCAATCAAAATTTTCAAACAATATTCAATGTACAGATTTAGGTTACAGCTTTATTATCTATATAGAAGATTGTAGGATTTATTACTCTTTTGTATTATGTAGGTAACCTACATAAATCATAATCTAAGGTTTTAAGCAATAGTTCGATAAAAGAACATCACCTGTATCTACAAACCGCGTAGAAACTTGAAGGACAAATTGCTTATCGATGATCCTCGCCGCTAAATTGTCTGCACCAGTACTTATCGTTTGCAAGATTTCGCAAAACTTGCAGGAAATTGTAATAAATATGTTTGCGAGATTCTCCGTAATGGGCATCACTAAATTGAAAGACATTATAATTCCGTGATGAGCGTGCCGGGCGGATTGCAACCATTTGTGTCTCTGGTTATTTAGTAATTGAAAATATTATGGTAATTTGCATAACTTGTTATAGGCGTCGCAAGATGTTGACCGTCCTGTCCTTCATGATATATTTCCGGTAGTTGTTCGTCTCAAGATGTCTAAGGATATACAAACTCCCGTGAGTCATAAATAATAAGGCCTTATTCAAACCGGCGCGGTATTCTTACCGCGGTGGGTAGAGGTATCCTTCGCGGGATTCCGCCCGGGTATTTTGTATGAAGTTTTGCGCTAGCCGCGGAACTTTTCAAACAAATTCAAAATACCGTGTGGAATCCCGCGTGGTATTTACCGCTACCCACCGCGGTGCGAACACCGCGCGGGTTTGAATAGGGCTTAATAAAGCATGGTCGTATATAAAGTCGTATACAATTTATCTACAAATAAAAATATGTATCAGTAATTATTATTATCATTAAAAACATTAAGGTTGTTGGTTTTAATAAAATGATAAAGATATTGAACAAGTACTTTTATTTATAAGTATTCCACGCAGAGACATTTTACTACGATGCTAAGAGACAGAGGGCGCGCGTAGAGGGCGCTAGTAGCGCTTTTTACAACACAGCTATAGTTTGCATTACATGTCTCAACATAGGTACATACATTTTTAAGTCCATGCCTCACTTCCCCTACATTTTAGACATGATGGTGAGAGTAAACGTCTTTGATTATATAGCCTGTAACTTTCGCCCGAATTGATTTTCCAGTGGCTCAAGTTATACTTAGGTGTACATTTTAAAATAAATATTATCTATATATGCTAACCGTGTTTTTATGCCCTACGTCATGTTTTTGTAGATCTTTCCTAAGTACAATCAATGTGGTAAAACCCTGTATTATTATTTAAAAACGCACAATACTACATCTGTCATAAGTATTTATCCATTTTAAACTCTATTCAAAAGAGACCGAAAGAAAATGCTCATTCTAAGATCCATTACCTATTGAGGTTAGACGAAACATTATAAATATAATATGTAAGTACTTATTGAACATCTTCACAAAACAATTATCATCAAAGTTTTTTTTTTTTTTCTTATAGTTTGGCTTCACACATAGTGTATTTAGCCAGTGTCAAGTATTGTAGTTTTTCGTCGTATTATGAAATATTTCATGTAAAGTCAAGTCTTAGTCACAGTCAGTCAGTGTAGTCATAGTCCAGTCTAAGTCAGGTAGTCATAATCCAGTCTAAGTCATGCCCTAGTAAAGTAGTGGCAACTTTACTAGAGGCTTCTATGGAATTTTGGAAGCAACACGAAAAACCACGTTTCACTACATTATATC
The DNA here is from genome assembly GCA_910589525.2 of Ennomos quercinarius. Lineage (NCBI taxonomy): Eukaryota > Metazoa > Arthropoda > Insecta > Lepidoptera > Geometridae > Ennomos > Ennomos quercinarius. Next base: position 15,212,891 of record OU342497.1, read on the forward strand.
ACTTGCCCACACTTATACTCATAATTCAGCACTTAATGCGTAAAATGCCACTAATTTTAAACATTAACACTAGAAAAAGCATAAGTTTTGTGAAATAATACAATGCAACGACGTGAACTTTTTCACGTTCCCGCCAAAACTCATCATCAAAGTTGTTACATAAAAAGAAAACTAGGTGGTAGGACTTTTCTGCAAAGTTCTTCTAGGTAGGTACCGCCGCGTTGCCAGTTATTCTGCCGCCAAGTAGTGTGCAAACACTACTGTATTCCGGTTTGAAGGGCATTTAAGCTAGTGAAGTTACTGGGCAAAGGCAGACTTTTGAACTGATCTCACAGTCTAGAACCCTTTTTATACTGTGTGATGTCTCAGGATGACGTGCGCAGTGCGCCGTGTCACGCGAAACTTTAATTCAGAGTTCCGAGTGACACTGTAATCTGTTATGGGCAGGCGTGACGATTAACACCAGGCGAACGACTAGCTCGTCACGTTATTCACTTACATAAAAAAGAAATAGCACTGCAACTGTTATGGGCAGCCATGACACTCAACATCAGGTGAACGACTAGCTCGTCACGTCATTCATTCATCAAAAAATACATCATAGCACAATATTATACAATAGCTGACTAGAGATGACGTGATTTCGCCTCCAACTTACCAGTATTCCATTTTAGTGAAAAATGTGACGTAATGATAAATCATGACTGCCCATAACAGTTGCAGTGCCATTCGGAACTCTAAATTGTAAATTTTCGCTTGACACTTCACTGCACTCATCATCCCGAGACAAAAAAATAGAGCTAATAAAATTTCTAGACTGTGAGATCAACTCCTAAAGTCTCATTTACCCAGTGATTGCAATAGCTACAGACTGTACTGTAAACTACAGTGCTCTTAAACCGAAACAAATCGGAATTTTAAATGTTCCAAAATAAAAACTATTCAAGATAGCCATTCACAGCACCGTTAATAAACAACTCATCATCCTCTTTGCCTTTTCCCATTAGTTATTCGGATCGGCTCCCAATCTAACCTGTAGCGGCGAGTTACCACGATTACATGAGCGACAGCCATCTGACCTCGCAACCCATAAGGGACCAGTAACAGGAATGGTTAGACCAGGCGTCAGATTCTATCAGGCGTATGACTATACGTAACAATTGCCATAGATGTTCTTATAACAAGCATGACCCACGGCTTAACGCGCTCTCCGAGGCACGGAGCGTTGGCATCGAAAACTGCACATAACTTACTAGATAAGTCATTGGTGCAGGGCCGAGGATCGAACCCGGTGCCGTAAGATTGCGAAGCGCACATGCTACCGCTCGGCCACCATCGCTTGTGTAAAATAAAAATTAGCGGTGAATATAAAAGTAAACTGACCCGTTGTTCTCTTGAGAATAAATCTTATGTGAAATATCAAGTGTTGTTTCCTTATAATATTATAGTCTGAAATATATCTGCGAGTTGTTTATTAATGGTTCTGTAAATGGCTATCTTGGTTACAGTAAGTTAAATTACATTATGTGAAATGATGTATTATAAGTAATTTTTCATTTTTATTTGTAACAAAATTATGATAATCGATTTTATGAGTTACGACAGTAAACCGATTATACCACAATGTTTATAAATAATTGGAGCATCAATGACTGTAAGTCTTGACCAAGGTCACCATTCAATGCGTATGATGTCATTTGCATTTGTTTCTAGGTGTATTACACTAATAACAAGTATTGAGTAAATAAAGAGTCCTACAACATTTATGCCTCTTACTAGCTACTTATGATCCAATAAAATGAGATAGTGGATCAAATTAGTGAATCCCCAATCCTATAGTCCATCAGTCTAATACGTTCCTCTGCGTGAACTCGGACCTTCTTCCAGAGAGAGTGTAGGCCAATAATCTTATTCTTCTTCTTCTTCTTCTCGTGTAGGCAAGTGGTCAGCCCTGGTGTCAGAATTTTTGCAGCAGACTTGGCTTAACAACTATTATGTTACAACAACAGCCGGGACCAATGGCTTACCGTGCCCTCCGAAGCACGGTAGCACTCAGTTGTAAATACCATTTTTTGCTGTATCGGTCACCCATCAGAGTAGTAACCGCAGCAAACGTATCAGTTAGAAACGGCTAGTCGTGCTATGAGTGCTACAAAACTTATTTATACGTACCTATACTTATCCTAAATGAAATATAATTATGTATATGTGTATACATAATTATACGAAAATCAAACCTCAAAGGTGTCCCCGCGCCAACGCTTACCTATACAGATGTATACCTTTCCAGCTAATATAATATAGTCCACAAGCGATTGTTTCATTTTAATAATGAACCATAGCACCCTGTAATAGTGTTGTAAAACAATAATATGTAAGTTACATCGAGAGCAAAAACAAGGCATTATACCTTGTTTAAATGGTGCCGTTTTCGAGGCGGTGATCGAGGATCTACCCTATATTTCATCGCAGCTAGTTATACAAAAATTACACGCCTATTATATCATAATATGTCCACACGTACTTATTATTTATTTATTTATTATTTAACAAGATTTTCGCGACCGACTTGAATAATCCCCTTTTTTATTTAAATTTGGTTAACAATAGGTAGGTTTTATCTATACTATCCATTAAAATGGTAATAAATAATGTGAAAGTTCGTGACTCTACATTAAAAATATAAAATCACGTATGTGGGCAGTCTATAGCTATTGTCCATCGATAGGCTTAACTAAATGCAACGGATCGCTAGAGATGTACTGTTTCAAGTATTATTAGCTATCGATAGAAAACTATCGATATGATGATTTGAAGATAATGATCTAATACGGTTGTAGGTAGTATTTTGGTCTTACATTGCAGTCTTTATTAATAAAATGGCTAATATTCATGCATTTTCTCTGTAAAAGGTAAGTAAATACCTACAAATTATAATTAAATAATTTGGGTTCCTTCCAGTACCCGAGCCACTGTTGTGTCATAGGATGGTATAGGGTAAATTTTAATGAAACAGACAAAAATACCCACATATTTATTATTATGCGCATCTTTGGCGGGAGTTTTTAAAAATATCGCAAAATACTGCAACCCAAGCTGTAAATTAACCTATTTTTTTCTAATTTTTTTTGTTTGTACAAAATCCTTCTGAATTAAATTCATATTCACGTATAAAAACAAAAAAAAATCTGATTTTAAATAAAAAGTGGTGCTGCAAAGTGATTCCAAATTTAAACTTATTGATTAAACATTCTTGACACACTACGTGAGGTGTCGAGTAATTACTAGTAATTAGAATATAAATGACAGTGTACATCCTTTTGTTAATGGGAATGACTTGAAAGAGTGCCAGCTAGGGCCAAATGTAAACCAGTGGACTATAAATACGCAGGTATTATAGCTGTATAGTGGACAGAAAATGAGATCTCAAAGTTAGCAAGTTGAAATGATAGGCAACATCGCTTAAACTGATAACCGATGAGGATGAAACATTCTTCAGTATAGAGACCATGAACCGGAGGACGTAGTCGGGCTGGCCTACTAGGTCAACCGATGAGTTGTCCCTCGAGGTTTATTCTCTACCAGACGTTCAAAGTGGCGTTATATGGAGTTATATAACACCCTCAAGCTCTGATAGACAATAACCTTCTCGTTTATGCATAATCAACAGTTTTTCCTTACAATATATTATGAAAGTGTTTTCATCATTTTCCTGTAAGAATAAAATGAAGATGTTTATCTATTCAATTTTTATATGAACTAAAAACGTCACGATGATTTAGTGAAATTGGTGGGTATTTCTAAACTTGTGAAATATTGAGCAATACGGTTTCCAAAAAGATAAAACGATTATTTTATTTGAGGGTGACTTCGAGATTATTCTTAACTGTGAGAAGAAAATTAAGAAACTAGAAATTGAAATTTGGTACTTTGTTACTTCACTTATATATATTGCAAGAACATGGCAATCTTGACCTGACTCTACAGCATCACATTAAATCTGCAGGATACCCAATTTAAACTTCTCACCAGCTTAATCAGAGTTATCGTGTTGGGACTCATTGGAATGGTCTCAATGAATAGAAAAAGTTAAATTATACTTGTGTGTACCTATACATAATAAATATACATGCATCGTACACAAATATAAGTTTTAGCTTTTTAGGATCGGTAAAAAAGGAGCCTAATGAAGAATTTTGACAACGGTTTACAGAAAGCCATCATCGTCAGCCTGAAATACGTCCACTGCTGAACATATAAGCTTCCCACATAAAACGCCACTTTGGAGGCTTATTAAGGGAAGATTTGCCGTAATCACCACGCTTGGCAGTTGACTTGGGTGATCGCAAAAGATTTTAATGTATTCAGGAAAATGCTGCTGGCCATTTCCCGGATATTCATACGAGATGATCACTTAAATTCAACTGATTTTCTCAAAACGAAACAGTCAAAGTTAATTAAATATTTGCAGTCTAACCACCTTAAAATATTCTTTTACCCAACTAATACAGAATCATTCGAACTTTTTGAAAAAGTAGGTACAAAATATCAAAAAGTGCTACAAGTACCTATTTCTTAATGTCAGTTAAAAACTAAACTACTCAATGATGTAATCAAACTACAACAAGGCCATCAAATATGGCTATGCCCAATGCCCATGGCCATTTCTGATTGTTATTTTTTATCAGTAAATGACATGTAACGTAGAAACAATGATTAAGCGATTGCCAGACACAATAAATAGGAGCCCCGTCTACATTTTCATTCACAAGTAACAAAGATGAGCTTCCAAGACAAAGTGGTTATAGTGACTGGCGCTAGTTCTGGTATCGGCGCCGCGACCGCCATAGCCTTCGCCGGTGAAGGTGCTAAGGTCACCATGGTCGGGAGAAACCAAAACAAATTAAAAAATGTTGCTGAGAAATGCAAACGCGCAGGAAGTAAACCCTTGGTTGTTGTAGCCGATGTCAGTAACAATGACGATGTTAATCGAATCCTGGACGAAACTCTACGAACATTCGGAAAACTAGACGTTCTCGTGAATAACGCAGGAATAGCACAAACTGCAAGCATCCTTGCTCCAAATGCCATGGAAGTTTATAATAAGGTCATGTCGACCAACATTCATTCAGTGGTATATTTGACGCACCTTGCTGCACCACATCTCATCAAAACCAAGGGTAACATCATCAATATTTCCAGTGTAGTAGCTTTAGCAGTTCTTGTTGATGAAAGTTTCTCATATCTTACTTCCAAGGCGGCCATGGACCACTTCACCAGGTCTATTGCTTTTGAACTGGCTCCTAAAGGTGTGCGGGCTAACACTGTGAACCCAGGACCTGTCAAGACAGATATATTGGAAGCAATGGGCATACCAACAGAGCATACCGATGCTGTGATAAAAAATATAGGCGAAAATGTACCTTTGAAACGAGTTAGTGATCCAGAAGAGATTGCAGATTTGATTCTTTTTTTGGCCAGCGATAAGGCAAGGAGTATTACTGGATCATCATATGTCGCAGACAATGGAATAGTGATGAATGGTCCAATGAAGATGTAAAAAAGCGAATTGTAGCATCAAAACGAACTGCACAGTAATACGATGCTAAATTTATTTATATTTTCGGCATTCAAGACTGTGAATTAGCTGGTGTATTCGTTTTTAATACTAAACTATGTACTTTACATGTTTGATTTAATTATATTTTTCTACAGAAATGTTTATCCGTGAAATGTGGAAATGTGTATTATATTATATCTGTCTCTATGATTTTAACATAAATATTTGATTGTTATCACTTCACATTATCACTTTGTTAGTTATAATTATTAGGCCCGATTTCACCAAACTAGAATAAATTTTATTCTAGGTATAACTTTCTGAGAACAACCGAGTTACGCGAATATAGCCCTTATACCACCAATTTTCTGAAGGAATAAGACTTATTCCTTGGATTTTGTGTAATTTCATTTGTCAATTAGCTGTATCCAAGAGTAACGAATAGCCGTATACTTGGAATAAACTTTGGTGAAATCGGGCCTTAGTATGTTATTTTATCACTAAAACTAATTGAATCGAAATTTGATTAATCTTATTAATAAGTACTTAGTTAAAGTTCAATCTAGCGAAATTAGTTTTATAATCATAATAGCCGTTAAATTACACCAGTTTTCCGGGCTACATAGGATTTATAGGTAGATACTACAAAAATTAAAATAAATCTTTGAAACATATCGATACAATAACATATTCAAGCAATCTCTATCACCCACGCGACATCTTATAAAGAATTGTCATCCTCCGGTAGGTAGGTACGGTTAGCTAAGTGCATTATTAGACGTTACTCTACTATGCGTAGGTGCTTTAAATGCATTTGAATTGTCATAAAATGGTCACAATGAGTTCTCTAAAAGAGGTAGCTATAGGTATTAAGATTACGGTGAACCAAACAAGTAGTGTTGGAAAAGTTAAATAAGTTCACAGTAGAGTCAATAAAGAGAGATTAATTAATGGAAAAACCTTAAAAGTTCCAAATCCGACTGCATTTAAAGATACAGGAAAAGAGGTGAAACTGGAGCAGTGCTCTATGAAAAACTTTTAGAGCTCTTAAAATCGGTGCTTTTAGAAAATCTAATTAAACAAAGCATTATAATACCTTATAATACCTCTGAGGTGAAAATATTTCTCACAATTCAATCTAAGTGCGAACAAAATCAGTCTAAAATTGTGACGACTACTCTTATGACGTTAAGCTGCCTAATTTAGAAGTTCATACAAATAACCAAACGTCAATAATCTTATCCTTATTTGGAGAACATAATCACTCGAAATCATTGAAAGGTAACAAAACTCAAACTTGGTATAATATCCAGTGTAAGAAGATCTATGGCCTTTTATAAAACAGCTCTTTTTAGTTTGCAGGTTTTTTGAGATGTTGGGGAATGACGGTTCAAGTAATGCTGGTGTAAGCCGTCTGGCGCCGCCAATCCGATATGCCAAGCAGGCACGAATACCGAATCGGTTCGCGTCGCGAGCGGACGTAATTCCCGCTTCACTAGATTTTTCGCGGGAAATATTTTGTTTTTCATTGCTAAAATAAACGACTTGGTTTCTCGGGATTATCATTTTTGAATCAAAATGAGTACGGGGATAGCTGGTTATTAAAAAAGTTAATAAAGACGAAAAATAAATGTATTTAACTGGCTGAAAAGATGCGATAAACGAAAAAGTGAAAAATGATTGGCGCGCTTTTGTTTTTGTTCTTCGCCGTTTCGGCAAAAGGCGATCTTATTGAGGAGTGCATGAACTACACAATATATCCGTTACAGTACGAATTGACAATAACTCCGTACATTTTTAAAGACAGTTCGTACTACCACTGTGATATTACGATCGATGTCATAGCCAACGTTCCTGATATAAGAGTGATAGAGTTGGATGCAAAGGATTTAGAGATACGACAAGGATCGATTAAAGTTATCGATGGAAGAGTGGACATCGTGAATGGAGCGAGACCTTACGAGTATGACGAGAAAAATGGAAAATTATACATTTACCTGCGAGAACCTTTGAAAAAGTCTGATATTATAAACAATAAGTTCGTTTACAAGATTTATATTTCTTTTACTAAATATGTGACGGAAGACACTACTGGAGTGTTTTTGGTGAAATATTATGACGAAGAAAGTCGAGAAAACAAGTAAGTAATTTTTTTGCTCGTATATTATATTGGATTATCCTACCTACTGGCACGTGGGCTGGAAGATGTGGACTGTCTATATATCATCGCTGCTAGTACCTATATATAGTCCAAATGCTTATGGGGATATTAGTAGCATTTAGTGGTAGTTGGTATTATTATACCTAGTACTTTAAAAAAAGGCACATTGCCCGTTTTTAGAAATGCCCCATGGTTTTCCACAGTTAACCAGTTTTTCTGAGCACTTACCCGTACCTACTTATTTTATTTTCTGGGATAATAATTATATAGCTACGCACAATGCATCGTTGTGAAACCGCAGTGCGCCTTTACCTAGTGTAAATAAAATTACATAACTGTTAGGATCATTTTGTTTGGTACTTCTATGTTTGATTTTGCGGATTACATATTTCTGCCTTTTAACACTTTAAAAAACTGTTTTCTTTTGCCCATTACACTGCATTAGCTTACACAATTCAAACAACGCCAAGTGCTTTTACTGCAAGCTATTTTTATACTAGATTATTGTAGTCACTTGCAGTTCTGAATAATGTTGAAGCCACTATACTACGTTTTAAAGCGATTTTATCCTAAATTTTTAACTATTCTGATCTTGCTCAATGCTCATGTTGGGATGTGTGGTTGTTTACAATTAGGGTACGTAGTTTAATTTATAAAATTGTTTGAGGTGAAACTGAGGGTTATACCTAGTCACTTCTTCTTTTTCTTCTCGTGTAGGCGAGTGGTCAGCCCTAAAGCCCTAAAGTGTCAGAATTTTTAGGCCGCCTGAAGGCTTCTAACTTGGCTTAACGACTATTGTCTTAAGACAACACGCCAGGACCGACGGCTTAACATGCCCTCCAACGCACGGTAGCGCTCAGTTGTAAATACCACTAGTTATTTGCTGTAGTCAAGTAGTGACCGCAGCGAACGTTGCTTTACTTTACTGACATACATGAGTCACATATAACTAAAATATAAAACAAAATCTTAACCTTTAGAAAATTATCTCAGGTTTTACGTCTTGAGACCCAGCACGGGTATAGCATGAGCTTTAGAAATCGATATAATAATATGTCTTATCTTGAGAAAGCGTTTGTCCAATGAAAACGCAACAAAGGGATGTATGACGTGTTCCGCTTGAGCGTTCATTGGTTGGCAAACGCTTTCTCGAGGGATGTCGAGTCGATTTCTACAGCTCCTGCAACCCATGCAGCGCTAACAGGTCCAAGAGCTGAATAAAAATTACAAATGGTATGAAATTCTTAACAGTGAAACCTTCTTTTTGTTAAGTCTAATCATCAACAGGAGACTTCCACTGCTGAACATAGGCCTCCCCCAGAGAGCGCCGCTTAACAGCTGCCTTTTGCATCCATCGGCTCCCTGCGACTTTCACCTGATCGTTAGTCCACCAAGTAGGATGCCAGCCTACGCTGCGTCTTCCGGTTCGTGGTTGCTACTCGAGAACCTTTCTTCCCTATCGGTTGTCAGTTCTACGAGCGTTGTGGCCTGCCTATTGCCATTTAAACTTGCTGATTCTAAAAGCTATATTGGTCACTTTAGTTCTCCCGCGGATCTCCTCGTTCCGGAGCTTATCTCGCAGGGAAACACCGAGCATAGCTCTCTCCATAGCTCGCTGCGCGACTTTGAGCTTACTAATAAGGCCAACAGTAAGAGACCATGTCTCAGTTCCATAAGTCATCACTGGCAACACACACTGATTGTTGGGTTTTGTTAAGTCTATCAAAAAAAAAAAGTACCATAGAAACAATGAACTAGACATAACACGAATAATTATGTAAATTACTATTTGAGTATGCTAACTAACGTTTATTAATGTTTCGGTGTTGCTGCACGGCTATTGTCAAGGACTTTTTGAATAATTTAGGAACATCTGTATAGACCTATTCATTTTCAGTCTATACAGTAACCATATAAATATAATGAATGTTTGTAAAGAAATTCCTTTTAACAGCTGTGTCAACTATGCGTGCCAATTATTATTTATTGCCGTGCATATTCAGGTGTGGTCCCAGCGGTATGAGAATAGGACCACCGCATCTCTTCCCATGGGGCCGGCTAATATCCGGAGATTAAGGAGTAGTTCTCCTCGGTACATTAAAATCTCCTGTTATTATCAAGCTGCGTGCCAAGCGTGGTGGTCTATTATGATTATAAGCGTCCAAAGTTTTGCTTTATGGGGAGATCTGTGTTCTGTAGTAGAGCCTTCCGGCTATTGATGTAATATTCCGGCTCATAGAATTAGATTGTTCCATCATCCCATGAAAGTCGTAAGTGCCGTCTAATAGGAATTCAATCTCAACGACGAACTTAATGCTCAACGACCTAAGTAGGGTTTTAAGATGAACATGGATAAGACGAAAATCATGTGTAATGTCCATGTTCCAACTATACCGGTAATTGTTGTTGGGAACGGTACTCTCGAAGTTGTAGACAAATATGTCTACCTAGGACAAATTATCCAATTAGGTAGGTCCAACTTCGACAAAGACGTCCGCACGAGGAATCTAACTCAGCTGGGCAGCGTGCGGGAAGCTTCGTCCTATCTTTTCGTCTAAAATACCGCCTGAAAACGAAAGGTTTCAACCAGTGTGTGTTGCCAGTGATGACTTATAGTACAGGGACGTGATCTCTTACTGTTGGCCTTACTAGTAAACTCAAAATCGCGCAGCGACCTATGGCGACCACGAACCGGAAGAGTCACATAGGCCGGCCCCAACTATTTGGTGGACCAAAGAGCTGGTCAGAATCGTGGCAAGCCGATGGATGCAAGAGGCAAGCAGCCGAAGAATAAGGCACTCTACGGGGAGGCCTATGTTCAGCAATGGACTTGTTCAGGCTTTTTTTTTTTAATGAGATGAGTGTGGCAAACTAGCAGGCGGCGCACCTGCTGGTAAGTGGTCACCGCCGCCTATGGACATCTGCAACACCGAAGGCATTGCTGGTGCGTTGCCTACCATTAGAGAGGACTCTTTTAACACTTTTCTTGAAGCTCCCCATACTGTAGTTATGCGGAAAAACATCAGGAGGAAGATCATTCCACATCTTGCAGGTTCGTGGATGAAACGAGCGCAAGAATCGCGTCGTATGAGATTTCCACGTGTCTACAATATGTGGATGCGCTTTTTCACGTTGCCGAGAAGTTCGATAATAAAATCGAGAAGATGGGATGAGGTTAAAGATTTTATCAGAGCATTCCCCATGGTAATAACGGTAGAACAGACTCAGAGAACCGATATCTCGGCTGATGATGATCAGGGAATAAATAATTATAGTTATAATTATCCAGAAATTGCCGACTATGTTGAGTGGTGATGGCGTAAGGAGAGCAGTTGCCGTCAGGCAGGTGGCTGTTTATAATAGTTTAGCCAAATCTACTAATAGCTTGATGCTATTAATAGTGGTACAACAAAAAGAAACAAGAATCCAAGAAAACATTGGATGTTTTGATTGATCGATTTACAGTGGTAAAAATGGGTACCAACAATAGCCATTTGACCCAATAGTGATGTAATTTCGCGACTCATCCAGCCAGAACCAATTGCTGTGAATTGCAATTATGTCATTTATAACTTTAATTATTACCAGTATATGTGTATTCAATGTTTTCAAGTTCATTTTAATTAAAGGATAAATTCTATTCCACCCGGTTTGACATTTTCAAATACCAGGACGGTCCAGACGACCATCCTGGTATTTGAAAATGTTATTGCCATGGCTCTGCTCTTCACACGTATCATATGATAGAGACAATAGAGCCCATGAGTAAATTGACACACATTTTAGCGTTTCGGGCATCAACGGTTTTCACCCTCTAAAACTTAACAAAACCTTTTGATTTTGGTGTCAAATGTTTACATAGATTATAATCTATCCTTGGACGTCTTGATTTTTTTTGAAAGTGTGTTTCATGTTCTAGTTATAACTACTTCCCTTCGTCATAATTTTGACGCTGAAAATGTGTAACTTTTGATGGCTATAAATACGAAGACATAGTAAAAACTTAAAAAAATAAAACGTACAAGCATAGTTTATACTTGGTTGACAACATATAAAAGAAATCATCAAAATCGGACAACATTCAGAGGTGAAAAAACGTTGGCACTTTTTGTATGGACAAGATACATTTTGTATGGGGCTATACGCTCATCATAAGGTGGCCCATACACGTGCAATTTTATTGATCAATAAAATTGAAGAGTCCATTTCTGTCAATGTTTTCTCCATACAGTAAACTGAAAAACATTGCACAATACTAACCCTACACGATCAATAAATATGATCAATCGCAAAGATTGATCAATAAAATTGAACGTGTATGGGGGGTCTAAGCGGCGCGAGCAAATTCCACTAATCTAATAAAGAGAATATTGACGCCTACCCTAATTTATTAGGCAAACATATTTTCGTACTTACTTTAGTCATTTATTGTACCTACGTACAGCGTCAGCCTTAATAGCTGCCGCAAGTACTTTATGTGGGTTGCGATGACTCTATTAGGACGCTGCAAGTTTTTCCTTAACGGCCTATGCCCATACTTCGTACTACATACTAACTCGATGTTAAACTGGTCAATCAAGTAATCGACCTTCTACACCCACGTGTAGTCTAGACCTCTAAGGTAAAAACTATAAACATAACCTAGCAATATTATTATTTTATCGTAATATTTCCGCGGAGGCGGATTTTTAATTTTATAGTAAGTATGGTATTTTGCGGCACCTTCCACCGTTCCAATTTTATCATACTCATCTAATTCCATGTATTAATTATTATCTTTCATAAAGAAATCATCTAATTCTGCTATCTGCTACTACCTACTACTTACATCGTATAGTCAAAGTCATTTTAGATAACACGTTATTTTTATTGTGAATGTTGAGCGTGAGTGTAGCCAGGTCTGTCCCGGAATTACACATAGGTACAATTATCCCGAAAATTGACCGTGTGATACTAAGTATATGGTGTGTCTTATCATTCGCTGAATTTCCCTTCAAGTCTCTCAGTCTCTACCTACCCTGAATGAAAATTCCCCCAAACGTTCCCTTTTGAAACTATATCTTTACGTATCATACATTTGAATAAACGCCTAATAGAGTTGCAGGTATGAAGCACATTCTTTCTTGATACGGTCTAATGAATGATTTATTCTGCAAATGACACAGAGTCGCAGTTAATGGCCGAAATAAATCTTCGAGACGTCGGTCGTTACGGATCGTTAGCGATTGCTGGCGGTTGATATAAGTACTTGTGTATAAAAATATTGATTCCTTTCAAAGGTTGTTAATTCTAATACTAAATTGACGTGGAGTAAGGCCTGCACTGACGGACGATTGGGGTGTGCAATTGTGCATTGCCCCCACCAGCATCTACCCAGCTCTTTGAGGTGACGGGTAGAGCCAGATAAGCAGGTCCAAATCTGTTCAATGAAACATGAACCTTAACGTTGTAGTCTTAAATATCAATTCAGTCTGCACTTCAGCGCGGCGCTTACGACAAGGACAACGCACGAAATGACTGATTTTCACGGTTTTTAATTAATATCTATTTTTACATAGTATTTCTCAAAGTTATTAAGTCATCACGACATCTGAATGTTTGTTGGGAATACTCTAATTAATTTTTTGTAAAAATATATTCGGTAGAAGCTCAGTAAAATGGGAACATTAAACTTTTTTGAGGGAGCTTTGCGATTTTTTTCTATAGAGCTATATTTATTAATCTTGTATTTGCGGTCATCACAAACGACTCAATGAAATGAATTACATGATAATTATATTAAATTCAAAGCTCCACATGTTCTAATTACGCCAGGAATTGTGCCAAAAAACACCTTGTTTGGTCTACCCGTCGCGTTATTTTTTTTTATCAACGATAGGCTAACACTTATATAGCAAAGCCTTAAATAAAAGGCTTTGGGTTGCTGGAAAAACTACTCCAGTCTGTGTTGATAAATCAGGATTTCGCGTTTAGTGTGGTAATACTTTATAATTATTTAGATTAGGTGCACTGTAGTTTTATGGGCAGCTGTGACGCGCGCAAATAGCTCATCACATCGTTTGCATAAAAAAAGTCCATTGAAACCTAACTACTTAGCACATTTCCTACAAGGCCGTTTAACACATGCAGACACAGACAGTCGAGACAGCTAACCATTTGAATGGTTAGGGACATAGTTAGTACAAGCCAGTACTATTAATTATTCTGTGGTACAGGTACTAATTTGCACCGTTTTAGACTTCCTGTGTTATTTTGCATGTGCGTGTACTCATGCTGTATTGTTTGTGTATGTGTGCGAATTTTCAATGTGGGAATTAACAATTTAGAGGTCGTTAAAGTGATAAACACTAATTACAGCTTTTATTATTAAAATGGATAAAAATAGTGGGATCCTAATTATCATTCCGCTAATTTGAGATGACCTTTGACAACGTAATATCTAATTTGAAATAAGGGCGATAAGGTTCTGGATAAACCTAAGCTAGGTTTAAGGCATATTTTACCGAATATAAGCTGTAGTTTTTTTGATGGTTGAATAATAAATAAATAAGTTGACGTCTCTCGTCGTCGTTTCTCTTGGAGTGTTTTATGCATTTTCCGCCACCAGCATCTACTTAAGTTACGTTATAGTATACATAAGCACTTGCGTATGTATTTGTATACTCTAAGGCTCCAGCACTTTCACCTCACTTTAGACGTTTTTTCATAAATACGAGCGAAAATTTTCAAAACTGGCTGAACGATGTTAATATCAAATCGTATATTCTCAATATTCTTTTGTTTATTTCTAGATACATCTACACAACACGGTTTTCACGGAACAAGGCAAAGTACGCGTTCCCGTGCTTCGACAACCCGAGGTTCGAAGCCGGCTTCAAATTCAAGGTGTACCTGCTGCCACGGCAGGCAGATACCAATATGCAGTATATCAACACAAGCCTGGTGATATCTGAGGTTTTGAAAAAAGTTAAGTAAGTACAATCAGTAAGTCAACCACAGAGCACTAAAGAATGACGCTTCGCGCCCAGAGAAACGTAATTTTTTCGTGCTCTGTGATGTCAACGAAACTCACTGTTGCATTCCTGAGGTTCTTCAGTTCATAAAGATGGCTATGCATCCTGCTGCTGTTGCTAGCATGAGTTATAAATAAAAAAACTCGGCCAGGTGCGAGTCGGACTCGTGCACAAAGGGTTCCGTACCATTATCTATAAAGACGAGCTAATCACGTTTGTTGTATGGGAGCCCCTTAAATATTTATTTTACTCTATTTTTTAGTATTTGTTGTTATAGCGGCAACAGAAATACATCATGTGTGAAAATTTGAACTGTCTAACTATCACGGTTCATGAGATACAGCCTGGTGACAGACGGACGGACAGTGGAGCCGTAGTGACAGGGTCCGTTTTACTCCTTGGGTACGGAACTCTAAAAATGACATAATTATCTCTTCTCTCGAGAAAGTGTTTGCCCAATAATCGATCACGCGGATCACGTCATATTATACCTTTTGTATTTTCATCGGTCAAACACTTCCTTGAGAAAAAAGATAAGTATGTCGATTTTTGTAGTCAGTACCATTTTTCAAACGAGCGTAAAATTCAATTCGATTGTATGTATGCGCGACTTGTTGCAACACTAATCAACTTCAAAGTGGCAAAGTTTTCATATCACCGCACGTCTCGGAGTAAGAATATGACCTCCCCATTTCTTCCTGTGGGGGGCGTAAGAGCCGGCTAAAGAAATATCCAAAGAATGGGTAGCAGCATTCCCTTCGATCTGCATTATAAGCTACTGCTATCACCAAGACTCCAGCCACGGGTGATGATTATCCAAATCCCCCACGAATAGGAGGTCTATGTTCAGCTGCAGACGTTTGCTGGCTGAGGGTGATGAAATTGTGTTTTTGAGATATGGGTGTATGTATACAGGAAGCGAAGAGCCGCTCAAAGTGGCGCTGTCTGGAGAGGCCTATGTTCAGCAGTGAACGTCTTCAGGCTGTTTATGATTAATATGTAGGTAGATAGCCCTTCTTGGAAGACATCCTGTTCTCATTCGGAGGGTGACAATGAGCAGTCACTTTGTTTCTCCCAATCATTCAGTTTTTGTAATCCACCATTCGCCATAATAAAAATAAGTATAATATATAAAAACTTGGATAAGTAATTGCAGAAGTCTCCAACTGCGAAACAAATTGTTCCTACCATATTAGGAGCTATTAGGCCTAGCAAGTTTTTCTCCAAGTTTCCATGATGGCCTAACTTTCTATAGCAATATTCCCGATACGGTAAAGACTTATCGGAATAGGAAGCGAGTAGAAAATATTTTCTGGTTTCAAAATTCTTTCTATTAGAATTTGATGCTAGTGGTTTGCTTTTTCAATGAAGACATTTATTGCGTTCTTGTATTGCTTCTAATTGGTTGTTGGCTTATGTTATTTTGCGAAACTTTTTACTATTGCAAAAGGGTTTTATTATTTCTAAAACCCTAATTTTTATGGGAACTTTTATGCAATTTTTCCATTTTATCTTATTTACTTATATCTACTCTATGAATCTACCTTTTTTAATACGTGCCAGTTTTCAATCATAATATCAGTCTTTATTATAGGAAAACATTTTGGGAATTATTTCCCAAGAAGACCATGCAACAAGCAGCATAACAAAAACACAATTTGAGACTGTACTTAGGTAATGTACCTATGCAAGCGTTGCAACATACCAAACCTTTCATCAAACCGAATTATTAAATTAAACACACGCTAATTACGATTTCCGCTTGCGAAAGCCAGTGTCCATGGCGCTTTAAAACTACCCACATAAGGTGACCACCATGTGTGGACGCTGAGAATGGTGTCAATTATTGTGATCGATGTCTCGTGGCTTACCGGTTATAATGTAATCTGATTATTTCCTTTAATCGCGGAGTAAATTCGTTTTCTTATTTTCTGCCATGCTGTTTTGAGCTCTATGCTTTTGGGGTTAAGTTATATATTAATTAGTAATTTGGTTCATAGTTTTGCGTTCATTAAAGGCAATATCAAATATAGGTACCTATAATAGAGAATTTAGACTGTAATACTTATACCATCAAAATATTCGAAAATTGATACCTTGCACTTTAATTGAACGACGAGTCATTTTCATAAGTTTGGTTTTACACAAAACAAAAGACGAGCGTTAATGAACAAGCTTATTTTTAGATTTTAAACTTCAATAGAAGAAAAATAAGTCAATCGCCAGTATGAAGGGCTTGCGTTGATAAATAACAATAAGACAAGTATTATCGTAAATATAAGGTAATATGTAAGCATTATCTAAACTTGTATGTACCTACCACATATTAATATGTTTTACTTGCATATTTTTAAATAATATAAGTACATCAGGGATATCTTACGGGTGAGCGGTCTGTAGTTACAATCTGTCAATGTTGTGCCGATCATGGAGCAACTTTTTCGTGCCGGTCTACTTTACGAGTTCTCATACCATTTAGGGGAATGAAAAGGCCGAATATTTAGTATGCAAGGTGTGGGGGCCACACAATGATCAAGAAGAAGTGCGACTTAGATTTATAGGTGACCAAATTTGTGAACGGTCACGTTTTAGGATTCTATTATGATAATCCCATAACAAATTTGGTCATAGGGTTATCGGCAGATGATTTATATTTCCTTTTTGTTAAATAAGGTGTCTAGCTTACATCCATATTAAGCATTACATTTAATATGTTACCTACTACTTTGGAAATATATTATCGTCATGCCATTTGTCTGACGAGTAAAACTAGAAGCGTACAAAAATGAACGTAATCGTAGCTTATAGATTGATTAGGGTAGCACAAGTCCCCAAGAAGGTATTTTAATGCACTTTAACCATTTGGGTGGTGGACAGCCGAGTCCGGGCAATTTTTCTTAATGTTAAAATGGGCATACGTTTGACAATATCTCACCTGATAAGTGACGAAGTTGTCGTTTGCCCATGAGATGCCCATTCACTCTTGACTTTGCCAGTTCACCGCTTTGCCAGTTATTCTGCCGCCAAGCAGTAGTGTGCAAGCACTACTGTGTTCCGGTTTGAAGGGCATTGTAGCTAGTGAAATTACTGGGCAAATGAGACTTTATGATCTGATCACTCAGTCTAGTAATCTGATTACTAGATTGGGTGATGTCTCAGGATGACGTGCGCAGTGCAGTGTCACGCGAAACTTTATTGTTTTAAAGTTCCGGGTTACACTGCAACTGTTATGGGCGGCCGTGTCACTTAACATCAGGTGAACGACTAGCTCGTCACGTCATTCAATAACAAAAAAAAAAAAAAAACTTAAAAATACCCAGGTTAGGCTGAATATTCACGAGATTTAGTCGAAAAACCCAACCGATATTTAAGTACAGATGACCTTCGTGGAGTATGCGTGGTGGCCAATAACAAAATACAAATACAAATACAAATTATTTATTGACATAAAAAAATGTACAAATCATATAGTGAATCCATAGACTCCTGAACTAGTATTCACTGTGTTTCAGGAGTCAGTGGCTTCTCCTAATCAAAGGTTATATCAGGTTTATGTCAGACAGAAAAGTTTTACATGTTTTTTTAAATATCTAACTATTGGGTTATTTTGACATGACTCCGGTCAAAATGTGTATATGTGTGTTTGTATATGTACGTGTATATGTATGTGTATGTATATGTTTGTGTATGTGTATGTATATGTTTGTGTATGTGTATGTATATGTGCATGTGTATATGCATGTGTATGAGTATGCGTATGTTTGTATGTATAAGTATATTATGTATACAAAAATATACATCAATTACATACTAGATGTATAAGTTTGCCAGCATATTCTCTATTCCCTCATAGTCATAACTTTTTAGCCATTTGATGATAGTCTTTTTAAATTCATTATTAGTAGATTTTTTAATGTTATGTATTTAAGTGTTTTGATTAATTTATTATAGATCTGTGGAACAGCTACAGTAAATTGCTTCTGTGCAAATCTAGTTTTCACCCATTGCACAGGAACACGATCCACTCTTTTAGAGGATTCTGGCAGAGATGGTACTGTCTTGTGAAAACGTCGGAGACCCTCGTATATGAATATTTTTCGTACATTTAACACGTCTGCCTTTTCATATACTGCCGTAGTAGGGTGTCGGAAGGGTAGGTAGAGTAGTACTTTTAATACCGCCCGTTGGGCACGTTCCAATGTGATTATGTGAGTTTTTGCAGCACGACCCCATGCACATATGCAGTACCTAATGAGGCACTCACATAGAGCTTTATAGATTTGAACAATCAGTTCAGAATCCGCTACAGTCCGAAGTGATTTAAATACATAGATGAGTTTCCTTACTCTTGACGCTACTTGATCAATATGGGTGCTCCAGTTTAGTTGTTCATCTATGAATACTCCCAGATACTTTATAGTCTCAACTCGTGACAGAACATCGCAAGCACACCCTGACCGACGGGAAGTACTACGGTTGCATGGAAAAGAGTGTATTCTTAAACCATTACATGTAGGACTGCCTGCTTTAGTTATACTGTAGCACATATATTTTGTTTTCGCCGTGTTCAGTGATAAAAGACTATTCTCCAACCATTTTGTAACTGCTGAAAGACACACCTCAGCCAGTTCCATGACCCTCTGCCAGGTTCTATCATGGAGAAGCAACACCGTGTCATCCGCAAACATCAATAAATCCAAACCGGGCAGGGCAGTACAGCATAGGTCGTTTATATAAATTAGGAAAAGCGTCGGCCCCAGTGTACTGCCCTGAGGAACGCCATACGTACACGAAACACTCTCGCTCACATGATCCTCAACTCGTACACTCTGAGTTCTACCAGAAAGATAGTCTGAGAACCAACTCAAAGCTAATCCTCTGACACCAACATTCTCCATCCTCTTCAGTAAGATGGGAA
The DNA here is from genome assembly GCA_910589525.2 of Ennomos quercinarius. Taxonomy (NCBI): domain Eukaryota; kingdom Metazoa; phylum Arthropoda; class Insecta; order Lepidoptera; family Geometridae; genus Ennomos; species Ennomos quercinarius. The sequence continues at coordinate 15,232,543 of OU342497.1, forward strand.
TGGAAACGGTGTCAAAGGCTTTCTGGAGGTCCAGGAAGACTCCTATACACTTGCTTCCCTTGTCCATGTAGGATGTAATTAACGAGGTAAGCGTCAGGACTGCATCTTCTGTAGATCTGTTTTCTCGAAACCCGTATTGGTTATTACTTAAAAGGTTATTTTTCTCTAAGTACCGCATAACTCTTTTCTTTACTAACTTTTCTAGAATTTTAGAAAGCGTAGATAGAAGAGAAATGGGTCGGTAGTTTGAAGGACTAGCTTTATCACCGGCTTTAAAAATCGGACACACAATGGCTTTTTTAAATAGAGATGGAAAAGTTCCAGTTTCAAAGCTTAAATTACAAATGTATGAAATGGGTTCAGTTAAATAGGGGAAGGATGATCTAAGTAAATTTGTTGTAATTTTATCCCAACCCGGTGCGCTATGTGATTTAAGTCCGAAAATAACGTGTTTAACTTCAATAGGATCTGTAGGGAAGAGAGACATGGAGTTGCTTGGTGAATTCAATGTTTTTGCATGACTGGCTAGTTGGGTTTCCGTAGTATTCATCATATTTAAAGTTTTTTCGGCTAATGTTCCACCGATAGAGGTGAAATACATATTTACAGTATTTAGAGAATCAATAGGGTTATCTTTTATGCCTAATAAATCACGCGATGGCAACTTAGCTTGATTGAAACTGCATACTTCCTTTACTATCTTCCATGTTTCTTTAATATTTCCTTTATTTTTTATTAATTTGCTTTTATAATACTCTTTCTTTAGATTTCTAATAATATTGTTACATATATTCCTATACTTTATATATTTTTGCTTTAATTCTACATTAATTGGTGACTTCTTTACTTTTAAATGCATTTTGTCCCTTTTTCTAATAGATTTTACCACGCCTTTAGTTATCCAAGGCTTTATGGGTTGATTTTTCTTTGTAACAAATTTTATTTGCGTGTTGATGTTGATTAAACTGAGAAGTTTAGTAGTAAATAGCTCTGTGGCCAAATTAACGTCATTGAGTTTAAACATGTCATACCAAGGTTCTTCAACTAATGCCTCGTTAATGCCCACATAATTAACAGTTGTAGGAGAGGGCGCACGGGGAGTCGAATGAGAGACAGATATGCGAGAGAGAATATTCCGTTTATTCAGACGTATACAGTAATATGGTACGAACGTAATGGCACGCCGGTTATATTCCCGTTCGGCCGTCCCAACGAGGTGGGAGCGGTCGAGTAGACAGAATAGAGACACGTAGATAGAACCAAATATTATAGCGTTCAGAGGGTGTCCCAACGAGGTGGAAGCACCTTCGTGCAGCTGTAATATTGGCTGACGAAGACCGAAGATTTGATGATTGAAATTATTTCGTTGCGGTGGCCCTTGAGACTTCGTGAATGAAACGCTTGCGTGTTTTAACGGTTGCGAACGCCATCTAGTTTCATTTGGTGGGAGCTCTTGGTCGGGGTGTTACAGTCTCCCCCTCTGTCTACGATGTCGACCCGACGAGAAGGACAGCAGATCTTTATGCGTGGCGTTAGTTTTTACGTGGACGCCCTCTTTTCCGAACGGGTTGCGCTGGCTTGGGGAAATTTGCTCCATCTGCAGTTTGGAAGATACGTAGTGCTGACCCATGATATACCCCAACAGACGTGTTAGTGTTCGGGAAGGCAAGCTCATAGGAACTAGGCCCGTGGCGCCGTAAGATAGCATAGGGTCCATCGCGCCGTGGTGCCAACTTTGAGCTATATCCTTGACTAGCTTTGCTCAGAGTATGGCTGTCAACTAGCACAAGATCGCCTGTTTGGTAGTTGGGACAAATGCTTCTTTTCTTGTCGACGTACTCTTTTCTCTTTTCTTCGTTCATTTCTTGCACTTCTCTAGCCTTTTTGAGCGTTTCTGATATCAACAATAGCCTTGGCGTAATATCTGAAATGAAGTTCTCGTTCTGTATAATTTGGTTCAAGTCATTCTGGACGTCATCCGGTGTTCGTAGTTCTCGTCCAAACGTTAAATAGGCTGGAGTGTAGCCTGTTGAGCATGACTTGGCCGTGTTCATAGCAAATCTTATACTTGGGAGCTTATCGACCCAACTGGTGTGATGACCTTCGACTAATATAGCAAGTTGCGTCTTTAAATCTCGATTCCTTCTCTCCACTGGGTTCGTTTCAGGGTGATAAACAGGCGTGTATCCGTGGTGAATATTTAGGCAATATGTTAACTGTTGCATGACGCTGCTAACAAATTGAGATCCGTTGTCACTAATAAATCGTCGTGGAGTACCGTATCTCAAAATGATCTCATTCAGTAAGACCTTTGCACATTCTTCAGCAGTGGCTTGCTTAAGTGGAAATATTTCAACCCAACGTGTAGCCATATCTTCTACGATAAATATCCAGTTGTAGTCAGTGGTTGTTCGAGGTAAGGGACCAAACATGTCGAACGCCACAACTTCAAAACGTTGGTTGAGTGCTGTGGTCTGAACTAAACCTGCTGGTTTTTGGTTCGACGGTTTGTACCGTTGGCATTCAATACAATTACGAATGTAGACTTCAATCTGGGCTCTCATCCCCTGCCAGTAATAGCGTTGACATATTCGTTCAATTGTCTTCTCAGCACCGTAATGTCCTGCTGTTGCATCATCATGATATGTGCGAATGACTTTATCCTGTTCATGTTTGGGTACGACTAGTTGACCTTTATCTGTGGTACTATCTAGAAGGTACCGATAAAGCAAACCATTGTTCGTAAAGTAACCCTTCCTACTCCAATAAATTGCAATTTCATCGTTAGCTCCTTCTAAGCTTTGCACTATCTTAGCTATATTGTTATCTTTCAACTGTTCTTCTCTGATTTCTCCTTCTTCTTTCCGTGGAAAATCAACTAGTATGGTGCACAAACCACAATTTCCTTCCGATTCTGGTTTACAACATGGGCGTGAGAGTGAGTCAGCGACAACATTTGTTCTTCCTGCTATGTACTTTATTGTTATGTCATAGGATTGAAGTTGAAGAGCCCAACGGGCGAGCCTTCCTGTTGGAGATTTTAATGACATAAGCCACCGCAGTGCCTGATGATCTGTCATTAATGTGATCTTGACTCCCTCAATGTATCCTCTGAATTTATTTATCGCCCATACTACCGCGAGTGCTTCACGTTCAGTTGTGGAGTAGTTCCGTTCAGGCGCGGTTAACAAGCGGCTGGCATACTCCACTGGATGCTCATTCTCTCCCTCCCCCTGCACTAAAACTGCACCAATAGCAAAGTTACTTGCGTCCGTTTTAATTGTATATGGTTTGGTTTCATCGGCCTGGGCGAGTATTGGAGAAGTTGTTAAGAGTTTGCGTAATGTCTCGAAAGCGATGTTTTGCTCTGCTTTCCATGTCCACTTAGCGTGCTTCTTTGTTAGGCGTGTCAGTGGTTCTGCAATCTTTGCAAAGTTAGGTATGAATCGTCTATACCAGGAGCACATTTGAATAAATGACAAGAGATGCTTTATGTTGCGAGGTGGTGGTAGGTCCGTTATAGCGCTCACCTTATCTGGATCGGTTTCGAGGCCATCAGGTACGATGTAATGACCAAGAAATTTTACTCTCGAACAGCAGAATTTACATTTTTCTTTGTTTGCAATTAGGTTGTACTCCTTGAGCCTATCGAATACGGCTTTCAGCTCCTTTAGGTGTTCTTCAAATGAACGAGACATGATAATGAGGTCATCCAAGTATGCTAAAAGTTTTATTTCGTTGAGGGATATACGAAAACGGTCCATCATCCTCTGAAACGTTGCGGGAGCATTTCGCAATCCAAAGGGCATCCTCTTAAATCTGTACATTCCAAATGGTGTCACAAATGCTGTTTTGTTCTTGTCCTCCTCATTTACACTCACTTGCCAATATCCAGCGCGAAGATCTATGGTGCTCATATAAGGTGTTGGTTTAGCGTTGTGTAGTAGGTCATCAATTCTGGGAAGTGGGTACACATCTGGAACGGTGACAGAGTTCAGTTGCCGATAATCCACGCATACTCTAATAGTGCCGTCTTTCTTAGGTACCATGACAACAGGGGCTGCCCATGGTGACGCACATGGTTCTATGATATCATTTTCAATCATCTTGGCAATTTCTTCTCTAAGAATTTCTGTCTTTGTTTGGTTTAATCGGTATGGTGGAACAGAGATAGGTTTATGGTTACCCGTATCTATAACATGCTTGAACTCTTTAACTGGCTTCCCATTCGGCTGAAATACGTCATTATTCTCTTCAAGAAACTCATTCAGTCGGTGAATGTCCACGGACGCAATTTCCGTGTAATCAAACAAGGTGGAGCTATCCATGTCATTGTCGTAGTCGGCTAGGATTTCTGCAGCATCACGGTATAACGCGTCTACTACAGGGGAGTAGCCATCAAATAATTCGGTGCATTGTTTTTTGTAAGGAGGTGTAGATAGACCCAGTGGTATCAGAGGGCCGTATGGTCTTTCTTCATTTGTGTCAGTCTGACTCCCTTCGGGAAGTGATGGCGAAGCTATCTTGGAGTTCGTGGTGACTGCAGATAAGACTACTTTCTCCTTAAAATTGACAAATCCTTCTTGGTACAACTCGTATTTGTTTTCAGGATCATCTATGAAATGCCAGGTGCACTGTGGCAAATCCAGAACCAAATGCGCATCTTGTATGAATCCAACCCCTAGAAGGGTGCGATTATCCCGTGACTCCGGTAGTACTAGGAACGTAGTGAGTATCGTGCGAGTGTGTAGTTTTACTGGGACTTTAGTGATTAGCACTTCTTGCCGTTTTTGCACTCCATCAGCTAGAGTCACTCCAACTCCTAGTTTGTTGAAAACGTAACCTCTGCGTTTCAGCTTGCAGTACAAGTCATACGAGGCAATGCTTGACTTTGCACATGTATCGATAAACGCTACTCCATCAACGCCATCGATGTCGATGAAAACGATTGGTCTATCCCTGGTGTCGGTAGTTGTATCGGTGTCGGCGGCACAGAATCCAATTTCTTTGTCTGATGGCGGTAGTTTTTTAACTGTGTGGCAGGTTGGGCAGTTGCTTCTGACAACCCCCGGGGTACCACAGCCGTAACAACTAAATTTTGAAGTGGTCGGGGCAGCTGTAGCTATAGGTTTCGGAACTTCTTCCTTCTGTTGCATTTCCTTTCTTTGCTTCTTCCTGCATTCCTCAATAGTGTGACCCAGGTTCTTACAGTACCTGCATTTAGGTTTCTTAAGAGGTTCGTATGAATGCCTTGGCGCAGAAGTATTAGTGTAAGGGGTGTCTAATGCCTTCTCGCTGAGAACACGTTCAATGCCTCTAGCTGTTGTGATGAGATCTTCAAAGTTTTTCACACTGTGCCTCAGGATCTTATCACGGATTTCTAGTCGTATCAGGCTAAAAATCATGTCCAGCTGTTGCTTCTCCGTATGACCTGGTCGCTCAAGCTGGGCGAAAAGCATTCGCTTTTGACGAATAAACTGCTCCGTTTTCATGTGCTTTTCTTGCTTATGTAGGAATATTTCAGCATAAACAAGATACGGTTCAAGTTTTGGGGCAAACTGTTGGCGCAAACGTCGTTGAAAGTCGTGCCAGGTTGTGACATCTTCTTTGACGCCTTGCCACCAAACACCCGCTTCTTCCCTGAGCAGCAGTGGCAGCTCTTCTAAAGCCGTAGTGTCGGAAATACCTTCAGCGCGTTTAAAGATGTTTACAGCTGCTAGAAAGGCTTCCACAATCTCTGTATCAAATCGTCCATCGTAGAAGTAATGGCAAGTAGTAAAAGAGCCTGTCTGCGATGCAGGTGGCATTCTGGATATAAGCTTCTCGAATTGCTCATTGGTAAGTTGGACTGACATCTTAACGTCTTTTACTTTGGTTGTTGTGACTCTACCGGATCGTGTGACGTATGTTGAGTCCGAAGTGGATGGTTGCGTCGGTGCTTGCGCTGGGTCGTGAAACTCCTCGTCACTCATCCGATTCGTGGTTTGACCTCTTCACTTTATATGGGTTGACTCGCTGATGTTTCTTCGGGCCCCACGTTGGGCGCCAGTGTAGGAGAGGGCGCACGGGGAGTCGAATGAGAGACAGATATGCGAGAGAGAATATTCCGTTTATTCAGACGTATACAGTAATATGGTACGAACGTAATGGCACGCCGGTTATATTCCCGTTCGGCCGTCCCAACGAGGTGGGAGCGGTCGAGTAGACAGAATAGAGACACGTAGATAGAACCAAATATTATAGCGTTCAGAGGGTGTCCCAACGAGGTGGAAGCACCTTCGTGCAGCTGTAATATTGGCTGACGAAGACCGAAGATTTGATGATTGAAATTATTTCGTTGCGGTGGCCCTTGAGACTTCGTGAATGAAACGCTTGCGTGTTTTAACGGTTGCGAACGCCATCTAGTTTCATTTGGTGGGAGCTCTTGGTCGGGGTGTTACACAGTTACTTTTTTGTACGAAATGTGGTTTTTAGATAATTTGGCGTTGTTAATATATAGCATTATGGGTGAGTGATCCGTAAGTGTTTGTTCAAAAACAACGGTTTTCCAGGTACCTAGAGTTTTTACCATAAAGTGGTCAATGCACGCGTCGACCCTGGTGGGAAGATTTACTCCTTGTCTGAGTCCATGCATGGCCATTATATTTAAATAGTCTTGAGTTGAAGCGGCAAGATTGCCTGGCAATATATCAAGGTTGATGTCACCAGTGAAAATAACATTCCTGGTTGAAATTCTACCTAAAATATCATCAACTGATTCTAAGTAGTTACTGGCATTACGAAAACTCGGAGGGCGATAAGAGCACACAATCGTATATTCAGGGGCAATATTAAGGACAAGACTATTTCCATCTGAAAATGCTGGTTCATATGAGGAAACTTCAATTTCCTGTCTAACATAAGCTACCACTCCATCGTTTTGATTCAAGCAGTTCCTAGTCCAAAATGTATTATAATTCTCCAAATTCGGAGGTGGGTTGAGACCGCTTGTCCAGCATTCCGTCAAAACAAAAACGTCAATGGTCACATCAATACTAGATATTAGTGCAGCAAACAGATCAAAGTTACAGTTTATACTACGTATATTTACAGTAAAAACTACCAGCGAACTTTCATTTAGTGAATTGTAATTTAACAATCTACTACATTCTGCACATGTTCTGAGTGACAAACACTCTATAGCAGCCGTTTTATCAACTTCCGTAATTATGAAAGAGTTGTCATCCATTATTATGTCCCGTGTGGTCCCGGTTACGAATAGGACCACCCCATCTCTTCCCGTGGGTGCCGTAGAAGGCGGCTAAGGGAATATCCAGGGAATGGGTCGCAGCGTTCCCCTCGGTCTTGGTGGCAATCAATCTTCACCTACTGCGATCACCAAGCCGCCTGCCAAGCGTGGTGATTATGGCAAACCCCCCCCCCCCCTAATGACAAGCACAAATAAAAACGGCCCCCAGTCCCCGGCAGCTCTGCTATCCCGTGGCTACGGTAGCGGCCACGGTAACGGCAGGGCAAGGGGTGCGAAGAATCCCCGGCAGACGCCCGGCTACCAACCCCAACGACGACCCCTGGCCCTGGCAACACATAACGTGCGCACACTGAAGGCTGACGAAAGGATGGTCGAGCTAGAGGCGGAGATGGGTAAGTTACGCTGGGATGTAATGGGATTGTCAGAAGTCCGAAGACAGGGACAGGACACGATAATCCTAAATTCCGGTAACTTATTCTTCTACCGGGAGGGAGACCAACTCTCCCAAGGGGGTGTCGGGTTTCTCGTCCGCAAGTCTCTCGTCAACAACGTGGTCAAAGTCGACAGTGTGTCGGCCAGGGTAGCGTACCTGGTACTCCGAATAACCAAACGGTATTCGTTGAAGGTTATACAGGTATACGCGCCGACATCGGCACACTCAGACGATGAAGTAGAAGCTATGTATGAGGACATATCCGAAGCCATGCATACTTCCGAAACATACTTCACCGTTGTGATGGGAGACTTCAATGCGAAGTTGGGCACAAGGAATAGCGATGAGCTGAGAGTGGGGCCATTTGGATACGGGCAGCGGAACCCTCGAGGACAGAGGCTGGCTGACTTCATGGAGAAGGAGGGACTCTTTATGATGAACTCCTTCTACGAGAAGCGGCCATCCAGGAAGTGGACGTGGATAAGTCCCGACGGTTCCACTAAAAATGAGATAGACTTCATCATGACGACCAAGAAGCACATATTCGATGATGTCTCTGTGATCAGCAAGGTGAAAACCGGTAGCGATCACCGCATTGTTAGAGGCACATTGAATATCAATGTTAAGCTCGAAAGGTCACGTCTGGTGAAGTCTACGCTCCGTCCAAATCCTGTCCAAATCCAAAACCCCGAAGGCTTTCAGCTGGAACTCCAAAATCGCTTCCAGTGCCTAGCCGACTGTAACACAGTGGACGAGCTAAACGACGGGTTGGTGGAAACTGTCCAAGCTGTTGGATCGAAATTCTTTAAGACCCAACGCCGAAAGAAGACTCAAAAGCTCTCAGAAAAAACTCTTGAGCTAATGGCCGACCGGAGCGAAATGAAGCTGCAGTCTTCAGTTGATATGTCAGCCTACGGTGAACTCAATAGACGAATCTGGAGTTCCTTGCGACACGACTTGCGTGCTCTTAGTACTTCACGTATTGAGGCCGCAATTGAGCGGAACCAAGGCTCTAAAGTGTTCGCAAAGGATTCGTCTATTGGGCAACACCAAATGACAAAACTGAAGACCGAAAATGGTAGCGTCATTTCATCCAAGCCTGAGATTCTGAGAGAGATCGAGAACTTCTATGGACAGTTATACACCTCGACACGTAAGCCCGCTACTAACACAGCTCAGGACATCAGAGCCAAGTTAGTCCGACACTATACCGAAGATATCCCGGACGTCAGCCTGTACGAGATTAGAATGGCCCTCAAACAGCTTAAAAACAACAAGGCACCAGGTGAAGATGGAATTACGACCGAACTTCTGAGAGCGGGTGGTAGACCGGTACTTTTAGTCCTCCAGAAGTTATTTAATTCTGTCATCCTTGAAGGTATAACGCCAGAGGCATGGCACAAGAGCGTGGTGGTGCTCTTCTTCAAAAAAGGCGATAACACCTTATTGAAGAACTATAGGCCCATCTCGCTCTTGAGTCATGTGTATAATCTGTTTTCGAGAGTCATTACGAATCGTCTCGCACGCAGGTTTGATGAATTCCAGCCTCCCGAACAAGCCGGTTTCCGAAAAGGCTTTAGCACCATAGACCACATCCATACGCTGCGCCAGATTATACAGAAGACCGAAGAGTATAATCGGCCGTTATGCCTAGCGTTTGTGGACTATGAGAAAGCCTTCGATTCAATCGAGACTTGGGCGGTGCTGCAGTCCTTGCAGCGATGCCAAATTGACTATAGGTATATCGAAGTTTTGAAGTGTTTGTACAGTAAGGCCACTATGTCAGTCCGACTACAGGACCAGAGTACGGAACAAATTCCATTGCAAAGAGGCGTGAGACAGGGGGACGTTATTTCTCCGAAACTGTTCACAAACGCATTGGAGGATGTTTTCAAGCTCTTGGAGTGGAAAAGATCTGGCATCAACATAAATGGCGAGTACATCACTAACCTTCGTTTTGCCGATGATATAGTCATAATGGCGGAATCGCTCGAGGACCTTAGCACCATGCTCAACGACCTCAGTAGAGTCTCCCAGCAGGTTGGTCTTAAGATGAATATGGACAAGACAAAGATCATGTCTAATGCTCATGTTCCACCTATACCGGTAATTGTTGGGAACGATACTCTCGAAGTTGTCGACAAGTATGTCTACCTAGGACAGATTGTCCAATTAGGTAGGTCCAACTTCGACAAAGAGGTGGCGCGAAGAATCCAACTCGGCTGGGCAGCGTTCGGGAAGCTTCGTCCTATCTTTTCGTCCAAAATACCGCAGAGCCTGAAAACGAAAGTTTTCAATCAGTGTGTGTTGCCAGTGATGACTTATGGAACTGAGACATGGTCTCTTACTGTTGGCCTCATTAGTAAGCTCAAAGTCGCGCAGCGAGCTATGGAGCGAGCTATGCTCGGTGTTTCCCTGCGAGATAAGCTCCGGAACGAGGAGATCCGCAGGAGAACTAAAGTGACCGATATAGCTCTTAGAGTTAGTAAGTTGAAGTGGCAATGGGCAGGCCACATCGCTCGTAGAACTGACAACCGATGGGGAAGAAAGGTTCTCGAGTGGCGACCACGAACCGGAAGACGCAGCGTAGGCCGGCCCCCCACTCGGTGGACCGACGACCTGGTGAAAGCCGCGGGGAGCCGATGGATGCAGGAGGCGAGCAGCCGCTCAAGGTGGCGTGCTCTGGGGGAGGCCTATGTTCAGCAGTGGACGTCTTCAGGCTGTTGATGATGATGATGATGTCATCCATTATTCGTTTGTTTTGTACTAGGGTGTAAATGCACAGGGAGCATTGATTTAGTTTTACAAATATCAGCAACTTCTGTTTTACATTTATAAGCAGCATATAATATATTATTTTTGAATTTAGGAAATAACTTATTTATAATAGTTTTATGTATCAATATTTTAGCATATTTTATTGTGATTGTGTATGGAAGTAATTTGAGTCCAGGTGTGATGTAGTTTGGTGTGTAGTGTATGTGTGTGTGCAAGTTGTGTATGAGTACAAACAGATGCGAATACATGGGTTTTGAATTTAAATATACTATGTATTTAGTATAAATCATAGAGCTAATTAAGGCAATATGGTTTAAAAAGCCTGAGAGGCAAGCATACAGAAAATAATAAGACGAAAGCCAAGTTGAGTAGTTACTCATTAGTTTTAAGATTATGAACTTATTTAGTCATTTATTCTTCAGGTTCTCCAGTTCATTCTCATTGTTGACTCTAATGAGAGGGGCTCCGTCTGAACGCCTCAAGTATATTTGGCCTCGCGAGGCCCAGCAGTACTTAAAACCATTGCCTTTTGCAAATTCTCTAGCAAGGAAAAAGAGCCTTTTAGTCTGCGCAGTGAGGCTCTCCGACACAAAGATTGGCTTAGATGGGCCTTCTAGTTTTAAGTTGGAGGTACTGAACTTGCTGGTGACGTATTTCTTATTGTACGCCTTGATAGATCCTACAATGTTCTCTTTTAACACCACTGTTGACAGATTCGCAACTATGGGCTGGTTTTTTTCACTCTTTGTGTTTATTCGATAGACGTCGCGAACCTCGGTGGCTTGCAGTGGCACATTGAGCGCGTTCCCGACTTTCTGGACTATATGAAGTAGGTCTGCTTTCGTCTCGCCAATTTTTTTGGGGACGTTACGTACCTCTATGCTGGCGCTTCGAAGATTGCGCTCCATTTGCTCCATCCTGGTCTCTAGAGACTGAATGTACTTGCGGTCCACCAATTTTTCCTGTTCCAGCGTGCTGATTCTAGCGACCATCTCATCGTACTTTTGACCAAAAAATTCAATGGAACTAGAGATTTCTTTGTTTTGCTCTGTGTGAGTAGTTATACCACTCTGTACTCTGTTCATGAGGGCAGTAAATTTTTCATCTTGCTGCTTTCGAAGTACAGTAAACATCTCCAAAATTTCTGCTCTACTTATGTCATCGCATCCCTCCCGTTTGCGTTTGCGCATGATAATATTCGGCTCACTCGTAGCGTGCTCGCGAGAGATTGTAGGCACGGCTATTTTTGCAACCCCTGGCGAGTCATTTAAATTAGAGTCCGACTTACAATGCATTAGCGGTGGCGGTGCAGCAGTAAAATACAATTGCAATGTCTTTGGAAATCTAAAGAACTCTAGAAAATAGAGAATACCTACGCGCTTAGTTATTAGAAATTATCAGCAACATTTCTATAATAATCTACATCAAAATAAGAATGGTATAAGCATATTATCTTTTTTCTCTCTATTATTGATAGATCAAAAAATAATCACGACGTTACCTACAGGTATTTTACTAGCATACTAAAGTACTAGTATTAAATCTTTTTCAGCAACGACAACTATCTCGTCATCAACTACATGCCATCTCCTCAAGTAGCCCTTCACCAGCTCGGGTTCCATCTCTCCCAGTTTGGAAGCATTCGACTCAAAGCAACCCGAACCAACGATACTCTAGCTGTGTGGTCGCCAGCATACGACTTGAAGCACTACAACTTCATACTGCACTATGGAGTCAGGATTATAGACCTTATACACGAATTCTCGAAGACAAATCGGCCACTGCTGAATGGTCCGATCAATTTAATAGCTGTTCCGAGAACTTTGGAAGGATATGAGATATCCAGCTGGAATCTTTTGACGAACAGGTGAGCTATGTTAGTCATAATTACCACTAGTAAACGGCTGAATACTCACGAGATTTAGTTGAAAACCCCAACCGATGTTTAAGTACAGGTGATCTTCGTGGAGTATGCGTTGTGGCCAATCTACGTTTTTTTTACAACTAAATAGGACTCGCATTTGACCGCAATCTCACCTGACGGGAAGTGACGATGCGATCTAAGATGGTACATGCTTGCCTAGAAGATAACTATTCACTCGCGGCTTGAAGAGCTCCAGATTATTTGACTAAATCTCGTAAGTGTTAGCCATAAAATTATATGCTAGCCGTTTAATAGTTGTAATGATGAATACTACTCACGTTAGTTTCTATAATTTATGTCCATTATTATCATATTCACATCGATGTAATGGCAAAGACTTCCATAGAAGTGTCTCAACAGGTTTGTGTTAATCAGGATGTAGTTTATAAAGTAGGATGTAGCGAACCCTGTCATCGAAACTGTCATTATACATTCATCATCAACAACCTGAAAACGTCCACTGCTGAACATAGGCCTCCCGCAGAGAGCGCCACTTTGAGTGGCTACTTGCCTCTTCGGCTCCTCGCAGCTTTCACCAGAGCGTCGGTCCACCGAGTAGGGAGCTGGAATACGCTGCGTCTTCCAGTTCATGGTCGTCACTCGAGAACCTTTCTTCCCCATCGGTTGTCAGTTCTACGAGCCTTATTTTTTTTAATATTTTTTATTTATTTTAGTCTATAACACACAAAATTATATTATAGTCCATATTTTTATTAATACATTAAAATTAAAATTATTAAATTAAATTATCATATTTACATACATTCAGAAGTCCATTATAAAAAGCTCATTATCAAAGTCACATAAATGTCAATGCAGGTGCTATATATTGACAGTTTCAATTGCACAAAACAAGGTGTATAGGATATGGAGGATAGACGAACGGACAGTGTTCTTCACGATATGGACTCGTGTCCAATGCTTCATGAACACACTGCCCACATCCATCCTTTCTGCAAGCAGTTGCAGGTAGCTGTTGCTGCTGCAGCGCACCCGGCGCATTACGGATGCAATTCTTTTGCGGAGTATCGCTGTATACATTAACTCAATTTATTCCTTAAAATAATCTTATAATTATCCCACTTGATGTGGGGTTCATTTGCTTTATTGATCCTTTGAGATATTCTTGGCATTATACTGGCATTACAAGCCAAGTGGCCAAGAGTTAATTTTAGCAATGCTTTGATTCATTTGTAAAATTAATAATCACTTTCATGATCCGCGTACTGTTCTTAATACCTACCTATATCAATTTGTTATTAATTTCACAAAAAATATCTTATCACGTCATGAGCTTCCAGTTTACATTTATTGAAAGGTAGTTTAATATCTTCAAATGGAAATCTTCAAAATTATGTTCACTATCCCCATTTGATACAAAATATAGGCACAGTTGCTTTACAAATAATAAATAAATAATAAATAATAAATATGTGTGGACATTTCACACAGCGCCATCTAGCCCCAAACTAAGCATAGCTTGTACTATGGAAACCAGATAACTGATACAATACTTAGATACTTTTTGTTTGTAAATACATACATAGAATACAATATAACACCCAGACACAGAACAAACATCGATGTTCATCACACAAATGTTTGTCCCAGGTGGGAATCGAACCCACAACCTATAGTTCAGAAGGCAGAGCTACTACCAACTGAGCTATCAGGCCAGTCAGAACGTTTATTTATTTAAAAGAAGCCAAAATGAATTTCCTAGTAACAATTACATGACCTATACCAGCTATTTTGGCAACGACGTGTATTTTAGCCACAAGGTCAGTGCTCAATGTTCGTGCTAAATATGCGTCAGACGCATGGTGTAAATTATAAACAGTTGAGATTTGCAGAATCGGTGAATAATTCTACAATGATGTTATGGTCAAAGTATCATTTGCCATGAAATATTTGTAATCAAGTGTAGTACACTGAAATGGAAAACAAACTCATTAATCTAATGATCGAAAGAGATCGTTCTTTAGATTAAAAGAAGAGCTTACCGTGCAGGTCGGAAGAAATCAAAATAAGCTATTAAAAGGTGCTATTAAGTTAATCCCACTATCACTATACAGAGAGTCTTATAGAAGCAGTAAAACGAGATATTATTATAAGAGCTAGGTATTCTATATGTTTTGTTCACACTTGGTTTCAGTGCATTCAAAATTGCGAACATAGAAAAGGTGACAAGCATTAAACAACAAGAGCAGATGAAATTTGATTTGGCCCAACAATTGAACCGGATGTGGCTTGGTAATCCTGGAGAGCCACAGGTCACAAGATGGAGGGAAGAATGGTTTAAGGAAGGAATGGCCACTTATCTGGCCTACTATCTGCTGGCACAGGTAATATTTAGAAACATTTTAAAATTATTGATAATATCTGTTTTTTGTTTTTGTTACTCAATATGGTAAAATATTATGTGTAAGTATTGCATTTTCATCATCATCAGTCCATATGGTTTCTCTGCTGGCCTCTCCTAATATTTAAATACCACTGGGTTCAGTCTCTGGCTTTTCTTATCCAACTTATGCCTGCAGCTTTTTGTGGGTCATCAGTCCATCTATGGCTGGTCTCCTACATGTACATTTGCTGAGTCGCGGTCTCCAAGAACATTTATTATTTTGTTTATTACTAGCATCTTTATAAATCTTAAACAATTGCCGACTAGAAAGTACGTTCCTTATACCGTTTAACTATTCAAAATAAAGTATGGCACTTTTGCCCTCACAAGCCCTCTTTTTCATTATATCATTAGATTTGCCATAATATCTTTTGGTAATAACAATAACTAAGGCATGCATTTTATACCTTTCCAGTATAACTATGGCTCCCAAAATATAGGCATCAACCACCCTCTTGGTATCTACGGCCTGCAAATGAAACAACGCGCCATGGCAGCAGACTGGCACCATAGTACTCCAGCTTTGATCAACTTCCACAACGATCTAGCTGTGGAGATACCTCCGAGGTTCGAGGAACTAGTGACGATGAAAACTGGTGCGATTTGGTGGATGCTGGAGAACTGGTTCCAGGCGGATCAGCTGCATGCATCATTGGTGAAGCACATCAATGCCATGTAAGTGTTTCTTGTTATAAAATTTAAAAGTAAGGAAAAGAATGATAAAATGTTGCGTAATATTTCATCGATTGTTTTGCGTTTTGAAAACAATTTCATTATTAATTTATAGCATCTAGATCACCTAAAAATAGCTGGAGTCTCTGCAATTTTACGTTCTATAACAATAATTACGCCAGAACTCATTTCTGATGATATTTATACTTATCCCAATACTTTTCTTTTCGATATTTAGACTTCCAAATACATCTGTTTGCTTAGTTCGTTCATTGATTCAGTTTTTCGTTGCCTAGTTATATTTTTCTTAGCATTCCAAACTTTCAAATTTTAGGAGGGGTCAGTATATTTCTGTCTGGGACCTTATCAAAGCCATCGACAAGGACACCATCGAATGCACGTATCAGTTTTTCAACGGTTCCACGCCCACCAGGATCCTAAACTCTTGGTACCACCAGGCAGGTTACCCTGTCGTCTACGTTAATGTTTTGAGAGACAGACCCCTGAATGCAATACAATTAAAACAGGTTAGTGGAAAATGTGTCATAATTTTTATTATTAAATAACTTTTGGTCAATTATCGCTTTCTCTGTGATTATCATTGCAATTGAAGAGATGAATTTTCACACACAATTTTGTTATTCAACTGATTATACCTACTACATCATGGTTTTGTTCGTGATTATCAATGTTTTTTGACGGTTATCATTATACAGTACTATATAGTGATACTTTGCAAAAAAATATATACTCAGCCCATAACATAAAGCTAAGAGCTTTGATAAGTTATTGATGTAAGTCTATTAGCTTTTTTTAAAACGGGCAATGTGCCTTTATTCTTTAAACTACTACAACAAAAACAAATAAACTAGCTACACTATCTACTACAAAGAAAATTTGGACTGTATACCAGCTGTGATGGCCTGTAAACAGCTCAAATCCTCCAGTGCACTACCGGTAGGTAGCGTGCCCAATACGCTGGCAGCATTGCCTCATTGAATTGCAATGCTGATTCGTTGAGCCAAATAAGTGCCAGAATTTTGATCACGCGTCGCAGTCTATTAGCTGAATCTTCTACTTTTTAAATCTAAAGATCGTCAAACTATGCCAGACGTTTCTAGTAGCCCAAAATGTTTGACTAATATCAAAGTCTTGCAGATCTCTAAAATAATAATGCCTAACATCTAGCTTGTACACTTATGATAAGACAAAACCAAGATTACGCTCACGATAATTTTCAGACGTGAATTTGATTCCAGTTCTACTAATTCCTATTCTTTTTTATTTCAGAGACACTTCAGCTTCACGTCCCGCAATCGTGAGCCCACCGACTACTTAATTCCTATTTCCTACCTCCTTCAAAGCAGCAAGAACTGTTTCAACTGCCACATACCGAGGTTCACCATCGCACAAACTTACACGTTTAGTGAGAACTTGAACGGTGGTTGGATCATACTTAATAGGAACGCTTCAGGTAACCTTTCAACGAGAACAGATATTGCTTGTAGCTTATTATGTCTTAGCAGTATAGAAAAAATCTTACAACGCAAATGCATTTGTATCTGTGTTGTTAAATTTTTGCGTAAGAGACTTTGTGAGTGGAATAGAGGTTAGAGGGTATAATATATATCAAAACCTTGAACTAACATTAGTGTAATCAAGTTACCACCAGATATTTGTTACTTACTAAATCAAAGATATTGTACACTAGCGGCTCGCCCCGGCTTCGCACGGGCAAATAGTTTTCGCAGCGCACGGGATGTAAAGAATATTTTATGTAATTTTCTTACACCTTGGGTTACATTATTGGAGTTTTAGTAAGGATCCCTAATTTTTTTGAAAATATAATATAGCGTGTGTCACCCGGGGATAGTGTAGCTTCCCAACAGTGAAAGAATTTTTTAAATCGGTTCAGTTGTTTCGGAGCCTATTCAATGCAAACAAACAAACAAACAAACAATCAAATCTTTCCTCTTTATAATATTGTTACAGATTTCACTAGGCTTCAATAAGAATCTATTCTTATCTAAAAGTAACAGAATTATTAAAAAAAACTCTTTCTCCTCTCGGAATCTGAATATATAATTGTGTTAACCCACTTCTCTATTATTAATCTCGAGTGAACTTGTAACACATCTGATATCACGAATGTCAAAGTCCTTGGCCGTTGTATAAGCAGTTCTATTTTAATATTCAGTATGTAGCCCACGTGCGATTCAGAACAATTTGTATACATTTGTTTGCAAAACAAACTATTGGAATAATATAATAATAAATATTTATGTGAATTATAACGTGTTATGGACACGTACCTTTTGGTGTAACTGCGGTATAAAATAATAATATTGTTAAGAATATAAAGATATATTCAGTTAAAAAAAAAAAGATAAATTGAATGGCTTTTGGAGGCAGTAGCTTTTCATAATACAAATCAACAATACCACAACATTTATAAGCACCATCATCATCATCAACAGCCTGAATACGTCCACTGCTGAACATAGGCCTGCCCCAGAGAGCGACACTTAGAGCTTTTTTATAAGTATAAAAACTAGATGATAATTATGATATATAAATAGTCAGTGAGCCAGAATTTTACTACAGTTCTGAATGGTGACCACCGATGTATTAATAGTTTTTGGCAGTATTCTTAGGCTCGTAATCTTAAGTGTATTTTCTCAGAAATCTTACCTGTTCACGCCAACACATTTGATCTACCTACCAATAACTACTAATAGGAACAAAATAATTCTAATGAAAAACAGTTCAATAAGCATAGATAATGTAATTCAAAACTCAATAGGGAATTTAATCCAAATCAGCTTATATAGCAGTTTTACAAAAAATAATTTAATTTTTAATAGGTATAATTAAAGTATCGTACCTAGGTAGGTAAAAAAATAAAGAGAAATAATTAAAAGACCAAAACCAAACCCTCCCTCGGAAAACCTCCTTCTTAAGCCCCCGGTACGTCGTACCACGTTTTACGACCATTCCTTCACAGCCCAGGCGGTACGCCTGTGGAATGAACTCCCTATTACCATACGACGCGCTCAATCACTTTTTGTATTTAAGTCGCAAGTCAAAAATTTCTATTTCTCCAACTTAACTCCTAAATAAACGTTAACTGTTTCCTTTTAACTGTTATAAGTATATATTTATAATTATGTATTAATTATAAATATATACTGTAAGTAAGTATACTGTACTTTTGTAAGTTCCGGGTGACACTGCAACTGTTATGGGCGGCCGTGTCACTTAACATCAGGTGAATGACTAGCTCGTCACGTCATTCAATCACATAAAAAAAAAAAAAAAAAAAAAAAAAAAAAAAAAAAAAAAAAAATTATCTATATGTATTCATAGGTGTATTTATTTTATTGTTATGTTTTTATGTATTAAGTATTAAAGTAGGTATATGTAGTACTTATGTATATACTATTTGTTTGCACCACCGTCCATGCTCGTAGTGTCTCTTATCTCTGTCCATCCAAAGGTTGTCTGGAAGAGATCGCTCTTAGCGATAAGACCGCCCATTGTACCTATCTTATTATGCGATTCTTATTTCTATGTTATTATTATTTTGGTGTCAATAAAGAGTTATTGTATTGTATTGTATTGTATTGTAAAAGGAAATTAATAAGGAGCCCCGATTTTATGAAGATGGTAGTAAAATAAAAAAATCTTTATTTGATGTAACATAAAATATTAATGTTGTGTAATACTATAAATAATAAAAGTATACAAGTACAATTTCAACAAATTACATATTAAGCATGATAACTAAGCTATATATTTATATAATCATCTATCTGTACTGTACAGTCATACTGTATCTAAAGAAAGTGTATTTGCCTGTCACCATTATTAATTTTGCCCACTTTTAGTAAGGAATAAGTTTGTAAATTATTTGATTTATTAAATCGTTTTTTTTTCTAAAGGTTACTATCGAGTCAACTACGATGTGGATACTTGGCGCCTAATCGCAAAGTCCTTAAAACAAGATCCAAATAATATAAATGAAATGAACAGAGCACAGGTAAACAAATCACTTTTAAAATATTTCACCAGAAACTGTTGCTTTTTCTGCTAATTTACACTTATTTTGACAGCCTCTGTGGTGTGGTGGTTGAGCAGGTCGGCTCATAACGTGGAGGCTGCGGGTTCGATTCCCGCGACAGGACAAGTATTTGTGCACATGAAAATAAAAGCACAAATACTTGTACTGTGTCTGGGTGTTGTGAGACCATGGTCCTCATAGTTCCTGGGTCCCTAGATACAGGGAATCCTAGTTAGGGTCCAGGACATAGGATCACATACATAGGTATGTGATCGTTGGGCGTTATTTATTTATTTATATTATTTTATGTTAAATATATTTTACTATTTCAATTGTTTAGACCCATTTTGGAACTATCTCATTTGAAACACGAGAGTAAAATACATCTTCAAATTCATGTACTTGTAATGTAAGAAAAATATTTAATACTGGCAGAATTTGTAAGCCGCTCGATATAGTTTTACGACAACAACCTAGACTTATTAACTTCACGATGTCTTCGGAAACACGGTAGAATTAAGATGTACCTAAATAGCATTTGGCGGTCACCCACTGACGACGCCGTGTGTCGTGTGGTCCCAGCAGCAGCCTTCTCCTAGGTACATTAAAATCTTATGCGATGATGTGATGTGTGGTCCATCCAAGTACTGCGGGGTAATCATGTAACTTTGATAGCAATGCAACTGAAGAAATTTCATTCGTAATTTGAAAATTTTCTTAGCTTACATAAACTACTTGTTGAAACTGTCAAATCCATACTTCTGTCAGTTGCAATCGAGTTACATGTTTGCCTAGCTGATCTTATGTTAAATTAATTACAGATAGTAAACGACGTGTTCGCTTTTTACATGGCTGGTGACATGGAGCGTATTCTAGCTGAAGAAATACTAGAGTATTTGGATAAGGAAAGGAGTCATGTAGTTTGGAATGCAGTTATAGACGGCTACGATATGCTTAGAATAGATGGCGCTAATACTCACATGACAAAGAATCTGATCTGGGAATGGGAAGTAAGTAAAATCATTTTAATTCATTAAACCTTGTAGGTTCTGAACATAAAGACTATAATAAAATTGGTGGTGCCAATTGTGTTGTGCAACATCGTTAACTAAATCTAATTTGAAAACTCCAAAAATGTTGCCATCCCATTCATATAGCTCGAAATAACAAGGACCGGAATAGTCCAAGAACTGTCAAAATAAGATTAGTTTAAGTTGGAACGTTTTAGTCAGTTTTGGTTTTTTTGTGAATCCTAGCTTAATTACTCAATGTGATTACGTGAAAACAGATTATGCGCAAATAAATAGAATGTCTCAACTAATTACGATTAAAATTATCACCTAAATATCATTAGTTTAGCAACAAATGGCAATAAACAAATTTCGTCTTGGATTTTCAGGCTTTAGCCATTTGGTGTTAAACCAATTATACTTTTAATCGTAATTCTTTGAGACTATTTATTTGCGCAGAATCAGTTTTCACAAAATCACATTGAGTAATTAAGCTATGATTGGCGAAAAACTTGAATTAGCCGCACTAGCGACATGTGAAATAATCAAACAAATTAAAATTCAAAAGAGGAGTCTAGTTACTTTATTTATAATACTTTGTTTATTTATTAATAAAAAAAATGAAAAGTATTTCTGATTATCGCAGGAGTTCATCGGCAAGAAAATAGACCCAGTATTCCACGCACTAGTAAAAAACTACGACAAGCACCCTCAAGCAAGACTATTCAGGAGTAATATTGTCACTTTTGCGTCAGAAATCAACTACAAGCCATGCCTTACTTTCTTAAGTAGTGTTCATGAAGAGTATCGACTGGAAAGGCAGAGGTGAGATCGTAACTATTTTATTTCTATAGATCTATGTTATTCTTTCTGGCAAATTACTATATTGGTCGAGCATCCACTAAGAGTGACTGGTGCATTCTAAGACACTAAAAAAAGTATAACAAAATTGGCATAAACATTTAATTTTCTTCCTGTTGTGTTGGTCATAGGAACTGTTTTTATTTAACCCCACGACTATCACGCGAAAAGATTTTACGGCACGCGCCACGGGTGAACATTTCACCAATAGTAAATTCCATGGTGTTTGCACAGACTAACAATGTATGAGAAAATTGTAGAGGGAGAAGTGCTCTTCTCTTTGGTATAATTATAATACTAAAAATCTGATTAGAAAGAATCTTATATGAAAAGACTGGAACATAAACTTGAGCGTGACTTTGACAGATTTTGACGGTGCCTTGACACATAACTCGTCATCACATGTTTTTTTTTTACTAAGATATTATAGACTGTGAATATAGAGTATTGAGCCGTAAAATACTGAAGAATAATATAGATACCTGTTCTTTCCTGGCGGTTTTATTATTTTTTGGGGAATTTTTCAAAAACCGCCATTTTTTCGGCAAATATTTTTTTTCTATGAAGTATTACAATAAATCGATTGAATATGAAAAATAACTTAAAATTAAAAATAAAACACAGATATATCATTTTTATTCATAATTCATCAAAAAATAGCAACATTCTACAATATTTGAATATAAACCATTTTATTTCACCGCCGCGAAAAAAATAGTCCGCGGCGCGGCCGCCATGCGGACAAATCTTTTCGCGTATGGCTATATTAGTAAACGTAAAGAAATTTTCTGTAACTATTAGAGTAACCAAAATTAAATCGCATATTTACCACTTTCAGGCTTGATCCAGACATTCGTGAAGCAGTATTTTATATGTATGAAAACCGAACTGATAGTGGTATTATAAACAACGGTCTAAATAGGAACGAGTTCGAAGATAAAATGATCGCTGAAAATAGAGTGTAAGTAAAAATAACAATTTATCCATTGTTAAATTCTACGAGAACTATTAAGGGCTTATGCTAGGCTAAGCCAAAGCCACAGAATAGATATATAGTACTAGGCTAAAGCAGGGATAAGTCGGGGGGCCATGCGGCTGGGGTGGTCTAATTTAGAATGGTTCCAACGCGCAATAGTTTAGGTAATTTATTAATACACTGAATATAATGTGTATTTTAAAAATCCACTATACATAAGCCCGCCATTATATTTAGTTCAAATACTACACAATGTTTTATGACCTTATTTAAAGTATTCATTGAATAATCGCAGCTTGTGTGTGCGGTTCGGAGGTAATTTTGTAGTTTTTTCTATCGCGAAAAGTTTATTAATTCGTGTTTTCACTATACATTTGCAGTAGCATTAGTCCTGAACTTTACCATAATTATATTAATTTCAAAGCCATTGTTGCAATATTGTTGACAGGACATGGGAACATGCTAAGCCATTTTAAGAATTTTGGCGTTGTATAGACTCTTAAGATGAAGCAATGATACATTAAATAATTTAATCAAAGGAATGTTAATAATTTAAATCAGATTGAATTTATATTTTTTGATTAGGGTTTGATTTTATATTACATTGACTTTATATTAGATACCTACTTAACAATAATTATTATGATATATTTTTTTTGATGTTATAATTTTGCTGACTTACACTATTGAATTGGGCAGGCCTGTAATTGTAGTTGTAATTTGAATCCTTTCCTATCCAATTAATACTATAAATGCGAAAGTTTGTGTGTGTGAATGTTTGTTACCTTATATCTCCGTAACTACTAAACCGATTTCGATGAAATTTGGAATACAGATAGTTTATATGCTGGATACTTTTTATTCGCGGGTAACACCGCGGGGCGCAACTAATAAATAAATAAATAAGAGTAATCTACACTGTTGCAGATGTCATAAGCACAGTAGAAATCACTTGGCTGATGACAATGATTCTAATGATGGAAAATAAAAGAGATGTAAGCAAATTAATATTTTAGAGGTCGAAAATACTAACCGGCTTTACTTTGAATTTTCAGAAGAGAAAGAAACAGATTTTTGATTCGTTTGCCTCTTGGGGAACCGAGACCACTGCCGATCATTTCTACTGAAATGGTAAGTCTTTGGAACAACAATAAACATTGTATTACGGAAGAAGAACTTAGTGTTTTGTTTCTCTCTATCAAATTTTAAATATACAAAGATAAAGCAAGTGAAACCACTAAGCACATATATATAATTAGCTATAAATAGCTATTTAAGTACAGTGCCACTTTATCTGTTCCGGTAGATTTTTCGTCATCTCTTTCTAACAGTTCAGGGAACAGCCTCATTAAAGAGACAGCAACAAGAGTGGCACTGTATATATACAGTGCAGATAAGTTGGTGGCATATATGGCTATATATAGCATGCATCTGGCATGATGCAATTATTAACTATTCAAAGTAAGTATTATAGATTAGCCAATAATTTTTGTATATCTATTTTACTTGAGTGTTATTATAAATTTATGAATAGCTGCATAAAATAGGTAATTTTCAAACGACTTAGAAAAGTCAGGAAGTTGTCAAAATGTCGGTTGTATTTTTTGTTACCTCAGAATTCCATAATTTATAAACTAATTTGGAAATTTCTTTTTTATTTGTATTTATATACTTCGAGATTAGCTTCATAGAATTTTCATCACGATTGGTTCAGAAGTTTGGGTTTTAAATATATCGTTCAAGTACATACTTCTCAGGTGATTGAATTCGGTTAAACTTTTTTTTTGTGAGGGAATGACGTGAAGAGCTAGTCGTTTGCCTGATGTTACGCGTCACGGCTGCCCATAACAGATTGCAGTATCACTCGAAACTCTAAATTAATGTAGTTTTGCGTGACACTGCACTGCGCACTTCATCCTGAGACTTCCACAAAGAAAAAATCCTGATTAGATCATAAAGTCTCATTTGCCCAGTAATTTCACTAGCTACCATGCGCTTCAAACCGGAACACAGTAAAGTGCTTGCATACTACTACTTGGCTTTGATTAGGTTCAATTTTGAAAGCTTTAGTTGACAGTCCTTAATTTACTAAAAATATATCCGTCCCTTACATTGCCGTCTATTTGACAAGAACAGCAACAGTCTTAGGAGTTTTAGATCTGTCAACTAAAGTTTTTAAAATTTGCCAGATTCTTAGAGTATAGACTAAAGCATAGAGAGATCATCAAAACGATATTATATTTGTACTGCTCACACGTACCGCTATGTCAGTGGCGAAAGAAAGAAACAAACCTAGCAATTAGCTACGCTAGCGATAAGTACCGTACCATTTTTTTCGACTCAGTCAACTGTTTTTTCTATACAAATCTCTCAGACTCATTCACGTCAAAGTGTTCACATCATAAAAAAAGAGTCCACAAAGTGGTACGCTTGACACATAATCAAGTTCTCTCTATGCTTTAGCCTATACTCTAAGGCCAGATTAGATGCTCAATATATTATATTGTCAATGTTTATTTTCAGCCAACACAAGCAGTTACTGAAAAGTTGGCGCAACGTGTACCAGGATCAGCAGTAACAAATATAAGCTCTCTTATAACTTTAGTGGCTGCTTTAGTATTACTCTTAAAATTAGTATAAAAGGTGGACGTGTATTATTATACCCAATACTTAGTTCTAGTCAAAGTGTAAGTGCGTTTATGTATAATTTGATGTTTTTTTTATATAACTGAGTGTTTAACTCTTATATTAATATGTTTTGTTTTGATTATCGGCCCTGCACCAATGACTTATCTAGTAAGTTATGTGCAGTTTTCGATGCCATCGCTCTGTGCCTTGGAGAGCATGTTAAGCCATCGGTCCCGGTTGTCATAAGAACATCTATGGCAATCGTTACGGGTAGTCAGACGCGTGATAGAATCTGACACCTGGTCTAACCATCCCTGTTACTGGTCCCTTGTGGGTTGCGAGGTCAGATGGCAGTCGCTCGTGTTATTCTGGTAGCTCGCCGCTACAGGTTAGATTGGGAGCCGACCCCAATAATAAATGGGAAAAGGCAAAGAGGAGGATTAATATGTTTTGTATTAAAGAAAAAAAAATGAAGATGAATGTTATGTATTTAAAATTGTAGCGAACGTAATTTATATTTCTTTGTATAATTTAAATACGCATTTAATACATATAATTAGTATTTTGAATTATCTATGATATTTTGTTTTCAAATCTATTCCTGTGGTAGTATATATTTAGATGCATTCAGAATATATTACACAAATCTATCATAAGGAAAAATATTGACTTGAATAATTATTATTTAAAATACTGAAATTCTATGAAACTTCTAAGAAGACTAATGAGTTGTTTTATTAGGATTATTAATAACGAAAACAAAGTTATGTTTCCTTATTTCTACGTTTAATAATTATGAACTCGTGTTACATAATTTACTTTCGTTATTATTATTATGTACATATTTTATTTAATATAATTATAAAGATACCTAATAAGTGCCTTACAATATATAATAATTATTAAAAGAATATAAGTTAACATAATATAATTAATTTATATAGTTTTCTACTATGCAAAATATTAATTTATGCAACTATTATCGAAATAATAAATGTTTTATTACGTTTATACTAAATTTGAAGCAAGAGGACGCGTTTGCTTCAGACTTAGTGTAAATCTAGACTAATATAAGTTAATAAAAAGATTTTATACTAAGCCAATACCCATTAATTTTACTTTAAACCCTTTACATTAAAATAATAACTATTATTATCAAATATTATAATGCCATAATAAATCAATGAAAATGCAGTAAAAAATCTAAATCTATACTTAGTCTAAGTACTTATTGAGCTATTTCGTATAATTATTATTGTTAATATAATATTTGTCTATATTATTTTAAAATTATTAATTACCACTTAATTTGTTAAAATGTTACAATATCACTATAAATTAAATAAAGAATAATCTAATTTTCTATAACTATTATTAAACTTAAAACTTATTTCACTTTGTGCAATTCTGGTTAATTAACGCAAATAATTAGAATAATATTAATAATACTAATGAATCAAACATTCTTAATACACGTATAATGTAGAAAGAAGTGAAAAAGGACATCAATCAAACAAGCATGACTAAAAATTATTGTTAACAAAGTCTGTGATAAAATCAAAATCAAGAAAATAAAATTGATTGTACTACGATAACAATAATATTATTTTTGTATTTATAATTATGCAGAATTGATTACATTTAATAATTCTCAGTAAATACAGAAATAATTTAACTTTTCCGTGTTTATTTTCTATAACTCCATTATGTTTTTGAACAAATGAAAACAATAAATATTTGGCCAGCACTTCTGAAACTTCAAATACTATCACATTGATAGTACAGAGTTCCCATCCACTCACGCATACGCCTAACTGTACAAACAAATCGTAAAGCTAATTGCTTAAAATCTATAGCCGATATTGAGGATGTTTTTGTTATGCTTTCTAAACTACCAATAATATTAAAACCCCACCACCAAAAACCTTTTCCTAATCTTAACCATAGTCATAACGGTATTTAACCATAACTATAATATTACATTTTACTTATGTTATAATACGTAACATATAGAATATTTGTGATTATAATGTTCTATCTGATACTTTTCAATAACTTTGTTGCACCAACGTTAAGTTGATAGATATGGCATTTCTTATCAATGCGATCATCGTAATATTCAGACTTTATGCCACGTTATTTTACTTTAAAATAAAGTTCTTTCTACAGATAGAATCATTACAAAACTTAGTTAATGGTTAAACAAAGTGATCATAAGTGATATACTAATCAATAGAAGTGATACGACTAACGTAGGTGCGTCGTTCTCGTCTATCCACTCATACACGATGTCCATAAAGCGATTGTCCCACTGGAGGTTTTCCATAACTAATTCAGCTGCTCTTTCAGCTGTGAACTGGGAATCCTCGAGGTTGTTGGACTGAGAGTCTACCCATATGTAGAACTGAAAATAAAATTTGCGGATATTACTGCTTTTTCTAGATTGGTTTTGCTAGACTGCGGGCCCTGGACCCAATTGAATGTTTCTTAAACTCTCGCGATGTGAATAGATACCTAGTTATTTGTTTACTTGGAACCATATTTATTTAAGACTAGTTGACCCGCCCCGGCTTTGCACGGGTTTTTAGGGTTTTCCCGGCAATCATTCGAATTTTTCTCACCTTTTAAACCGTTCCTAGACCTTCACGAACATTTCAAGACCAAGATAAGATAAATCCGTTTTTTAGCCGTTCTCGAGTTTTAGCGAGACTAACGAACAGCAATTGATTTTTATATGTATAAATAGAAGATAAATAGATAAGATGCGAAACGAGGAGATCCGCACGAGAACTAAAGTGACCGATGTAGCTCTTAGAATTAGCAAGTTGAAGTGGCAATGGGCAGGCCACATCGCTCGTAGAACTGACAACCTATGGGGAAGTAAGGTTTTTGAGTGACGACCACATACTGGAAGACGCAGCGTAGGCCGCCTCCCCACTAGATAGACCGACGACTTGGTGAAAACCGTGGGGAGCCGATGGATGTAGGAGGCAAGCAGCTGCTCAAAGTGGCGCTCTATGGGGGAGGCCTATGTTCAGCAGTGCACGTTTTCAGGCAGTTGATGACGATGATGAGTCGGTATTTGCATCTGGTAGGCAGAACCTATAAATAATTCAGACGGATATACTTACCTCAGATGATAAATCGTCATCTGCCATGTTGTCAGCCAGGGCGTGTATTGCTTGCTCCAATTTTTCAGAACCACCATACCTAAAACAGTGAAATATATGAATATAAAAGAAGTACAATTGAAGAAGTTAGTCACTGACACAAAGGCACAC
Source organism: Ennomos quercinarius (assembly GCA_910589525.2). NCBI lineage: Eukaryota > Metazoa > Arthropoda > Insecta > Lepidoptera > Geometridae > Ennomos > Ennomos quercinarius. Next base: position 15,260,819 of record OU342497.1, read on the forward strand.
TAACAACATTTAGTAATAAATTGTGGGAAAATATTTTAGTGTACAAAAAAGTGTTTAAGTAATCTATCAACAGTACGAGCTTTGTTTAGTTTGAGTCTGATCGCGCTGTATCATGCCTGATACAGCGCACACACTTAAATATTTGTGAAATGTTCACAAATATTTATTACAGAAAATCTCGTCTCGAAACACACCTTATTAAGTGTATCTTCGAAATAGCAAGATTTTAGCTTTAGCGGTTTTGGCTGTGCGACTATCTTACGAAGGGGACCACGGTCCTTTATTTAAAAAGAGTGTACCCCCTCTAGGACTCTGGTCAATACAAAAAGCGCCAATGTTTTTCTACCCCTTTAATGTTATCCGATTTCAATGATTTTTTTATATGTGCTCTACAGGTTCACACAGTGAAAACTATGCTCATACGTCTTCCTTTTTGAGTTTTTGCAATAGGTATCGAAGCCACTTAAAGCCACATAAACAGCCACAATTTTAGCCACATAAAATGAGGAATTTTTGCGTAAGAATTATGATGAAGAAATATCAATACGTATGAGTAACCCGGAGTAGAACAGAGAATACACGAATGTGTAGGCAGAATAATTGTAGTTGCATTGCAACGTTACTCACATGTTTCTCATTTCAATGGCTCTTCTAGAAATGAAGTTCATAGCTATTCTTGCGTTTTGGTAATTACTTTCAGCAACAGCAATAAAAATCTTCACTCTTTCTTCCGTCGTATAAGAAACGCCTCCCGCGATCGTCTCCTCAAGCAGTCTGTAAAAGTATACAGTATTTATAATCTACCTCTTAATATTATCATCATATTATTTAACATAAAATATGTAAAATATTATGATGATAATTTTAGGCGTTTTCAAATTAAAAAGCGAAGCAAAGGGCAACGCTTAGTCAATTGTTTTTTTATAATCTGTAGCATCGTTTTATGACGACTGCCGTCCCAGTTGCCTCAAGACGTTTTTGAAAAACTAAAATGTAATTATTAATGTCATAGACTAGTATTGTATAAATTAAAATTATACATTCATCTTGCTGATAAGCGACAGATTATTATCAAAATACAATTTCAAAACAGAGAAAAGTACCGATGCTAAAAATGTCAAGGTACTCACGTGCTAATGAAGTCCCCATCTCTGGAGCAAGCCAATGATTCTAGGATGACCACTCGCTCCCACATGCTCACTTCGATCTCGAGCCGATTGTACAGAGCGTCGATGGTATCAGCATCACCTTCTCGCATCACTGCGCAGTAGACCGCAGGCCTTAGGTCACTGGGAATGTTGGGGTTCCTGGAGAGGGAACAAGTTAGAATGATTAAATTTTTTGACAGGGCAAACATAATTCAACTAGGAATGTCGGAAGACAAAAAAACTCGGGGAAAATGGGTATCTGTGGGTGACTATGAAAAAAAAACAAGCGTTATGGCCGATAAATAATTACATCCTTGTATAAAAACATTTTGCACCTATACCTGACAATCAGTTACAACACCTGCATAAAATTGGAAAAAGAATGATAACTATTACATGCAACGTAAATAGTTACTAGAGGCGAGCAGCCGCTCAAGGTGGCGGTCTTTGGGGGAGGCCTATGTTCAGCAGTGAACGTCTTCAGGCTGATGATGATGATGATGATGATGAAATAGTTAGATACTGCAGCTGTGCTTTTTATACAAAGCCACAAAGTCATTTCTAATTAATGTTATCATGATATTTTATTTATCTTGGTAATTTTAAATTCATGGGAAAAGTTTGGAGATGTTGATTAAGAAACTTAAATGGCCGTAACTTCTTCTATCGAAAAAGTTACATCGATTGTTACAATCATAATCAATCATGAAATAGAACTTATTATACTTTAAATTCTTAACTTTCATAGTTAGTAGGAAACACTGTTATTATTAAGTTCTTCATAGTCAGTTCATTTGTTATACGAAGCCAACGAAAATTTCGTTATGGCGATGCAGGACTTAATATTTAATTTTATAATCATTTGACGCAAAATGTGAGCTAACATTGTCGACAACGAAGTTGAAGTCACTATAAATTATACTGTCGACAGTAATGGGTAAAAGGTGGGGGTTCCTTTATTCTCTCTCCTTCATTGCCGTCCCATCCGTTTATCCTTTTCCACTATCTTTTTCTCTCTTCCTTCCCTTTTCCCTTCAACAGGGTTAGGGTGTAAGCCTAATAATAAAACTAATTCGTGCGAAGCCAGAGCGGGTCAGTTAGTGTATAATACATACAATTATATGGGCATTGGGTATTAGTCCTCAGATGATAACACACACATTATGTAGTTATTGACTTGATTTAAGTCTATGGTACAAAAATTTAGCAAGAAACGATAGAAATGTGTCACTATATTCCACTATATTCTTTACACATAGAAAAAGACCTGATTGAAAACTTACACAGTGGGCTCGTTTGTATTTGGATCAAAAAACCAGTCCACAGCTGCGGCGATGCATGGCTGGTAACCAGCACGGCAAGCATGGTCCATCACCATGCCTCGTGTTAGTGACGTCATAGCTGGCTCGGTGATGAGAGGGTCAGGGTTGAACCCAATCTCTCGCTCGAAAGTCACAATACTGCGTCGGACCATACGCTAAAATAATTAATCCATAATTTTTTAATTAAAATATAACATCATTTTTTAGAATATTTAAAACATTCTGACTCCAAAGGTTTTGGGTAGGTAGGAAGATTATTTTAACAGGTCTTGGAACAATACTAGCATCATCATCATCATCCTCTTCGCCTTTTCTCATTTTGTTATTGGGGTCGGCTCCCAATCTAACCTGTAGCGGCGAGCTACCAGAATTACACGAGTGACTGCCATCTGACCTCGCAACCCATAAGGAACCAGTAACAGGGATGGTTAGATCAGGTGTCAGATTCTATCAGGCGTCTTACTACCCGTAACGATTGCCATAGATGTTCTTATGACAACCGGGACCGACAGCTTAACGTGCTCTCCGAGGCACGGAGCGATGGCATCGAAAACTGCACATAACTTACTAGATAAGTCATTGGTGCAGGGCCGAGGATCAAACCCGGTGCCGTAAGATTGCGAAGCGCACATGCTACCGCTCGCCACTATCGCTCTCTACAATACTAACAATAACAGTAACAATACTAGCATCAAAATAAGGTAAAAACCAAACATTAAAGATATAGTAGTGAAACCAGCTATATGATTTTTTTTATATGTAAGTGAATGACGTGACGAGCTAGTTGTTCGCCTGGTGTTAAGCGACACGGCCGCTCATAACAGATTGTAGTGTCACACGGAACTCAAAATTAAAGTTTTGCGTGACACTGCGCACTGCGCACGTCATCCTGAGACATCACACAGTCTAAAAATGTTTTCTAGACTGTGAGATCAGTTCTTAAGTCTCATTTGCTCAGTTATTTCACTAGCTACAATGCCCTTCAAACTGGAACACAGAAGATCTTGCACACTACTGCTTGGCGGCAGAATAACTGGCAAAGCGGTGAAATAAATCAAGATACCTAAGCAAAAACTGTTTAAAACACTTCCAAGTATGATTCATAGGTTGAATGAAAGGGGGTTTTGTACCTCAATATCGGAAGCTGTTTTAGTGTAGCCAATTTCCACAACGTCATATTATCTTCAAGTAGTTATTTAATTGAACCCATATTAAGAACGGGTTGAAAACCAAGAACACAGAAAAAAGTTACCTCTTTCGCATGGAGTGTGCAAATGGAAATTACGCATAAGTGATCTAGGTAATATTTCATCATCATTCATCATTAACAGCCTGAAGACGTCCACTGCTGAACATAGGCCTCCCCCAGAGCACGCCACCTTGAGCGGCTGCTCGCCTCCTGCATCCATCGGCTCCCCGCGGCTTTCACCAGGTAATATTTCATCATCATCATCATTAACAGCCTGAAGACGTCCACTGCTGAACATAGGCCTCCCCCAGAGCACGCCACCTTGAGCGGCTGCTCGCCTCCTGCATCCATCGGCTCCCCGCGGCTTTCACCAGGTCGTCGGTCCACCGAGTGGGGGGCCGGCCTACGCTGCGTCTTCCGGTTCGTGGTCGCCACTCGAGAACCTTTCTTCCCCATCGGTTGTCAGTTCTACGAGCGATGTGGCCTGCCCATTGCCACTTCAACTTACTAACTCTAAGAGCTATATCGGTCACTTTAGTTCTCCTGCGGATCTCCTCGTTCCGGAGCTTATCTCGCAGGGAAACACCGAGCATAGCTCGCTCCATAGCTCGCTGCGCGACTTTGAGCTTACTAATGAGGCCAACAGTAAGAGACCATGTCTCAGTTCCATAAGTCATCACTGGCAACACACACTGATTGAAAACTTTCGTTTTCAGGCTCTGCGGTATTTTGGACGAAAAGATAGGACGAAGCTTCCCGAACGCTGCCCAGCCGAGTTGGATTCTTCGCGCCACCTCTTTGTCGAAGTTGGACCTACCTAATTGGACAATCTGTCCTAGGTAGACATACTTGTCGACAACTTCGAGAGTATCGTTCCCAACAATTACCGGTATAGGTGGAACATGAGCATTAGACATGATCTTTGTCTTGTCCATATTCATCTTAAGACAAACCTATTAGGTAATATTTACAACAGAGTTATTTTTAACTCACAAGATATATATCGGGGTCCAAGTCTTCGTCATCATCTACTAGAGCTTCAAGGCGTTTCTTCAAGAAGTTCATATTCCTGATGAAGGCTCTCCATGGCGCGTACTCCGTCTCATGCTCCATCGTCAGAACCACCAAGAAAGCAGTTTCATAAGGGATTCTGCCAGATCTTGCCAGGTTTAAAGAGTCGTCTATCAACTGTGGAATAATAGAAAATATAGTACGTATTCACTATATCTCGATTATTATAGTCATGTGTGTGATATGGTTAATTCTATGTACAAAAATGTAACACATCCATGTAATTTTTTATAGTGAGCACATAATTATACAGAACCAGGCACATAATTGGATAGTGCACTGCTAATCATTACTGAATATAAATATTAATTTTGTAATTATATATTTTCTAATTATTTACTGTTGCACGGTTCAAGGGGTGAATTTCATCTCTGCGGTCTGGGTCATCAAGAGCTTCAGTGATTCTTTCCCATAAATCGTTGTCATAATTTACTCGGTAGTAACCTGAAATGGAATGATGTCATTATATGAGATGCCTAAATACAATTTAAGGCTGGAAGCTAAACCAGATGATAGTATTAGGACATAGATCGATTGATTTATTTACCTTGCCCCTGCACGTTGAACAATACATAGTCTCCCTCCTCTTCATCTAGGAACATGTTGAATGGTTCAGTACCCTCTAGCATATCAATGGGCTCTATATTATCGAAGTTGTGGCTATGGCTGATTGAGTATGTTATGGGCACACCATAATTTACGTGACGCTGATTGTTTAAGGTGAAGCGCTCCTAAAACCAGAATTAATAATGAACATTATGTTGAAAACGATGATGATAATGATAGCGGTGGTAGTGCTGATAATGATGAAAGTAATGATTTAGTGTCAAATCAAATCACTTCTACAAGTCAAATGAGATTAGGTACTTATAATACTTAAATTATTGTAAATATACTGAGCATATAAAACCATAAAGTGCGCAATGTCAAATATCTCGAAATCTTTATTTAAATCAAGTAAGCCTTCAGCCAGTTGATCTCGTTCCACCCGAGTTCAAGAGAAGGTAACACAGAGGGTGTTACTAATTATTATAAACCGCACAAAAATGTAAACGTACCTACGTCCTATGCTAGGCGATCTGCTATTGCTAACACAAAGTTTGATAATACAAAACATGCAATTTTATTAACAAAATGTGTGAGTGGAACTAAATAAAAATAAATTAAATCTGAACACGAGTAATAATAGGAGTAAGTTATTCTAAAATAATAACCTGCGTTACAAGTACGCCACCCTGTCTTAAACCCACATAAATGAGTGGGCATCCATTGTTCTCAAGGTAAGGCTCCAGGTATTCATCCACGTCTTCATCAACAAAGTCATTGCCCATAAAACCACTTTTAATGGCATCGATGAAGTATAGGTAGTCAACGGTTTGAAGAGCTCTGTTGGACAACAGGTAAATCTAAGGTAATCTAAGTCTTCATTAGACGATTTTCATTGTATAGTTACTGTGAAATATAATATAATGCTAAAACCCAATTTTTTCCTAAAATTGATAAACCAACACAATGTAAATATATCGGTTTGCCGATAGCGATGGATCACGAGTTGTATTTATCTTAACACATATTTATCATTATCTAACACATACCTGCCCGCTAAAAGAGCTGTTCCAGCGTGCTGGATGTAATCTGTACCATCGTCAAGAATTATTTTCAACATCCAAAAGAGAGCGGGGGCTTTGATCTTTTGAATACCATAGAGGTAATTTCTGATTTCATCTTCGTCGAACAAGTTATCCGGCATTTCCAAGGGTAGAGTACTGCTGTAGCCGTCACGGTAGAGACTCTCCTGTATCACTTCTGTTACGAATAGGGTGTTTACGTCGAGGAGAGTAATATCTGTGCCTATTGCAGGTTCTTGGAACTGTAAATATAATGTAGAAAACATACTTATTCTGCTCTAGTTACCTGTAAACATGTACCTATATTTTAGTAGTGAACTATATGAATTGATTATATTTTATGTTTTAATAAGTATTTCACTATCATGCTTAATTAGCAGAATAATACTCACACTTCTTAGTATATCATAGGCCGCATATGATGCCAGTCCACTAACAACCCAGTCAAAACGCCAGTTTTCTGGGTAAATGACCTGACCAAACCATTGCTTTGACATTTGTTCGGCCATCTTTGTAAATGCTGTGAATCTTTGTTTTACTGAACATGTTGTTTCCATGAGAATATATGGTTCCCTGTTAAAAATACACGACTTAGGAGACGAACCACACGTATCATAACATATTTTAAACGAGTTAAAACTTATTGCGTCTCAGGAAAAAAAAACGATGGTCAGTTGATTATTAAATCAGTTACTGAAGTGATAATAGGAAAGGCTAAACTAAACAAAATAGTAAACGTTCTTAGAAACTTACCAAATAGCAATTGTGCCAAGTCCATACCAATCCCTCGATACATCGGGCAAGCTCAATATGCTAAGCTGGTTCGCTTGATTCAAAACAATTTCAAAATAGGGTTTGTCGGTCCATTCGTTTAGAGTAAGATAGTAATAGTTCAAGGCTATAGATGCTTGGGAATCTTGGCTGGCAAGGCCAGGTCTAACGTACAGTAACACGCCACTGGTTGGTACATTGACGTTGTTTAGATTGTGAGCTGCCATTGACCAGAGATGGGGCGGGCCCATTAATGGTCGGAACTGTGTCCTAAAAAGCAATTAATAATTATTATTACTTTCAGGTAATAAAAACTAACATCATAATGTAAAATACGTAGCTCTGTCGGGCAATAGTTTTGCCCAAACACATATTACGTTAATTTTGGGTCTAAATTGTCGCATGAGTTTTTCTTTTTCCTTTTTGGTTAGTGAAATTGGATCCATATAGGTAGATAAAAAGAAAAATAAAGGTACTTACGCGCTGTTTTCCTCAAGCAAAGAGTTGGACATCAAGTGGTTGTATTCAATGCCATTAAACGTAAAGCTGATGATGGATGCTTCAGTAGGCTCATCCATGCATGGGAATACACGCCGAGCGTGAGTGGGGTGAAGGTTCATTGCCAGGTAGTCGCTAAAGCAAAAACAAAGTAATTGTTCTTTTAAAATCAGCGGATCAGAAATGGCCATGATGTATGGAGTAGTTACTGCAGCTGATATTATAAATTAAATAGTGTCTCTCCCTTGAACTAAACTATTTGGCTATTTCGAGCGCAGTACCATCAACTAGTGAAACCAATTTTTGAAATATAAGTCGATAAGCTCTACCATCAAAACTGTTGTCTTCTTTAAAGTATAAAATAAATTATAGATTAAACATATCTTCAGTTGAATGAATACTACTGTATAGACTTAGAACCTAAATAAGCAATGTATTGTCTTGAAAAGTAATAATTACAAGTCATTATATGATCCTCTGTAAAATCCTTGTCCAGAGGCCGACTGTAGCACACCAGTGTACTCAATAATAAGAATGAAGGCAGATGCTACTTGGTCTGGTGATATTTCTAGTATGCCGTCATCTACATTAAAATCAGCTGGTCTTGCGTTGGCAGTAGTAAAAACTCCAGCCAGAACAGACTGAATCTCAAGCTCTTCTACATGTAATAATATGGGGTCTTCTCTATCTGCAAGTTGTAGAGAAACATCTATGACTGCTCTCCCGCTAAAACTGTCTCCGTTAACGGTAAGTTCTATTGCGTATTGCCGGATCTCTTGACCAGGTCGTATATTCCTCAACAACGTTGTTCTGCTTACTACTTCCGTAGAGTTTTCATCAGATGCTCTAGTAGAGTTAACCATTGTCGATGATGTTGTTGTTAGGATTTTTTGTTCCTTTTCCTCGGGTTGTAAAACTGTAGCAGCACGACTTCTAAAATCCATGACAGCTTCCTCGATATTTGGAACTGCCCCATTATGAAAAACGGTATCTGTAGTTGTTAACGATGGTAGTTTCGTGGATATTGGAAAGGATTTTGTATACACATTCACTACTATTAAATAGGCAAACAGAGCAAACTTCCACTTGAACTTAGTCCTAGCCATTTTCCTTAAACTAAAACGGCTGGTCACTCCCACTCAGGCTCACATGCGTACCGACACTGTCTTTGAACAATTGGGAATGCTCAGGAATTTTGTTGCAATTGATAATACAGCGCCGGATGAGATATAAACGTCTCGATAGTGTCAAATATAGGTTTAAAATAGAGATAAATTCAACAATGGCATTTTATGACGCACTTGAAGATTGCTCATCAGATCTGAACGTGAGATTCAGGCGCATTTCAGGCATTCTATTTATAAAAGGTATTAGCTAGTCATAAAATAACTTTAAAACTTTACGAAAGTAGGAAAAAATGTTTGGAAATAAACATAAACATGTAACTGTGTATGGTAAACGTTCCTGGATAAAGTAAAATTTAACTGAATAGTGTACCTTATTGAGTTATACGGGCCTATAGAATTTGGTCATGGAAAACTGTAATCGGTATAATCAGACAGTGTAGTCCACTTGTTATAGATAAGGAAGATAAAGATAACATATTAGTTTAGACATTAGTGATACATGTATAATATTCATGCAACGGTGTAATGGTATTTTTCAGTCCACAATTCCCACATTTTTTTTTTCAATTTTTTTTTTTCGTTCCCACTGCAGCTGGGACCAGTCCTTCTCTTATAGAGAAACAGAGAGAGAGAGAGAGAATGTAGACCACTGGCCTAGGGCGGGTTGCTGGATAACACAGCTTCATGTCTTCGAATTTTGTGATTCTTGAACATTTTTTTATGCGATTGAATGACGTGACGAGCTAGTCGTTCACCTGATGTTAAGCGACACGGCCGCCCATAACAGTTGCAGTGTCACTCGGAACTTTAAAACAATAAAGGTTCGCGTGACACTGCACTGCGCACGTCATCCTGAGACATCACACAGTCTAGTAATCAGATTACTAGACTGAGTGATCAGATCATAAAGTCTCATTTGCCCAGTAATTTCACTAGCTACAATACCCTTCAAACCGGAACACAGTTGTGCTTGCACACTACTGCTTGGCGGCAGAATAACTGGCAAAGCAAACATGTCCTATTCTCGATATGTTTTTAAGACCGCGTTAGAATTCCACATATAACTTAAAAAGCCATTGGTGCATGGCTAAACGGGGTTCGAATTAGGGTGCATTGGTATGAAAGTTGCACGGGCTACCATCGAGCCATACTTGCTCTTCTTCTACCTATCTTATCTTATATTTTGCCTAGGTGGTAGGACTTTACTGCAAAGTTGGTCTAGGTAGATACCACCGCTTTGCCAGTTATTCTGTCGCCAAGCAGTAGTGTGCAAGCACTACTGTGTTCTGGTTTGAAAGACATTGTGGCTAGTGAAATTACTGGACAAATGAGACTTTATGGTTTAATCTCGCAGTCTAGAAATCTTATTAATGGACTGTGTGATGTATCAGGATGACGTGCGCCGTGCAGTGTCACGTGAAACTTTAATTTAGAGTTCCGAGTGACACTGCATCTGTTATGGGCAGCTGAGACGCTTAACACCAAGCGAACGACAAGCACGTAACGTCATTCGTTTAGTTAAAAAAACTTCCAAGTTGATACTTATAATACAGTATAATGAATTACAAGTAACATGCATTGCGATTTTAGGACAGTGAAATTAATAAACACTAAAAATAATCACAAAACGACAGGTCGAACCAAACTTAATTATACAAACCCAGAAAAAAGGCAGTATTACTTTTTTATCATTTCTTGATAATAATACCTATGGGTAAAACCGAATTATTTTTTGTCATTTTATTTTAAACAATGGCTCTGAGGCAGCGCTTTTATCCCCTTAAAACCTCTTTAGGCATTCGTTGAGTTTCCCCGAAAGATAACTGTAATAAAATATACAACATCTCAACATTGAAGCTGCTAAAATATAATATCATAATGCAGACCTACTTAATCTTTTACAAATTCAGAAAACCAATCCAATGCTTACGTATATTTAGGTCTCTATTGGTACATTATCTTATCTCCAATTCATTCCTAGATAATATATTTCTACAGAAATCAAACACTTCAACATCCTAAAAAGTCGCGGCCGCACTTTAACGGAGATCATTTCGACATACTGTACCATGGTGCTATGATGTGCTAGATACCTCTAAATAGTAAAAAAAATATTCTATATATACAACAGCATGAATTATGAACATACGCCGATTAATGTCATGTTACCGAAAATTTGATTGATTCAGCTGGTATTCTGTACAATGCCAGGAGAAGTCAACGTAAAGTATTTTTTAAAAGCTTATTATTTTTCAATATTGGATTTAGAATGACTTCACTTTAGGTAGGTACTTATCAGGCCCTTTAATGTGATACCCATATTTAGGGATTACTACGGAAATTATGTATCGCCATTTAGTGACGTCCGCCATATTGGACAACACCACTTCACTTATGTTTCGTTCGTCAAGCCCTTTTATTATATTGATACCCCTATAATAGGGTTGCTGTGGAAATGATAAATCGCTATTTTGTAACGTCCGCCATATTGCATAAAAAATGGCGGCATTTAAGTAATCGTGCACTGTCACGAGAGCCAAATGTGTGTGCCAAACTACAGCCCAATAGCTTCAGTGGAAGTGGGTGGGTGGGTGGATGGGTGATTGAAAATTAATTCCAGTGAAGTTAAATAAAAGTTTTAAATAAAAAGTTGCTTCTAAACATTGTTCCATTAGTTTATTTCAGACATAAGTATATATAAACTGTAATAACGTATGCAGTTAAATTCTAATCAGTTGCGACTTGAAAAAAAAAAGAAACACATACGCACATTCTTTTGTATTTATAGTATTACTGTGATTTATATGTATTTTCGAGCAGATTCCACCTCATCTATTTTAAAAAAGGCTTTGTCCTGACTGACTGACAGACAACGCACAGCCCAAACCGCTGAACGTATAGACTTGAAATTTGGAGGGTGGCTACCTTTTATAACGTAAGCGCGTGCTAAGAAACGATTTTTGAAAATTCAACCCCTAAGTGGGCGAAAAGGGTAAAAAAACGGTTGTATGAAAAACCTACAATTCGTGACGTATCGTTTTGAAATTTAACACATACAAACAAGTATAAAAATAAAAGAAATGGTACCTTTTAGTTTTTCAAAATTCAAATTTAATGGGGTTAAATTTTTTTAAAGTTTGTATGAAAATTTCAAAAAATTTACCGTATCATACTGAAATTTGGAATGTGTAAAGAACATACAAAATAAATAGATACGGGTCTCGGGAATTTTTTAATTTCATCCCTTAAGAGGGTTGAAATACAGAAAAAGTTCCCGTCATAAGACGTTCTCGCACAGGGCTAACCGCTAATGCTATAATCTTCAAATTCGAAGATACATTGGTTCTATGTGTATTGGTATAGCTTTGAGACTTGGCACATACAAACAAGTATAAAATAAATGAAATTGTACTTTATATTTTTTTTAAATTCAACCCTTAAATGGGTGAAATAAGTAGTTAAAGTTTGTGTGTCAAATAAAAAAAATATGATTACAAGTATTCCATCGGATAGTTCATTCAAAGTCACTTTGGACGCTTATCATAGGTGGAGGTTTGCCATAATCACCACGCTTAGCAGGCGGCTTGGTGAGTTTAGATAATGCTTACATATTACTTTATATTTACGATAATACTTGCATATTTTTAAATAATATAAATACATCAGGGGAAATGTTACGGTGAACGGTCTGTAGATTATCTCGGGCATTTGATTTTTTTTCCCGTGTTAATGTCAAAGTATACATAAAACATTAAATAAAGTTATTGCCAGAGACCTAAAAAAGCTTATTTCCTTCCTACCTCAAGAGGTACAACACAATGGCTGCAATGTCACCATGAGAGGTCACTGCATGAGGTCACTTTAAAAAGATTAAAAAGATGGATAAGTAACCTTTATTTAGACGCTTTTTAAACGGCTCCCAAAATAGGAAGCTTAAGTTAATTTTATCCTGAAAAAGTAATCGGTTTCTGAGGGATAGTCCACGCGGGCGAAGCCGCGGGCAGAAGCTAGTTTGCTATATAGGTTCAGGCTTTTAGAATAGAAATATTTCATTGTTACCCTTAATAATTATAATGTGTGTATGTCTTACTTAAAAATACTTTTAGTATCTACATTTAACATGCAGAATTCCACCAACGCTGATGCCCCATGAAGGATGACAACAGGCAAGCTCTTGGATAGATCCATTCGTAGATAGATCTCCCGTACACAAACTCTCTCCTCTCTAATTGATTAAGTATACGGATAATGACGATGATTTATATAATGATGAATTTTTACTCTCCTTATTTCATTATATTTATATTTTATTAACCCCTACTCGGAGGACCGACGACCTGGTGAAAGCCGCGGGGAGCCGATGGATGCAGGAGGCGAGCAGCCGCTCATGGTGGCGCGTTCTGGGGGAGGCTTATGTTCAGCAGTGGACGTCTTCAGGCTGATGATGATGATGATGATATTTTATTATTTATTTATTCATTACTTCTACTATCGACATAATACATAGATAAGATACTTACGCTGAGTCATACCTCCCGACATAAAAACCTTGTCCGGCAGTGCCCAGTGTTCCTGTATATTCAATAATGAACGTATACAGAGATGCTTCAACGCCTGTATCGATTTCCAGTAGCCAGTCGTCATCATCTACGTTGAAATCAGCATCAAAGAAATTGTTTCCAGCTACTAACGAGTACTGAACTCTATTTATAGTTAAATCACTAGAAACATAGAAAAAAATTGGTTCGTCTCTTGTTGCTGCATCCGTGATTGCCACTTGAGTAACTAATCGGCCAACAAACGTCCCACTATTCACGTTTGGTTCTAATTCTATATTGTAATTATTCACTACCATTCCTGGTCTTATTTGGTTTCTCATTATTCTAGATCTAGTAGCAAGTTCCGTAGCATTCACTGGTTGTTCTAAAAGTTTCACTGTATCGTATTCAATATTCACTCCATAATCACCGATATTCACAGTGTCATCTGCGATGTCCACGGTGTCATTTACGATATTCACTGCATCATTTACAATATTTGCTGTATAGTCCACAGTATTCAAATTAATGTCAATATCACTAATTTTAATATCTGCAATTGTGTCTCTAGTATTTCGGATGTTTAAAGGCAAACTATTAATTGATGTAACAATGAGTGTCAAAATAAACGAATTAATAGTATTCATTTTGGAGGATTTGAATTTGAATATGAATATGAGTTTTTATGATGTCACATTTGGAATAGTTATTATGAATGCATTTACAACGGTTACTCAAACAACACTGATCAGTGAGTTTTCCGAAAAGGTTTAAAGCTATCCGTATTCATTGATTTGATATTATAAAGAAGCAGGTTTTTCCTACGCAGAGATAATATCTACACTTCTAGCTAAGATAAAGTATACGTCTCAGAAATATATTGGTAAAATCAATCATCATGAACCAATCACCATATTGTTGATATCGATTCATCCTGATGCGACACATTCTGAAAAAGTGGCCAACCTGGCCCATGCATCTCATCCTGTTTGCCTTTTCTCATTTGTTATTGGAGTCAGCTCCCAATCTAACCTGAAGCGGCAAGCTACCACAGTTACACGAGCGACTGCCATTTGACCTCGCAACCCATAAGGAACCAGTAACAGGGACGGTTAGATCAGGTGTCAGATTCTATCAGGCATCTGACTACCCGTAAGGATTGCCATAGATGTTCTTATGCCAACCGGGACCAACGGCTTAACCAGTAACAACCTGGCCCATGCATAGTTACAGATTTTCTATTATTTGGTTTTCACTTTACAGTTAACAGTGATGTCAGAGTACATCATCAGCTATATACGTTGTCACTGCTAATACATGTCTTTCTTTTACATGGAGAGCGTGTAGACCATAATCCACCAAACTAAGTGGGTACAGGTTGGTGGATGAGACATGTTCTTCAATTCTTGAACATGCTGGTTTCCTCACGGTGTTTTCTTTCTCATCGTATGAGTGAGTGCAACCCGCACATAACTTGAAAAGTCATTGGTGCAGCGCCAAGCGGTATTTGAACCTGCGTGGGTTGGTCCGAAAGTCACACGGATTACAGCTGAGCTACATTCACGTTCTCTTTTTTTTCTCAACTGCTCGTGTATCAAAGTAGCTGTTTTTCTTACTGTTAGCATGGTGTATATTTTTCGTTAACCGAAAGTGTAAATCTTAATCAAGGTCGCATTTTACAAGAGATGCGATAACAAATCCATATACACTTGTAACACCTATAATCTTACCACATCATCCATCCACGTACTACATGATTTCATTTGCAGCCATCGCTGAGTCATGATGACTCATAGGTGAAAAACTAGCCTATAGTATTATATTATCTGTGCCTATACTAACTCCTTGTGAGAAAAGACATATGTGTTCCAGCAGTAAGAACGTTTAGGCTCATAGCCTTTAAATATATTTCTACATAATTCCAGTAAATTTGACCTCTGACAGCACAAAAATTTCGTTTTGCCTAAAAACCGATTCACCAACTCCTGGCACACAACTCAGGCTTATGCTTGCAGAAACTCTAAAAAAAGGAATTAAATAGTCCATAATTAAAAAAAAAAACTAAAATATAATTATTAACATTTATTGAAGGTGTATAATTGTAAAAAAAAGTAATACATACTAACTGGTACATAATTTAAGTACTTACAATTATACTTATAAGTATATTGGACAGTAAACTTACATAAATATTTAAAAACTAAATTAGTTTATCAATTTATAAAACATATGGATATGACTACTGGTTAGGTAAATTTAGAAATAGAACTAAACTAACGCTGCTTAGATAGTCTCCATAAAAAATTGAATATATATAATAATGCAGAAGTTAGTGATTAAACAGAGCAACTATGACAGATATGAGCACCAGAATGCTGGCAGTAAGCGCACTAGCATTGCTTCCGTAGTTCTCTCTCAGCCAGGCTTCCACTACAGCAGCGTTTAGTCTGTTCCACGTGAGGGAAGCAGCAATATTCTCCCTGACAGCTGCAATGGATGCAAGTTCTCCAGCCGTGAACACGTTTTGGTGGCGGTCGGCGAACTGTTGAATCTGTGGGAAGGAAACAAGCGTGAGCCTTCAGTTATAGTAATGAAACAAAATGAAACCAAAGCCTGGTGGTAGATGGTTTTCAAATGCTAGCAGGGCACGCACGCCCCTAAACGACGAATCAGTCGTCAAGCACTTGACAACTTGATACGTAATCCTGATTATTTCCATGATAATGATAAGAAGAAAAACGAGAACAAAGCCTACCATGTTACGCGACATCATAATACAAACGCATTCTCTGTGGAAATTCACCAAGTTGAAAGTGATGTCTGTATCAAAAAAACAATGGAAATAACGTAACTGTTTAAATACCCATAATTATGTACCCGTATGTTGTATGCAGGCCTACATATTTGTGATAAAATGCTTGATCTGTCAAAAAGACGCGTTTTCGATGACATGGTGCAATCTAAGATATCATTACACAACTGTACGGTGATATCTGATACGGTGGAAAATACGACATGATCGATAGACTCAGATATTATCTTCAGAAGGTGCGTCATAGAAATAAATATTTTAAAGAAAACGAACAGCTCTCAACAAAACGTTAGGCTAAATATTTCTCGAACAGATCTTTTAGACGATATGAAATATAATAGACGAACAAAGAAATTATTAAGAGATATTTCTCAGGACGAATTTTATGATCATCAACAAAAACAAACAAAATTAAAAAGAAACTAACGAGTTTTAAATTAAAACACTATACAGGATAGTGTCATAGCTTGTAAAATTATTGGACAACCGCAGCCGTGTACTTAACATCAGGCGAACGACTAGCTTGCATATCATTAAACCAATCAATTTACATATATAAATATAACTTATACATACCTTTTCAGAGTGGGCCTCAGTTGTAAGCCTTCTTGCAAAAGCGTTGAGGATGTTGGTGGTACCAGTCAGTCCCTGCACCCTAATGGAAATAAAATAAAATTATTCATTAGTTTTGTTGACAAAGGTCTTGGTTTCTTAAGCTTTTTTCTTAGGACGTCGTGCTTTGGTCACTCAGTGCCTACTTTTTTTTGGCATTATGAATGACTTGCTCGGCATTATGATCGTTTGGCTCTAAAATAATTTCCAAACCATTTACATTTACAAAATTATCACATCAACTGGAACTCTTAACTCTCTGTACGTGAAATGAGTCTAAAAACTTAATTTTCTTGTGACACATTTCACAAAATTTTATTTTAAAAAAATCTTACCTAGGCTGGATTTCAGGCCAGTGTTCATTACAAAAATCAAGGGCTGCCTCCATATTCTCCGGACTCGAATTGATGACGGATACGATGATGGTGTGCTTGTCTTGGTCTCTCACAGGGGAGTTGTCATTGATCACCTCGTTAAGGTAACTGATGAAGAAATTTAAAGTATTAACAATATTGTTAGTGACAGCTAATAGATATAACGTACATATTAACTGGAATTAGGAAATCATTCTTTAAATATTGAATTATACTGTTGATTTATATTTAATTATAGGTGATTAGAGTTTTAGGTGAATTTCAAACACAATGTAAAAATTGTTATTGAATAAATAAATTATGAATTATGAATTATTATTATGATAGGTAGTATAGAAACATAGGTAAATAGAATTTAAGTAGAAGATCAGTAACAATAATTCAACTATAGTTTATGTAATTTTGAGAAGTGATCTTTATGTACCTAAAGAATTGTATTGAACAACAAATTCTACATCTATGAACAACAATAAGAATGAATTATATCCTTTCTAAATAATTTATGGGCAAATTTGATTCAGTATTTCAAGCAGTGCTACTTACAAAGTACGCCGCTCTTCATTAGAAGTACATCCGAGAGAGTTGAGCAAGATAGACTGTTCCGTGGAGTCAGTTGAAGCAGAGTACAGGCCCCAAAGGAAGTTGAAGTTATCAGCGTTCCCGCCGCGAAGACCGGAGCAGTAGACCGTAGTCTGGATATCAGGGTTCAGACGCTCGGCTGGATATTAGTTTCACAAAATAGCAAATAAGTATAGTACACTACACACCGTTCAATCATCATTCAATTTGTTACCTCAATCTGTCATAAATAGACTAATTTCATCGTGTGGTAGCGTATTGCAGCTGGTCTATTCCGCTATGATCACCTAAGTGATATCTCCTGGGTGATCATAGGCTACTCTTTAGTGTCCTTTGATCACTGCGGCTCCCTTTTAGCAAATTTTTGACAGATTGAGGAGACATATTGAGTGACAGATTGGATGGTGTGTTCAATCTGTCACTTAATATCTCCTAAAACTCAGTGCAATTAGTCCATTTTTGAGAGATCGAGGCGACACATTGAATTGCAGATTGAGCGGTGTATAAAGTTGCATAGTACTGCTTTTACAGAGTACTGTACATAAAGACTCTAGTCTTTTAGGTTATAGAGCAAACTAGGCCAGTAATGGATGTTCTCCTGATCATGATGATGATCAAACTGTTTTAATAAAATGGCATTTACTCACAAGGATCATTCCTAAAGTTCTGAAGCAGCTGCGATGCAGTATTGATGCATTCTTCATTTCCATGTCGGCAGTTGATGTCGATGATGATGTTCCGGTGGTAGGCGGTCACGTGCTGGTCGTTATCTCCTGGTTGGAAGCCGAGTTCAGCGTACAGTGGGGCGCTTAGTTTGAGGAGGTAGCTCTAAAATAATTGTCAAGTTTTAGCTGCTTCATTTGGTTTTAATCAAGACAATTGGAACATACTTTTGTTGATGGGATAATGAAGATTCATATTAAGAGTACAAGCTCAATTTAATATTTGATCATATCTGATTATAAGGTAAACGTTGAACTGCTGATAGATGAGAGTACAAGAACAAGACTTGTTTGTATTAAGAGTGATGAGGATAAATATATTTTCAAAAGATTGACTACTGCTTTAACTGATGGTATAAGTGAAGTGAAGACGCCATTGGCGATAAATAGCATGTTTGCATGGAACAAACCAGTGTACGAGTTCTAGCCAGCTTTATAAACCTCTTTTAAAATACTTTCAATGAGGTTGACGGTACTTACTTTGAAAAGGTCATACTCATTAGAGCCGCCCAGCACCAGGTCCAAGTAGTTAAAGGCAGGGTTAGCAGCCGCCCATGGGATGTAGTCCTTCTCTTTCTCGAGATAGTTAGAAAGCTCGAAAGCTACGTCGTAGTCCTGGGGAGTTAGTTTTAATGGTAAGAATGGGAAAATGTTTTTGATAATTTTGATACATTACTTTATTTTGTCATCCATCCTATTGGCCTCACATTGTGTTGTTACTGGATTGATATCTTATATTTATTTAAGTAATCAAATGGTTGTCAAGACCTACATTTTAGTGCAGATCAACGTGTTATTAATTAGCCCACACTGATAATAAATCGGTCAATAGTCTTGCTCTTGGTACTATTTTGAGTTGAGCTCTTTCAGATACTAACTTGTAATCGAAACAGCTTTACAAGCAAATATATTGATTGATCCGAAGATTGATTTTCTAAACTTTAACACTAGAATAGAAATACTTCGTCAATTTAAGTGTTTTCGAGATTTATATTATCAAAGTCCAGTTTATTTAGATAACTTATGACAAACCTGATAGTTATCAGAAAATGTACATCATCATCATCATCATCATCATTAACAGCCTGAAGACGTCCACTGCTGAACATAGGCCTCCCCCAGAGCACGCCACCTTGAGCGGCTGCTCGCCTCCTGCATCCATCAGCTCCCCGCGGCTTTCACCAGGTCGTCGGTCCACCGAGTGGGGGGCCGGCCCACGCTGCGTCTTCCGGTTCGTGGTCGCCACTCGAGAACCTTTCTTCCCCATCGGTTGTCAGTTCTACGAGCGATGTGGCCTGCCCATTGCCACTTCAACTTACTAACTCTAAGAGCTATATCGGTCACTTTAGTTCTCCTGCGGATCTCCTCGTTCCGGAGCTTATCTCGCAGGGAAACACCGAGCATAGCTCGCTCCATAGCTCGCTGTGCGACTTTGAGCTTACTAATGAGGCCAACAGTAAGAGACCATGTCTCAGTTCCATAAGTCATCACTGGCAACACACACTGATTGAAAACTTTCGTTTTCAGGCTCTGCGGTATTTTGGACGAAAAGATAGGACGAAGCTTCCCGAACGCTGCCCAGCCGAGTTGGATTCTTCGCGCCACCTCTTTGTCGAAGTTGGACCTACCTAATTGGACAATCTGTCCTAGGTAGACATACTTGTCGACAACTTCGAGAGTATCGTTCCCAACAATTACCGGTATAGGTGGAACATGAGCATTAGACATGATCTTTGTCTTGTCCATATTCATCTTAAGACCAACCTGCTGGGAGACTCTACTGAGGTCGTTGAGCATGGTGCTAAGGTCCTCGAGCGATTCCGCCATTATGACTATATCATCGGCAAAACGAAGGTTAGTGATGTACTCGCCATTTATGTTGATGCCAGATCTTTTCCACTCCAAGAGCTTGAAAACATCCTCCAATGCGTTTGTGAACAGTTTCGGAGAAATAACGTCTCCCTGTCTCACGCCTCTTTGCAATGGAATTTGTTCCGTACTCTGGTCCTGTAGTCGGACTGACATAGTGGCCTTACTGTACAAACACTTCAAAACTTCGATATACCTATAGTCAATTTGGCATCGCTGCAAGGACTGCAGCACCGCCCAAGTCTCGATTGAATCGAAGGCTTTCTCATAGTCCACAAACGCTAGGCATAACGGCCGATTATACTCTTCGGTCTTCTGTATAATCTGGCGCAGCGTATGGATGTGGTCTATGGTGCTAAAGCCTTTTCGGAAACCGGCTTGTTCGGGAGGCTGGAATTCATCAAACCTGCGTGCGAGACGATTCGTAATGACTCTCGAAAACAGCTTATACACATGACTCAAGAGCGAGATGGGCCTATAGTTCTTCAATAAGGTGTTATCGCCTTTTTTGAAGAAGAGCACCACCACGCTCTTGTGCCATGCCTCTGGCGTTGTACCTTCAAGGATGACAGAATTAAATAACTTCTGGAGGACTAAAAGTACCGGTCTACCACCCGCTCTCAGAAGTTCAGTCGTAATTCCATCTTCACCTGGTGCCTTGTTGTTTTTAAGCTGTTTGAGGGCCATTCTAATCTCGTACAGGCTGACGTCCGGGATATCTTCGGTATAGTGTCGGACTAACTTGGCTCTGATGTCCTGAGCTGTGTTAGTAGCGGGCTTACGTGTCGAGGTGTATAACTGTCCATAGAAGTTCTCGATCTCTCTCAGAATCTCAGGCTTGGATGAAATGATGCTACCATTTTCGGTCTTCAGTTTTGTCATTTGGTGTTGCCCAATAGACGAATCCTTTGCGAACACTTTAGAGCCTTGGTTCCGCTCAATTGCGGCCTCAATACGTGAAGTACTAAGAGCACGCAAGTCGTGTCGCAAGGAACTCCAGATTCGTCTATTGAGTTCACCGTAGGCTGACATATCAACTGAAGACTGCAGCTTCATTTCGCTCCGGTCGGCCATTAGCTCAAGAGTTTTTTCTGAGAGCTTTTGAGTCTTCTTTCGGCGTTGGGTCTTAAAGAATTTCGATCCAACAGCTTGGACAGTTTCCACCAACCCGTCGTTTAGCTCGTCCACTGTGTTACAGTCGGCTAGGCACTGGAAGCGATTTTGGAGTTCCAGCTGAAAGCCTTCGGGGTTTTGGATTTGGACAGGATTTGGACGGAGCGTAGACTTCACCAGACGTGACCTTTCGAGCTTAACATTGATATTCAATGTGCCTCTAACAATACGGTGATCGCTACCGGTTTTCACCTTGCTGATCACAGAGACATCATCGAATATGTGCTTCTTGGTCGTCATGATGAAGTCTATCTCATTTTTAGTGGAACCGTCGGGACTTATCCACGTCCACTTCCTGGATGGCCGCTTCTCGTAGAAGGAGTTCATCATAAAGAGTTCCTCCTTCTCCATGAAGTCAGCCAGCCTCTGTCCTCGAGGGTTCCGCTGCCCGTATCCAAATGGCCCCACTCTCAGCTCATCGCTATTCCTTGTGCCCAACTTCGCATTGAAGTCTCCCATCACAACGGTGAAGTATGTTTCGGAAGTATGCATGGCTTCGGATATGTCCTCATACATAGCTTCTACTTCATCGTCTGAGTGTGCCGACGTCGGCGCGTATACCTGTATAACCTTCAACGAATACCGTTTGGTTATTCGGAGTACCAGGTACGCTACCCTGGCCGACACACTGTCGACTTTGACCACGTTGTTGACGAGAGACTTGCGGACGAGAAACCCGACACCTCCTTGGGAGAGTTGGTCTCCCTCCCGGTAGAAGAATAAGTTACCGGAATTTAGGATTATCGTGTCCTGTCCCTGTCTTCGGACTTCAGACAATCCCATTACATCCCAGCGTAACTTACCCATCTCCGCCTCTAGCTCGACCATCCTTTCGTCAGCCTTCAGTGTGCGCACGTTATGTGTTGCCAGGGCCAGGGGTCGTCGTTGGGGTTGGTAGCCGGGCGTCTGCCGGGGATTCTTCGCACCCCTTGCCCTGCCGTTACCGTGGCCGCTACCGTAGCCACGGGATAGCAGAGCTGCCGGGGACTGGGGGCCGTTTTTATTTGTGCTTGTCATTAGGGGGGGGGGGGTTTGCCATAATCACCACGCTTGGCAGGCGGCTTGGTGATCGCAGTAGGTGAAGATTGATTGCCACCAAGACCGAGGGGAACGCTGCGACCCATTCCCTGGATATTCCCTTAGCCGCCTTCTACGGCACCCACGGGAAGAGATGGGGTGGTCCTATTCGTAACCGGGACCACACGGCAAATTTACATCGAATGATCCTAATTTGACTACACTACAAAAATCATTATGTAAATGACACGAGAATTTTGCATGTTCAGGAATTTCTACTGCAGTTTCTGAAAAACTGATTTGGTCCAACACGAATTTACTATGATTATGACAGGTAGATGATCTCTTAGATTGAGGATAATTTTAAAAGTGAAATATGTATTTTAACACGTTATTTGTTGTCGCAATATCAGTATATGTGAGATACACAGTTCAAAAGCTTACTTTGACTATGCTTCATCTATAACTTTCCGAAAGAATATTACGTAACTATATAAAAAATAAATATGTTAATATCTATCTATATTTACAGAACAATCCCTACAGTATAAATATCACACTAGATAATATAGCACTATACTACAGAAAATTGACTCATATCAGAAGCCTTTGGGTGGCCTAAAAATTCTGACACCAGGGTTGACCACTTGCCTACACGAGAAGAAAAAGAAGAAGACTTTGGTGACGACAAAATATTAGCCACTACGTAAAAGATTTATGCTACATGCATAATTATAGAGATCATAGAATAATATGTATTTATGTGTCGCTTCTAAAGGAGATACTTTAGTGACCAATTATTATTTTTTACTCCAAACGCCCTTTCAAATTGGGGAACAAGCCATAACGTTTTTATGACAAGTAAGCATTAGACAACGTTTCATTTAATTTTATGTGACATCAACGCGCCGTAGTCATAACCGCCAATAATGGGAAAAATAAGACACGTCCACAAACGTACGTTTCCATACTCCTAGCTTTTTGTACTGTGAGAAAAACTCCATTCTCGTATCGGGAATATTTTCATTTCTCAAAGCGTTGGAAAAATTCGATATCGTGCTGATGGCATTTGCATAGGAGCTCTCAGTATCGGTATATGAATAAAACTCTACGATATAGGACATTTTACTGGGTTGAGCAATCATGGGACGTTACGTGGGGTATAGTGATAGTATTCAATGATTCCACAAAATGGGGAAACGGGTAAATAAATTACGGTTTTTGAGAGCCTTTAACTTTGATCTATAAGTAGACATTGCTTTAACGTAACTATTTTTTTGCATAATATTGTGGTATATAGGATCTCTGTAATTATATAGTGATTATGAGTAGCTTTTTAGGAACATTGCTTTGAAGTTAGGAGTTCTATTGTTGGTATTGACTTTTAACTTGCCATTTTTATTTTTTACTCACCACTAAAATCCATTTGAAAGCATTTTGGAAATAAAAATGAATATTAATAATATTTCTTAGCAAGACGTTTAAACCAACAATAAACGATTTATGGTGATAATTGTTATTGAATTATGAATAGGCACCTACATATTATATGCCTATGATTTTTTATGTGCTTTTGATTATCACAGCTTCTCTCCCCCCCTCACTGTCTCCTCTATAGCCTTAAGTACATTAAAATTAATCATGTTTATCGTGTCCTTTATCATTCATCTTTTACAACCAACTTACGGGGCGATACTAGGCCTTTGATAAACATATACATATTATATTATTTTGTAATATTTATCGATAAACTATTAAATTGAAAGCACCGAGCCCGCAAACCTCACTTTAATAATGCACACCGCAATTCTGTTTTATTCCACTTCAATTATTACGTGCACCAAATTGCAATTCCGCCTGCATTGCCATTAAAATATAGAACAGTTGCAATTTTCTTCGAATGTTTTTCTCACAATTAGCGTGGCTCATTATCGAGTAAGCTGGCAGCCTTGTTGGTGGAATAAAAACACGTGAACTAAAGTTTTAAACTGAACTAGGCACATTCTGCGCTTTAGGTACCGAGCTAGAGTGCGATTCAAACTCAATGGCGACTGTGAAGTTGGTGTGGAACGCTGTGCAAAAATTAAATGTGCGCGGGAAGAAGTAGGCGTTGAGCACAGCGTTGGATCACACTATACAGCGTTACAAAAAACGGATAGGTATACTTGTGGCGTTACGCATCAGTAGAGCAGAGTTATAGCAATAGAAAGAGAGGCACCTATTTAGGGTAGGCTTGTAGTGCTGTACGCGCCGTCCACTGCCGAACACAGGTTTCCCCCATAAAATGACACTTTGGATGCTTATCATAGCGGGATCTGCCATAATCACCACTCTTAGCAGGCGGCTTGGTGATCGCAGAAGATTTTAATGTACCAAGGGGAATGCTGCTGTCCCCTCTCTGGATATTCCCTTTGCCAGCTCTTACGGCACCCACGGGAAGAGATGAGTGGTCCTATTCGCAAACCGGGACCACATGGCCACGGCTGTCCATACCTTAGCGTACAATTCTATATTTGATACCCGATGGGAAAGAAAGGTTCTCGATGGGAGACCACGAGAGCCGATTGTCTCCTCAAAACCGTAGGGAGCTAATAGATGCAAAGATGCAAGAGGCGAGCATCCGCTCAAAGTGACGCAAGTAACATATTCAGTAATGTGTGGTGACGCTCTATGGGGGAAGCCTATAGATATTATGTTTGGCAGTGGTTGGACGTTTTGAGACCAATGATGATGATGATACCCGGTAGCATTGGTACGACCAGCAAGGATAGGTACTACCCACATCAGATGTCAACAAAACTTAACTCGTCAATAAGTACCTAATAATACATTAGGCGATACTATTGCGATGTTTCATGCCACTGAATTAGAACAATTTTCATTCATGCATATTAACGAAGGTGAAGATGTCCTTTTGTTTAAAAAGTTGATTGGAACAGGCAATCTACTTTTTTAATAGGTAGCGGGAAATGAAATGCTAATATTTTGAGACGGAGAATTCTCGGAACAAAATCTTTCATTCATAATCATGAATTTGTATAGGTAATTACACGCAGGTACTGTCCTATTAAAATACGGTTGTATCAAGCCCTAAGATTATAAAATGGAAACAATATTATGTGAAAAGGCTGCCAGTGGCTTAGTTAGGTCTATTGGCATGCAAATCCTTTGCGGTTGTTCCAAATAGCAAAAGAGACTTTAGGCTACCACAATCCCTTTAGACCGGTTTGTGTCAAAGAAATTTGTATTAAGTACCTATACCGCTTAGAGAAAAAAATAATAGGCTATAATTAAATACAAGGTAACTTTTGTTTTCCTTACATTTTTATATAGGAAATACTGAACATTTGTTGATGACGTGCGCAGTGCAGTGTCACGCAAAACTATATTAATTTAGAGTTCTGAGTCTTCAATCTGTTATGGGCAGCCGTGTCGCTTAACATCAGGCGTACGACTAGCTCGTCACGCCATTCGTTTACATAAAAAAACAATAATTAAAAAAAAAGATTAAACAGTTCAAAAATTTTGTAAAAATATTATATCATTCTTTCAAATCTACAGGTCTTTAGACCACTGTCTTTGGAATTCATTGTACTCTTCACGATTAATAAACCAAGATGTGTGGTGGTTGCTGTGGCGGATGCTGCGGTGGCTGCTGCTGCCCATGCATAACTATCTACACGTGCTGTACGAAGATCTGCTAGCCTGGAAGCTACACAGGCGCGGCCGAAACGGATCACGTGGGCGCAAGGAACAATTATTGCTATGTGAAGTGTATTTCCGTGGCGTTATGTGCTAATAAACTGTTATCCATAAGCGTAATAGATCTGAAATTCTTATTGTTCCTAAATTTTTTACGCAATTTAATAATTAAAATGTTTTTATATTTTTAAATTATTGTGACTGTAATATAACTATCATAATTTGTAAATACTCCAAGTCTTATAAACATCACAACTCTAGACTTTTGTGATAACCATAAGCCAGAAGACCGGTACCGGTACCGTTGGGGAAGATAGGTTCTCGAGTGGCAACGATGAACCGGAAGACGCAGCGTACAGGCCTCTCACTAAGTGCACCGATGACCGTGCACCTAGTGAGGGGACACCGCGGGGAGCCGATTGATGCAAGAGGCAGCAGTCAAAGTAGCGTTAGTGGAGTATGGTAGTGGGATGTTCAGCACGTAAACTTCTTTGGGCCAATGATGATAAGGATATATCTTTAGAAGGGCTAACTTACAACACGTCCAGTCCTGGCCAAGTTGAAGGCGTCATCAATGAGTTGAGCCCTGTTGATTAGATGAATGGTCTCGTGGCTCGAGTTCAATGCGTTGGCCAGAGCTACCCAGTTGCTACGCTCATAGTTCACTCGGTAGTAACCTGGTGAAAACAATAGATTCTTAACTTAATACATTTAAGATATTTTTAGATTGACAAATGAGCAAACGACCTGTCGACAAGGTGTCTTACACCAGGGATTGTCACTTGCCTTTACGAGGATGAAGATAAGTTCTTGGATCTTGATCTAAAGGATGAAATATCTGGGATGGTTTGTATCAAAATATAGTGCCACAATTCTCACTGAATGTCACCGAAAATATTACCTTAATTTTTCCTACAAGAGTATTTAAAAAGCTTCACAAGTAGGTATTCTTGTGAAACTTTAGCGTTACATAACAATGTTTTAAAAAATACATAGCTGTTTTATTTTTTAAGAATCAGAGGATTTAGGAGTAGAAAAGATAGATAAAGAAGTACCATACAATTTTATGGTGCATATATAGTTTGGAATATCGGAACGTTTTACGTAATATTCCAAAGTTATTCTATAGCTCTGAACGAGCCTGTGTGAATGTTATAATAAAATTTTATGTTCTACTTTTGGGCTTCGTTATTTTGAATAAGGTAACTTTGTGTACAGCGAATTTTGCTTTAAAATTTGATTTGATTTGAACATAGGAAATGTTCAACAAAAGTATCATATTAATTATTACATATTACCTGGTACTCCGAATAACCAAACGGTATTCGTTGAAGGTTATACAGGTATACGCGCCGACATCGGCACACTCAGACGATGAAGTAGAAGCTATGTATGAGGACATATCCGAAGCCATGCATACTTCCGAAACATACTTCACCGTTGTGATGGGAGACTTCAATGCGAAGTTGGGCACAAGGAATAGCGATGAGCTGAGAGTGGGGCCATTTGGATACGGGCAGCGGAACCCTCGAGGACAGAGGCTGGCTGACTTCATGGAGAAGGAGGGACTCTTTATGATGAACTCCTTCTACGAGAAGCGGCCATCCAGGAAGTGGACGTGGATAAGTCCCGACGGTTCCACTAAAAATGAGATAGACTTCATCATGACGACCAAGAAGCACATATTCGATGATGTCTCTGTGATCAGCAAGGTGAAAACCGGTAGCGATCACCGTATTGTTAGAGGCACATTGAATATCAATGTTAAGCTCGAAAGGTCACGTCTGGTGAAGTCTACGCTCCGTCCAAATCCTGTCCAAATCCAAAACCCCGAAGGCTTTCAGCTGGAACTCCAAAATCGCTTCCAGTGCCTAGCCGACTGTAACACAGTGGACGAGCTAAACGACGGGTTGGTGGAAACTGTCCAAGCTGTTGGATCGAAATTCTTTAAGACCCAACGCCGTAAGAAGACTCAAAAGCTCTCAGAAAAAACTCTTGAGCTAATGGCCGACCGGAGCGAAATGAAGCTGCAGTCTTCAGTTGATATGTCAGCCTACGGTGAACTCAATAGACGAATCTGGAGTTCCTTGCGACACGACTTGCGTGCTCTTAGTACTTCACGTATTGAGGCCGCAATTGAGCGGAACCAAGGCTCTAAAGTGTTCGCAAAGGATTCGTCTATTGGGCAACACCAAATGACAAAACTGAAGACCGAAAATGGTAGCGTCATTTCATCCAAGCCTGAGATTCTGAGAGAGATCGAGAACTTCTATGGACAGTTATACACCTCGACACGTAAGCCCGCTACTAACACAACTCAGGACATCAGAGCCAAGTTAGTCCGACACTATACCGAAGATATCCCGGACGTCAGCCTGTACGAGATTAGAATGGCCCTCAAACAGCTTAAAAACAACAAGGCACCAGGTGAAGATGGAATTACGACCGAACTTCTGAGAGCGGGTGGTAGACCGGTACTTTTAGTCCTCTAGAAGTTATTTAATTCTGTCATCCTTGAAGGTATAACGCCAGAGGCATGGCACAAGAGCGTGGTGGTGCTCTTCTTCAAAAAAGGCGATAACACCTTATTGAAGAACTATAGGCCCATCTCGCTCTTGAGTCATGTGTATAAGCTGTTTTCGAGAGTCATTACGAATCGTCTCGCACGCAGGTTTGATGAATTCCAGCCTCCCGAACAAGCCGGTTTCCGAAAAGGCTTTAGCACCATAGACCACATCCATACGCTGCGCCAGATTATACAGAAGACCGAAGAGTATAATCGGCCGTTATGCCTAGCGTTTGTGGACTATGAGAAAGCCTTCGATTCAATCGAGACTTGGGCGGTGCTGCAGTCCTTGCAGCGATGCCAAATTGACTATAGGTATATCGAAGTTTTGAAGTGTTTGTACAGTAAGGCCACTATGTCAGTCCGACTACAGGACCAGAGTACGGAACAAATTCCATTGCAAAGAGGCGTGAGACAGGGAGACGTTATTTCTCCGAAACTGTTCACAAACGCATTGGAGGATGTTTTCAAGCTCTTGGAGTGGAAAAGATCTGGCATCAACATAAATGGCGAGTACATCACTAACCTTCGTTTTGCCGATGATATAGTCATAATGGCGGAATCGCTCGAGGACCTTAGCACCATGCTCAACGACCTCAGTAGAGTCTCCCAGCAGGTTGGTCTTAAGATGAATATGGACAAGACAAAGATCATGTCTAATGCTCATGTTCCACCTATACCGGTAATTGTTGGGAACGATACTCTCGAAGTTGTCGACAAGTATGTCTACCTAGGACAGATTGTCCAATTAGGTAGGTCCAACTTCGACAAAGAGGTGGCGCGAAGAATCCAACTCGGCTGGGCAGCGTTCGGGAAGCTTCGTCCTATCTTTTCGTCCAAAATACCGCAGAGCCTGAAAACGAAAGTTTTCAATCAGTGTGTGTTGCCAGTGATGACTTATGGAACTGAGACATGGTCTCTTACTGTTGGCCTCATTAGTAAGCTCAAAGTCGCGCAGCGAGCTATGGAGCGAGCTATGCTCGGTGTTTCCCTGCGAGATAAGCTCCGGAACGAGGAGACCCGCAGGAGAACTAAAGTGACCGATATAGCTCTTAGAGTTAGTAAGTTGAAGTGGCAATGGGCAGGCCACATCGCTCGTAGAACTGACAACCGATGGGGAAGAAAGGTTCTCGAGTGGCGACCACGAACCGGAAGACGCAGCGTAGGCCGGCCCCCCACTCGGTGGACCGACGACCTGGTGAAAGCCGCGGGGAGCCGATGGATGCAGGAGGCGAGCAGCCGCTCAAGGTGGCGTGCTCTGGGGGAGGCCTATGTTCAGCAGTGGACGTCTTCAGGCTGTTGATGATGATGATGATGATCATATTAATCCAAACAAGTTTTCATATAAATAACAGCAGGTTAGAAAGAAAAGACTTTGATTGTATTAGCGATTGTGCCGCGAGCGAGGTAGAGGACTCAGATAGTATACGTCCTACAACATTGATTAATAAAGCCTTATATGGTCTCTCTCACTTATTGGTATTTATCTATGCTTAAAGCATTACCTAACTTTGAATATGATTGATAGAATGCTTACCAGTCTGCTGCTTGTTCACAATAAACCAGTCTACGCTGGCGATGTTAGGGATGTCGAAGGAGACTGCAGGTCCGACGGCCGGCACCCAGCCCTGAGGGCTCGTGTCAGTGAAGTCAGGATCCTGGGATGTCACCCAGTTTACAGGAATGTGCCAGCGGTCGTTGGAGCTAAGTGAAGTGTCGGTGAGGTAACGTTGCTGGAGAAAGAAAATATAATTATATATTTTTTATCGACGATAGGCCAACATTTGACCACGGTCTCGCGGTCGGCGATGAAGCATGCTTGCCTAAAAGATACCGGTTCACTTTAGCCTTAAAAACTCCCAGGTTATATTTATCAGGAAACAATGGTAAGGTGTACCATTCCTTGGAATCAAAACGCTTTATACCTATTCGAGAAATTGCTACCATATACGGATGCCATGTTTCCGTGCGTCTAGTCGTACGATGGTAAAAAGGGGATGGGAGGTTTGTAAATACATATATAGAATACAATATAATACCCAGACTCAGAACAAACACCAATGTGCACACAAATGTTTGTCTTGAGTGGGAATCGAACCCACAACCTATAATAATTCAGAAGGCAGAGCTACTACCAAAATACCAACTGAGCTAAAAGGCCAGTCAATACAATAGGTACTACTATTATATGCACGAATTCTAGCTCAAAACACAATTTAAATCTATCAATTTATTAAAAAGATGTATTCCTAATTCCTAGGACATTTCATAATTTTGTATGTTGGCGTTGTACAATTATTCCAAACGTCTACAAAAGCATAAATTGTCGGTAACCAGAAGCTGTCACTTGCCAGGGAGATATTGTGGAGTATCCAGTTACTCTCATTAGGGTATCGTCATTAGCTTAGTATTTTTCTAGACTTGGTATAATATGGCGTTAATAGCATCTCATCAAAAGCTTTATTATCAGAGACAGCGTATTATAAAAGGACCAATCCCACTTTCTGGTAGAAATTGATCAAAACCTGACCCTGTTTGATTGAAAAAAATAACTTAGTTTTATCACCTAGACACATTCTTAAATAACATCTATAGGTATTATTTTCTCACCCTTAGAAACAAAAACTTGAATAACTGTGTACAATTTAAAACATACCTAAGCTTTATTTAAGCTGACGGTTTTTATGAAGATATACTAGACTAGGTTTTTTTTTTTTTTTTTTTTTTTTATGTGATTGAATGACGTGACGAGCAAGTCGTTCACCTGATGTTAAGTGACACGGCCGCCCATAACAGGACAGGCATAGGCATAGGTGGTAGGACTTTTCTGCAAAGATCGATTAGGTAGGTACCACAGATTTGCCAGTTATTCTGCCGCCAAGCAGTAAGTAGTGCGCAAGCACTACTGTGTTCCGATTTGAAGGGAATTGTAGCTAGTGAAATTACTGGGCATATGAGACTTTATGATCTGATCACACAGTCTAGTAATCTGATTACTTGACTGTGTGATGTCTCAGGATGACGTGCGCAGTGCAGTGTCACGCGAAACTTTATTTTTTTAAAGATCCGAGTGACACTGCAACTGGCCTGCTATGGGCGGCCGTGTCGCTTAACATCAGGTGAATGACCAGCTCGTCACGTCATTCATTCTAATAAAAAAAAAAGATAAAAGTTAAAGACCCAATAATAAAAGGGACGTTTTTTCAAAATAGCGTAATTATTCCAATAGTGACGATTACCTTTCTGATGTATCTTTGGCAGTCTAAAACTGTAAAGTCAATGGTTATAATAAGCTTGCATTCGACAGAAACCGGGCATAGTCAGCTCGCTCCAGTTTTCAGAGGATTTGTTGAAACGGGAATTCCAGTAATGCTGTTTCATACATTTTTAATGCTCAAAGTGAGTACCTACCTCGTATATAACACGTACCATTATTTTGTCATTTCATTTTAAGTATGCACTGAGTCCTAATATATAATAATAAAACGTTGTCTGATTGTTTGTTTGTTGTGCGGCTTTCACGCTGAAATAACTAAACTAATTTGGCTAAAATTATGCATTCAGATTGCTTACACAACTGAGGTTATAAAGGGCACTTTTTATCCTGAAAAATAAATTTGCTGGTAAAACCGTGGGGTGTGAATACATATTGTATTGTAAGGGCGTACAATATACACTAACATACTAAAAAAAAAACACTATACGTCGTATTTTATGTGATTGTAAATCAGGCTGTTGAAAACTTAGGGTGGGTTTTTTGATTCGTAGTTAATGTAACCAAGGGTTAAAAACTCTATGAACTTGTTAGAATTTTGAACCATTAGCGACCTTAACTCATCGTCATCCTCTTTGCCTTTTTGCCATTTGTTATTGGGGTCGGCTCCCAATCTAACCTGTAGCGGCTAGCTATCAGAATTACACGAGCGACTGCCATCTGAACTCGCAACCCATAAGGAACCAGTAACAGAGGGATGGTTAGACCAGGTGTCAGATTATATCAGGCGTCTGACTACCCGCAACGATTACCATAGATGTTCTTATGACAACCGGGACCGACGGCTTAACGTGCTCTCCGAGGCATGGAGCAATGGCATCACAAACTGCACATAACTTACTAGATAAGTCATTGGTGCAGGGCCGAGGACCGAACCCGGTGCCGTAAGTTTGCGAAGCGCACATGCTGCCGCTCGGCCACCATCGCTCTCTTTGGCGACCTTAACTAAGGACCAGGAAACCCGCCCTTAATGGTACAGCCCCTAGCGTCGTCGTCACTTACCTGAGAAATTTGAATAGACTGGGCACCCGGAGCAGTTCTCTTAACGGTGATGACGGGGAAGCCGCCCTGCGTGGTCCAGCGAGTGAGGACATTTTCGAGGGTGTAAGGTATACTGTGATTTGATGCATTCAGGACTTCTTGAAGAGCAGCGTAGAGGTGAGTAGGACCGGTGGCACCACGGGAACTAGATATTGAAATATTTTTTTTAGTCTATAAGTGTTCTTTGTAGTAGGTAGTGTAGCTAGTTTAGTTTAGTTTAGTTTTTATTATTGTAGTAGTTAGCTTAAGTAATAAAGGCTAACAAAAACAATATCATCATCATCATCATCAACATCAACAGCCTGAAGACGCCCACTACTGAACATAGGCCTCCCCCAGAGAGCGCCACTTTGAGCGGCTGCTCGCCTCCTGCATCTATCGGCTGCCCGCGGCTTTCACCAGATCGTCAGTCCACCGAGTGGGGAGCCGGCCTACGCTGCGTCTTCCGGTTCGTGGAAAACAATGTATTGCACGCTAAAAAAGGAAGTGAATCCGACATTTAAGTAAACTCTTATCCAGGCCTTATTGATAAAAACCAAGTAAAAAATTACATAAAAAAATAAGGAAAGCCATACATTGAATCATCTTCTGACAATTACCTACGTTCCTGCTGCTAGGTTACAGGTGTTTTATTACAAGGATATTTTACGAAGTATGCGTGACACAAACATTTAGCTGAATTGAAAATAATCTCTTTTTTATTAGCTTAAACATGGATATGTATGTTTGTAATTATGATAAAAAAGTTTAATGCTACAGTTGCCCATTTTCTGTACATTCCCTTGGCCGACTTTTACGGCATCCACGACAAGAGACGGGCTTTTTTCACACCGGTACCTACCACACAGCAAAATGGTATGTTTTCTCTTTTAAACTTAAGAAAAGAGTTTATCCCCTCTTGCCCATACAAAACGTGCCAACGCTTTTCCACCTCTAAATGTTATCCGATTTTGATGATTTTTTTATATGTTGTCTACCCAGTATAAAACTTTGCTCGTACGTCTTCCTTTTTTACAATATCCTCGTATTTAATATACACACCATCTACAGTCACCTACAGTTACGAATTGTTGCCGTCAAAGTTATGACGATGAATAGTAGTTGTAACAAAAGCACGAAACATATTTTCAAAAAAAAAATCAAGACGTACAAGTATAGATTATAATCTATCCAAACGATTGAAATCAAAAGCAAAAGATTTTGTTACGTTTTAGAGGATGAAAACCGTTGGCGCCCGAAACCCTAAAATGTAGGTAAGTTCACGCATGGGTTCTATTGTCTCTATCATACGTTTGGAGAGCAGAGCGACGGCATTAACATTTTCAAATATCAAGACGGTCTTCTTAAGCAGTTCACTTACTGTCTTCTGATGTAGAGAGCCAATCCTTGTCTAAATACTTCAGGAGTCAGGAAGTGTTGCATCATTCTGATCACAGATCCAGCTAAAATGGAATAAAATCATTTGAATTTTTTTATGACGGCCATTGACCACAAATGGCTTCTTCACACAATCATATTGTATCTCCTCATACTTTATTATTATGTTTTTTATATGAGCTCTTAAAAGATAATAGCGAAAAAAGAAATTAAAGAAATGAAAATAACGAAATGAATAAATAAAACTTATTTTTTGATAAATTTCTGTGCGTGAAGAGACTCTTTTTAACTTTACAATATGAGTTCATGTCGCGTTTAAAAAGTGTTAATCGCGAGATGGGTTTCAGAATTGATTATCTTGCAAAAATTAAATGTTAAGTAACATAACCCCCTTACTAATAAACATTGTGTATAGCAATGGAATAGTTATTTAGTTTCTTTAATGTGAATGAATAACGTGAGGAGCTAGTCGTTCACCTGATGATAAGCGACACGGCTGACCATAACAGTTGCAGTGTCACTCAGAAATTCAAAATAATAAAGTTTCGCGTGACTGCACTGCGCAGGGCATCTAGAGACATCACGCAGTCTAGTAATGAGATTACTAGACTGTGAAATCAGGTCATAAAGTCCCATTTGCTCAGCAATTTCACTAGCTACAATTCCCTTCAAACAACACAGTAGTGCTTGCACACTACTGCTTGGCGGCAGAATAACTGG
Organism: Ennomos quercinarius; assembly: GCA_910589525.2. Classification (NCBI taxonomy): domain Eukaryota; kingdom Metazoa; phylum Arthropoda; class Insecta; order Lepidoptera; family Geometridae; genus Ennomos; species Ennomos quercinarius. The sequence goes on from OU342497.1 coordinate 15,295,949, forward strand.
CAAAGCGGTGGTACCTAGATGAACATTGCAGAAAAGTCCTACCACCTAGTAAAAGTTAGTGTTTTGTTTTATTTCTCTCTACCGAGTTTCAAATGGGCAAAGATAAGACAAGAAAGCAATATACACCATTGACATTCAATTAATTAATAATTACAGTTTCAAAATTGGGAGTAAAATTTTATTATAATCTAACTAACATTTTCATTATTTTCTTTCTAAGTAAATATTGACTGTTTTATGAGGTCGTCCTCCTCTCTCCAAATTTGCTGCGCCCGACGGGGTCCATAATGAGCCTACTTAGTTAATTTTATACATATTCCACCTATATGTGCACTATGGAAGCAATAAAGAATCTGAATCTCTTCAAGTCGCGAGTGAATACGTATCTTCTAGGTAAGCATGTAAAAATGTATTTTCATTCAGCTATTCCACTTTTAAGCCTAGTTTTCACAGGCCCAGTAGCTGGCGGACAGTGAAGGACAGTTGCTGTCTGGCAGCTACTGGGTCCGTGGTAACAAAGTTGGGCCAGTACTGACCGGTCAGTTGCTCTCGGTCAGCTACTTCAAAATACTGTATTGACAGCAGAATGTACAGTTGCTGACTACTGGATGGTCAGAAACTGGGCCTGTGAAAACTAGGATTTACGCAGTGGTTATTGGTATACATTACATTTTTGATAAGCGACTGCGTTGAATGTGCCCAAGATCTGGGAAGGCGTGAACACTGGATGCGTCATAGGGTTGATGCTGAGGACTGCATCGGATTGGAACACGTTCTGCAGAGCGATCACGAACTGATCCATCATGCGCCATTCTGGGAGTACCTAGGGGTAAATAATTATTAGGCATTATCAATAAACTAAAATAAATAAACATGTGTGGACATTTCACACAGCGCTGCTTAGTTCCACACAAAGCATAGCTTTTACTATGGGAGTCAGATAACTGATAGAATACTTATATACTTTTTGTCCGTAAATAATGAAAAATGAAAAAAATGAAGAATACATTTGTTTAGATCTGGCATTTAGGTAGGTAAATATATATTTGTTTAAAACACCTGGATCCCACACTAGGCTCAGGGCCGTATTACACATAATATATAACATCCAGACATAGAACAAACAGCTATGTTCATCACATAAATGTTTTTCCTGGGTGGGAATCGAACCCATAGCCTACAGTTCAGAAGACAGAGCTACTACCAACTGAGTTTTCAGGCGAACAACTGTAATAATAACTGTACCACGAATGTGTGTGTGTGTGTGTGTGTGTGTGTGTGTTTTATGTATTTGTAGTTGTTGCATGTGTTGTATAGGATTTGCATCACGGTTTAGGTATTACTGACTTGCATAATAATAGAAAAAAAATGAAAAGTGCACTGTGGTGCGAATAACAGTCGAGCGCAGAAAACACAAGAAAATAAGGGTGCAGAAATGAACTGTTTTTCTGGAAATAACCTGTATTGTTTTTTTTTTCTGGGAATATTACAAAGAATTTATTTTTCTTTTTTGATAGTAATCATATTATAATAGGGTTTCGTCGGTCCTGGGTCCCTAAATATAAAGGTAACCTATGTGATCGTTGGGCATGAAAAATCATAATACTAAAACTTACAAAATCAGTAGCATAGTTCTCGAAGAAGTTCGCAAAGCCTTCGTTCAGCCAGGTGTAAGTCCACGAGAGAGGGCTGACTTCGTTTCCGAACCACTGGTGAACGTTCTCGTGGCAAATAATGCGGCCGATATTTTGCTTCACGTTTGTGGTGGTGACGCCATCTTGGACCAAGAGTGCTGCTTCTCTGTTTACGAGAAAAATTCTAGAGTTTTTTTTTGGATAATTTCTAGGCATAGCATTTGACCACTGTCTCACCCGATGGTAAGTGATGACGTGGCCTACGGTGGTGTATGCTTGCCTAGAAGATACCTGTTCACCCTTGACTTGAAGACTCCCAGGTTATTAAGAATGCCTTTTTTAGATTCAGCTTCACGCATAAAGATTTAGTAAACCTTTGGAGTCTACACTATATTACCTCTTTTCATCTAGATTCTACTATCATCATCATTAACAGCCTGAAGACGTCCACTGCTGAATATAGGCCTCCCCCAGAGCGCGCCACCTTGAGCAGCTGCTCACCTCCTGCATCCATCGGCTCCCCGCGGCTATCACCAGATCGTCAGTCCACCGAGTGGGGGGCCGACCTACGTTGCGTCTTCCGGTTCGTGGTCGCCACTTGAGAACCTTTCCCCATCAGTTGTCGGTACTACGAGCGATTTAGCTTGCCCATTGCCATTTTCATTGGAATTGCATAGATTTTACTTTAGCTTAATTTTAATATTTAAAAGAAACAAAATGTAAAAATATATTAAAAAGGTGAAGGATAAATTTGACTCGAGATCACTTATCACCAGTAGCTCCAGTAAACATGTCCCGGCTTTATTGATGGATGGATGCGGGTTCAGATCCCGTTCATGATTTAATTTTTTCTTTTAACTGCATTGAAATGAATCTATTGGCTAAGCTAAGCAGGCAACACCGATGCTAAAACGTGAATTGACTATTTCTTCTCACTTTCATTTTTTCAAAAATTTTGGTAAAATGTTACTTGTCAATACCGTCGCGAAGATAGCGTAGGAAAAAGAGAAAAGATATAAGAACCACCGAATTAACTCAATAATACACAAAATTGTGGATGGGTCCCACAAGGTGGGCCGATGACCTGGTCAAAACTGTGGAGAGCCATTGCATGTAAAAGGCAAGTAGCTTCTCAAAGTGGCACTCTATGAAAGCATTACGCAGTAGTCTCAGCTGATGATGTGGAAAAATAAAAAAAATCAACAAAGTCTGACCGAACTTGAAGGTTTACTATTAACTTTTACTTCTACTATTATTATTATGTTCATGCGTGATCATGGTGATTCAAATAAAACCGAAATATTGGCAACTCAAAACAAATAAATTACAAGGTAAATATCCCGTCAAAAATCAATACTTTAGTAATGTTAGTGACCGTGAAAGTTTAAAATCTTATACTATTATTCATATAGTTCCTAGTTTTTCTTTTATGTAAACGAATGGCGTGACGAGCCAGTCGTTCGCCTGGTGTTAAGCGACACGGCCGCCCATAACAGATTGCGGTGTCACAAGGAACTCAAAATTAAGTCTCGCGTGACACCGCGCACTGCGCACGTCATCCTGAGACATTACACAGTCTAAAAAAGTTTTCTAGACTGTAAGAACAGTTCTTAAGTCTCATTTGCCCAGTAATTTCACTAGCTACAATGCCCTTCAAACCGGAACACAGTAGTGCTTTCACACTACTGCTTGGCGGCAGAATAACTGGCAAAGCTGGTGGTACCTACCACCGCTTTGCCTACCTAAAAGTCCTACCACCTAGTAAAAGTTCTATGAGACTAGAACATCACATTCACTCTCAAACTACGAAGCTAAAACAGTCCTTTATAAAAATCTCCTTTTGTTAAACATAAACCAAGTTATTAGCATAAAATATGAATGTCTGTACATCAGCTCTCTTTGACACCGGACCTTTATCACGGCTAGCAGCGCTCGAAGCGCTCTTAAGCGCTGCAATTTCTCAACACAAGGCTAATTAATTAAAGAACTCATTTTGTTGAAACACTTAGTGAAATGTCGTCTCTTTTGATATTCAAGTAATTTCTCTAGGGAGTCTCTCATTTAGAAGTGAATTGGACAACTCGTGAGGCTAAAGTGTCAACTGCAAATTAGATAATAATATATAAGTAGTTGTAGATTTTTTTATGCAGATGATGTAGTAATTTAAAGCCAATTTTTTTACGGGCAATATGCCTTTATTACTCAAGCTAACTACTACAATAATTAAAACTAATCTAAACTAAACTAAGCTAAACTAAACTAAACTAGCTACACTAGCTACTACAAAGAACACTTATGGACTGTATAATAGCCGCGATGGCCTATAGACAGTCCACGTGCTCCAGCCCACTACCGGTAGGTAGCGTACCCAACATGCTGGCCGCATTGCCACGTTGAATTGCAATGCTGATGCGTTGGGCCAAATAAGTGCCAGCATTTTGGTCACGCGTCGCATCGACCAGGCGCTCTGATAGACTGGAAAACGCGATGAGCTCCCGGTCCCCACGGACCCAGGGTCTCAACACCAAACGGCTCAAATATGTAACCGTTACCGAGATTACTATATTTGCGCCGTTTTAGCTGCTCAGCAGAATTAGCCGCGGCGCCGGCCCTAACGTGTGTCTCGGGAAGGTGTGACGGCGCCATAGTATCGACGCAAGTAGCGTCCCACACTAAAGGCCGCCCTATCTTCCACCAGAGTCATTCCATCGGGTCTTTTACCATTGTCACGCATGGCACCAAAGCCAAAATTGGTAACCTTACTACTGAAAATAATATTATGTGGTATCATTTGCAAAAAATAATAGTTAGGATCCGTTTGTTGGGACCCGTTGGGACCACAGATTATAAAGCCCGTTGATAGCTCGTGAACATAATTTCTCGTACAAACACGACTCACCTGCGCGGGCAGGGGGCGAGGTAACAAAACGAGACAAAGTCATACGAAATTACAAAGAACAGAGCAGGATGGAACAGAAGACATCAACGGGTTCCCGTGATTTATTAGAAAGCAGCGGCTCACCCCGGCTTTGCACGTGTAGTGGTGTAGCCTATGTTACTCTGGGTGAATGTAGCTTTCCAATGGTGAAAGAATTTTTGAAATCGGTGCAGTAGTTTTTGAGTTTATTCATTCCAAACATACACACAAAAATACAAATATTTCCTCTTTATAATAGTGGTGTAGATGGTGTAGATTCATAGTATTTATTAGAAATTAGTGGATGAAATACACCACTAACTTTCGTATGAGGGTAAGTTGTACCATTGGACGATTGGATTTATATTTAATGGTTGGGACCTACCCAAAACGAAACCGGGTGTATGATGTTCATTTGTTTCATTTTGTCAAATATAATGCATTTGATCAAACGCATATAAACTAACATTCAGTTTAGATGATTCAGTTGGCTATGAATTATATAAAGTTTAATTATTAGTATGAGAAGCTAAGGTTTGAATTCTTAGATGAATTAATACGCATGACCACGATCACGACTGATATTACGCTGCGTCAAATAATCATGCACGGGAATATAGAAAAGCCTTATATTAATTTGAGCAATGTTGTTCCATAACTTTACCAAAACTCTTAGTTTCTCTTAAAATAGGCCTTATATTCGTAATATTATGTTATCTGTGACTGTATTGTATGAAAACCCAACAACGGATGTGTGCAAAAACACGAAGGCGATTTATCGTTGAAACCATGAACTCTTTCGGCGACTTACAGAAATATTTACGGCCGTGCTTAACGTTGAACACTCGTATTGACACACGATAAGAGCTCATAAATAAGTGTGTTTATGACTTATCATAAAATATTTCTCAGCGTTGCCTTTTTATGTCTAATAGGGAATAGATTTTATGACTTTTTTGAGCGTTACTTTGTGATTAATTTGGACGGCTGCAACACGGAAATCCTAAACACTGTTCGTAGCTTTTACCTAGAGTAGGCCAGTACTGTATGGGGGAACTTTTATAACTATGGATTATAAAATAGTGTTTTGTATTTCTTCATCGATTTCGTCAAACGTTTATAACTAAATAACATTTCAGCTGGCTAAGGAAGGAGCCAATAAGCGAGTCGATAAAGATGTGATAGAGCTCTGTAAACCGACTGTGATGGAAGCAAGAAATCTACTTTGTCGTTATTCAGAAACGGAACAACAAAAACTGTGGGACAGAAGAACGAACTGCAGACATGCAAAAATGACGTTTTCCAAATCATTCATTACCGTCATCATCAGCCGGAAAAAGTTCTCTGCAGAACTTAAGGCATTCTGCATAGAACGCCACTTTAAACGGCTTCCTATCTATTGTATCAAATGGCTTCCCACTGTTTTAAACAAATAGTCGGTCCACCTAGTGGTGGCCTACGCTGCGTCAAATAATCATGCACAGGAATATAAAAAAAGCCTTATAATTTGAACCGATTGCAAAATGTGACGTAACGTTGCAAATTTTTGTTTCTACATGACTTGTACACTCGGGAACAAAGAGTCCGGGTCGGTAACAAAAATCCCAATATCTCCAGAAGTTTAAGCCCATTAAGGTACAGCATGTTGAATTGCATAAATTCGGTGTTTACAGCGTGCGGAGGTAGCCCATTTTTGTTTCATTCCTTTTTATAAAAAAATTCAAAGCTTCAACCTTTTAAAAATTTCTTTAAAGTACTACTATATAGCCTATAATTCAGGGTTAATTCCTTTATGTTAGCGGTATTTTGTTTCTGAGATATTAGGATTTTTGCGTTTGTTACCCGTGGTACGGTACTAGCCCGGATTCTTTGATTGCGAGTGTAGATTATTGCAGAATATCTTGACCAGTCGGATAAACATGAGAAAAATTTAAAGGATTACACCTGATTAGATATTCGACTGGTAGGTACTTCAATCAATTGATACGTGTTATCACAAACTTATCGAAACGTGATAAGATTTAGATGTCGTAAGAATGTGGTATTGGAATTTGTATTGTGTTTTTATTATTTACTTTTACTAAATAGGGTTATTTAAAGGGAAATTCCCGCTCCGGCATTCCAAAGTGAATCACCAAATTGAGTCAGACAAAGATGATGATGAAAGTGAAGCGGCAACGTTAAGCAGGCCCACTAATACTCTTATGTTTAAAATCTACCACAAAGCACTTTACTGTGCGTTTTGGCAGCCTAATCTTGCGAGTTCTAAATGTAGGTATGGCTTGAGTAGGTGTTTATTGGGCATTTCAAAACAAACTTCAAAAACCAGTGGGCATTTCAAAACAGATTTTCCATACATATCGATGTCACTCTTCAAACACAATTGTTTTAAACCAATTGGTCATTTCAGAACACATTTTTCCAATAATGAGCTCACTTCGTGTTCACTCAGTTCGTTCATTATTGGAAAAAGGTATGCTGAAATAACCAATTGGTTTAAAACAATTGTGTTTGAAGAGTGACATCGATATGTATGGAAAATCTGTTTTGAAATGCCCATTGGTTTTTGGAGTGTGTTTTGTCTGCCCAATAATTTCTGTTGTATTGCGCTTCTCGAACAATATAATTTAATTTATTATCAACATGTCAAAAAAAAGCTCGATGACTAGAAAGGTTTGAGTTAAATACGTCTCCAATATAAATATTTCGCCTTGATTGAGTTTCGATAATATTTCAAAATGAGCTCACCTCATGTTCACTCTGTTCATTCGTTATTAGAAAAACAGTGTTCCGAAATGCCCAATTGGTTTTAAACCAGATTTTTGAATAGTCACACCAATATGTTTTAATTAAAGCACACATAGGTTTTGAATTATCTGTTCTGTAATACTCGTTATTTATTGAAATATGGTTCAGTTTTATTTATGTTTTCAAAAGCCCAATAGGTTTTGAGTGGTTCGCGTGAAATGCGCCTCCAATATAAATATTTCGCCTTGTTTGAGTATACATAATGTTTCAGATTGGTAGTATTAGGTAGACCTTACTCATAGTTTTTTTTTCAAATAAAAACCAGTTGTTTTATTTTCACCAAGCAACTTTGTTCAAGCAATGTATCGTCTAGGCTGATTTGCTTGTGTTGTTCACTCATACTAATTATTTACGAATTACTAAACACCTAGAGATTGCAGCTCCTCCTCATAGTGAGAGTAATAAAATATCGTAAGCAGGTATTAGATTTTGACCGTTTAGTTTTAACCATGAGGCTGTTTGCTCAAGGAACTCATTGTCTAGGTTGAATGTTCTTGCCGTACACTCGTACTTATTTCCGAGTTAGTAAGCACCTAGAGATTGCAGCTCCTTCTCATAGTGAGAGTGATAAAATATCGTAAGCAGATATTAGATTTTGACCGTTTAGTTTTAACCATGAGGCTGTTTGCTCAAGGAACTCATTGTCTAGGTTGAATGTTCTTGCCGTACACTCGTACTTATTTCCGAGTTAGTAAGCACCTAGAGATTGCAGCTCCTTCTCATAGTGAGAGTGATAAAATATCGTAAGCAGATATTAGATTTTGACTATTTAGTTTTGACCATGCGGCTGTTTGCTCAAGGCAATTCATCATCAAGGCAGATTGCTCGTGCTATTTACTCGTACTTATTTCCGAGTTACTAAGCACCTAGAGAGGATGATTCCTTCACAAGGTGAATTTGAAAGCAAATATTACGGGTTATATACTAATGTTATGTACAATACACAACGATAATATATATTTGTGTGCCATGTGTGTAAAGATCTAACACAGCATATCTACATGTTAAGGTTATATTATTGCACGTGGAGCTGAGTTAGCATTATACCGCGCAAGTACAGTCAGTTCAAAAAATACAAATACATCAATTACCCACAGACCAAGAATTTTTTCGTTTCTCCTAAGTCTATGCAATTACCAAAATGTGTAGGTAAATACTACTGAGTCTGCATAATGAGGATGATAGCTCCTAACACTTGCTGTTGTATGTATGGGCAGATACGTGTTTATTGAGATTTAAAGAGTTAAAAAGACAGTTCTTTACGTATTTTTCATGTGCTCAAATTTTAATTATGTTTATTGCAACATGAACGACATACCTACCAATTACGCTTATACAGTACTAAAGTAACTATAGTGTTAAAGATTTTCGCAGTCCCCATGCAGGCAACCGTAGCTCAATTGGTAGAGCGTCTAATTTGGTGAGTAGTTAGAAGACGTGGGCTTGAACCCCGCTGGTCGACAAAATTTTTGTAGTCTATCATTTTATTTTATTATTTGATTAGGATTCAAACAAGCACTATAAATTTAAAGAATTATGCATTGGATTGTACTTTTAAGCGTTTCATAGAGTAGCTAATAGTGAATGTTGCTGATTAGTTAATTTCATAAAACTGCCTTCGAGGATAGGTACTCTTTCCATATGTGCAAGTAAGCGAAAACTTTACTTGGAACACGAACTTGATATCATATAACAAACTTCCTTTACTCAGTATTCAAAGCGCCGACACAATTATATCAGAAAGAAATAAGTACTGTAATCTAGTAGGTTTAATATTAAACCTTATATTTATTACTATACGTTTTAACTTTGTCATTGTTATGAGATTACATTGTTGCAAAAAATGAGTGACTTAGCGTGGTTGACTGGTTGTTTAATGCTTCCATTTTCATTTTAATTTTATCGAGCGAAACAAGTGCACCTGCGATTACGGTACAACATGTAAGTAAATTGTTAGTATTCAATACTTTTCATTACAATCACTATTTATATATCTTATATGTTATATATATATTTTAATCATTTTTATACATTTCATGTAACGAAATTATGTATAAGTTAATTTTGTTAACCTTCTAACGTAGATATTATTATGACAATAGATATTTTAACTAACGTTTTTCATCATCATCATCATTAACAGCCTGAAGACGTCCACTGCTGAACATAGGCCTCCCCCAGAGCACGCCACCTTGAGCGGCTGCTCGCCTCCTGCATCCATCGGCTCCCCGCGGCTTTCACCAGGTCGTCGGTAAACTAACGTTTTTACAGTGGAATAACTGACATAAACTTCAAAATATAGTTTTTTCCATATTGGTACTTAAATATTTTGTAAAACATATTTAATATATCACGTTATTTGTATGTTTACGAAATAGCTAGTTAACACGAGTTTTCACAGGATTACATCGTGGTAAATTTAAATCTTGTTTATTAATTTACTAATTTTATATTTCAGGTCGGACTATGAAACTAACAAAAAACGAGCTAAAAGAGTTGATAAATCACTGCAAGCTGTTTTGGACTCTGATGATGAGAACGAAATCCAGGTTGAAAGGTAAGCTACTATTTCAGGTACCTATTAACTGACTATAATATTTTTATTCTTTTTTCTGACTATAATTATGTACTTATTTAATTATTACGTAATATGGGAAAAGTGGTAGCAGGTAAGTGTTAAAAAACATTCACTCTAATCTAAACATTTTCCATGTTATTTATGTGGGATGAAAGATCAATTTATATTAAAATTTAATTTGAGCTCCAAGCACATAGTTTTATCTACATAAATAGCAACCGTTCTTATAGTATAGGTTAACTAAATTTTTTAGAATTTGATGTAAACACCTGTTGATTAATGTTAATATTTATTAGAATTTACTGCTTTTTCAGTTCTTACACCAATAAGAAGAAGGCGTGTGGAAAGGGCAAAAGGAAGGCGTCCTCGACTCCTGTAACCACCAAACCTCGTAATAAGGACGCTTCGAGCTGGCTCAAGGAATCCGATTCTGAATCTGACTCGGAGTCAGTACGGCGGGCACAGGAGCCTGCATCACATTTGCCATCCGTCTTGACACGCAGAGTCGCTGATGGCGTGCTACGTCGCATCACCAATCGCACTGGAGACGTGTATGTTGATTTAAAACTATATAATACTAACGATATTTTAAAATTAGCACCCAAAGATCGTTGGGAGAAAGCGGTGGTTGCACTTAAATACAGTGCAAAATTTGATAGTGCAGAGCTTACACCGCTAAGGGAATTTATAAATCAATGTAAAAAAAAATTTACTGGGGAAGGCACTTTTTATGCAGATAAAAAGTGAATTGTTGTACTATATTACCAAGCATAAAAAATAGCTGGGTTTTACACATCTATATCATCTGTTTTATCATCTTGTTTTATCTATTTTGTTGTGTGTAGGAAATAGACTTATATTATTTAAGTGACCAGTCTTTTTAACAACTTTATAAAAAGTAACATGGCTATAGATACACTCAATTTAATGCGTATTTAATTTGCATCATTATTTTATTTTATACGGGAGAAGCTTTTGAGTTAGTCATTCCATAAAATTATTAAAATCATGTCTAATCGAGCAGTATATTGCTCAGTTTGCGATATATCCATTAAAAGTAAAGCATTTTCGGCACATTTGCGAAGTAATGTTCATAAAAATAATAGTACTGTTCAATTAAGTGATGGCATTGAAAAAATAGATAGCGCTTTTCGTAGCCGTATAGCATCATATCGAGTTTTTGAGAATTCTACGGATACGGCCAGCAGCTCAACGTTGAAAATGCCAGCAGAGTTTTTGCTGCAGCTGCGAACCCGTGTGCGCAGTCTGCTCGACGCTAGACGAGCTACGTATAACTCAATCAAAGCAAATTTTGAACTATTCGCGGAGTTTTCTTTACCGAAAAGCGATACTCTAGAAATCAAATCTTTTGCTACCGAAAATATAGTTATTCATCAGAATTATGATTTTAATGATATATACTCAAAAGTTTCTCGTAGTATATGTAAAAAAGTAGACGATTTTGAAGAAAGAGATAGTGGATGGGCTTTTATAAAAAATCTATATTTGGAAGTCAATATTAATAAGTACAATCCTTTGAGATCTTCAGGGTTTATTGAGTTACCGAAATGTATAAAATATAAACGTGCATGCATTAACATTCAAAATTCAGATAATTTTTGTTTTTTATATTGCATTATCGCAGCACTATTTCCAGCAAAAAATAATGCTCATAGAACTTCTTCATATCCTCATTTTGATGGAATTCTCAATATAAATAATATGACGTTTCCAGTAAGTTTTAATGACATTAAAATTTTTGAAAAAAATAATAGGAATATCAGTATTAACATCTATGCTCTCAAGAACAATGCGAGTGTTGTGGGTCCTTTGTACAAAACAATTAATAGAAGGAAACACCACATCAACTTATTGATGTTAGAAAAAGGTAACCGAACTCATTATTGTTTAATTACAGATTTAAGTAAATTACTTAGATCCCAACTAACAAAACACCATGGGAAAGTGTATTTCTGTGATGAGTGTATGCTATTTTTTAGTACTGAAAAAAAGTTAGACTGTCATGTGTGCAGTGGTATAGCAACAATTTTACCCGATAAAGGCACTCTTATACAGTTTAAGCATTACGAACGAATGCAGGATATGCCTTTTGTTGTATATGCTGATTTCGAATCTTTATTACAACCTAACAGTAGTGAAACCGAGTCTAGTACATGTAACACAACTACATTACAGAAGCATGTGCCTGCAGCTTTTGCTTATTACATTGTTTGTTCATACAATAGCTCTCTCAGTAGATATGTTAATTATCGTGGAAGAGATTGCGTAGATGTCTTTTTGAAGAACCTTCGATCAGATATAGCCAAGGTACATGCAACAACCACTAAATGTGTTCCAATAATTTTTACCGACGAAAATTTAAAACAGTTTACAGATTCAAAATATTGCTTTCTTTGTAATACACTACTATTCGATGATAAAGTTAGGGATCATTGTCACTTAACAGGAAAATATCGTGGTGCTACTCATTCATACTGCAACATTCGATTTAAGCTACCGAAGTTTATTCCCGTATTCTTTCATAACTTGTCCGGTTACGACTGTCATTTGTTCATTCGCCAACTAGGAGAATTACCTGGTAGAATCAAAGTTATAGCAAAAACAAAAGAAAATTACATATCGTTCACTAAATTCTTCGTTACCAATCAGGAAGAATATATACCAGTTCGTTTTGTAGACACCTTGAAATTTTTAGGTTCAAGTTTAGAAAAACTGGTGATGGATCTGGACAAAAAAGATTTTATTCATTTGTCACGTTTTTTCCCTTTAAGCAATCATTTTAGTTTGTTGAAACGTAAAGGTATCTACCCGTATGAGTACATGAATAGTTGGAATTCTTATGAAGAAAAGAAACTGCCACCACGTGATTGCTTTTTTAATTACTTGCGTGATGAAGTAGTATCAGAATTAGATTATGCTCATGCACAACGCGTTTGGGATACATTTAATTTAAAAAACTTGGGAGAGTATACAGATTTATATCTTAAAACAGACGTTATTTTGCTAGCCGATATTTTTGAAAACTTTCGCAAAACCTGCAGGAGAAATTATCGGTTAGATCCAGCTTTTTACATGACGGCTCCAAGTTTAAGTTTTGATGCTATGTTACTTAAAACGAAAGTTAAGCTACAACTTATTGATGACTTAGAGATAATTAGAATGATTCAAAAGGGAACCCGTGGTGGCGTTTCGTTGTGTTCTACCAGGTACTCGTTCTCAAATAATCGATACCTCGCCACTTACAATAACACTGTTCCTGAGAGTTATTTGTTATATATAGATTGTAATAACCTATATGGTTATGCAATGTGTGCATGTTTACCGTATTCAGATTTTAGATTACTGAATGCAATTGAAATGGCTGCACTTGATATTTCTTCCGTACCAAACGATTTTGAATATGGTTACATTCTAGAAGTAGATTTGGAATACCCCGAATACTTGCATGATTTACATAACGATATTCCATTTTGCCCTCAAAAATATACACCACTGGGTTCAAACACTGCTAAACTAATCCCAAACTTGTATGATAAATTTAATTATGTGATACATTATGTTCACTTAAAAACATGTTTAAAACATGGATTGATATTGAAAAAAATACATAGAGTAATACAATTTAAACAAAGTCCGTTCCTTAAAGAATATATAGATTTGAATACCGAATTACGACAGCGTGCTACATCAGCTTTTGAAGTAAATTTCTACAAATTGCTTAATAACAGTATTTTCGGCAAAACCTTGGAGAATACTGAAAAAAGACTCGATGTAAAGTTGGTTAATAAATGGAGAGACGAAAGTAACAAAACTAAAAAACAATTTACTGCTGAGCAACTAATAGCGAGACCAAATTATCATAGTTCTACTATATTTACCGAAAACTTTGTTGCCATTCAAATGAAACCAGAAACCGTAGTCCTAGATAAACCAATTTATATAGGATTTACTGTTTTAGAAGTATCAAAAAGTCATATGTATGACTTTCATTACTCTGTAATGAAACCTTTTTATGGTTCAAAATTAAAACTTTGTTATACAGACACCGACAGTTTTCTTTACTCCATCCACACAGAAGATGTCTATCAAGATATAAAAACAAAATTTTATCATTATTTCGATACTAGTAATTTTCCTGAACCTAACCCATATAATATAATACCTTGCAACAAACGAGTCCCAGGCTTATTTAAAGACGAATTAGGTGGTCAACTTATTACAGAGTTTGTAGGATTAAGGTCTAAACTATATTGCATTAAAACTCAAGATAAAGAATTAAAAAAAGCTAAAGGTGTAAAAAAACATGTTGTGAATGGCTTAGATTTTGCAGATTATAACGAAGTTCTGTTACAGAATAAAGTTAAACGAAAAAGTAACATAATATTTAAATCTCTCAAGCATGAAATATTCACACAAAAAATTAACAAAGTAGCATTGTCCTCTAATGATGACAAGCGAATTTTGTTAGGAAACAAGATATCAACATTATCGTGGGGTCACAAATCATTGTTTTAGCTTCCCATTATCTTCATTTTTATTTACGTGAATGAAAATTATAGCTTCTTGTTGTGTTTATATTGAATCTGAGTTTAATTTTGCAACTCTAAATATTACATAAAAAATATTTAATGTAGACCTGAACTTCTAGCACTGTTTTTATTTACTACCTAACATTATGTTCAATAACAAATTTTTCAACTCATATATCTATACAAATATTATGTTTGATTACCATCAAAAAGTGTTAAACAGACTGGTCCTCATTTATTAGGTAGGTACGAAAAATGTTTATCAACCACATAACTGTTGTAATAAAAATATTCTTATACTTATCTCCATAAGTAGGTTGTCACCAACTTAATAATACTTACCCACTCTATTAGCTGATATAATGATGATGATGATGATAACGTATATAATTGATTTAATTTAGAAGTTTATTTTGTGTTTGTATTCGTATATGTTTTAAAATAATTTTTAGTAATAGCATATTCAGGTATAAAAAGTTATAATTTGATGATTATAATAGGTAGTCTAGTTGTAGTAGTTTCGAATAATTAGTTGTATTAAATAAAGTGGGGTTTCTCTTGAATTTTTACGTTATACAGATGTAAAGTTGTCATTTTTGATACTGTTGTAATAGGTAGGTAGTTTAGTTGAAATAGCTTTGTACCTATAATCTTTTAATCGTATGTAATAAAATTAATTTTCTCCTAATGTTGCGTAATTATCTTCATTTATAGTATTGGTGTTTTTATCGTTGTAATAAGTAACCTAGATATGCATAGTTTTGTACAATTACTTATGAAATAAAATGGTTTTTCTCTATATTTTATTTGTTTTATTATAATATTAAGTATGTACCTTACGAACATATAAGTTTTTGATTGGTTGGAACTTAAAATCTATAAACGCCTATATTTTATTTATGATCACTCTAGCTCAATAGTTCTATGCATTTTTCTATAGGCAATCAGATCAACCACAAAATTAAATGATGTCTGTCTACATATACCTACATACCTTATTAAGTAGGTTGATAGATAGGTAGGTACCTAATAATGTTTGTAATATCATTTATCACATTTTAATAATTTAATCAATATTATAAAAAGCAGGTTCAGACAAGTCAATTTCCGTAACCTTGCGCTAGGTATCAGTTTACATCATGCATGACTGTTTGTGCTGCTATTTGCACTTTTATACATGAAATGAATGAAAATATTCATTCAATACGATTCCACGCTTAGAAACAGTTGTTATTTGTTGTATTCCTGTGATCAAATAATTAAACCACCATCATGTCGGTAAGTTGCTAAACCAAACTTTTAATAATCACAATAAATTTAATATTGGTATTTATATATTGTCTTGAAATATTATTGTTTTATTGTTTCAGTCCCGTACAGTCTGTGACTCTGGCGAATTTTTCCAAGATGCTCAGGACCTGCTAGCTGGATTTGACGAAGACTTCCCGGAGTTCGCCCGTAAACAGCGGGATCCAAAAGGATCATTAAAGTCACGACGCAGCAAGACAATAAAAAGCCCTAAACTACAAACATCCTCATACGTAATCAATAGACAGCCTAAAAAGGGAATCCGTTTAATTAAGATAAGCGTATATGACTTATCGCAACAAATGAGCGGAGATGAAAATGAAGACAGTGAAAGTGTAATTTTAAGTGCTCAATACGTAATATCGGAACCAGTGGATGAAATTATGGACCAAACAGAAAGTTTAATAAATAAAATTTCAAAAAAGTTGTGTGGCTATAATTTGTAAGTAGATAAAAATAGTACCTGATGTAAATATAGTTAGTTAGATTAAATATTAAAATAGAATTATTTTTTAAATAGGTAGAAATAGGTATCTAAACTACTAAAACATAATGATTAAATAAACAAAAATATCGTAGATTGTAATTTTAGTGTAAATAGTTAGACTATAAATATTGTTAGGTACTTATACGAAGTCATTTGATGTTATGAAAATAATTATACATTATAATTTTTAGATGTTTTTAATAAATGTGGGTTTACATACCTACTGAATAAAGATAAATAAATAATTTCATTGTATAACTAATTAAATTAAGAAATAAAAATCATTTATGTATTTAAATTAATTTATTGAAAATAAAAGCTACAATTTATATATTGATATTTTAGTGTTTTATTACAACCATGATAAGCATTTAACAATATTTGATATTATTAAAGTAAAAACATAAATATAGTTGATAATTATAATAAATCCGAATTTTACGTAATTATTTATTAAACAATGAGAATTTGTGAATATGATTTTCATCCATCCATTTTTTAATACATATAACATTTTTCAATGCACATTGTTTAATATGGTTTACACACGACAAAGAGTTATTTAGATCAAAATTGCAAAACAACATAAATAATTTAGGACAGCCTTTTTCTCCTATATCAGTAACTTTACAGTTAGCACCAAGTTCTTTAATCCATTTCATTTTTTCCAAACCTTTGCATAATATATTTTTGTTAGTTAAATACGGCTTAATAATACGTTTGAATTCTCTATAATCAACAAATCCATCGCTCCAGTAAATGCCTCGGTTGTTTTCTACCCATCTCACTTGCTTCTTTTCTTCTTTTGTTAAATAATTATACGAGTAGGGTGGTTTTACTAAAAATGTTTGAGTATATTCTGCAGATAAAATTGCTAATTCCTTGATGATAAACGTATTTTTGGAATCTTTGAACCCTTGCAGATCTACAATAATTGTATCGGAATTCATGTTATTTTCTTTACTAGATTACTTAAAGGTTTATATTCTACTACACAGTCGTTAAGAATGAGGCAATATGCAGATGTATGGGCGGGTATCTCTTTATTACTCTCGAGCTCTACGCGCACATTTACCACAGGGCCTGATTTTATGTTATCACTTTGTCTAGAGCAATCAATTACAAATAACGGTGCTTTATTTTCAAATTCCGATGTGGACAGCAAGGGTTCTGTCTTGCGACAGTAATAAGACTGTTGAAATCTGACATATTGTTCATATAATATAGCGTATTTGTGATCAGTAAAATTAACTTCAAAACTTTCATACGGGAAGTATGTAGAATTAAGATACACTTTGACATCGCGTAAATTACAGTGATCGAATTGTGACATATCTTTATCACCTTGATTTTTTCTATTAGTCTGTAAACCTACAATTACGTATCTAGGTTTTTCAATTTGTGTTGAAGTTTTAATAGACCACGTATGTTTTGTTGTTTGAGGTAATAAGGGATACTCATACAGATCCCAATTTCTATATACTAACAGAAGCGCTCTATCTTTTTCTAAGAGTCTTAGTAAATTTATTTTTTCTCTGTCTGATACTTTAACGTGCGGTACACGCCATACTATTTTACGGATTTCAACACCTTCCAGAACTTCCCCAGTATTCAGTTTCAAAGCATTCAAGTCTGTATTGCTGCGTAAGAGTATCAACTCATGTTTACAGTTAATTATGACTTTTTTAAAATCTTCAGCAAAACCGAGTATATTACTGAGTGGTATTGAAGCTGAAAAATTTCCTTCATGCTTTGTACCATCGATATCCCAAGCCCAGGATTTGGACACTTTTGATTCACTGTCACTCATTGATATTAAAGATTTAATCGTTGTAGTTATTCCGGCGTTTTTAATTTTATCTATTTCCACTCCATTAAGTTCGTATCGAATGTCTTGAAAAAGGTAAAGTAAAGAGTTATTTGTGAAATCAATACTTGTTACCTTCTGTTTTGTATCTTTTTTAAAAACATTCACAACTCCTTCTAAATAAAGAGTACTGGCTGATGGTAGCACGTACAAATCCTGCTGATTGATTGGTATGCGGATTTCATCATTTCTGTTAAAACTTGTTACATAAGGTTTGTATGAATGATATTCAACACCATCGATGGTATTATCGTAGGCAGGAGTACTTGTTATATCTAAAATATTCATTTTAGTAATCCAATTAGTTTGAGATATTTTTTATTTTCTTTAGTTATTTTTATTTTCGGTTTAGATGTTCCTTTGAGGATTGTGCGATTAGCACTAATAGGTTTCGATACAGGGCTCACGTATTTATTGTAGTTAATCATTTTCTTTTAAGATGTAAATAAAGTTGAATCTCTTCACCACGTAAGTTAACTAAATTATTATTTACATCTAACACTCTAATATTTATAGTGCTGATAGTTTTTTGATTAACAGGAAAGTAAACGATGTTTTTAGGTATTTCAATGATACGGTATCCAGGCGGTACGTTAGGCGCAAATTCGTGAATAATATGACTTGATTTTCCATTAATATACGATCCACTCACTATATCACATTCGATCCTCACCACGGTTGTTGACAAAATGTTAACTGGAAGCTGTGATTCGTGCAATATATTAGCTTTCAAAGTCTGTTTACCAAATCCCAATAACACACCAAGAGAATTTTCTTTTTCAAAATGTATATCTTTTGTACAAAATATAAAAGTTTTCAATGTATTATTGTTACAATATAGTCTTAAGGTTGCACCATTTACCTTATTTTTTATGAAATCACTAATATCTTGAAGTTCATATGCTCCTTCAGGTATTTCTATGACTTCATTAAATCCATAATTAAATTTATTATTTTTCTTATCAATGTTCGGAACAGAGTTAAAAGTTGACAAACACAAAAGAGCACATTCATATTCACCGTCAAGTTGTAAAGCAGGAGAATAGTTTGTTGATAAAATTGATGTGTTACCAGTTACAGACAGTGTGAATGACATTATAGGAATGATAAAAATAATACGGTTACTTACATTTTATACATTTTTATTAAGAATATTCTGCAGATATTTTTGTAAAATTGCGTTTGGGTTTTTCCAGTAATCTTCTAGGTATTTCAAACATAAATGACCGCAAATGTATGAGTTGAAACCTTGATATTTGCAATAGTTATAAGTTACACCCATATTTAAATATTTGATTAATTCAAGCGGAGGCTTTAAATTACCAAAGCTGTCGAAATACTCACAATAATCTAAAAACTTTACATAGGCTACCCAATGTGTCCCCTCGTTGGCAACACTATCTAAATTCACGATTGCACATTCAATGACTAACGGTCTTTTAGGTAATTTATCTCTCATATATACACCTCTAAAATAAGGCACATGATCAACAGCATATTTAAGAATATCTATGTTAGTGAGGGCGTGATTAGGTAGCTTTTGCATTAGTTTTTTGATTTTACAAATAACCCATTACCTGTTTTATAAGGTTTTATATATAAGCCTTTACCCAAAGCGATAGATTCCATCGCTTTATTGTGTCGTTGAGACTCTTGTAAGTTACGTTGCGAGGATTTATAGTCGTTCACAGTTTTTGCAATGCCTGCGGCGCCGCCAGCCAACGTGCCTAAAGCAGAGAGTCCAGCAAATATAGGTATTAATGGTAGAATACCACCGGTTTTTGGTAACGGTATAATGCGTGGTAAATGAATTTTTTTATTTTTACATTTTACCAGCTTCTTAGCTGCTGTATAGGCTAATTTTATTGCTGTTGTAATATTTTTTGGTTTTAACTTCTTCAAACGAGAGTGTATCCTAGTAACAACATTTTGAAATGATTTAACTCCAGCTCCATGTTTCAGCTTAGTTTTCATTACTTTGCTAACCAACCAGGATGCTAGTTTCTCTCCCTTTCCTGCATCGTTAGATTTAACTCTCTGTTTTGCCATATGTAATAATTCTAAATCTGCTTTATGACGATCTTCTAGATTATTATATTTAGAGTATGCAATATCGTGTTGCATGCAAGCTTCATCCAAACTGTTTATCCCTCTGTCACCACGCAGTAATCTTTCCTTTAGTTTGGTACCAGGTCCACAATAATTATAACCAGGCAAATGTAATTCAAATGGTAATTTATTTATCAAACTATTAATAAGTCCTCCACCTTGCATAACTAAAATGCTAATGCAAAGGTTCCTCTATAACTCAATTTTTATACTTTATATAATAACTCGTTTATCAATCCAACTGTTCTCACTATCATGCAATCCTAACCATTTTACAAACAATTTGTCTCCTTTTTTCCTAATGATTTTTTCGATTAGGTACAAATTTGGATAATTCGTTTTTTGCAATTCTTGTTCATAAAATGTTCCCAATATTGGTTGTTTATTTAAATCTTCAATTAAGTAAGTAATAGGTGAAGTACGCCTAATTTTACTAATTTTAAACAATTCTGTGGACCAGTTAGGCGTATAACCTTTCTCAAAACAACCTTTAAATTTGCTGATTCTTACGTAGTCGCCAATTTTAAGTTTGCTTCTTTGCTTGTTAAATATAAGCTGTGATTTTCTTATGTTATTCTTGACAACTTCTTCGTTTTCTTTACAAACTTCAATTGGTTTATGTTTTGTAATGCGATGTTTTGAGCTGTTGTAAGATTTCAAAATACTGTCTAAAGGTTTGCCAATCCATCTGTAATTACCGTTTAAGCTAAAACTTTTATATAATCGGCATTTCAAAGTTCTGATTAATCTTTCAACAATTGAAGCTTTTTTAACTGAATAGGATGAATAATGATTAATATTAAATGACTGCATTAGCTTCATGAATACAGCGTTGTAAAACTCTGTGCCTTTATCAGTTTGTAAGTGTACCGGATCACGATGAGTTCGAACTAAAAGGTTTTTAAATGCATTCGCCACTTCAGACTTGGTTTTAGTCTTTACTGGAACTGCCCATGAAAATTTTGAAAAACAGTCTATCACCACTAATATGAATCTAAAACCATTATTGTATTTTTTCAAATTTTGCATGTCTATCAAATCTGCTTGCCACAAATCATCAATTCCTTTTAATATAACAGGTCGCCGAATAAAATTTTTTCTTGCTTCTTTATGAATTTCGTTTACGATGTCTTGTTTACTCATTATGCTTTGGATTTTATTATTTTTTCCAATTCAGATTTGGTGTAATAGTTTTGCTTAAAACTACTTATGAAGATTTGAATATCGTTTTTTATTAAGTCCAGTAAATCTTTAACTTCTTTTTTTGTGTAAAGAGTTTTAGTTATTTTATCTACGTATTCTTTATTAACAGCATCACTGCTAGACAACGGAGATTTGATACCAGTCAACCTTGCAGACTTTAAATCAAAATCACCGTTTTCTTTCTTCGTTAAAGTCTTATCAAAAATATCAAAGAATTCTGAGAAGCGCAATCGTTTATGTATATGATGGCCAAATTTATCTACGTTCATTTTAACCGAACCTCTAGCCTTTATTAATTAAGATCAAATGAAACAATTTTGATAGTTATGTCTTATTTATTTATTATACCACTTTCACGTAGCTCTTCAACAATCGATATGATTTCATTATCCAACCCAGTGTTACCAGCATTTCGAGAGGCGATTAATAGTTTTAATCTATCGACTAATTCATTAGGATTGTCCCAATAAACATAATCTACATTCTCATTCCACTTTTTTAATAGCGGCAGACCCTCTCCATGGCAGCTACTATCAGTACTCGCAGAAACTTTCCGTAATTTAAATAACGGTTTTATAATAGTTAAGTATTTTCGTCCTCTGTTACTTCGTATTGGTTTACTCGGATCATAATCTCTCCTGTGTACATTAGTGTCCAACAACATACTTTTATAATTCATTTTATCATCTTGAGTTACTAACTGTAATTTTGGTACTTTTTTAAATAACAGTTCATTTAGTCCGGATGTTCTTTTGTATTTATGACCTCCAACTTGTATATAATCATCAGTAGCAAGCACACGTGTCAAGCCCATCATAAGTTTTCCACGTTCATTTCTCACACCAAAGGGGATGTCATTAAAAACTTCTGAAGACAGAGACCATGATGATGCATCAATTTTCTCTCCAGAATCAGCTGATTTAAATGATGTATCGTATGTTACGTTTTCCATTTCATCATTATCAGACTGCTCTAAATCAGAAACACTGTTATCTGAATCGGAAATTTCAGTTTTGTTTTTGTAATCAGATGTTCTAATATTAGGTTCTCTCTTCCTCATAGTTTCGTTGGTTTCGTTTGTTTCGTTTGATGTATCTAACTTATTTGAATTGAACTCGGACGTCTTTTCTTGATTAGAATATGATGCCTTTGAATTGATAGCCATTTGGTTTAAGGGTTTAATAATTGGCTTAAAAAATTTGTTTAAAACTTGATCATTTTCTGTATCTATAGCCTTTATTTTGCGATATTTTCTTTTAACAGCTTCTGCAGCACTTATTATTTTCCTTTTAAGGTCTTTCTCCATTATATTATTATAGAAACTTGAAACACGTATTTGCTTTTGTACTGCCATGTGTTAAATGATTTAGTATAAAATAAATACTTATATTTATTTTAACTGAATACAGCAAACGTATCAAAATTTTTTCTGTACCTACCATTATTTTTTTCGCTGTCTTTACAAATCACTAAGTAACTGTGAGATTCTGACCATATTTTTGAACACATGTTTTTGAATTCAAACCATGTCATATCTGTACTTACATGTTCATCATAAACATGTTTTAAATTTATATCATCTTGCTTAAATAAAACTATTAGATTTGCATTATCTCTAACTAACTGCTTAGGTATTTTAGTATACGACTGGTTCAAATAAAAACAGTCTATGATTTTATGTCGTCCCATTGCAAAGTAATCTCGCATATTATTTTGGTTTTCACATGCAACATCATCAAATATTATTATAGAATGAGGTTTCGCTTCTTGTGGACTACGAACTTCTTCATTTTCCTGATACTTGATAAATGATGTATTTGGCACCATTTCAATAACTTTTTCTAAAAATACGTACTTAGGTTGATAAAGAGTTTTGGAATAAACATATACATTTTTATATCGCAACCCATTTTCATGTAAGAGTAGACCCACCATTAAATTAGTTTTTCCACAGTTCGACGGGCCGCTAATTAAACATCGTATCGTATTAGGTAAAAGTTTACCGTGACGATAACTTTTATTTTTTAATTCTCCATATATTTTGTCAACTTGCAGTGATTGAATTTGTTTTACGAACTTCATTGTTATTAAAGCTAAGAATGTTCAGAAAACAATGAGCACGCGTTTCGATTCACTATCATTATATAGGTACCCATATATAATTGGTAAACGTTCACAATGTATGTGTAAGTAATATTGCAGAACATAGTTTATGGTGAGTGAACACAGTTAACACACCCAGTTCAAACGCTTTGAACAAACGATTATTGGTCATTTCAAAACACACTTCAAAAACCAATGGGCATTTCAAAACAGATTTTCCATACATATCGATGTCACTCTTCAAACACAATTTTTTAAACCAATTGGTCAGCACACATTTCTCCAATAATTAACGAACTGAGTGAACACGAAGTGAGCTCATTATTGGAAAAATGTGTACTGAAATGACCAATTGGTTTAAAAAAATTGTGTTTGAAGAGTGACATCGATATGTATGGAAAATCTGTTTTGAAATGCCCACTGGTTTTTGAAGTTTGTTTTGAAATGCCCAATAATCACCTACTGGCTTGGTTCCAGCATCTGCCATAATTGTCACAAATCCCTGTGTCAGTCTGTCTTAAAAAAATCTCAATTTAATAACTTTTTGATAATTTAATATCCATTTTTAGTCAAACTGACCTGTAAATAACTAGACCCCAGTTTTCCATAGCTCCAGCAGCAAAGTCAGGTACAGCAGCCTTGTCCATTTTAGGGAACAGGTAAGGGAATTCAGTATACTCTTCCAATTCCACCATGTTCTTTTGACCGAAATCCATTGCAAAGTCAGCAAAGTCTTGAGTGCCTGTTGGGTGAAGATTGTAACTTACACAAAATGTTCTGAAGTTGCTTTGAAAACTATGATGTATAAAATGCTGTAAATATTTGAATAGTTGAATCGACCAAAAATGTTTAAGACGCTTTTACTTGATGGAGCAGTGATATTATGAAACATAGGAGAGAAGAGCCTGACAAAGCAGAACTGTAAGCTATAGATGCGGGTAGCGGGTAGCGTGCTTTGGGAAAAGCTTTTGTTCAGTAGTGGACTAAAACTGATAATGATATGTCAATGACAGGGACAAAGGCTTTGAGTAGCTATAGACAGTAGCTTGTCTTGGGAGATCTACAGCTCGTACAAATAGCTCTATAGTACTCAGTACTACAAGCTTCGTACAGTTCAGTAGACTGACAGACATGATGATGACGTTTTTTTGCAATCAATAGCCGTTAACTTTGTTACAAAAAACTACTATAATGACTCATTTAGTGAAATTTGCACCAACTCAAGAAAGAACATATGAAAAAGAAGATAGATATAAAGAGTTTCAATTATTCTTACCAGGTCTGGAGTATACTCTAAACGGAATGTGGTAGATCGGGTTGTTTTCGTTACTAACGTATCGGAAGTTTGATACTAAGTATGCGAGGAGATATGTGGACATCACTAGTGTGTCTTCAAACTCATGCTTAACCCAGCCAGGTACATCGTCTCTGTAAAATAAACAGATTTGAATCACACATTTCTGTTCTCTCAATCTGAAGCATGTCAGAATTGGTCCAGCTTATACTAGCCTTCTGCTGGGTATAATAATACTATTTTAAGGCACGTTCCTGAACCCCGTGTTCAGCTCGTTGTTGTCAGCTACTTGCTTATGGCTCCGCTCCATCTTACTGAAGAGCGAAATGTCACAACGTCTTTTAAATTTCTGGGTTCAGATTTATCCGTTTCTTTATATTATTGTTTTTCTTTACCATTCCATCATATTTCATAGATGACATTGTGATCTTAATCAGAAAAATCGAACAGATTTAAGTATCGGATTTAATGAACTAGTTCATTAAATCTCTATAATACTGGTAAATTTTACAGCGTCTCCTAACATGTTCCATGTGTCAAAATACCATTAAAGTATATTTTTAATCACTTACTGCAATGTATCGTTCCTGATTATTGTGTTACTTCTGATTACGTCGAATTCCTCAGGTGCGTAGATGGTGGTCCTGAAGATGGCCTTCTTAGCGGGTTCATCGTAGCACGGGAACGCACGGCGAGCGAAGGTCGGTTGAAGCTGGGAGGTGATTAGCGGCCTGAAAGTAGACGGTAGAAAAATAATATAGAAATAGAATATACTGGGTGGCGCAAAAGTAAAGACCCTATTTGGTTCAGCTATAACATTTTTTCTAAATTAGAAAACTAGATTTAGGTTTTTTTAAATGTATATTTATGCCATTAAATTTCGTACCATTAGGATTTAAAGATGATGTCTTTTAAATGGTGACCTCCAGAGTTGATACACATTTGAGCCCTATTTATGACATTTTGCAAGATGATTTTCCTTCAAAATTGGTTATGAGTGACGAAGCGCATTTCCATCTCTCAGGGCATGTCAATAAGCAGAATACTCGGTTCTGGGGCACTGATAATCCGCGCATTATTCAAGAAACACCTCTACACCCACTAAAAGTTACTGTATGGTGTGGCATCTGTGTTGACAGAGTGATCGGACCCTATTTTTTCGAAGACGCTGGAGGCAATGCGATAACTGTCACTGGAGAACGCTACAGAACCATGTTACGTGAGTTTTTGATACCCAGTTTGGACGAATTGGGGCTGGAGCACATCTGGTTTCAACAAGACGGCGCTACGGCACACACAGCGCGCGACACTATGGACTTAGTGAGGGACGCTTTTCCAAGCCGAGTTATCTCTCGTTTTGGCGATTTGCCTTGGCCTGCAAGATCACCCGATCTGACCAGTCCAGACTTCTTTCTTTGGGGTTTTTTGAAATCTCGGGTGTATGTGAACAAGCCACAGACTCTCGCAGCTCTAAAAGAAAACATTCGTCAAGAAATAACGAACATATCGCAGGAAGTGTTACGGCAAGTTATGCAAAATGTCATAAATAGGGCTCAAATGTGTATCAACTCTGGAGGTCACCATTTAAAAGACATCATCTTTAAATCCTAATGGTACGAAATTTAATGGCACAAATATACATTTAAAAAAACCTAAATCTAGTTTTCTAATTTAGAAAAAATGTTATAGCTGAACCAAATAGGGTCTTTACTTTTGCGCCACCCAGTATTATACAAGCAATACCCCATTCTTCCTCTTTTTAAGGATATCTACGAGCGTACCAATATTATTATGGATCGAAAGCAAGATGCCAATATGAGCAGTAATTTTCGTTATAAACATTTTGATTGAAATCATCGAATTGGAAGCAAACAGGGTTTAAATTTCTGCAAAAAGCAAATCAAATATACTCACACAGTAACTCCATTCTCCACATAAGTCGAAACATAGACACCAAACATATTAGCAGCGTACTGTGCAATATAGTTGATATGCACAATATATGGCTGGAGCGGTTGAAGTGGTTCCGACAACCTTATAGTCAGGAAATGGGTATCGTCTTCAGCCAAAGTGAAATTAGAGAACAAGTTGTTAACAGAATCTCTATCAGTGTAAACTTGGATATCATCAATTTCCATTTCCATAGCTTGGAGCACAATGGTATCAGTGACGAGGTTAGAAAGGATTCTTATGGTCACATTTCCAAAGAAGTAATCTGTGTTTCTTGGGTTGAGGAAGAGTCTGACATCATAGAAGGTGGGAAAGGTATCTTCAGGGAGGACGTAGAGGGCACCCAAGTCTCTGGTGACTTCATTGGTGGTCACTGGGATACCCAAAGCGGTGCCTAGGAAGGCCAGGCATACCAGTAAATACATCTCTGAAAAGAAAGAAATTTTGTAATTTGGACATTAGAAGGACATGAGTGTGAAACTTGAAGCTATCTGTGAAACTTTTAACAGACTCGGTAGCTACTTGTAATTAGTTTATTAAGTAGCTGGTATTTCGTAATTATAGAAGCTGTAAGATATTTTTTCATTGAATGATCAAGAAGTCTAAAAGATGAGAGATTTAAGGCTGAGGATTTTTTTTTGATAATAGGTAGTAATGTAGTTTTTAGAGATTGCATTGCATTATATCCATCAAATACCTGCAAAACAATCACGGTTTCATCTATGTGCGTTTTTCCATAAAATAGCTGACAACAGAAGAAAAAAACGTTATCTTCCCCGTCCTCGTTTCCGCTATGGAAAAACGATCAAATAAAACAGGCATTAAACAGAACAACTTCTATTACTCTGTGCGAAATCAGCAAATAGAACTCTAACCAGATGCTAATAAAGTTTCGATTAGGTTATCGTCAAATTTTATCGTTTCTTATGCTGCTGAAAGGTCTTGTTGATTTTTGTCCGGTAGATGCGAATTCCGGTTCAAATATCGTGAGCGGGTTTCAGGTCGGGTTTTCTAGTGGAAAAAGTTCTGGAGACTTCAAAACAGCCACAAACGAGCATTAGCGCGGGCCGGTGGTTAAATTAATGTACGTTTGACTGAGGTTAACATTTTTGAATTTTTTACTCTTATTGTCGTTACGAAGTTGTGTTGTTTCATTTGAGTACAATGTGGTTGAATTGTTTGTATAAAACAGTTGTCTTCAAAATTAGATGTGAGCTTAGCAGATCGATGTCTAGAATAACTTGTTTACGGTCCTATGTTAATGTAACGAATAAAATTAAAATGAATTTTATTTGAATAAGATTAGAATTTGACTTGAGGTTGATTTGAGTTTGATTTGAAATTGATTAGAATTTTTTTTTTGTTTTTGATTTGTTTAATTTCATCTCGTTTATGATTTTTTTTTACTTAAGAAATAGATTGGTGTTTTCATGACAAAACAACGTTTTCTTCAGAATTTAGGTGAGTTTTCTCCTTTGAGTCATGATAATAATATTAAAGAGAGATTTCTGCCTTCGCCATTCATTTACGAAAAAAAGTATTTGAATTATAATTCCCCTAAACTTTTGGATGTAAATTTTGTTAAGCAATTAACTTCATTAATTATAAGGGTTGTTACTTAATCTCATTAAATCTTAATTACTCACCCTTTTCCGCAACAAAAAGTTGTGATTTTACGCAAAATATTTCAGAAAATACTTTTCTTAAATTTATTAGGTATCAAAAAAGTGTGCCGTTTTTGTTATATCGCGGAATTTTTAAGTCTCATGGAGATAAGGACTACTTATCGGTGTGAACTATAGGTATAGTTAGACGTCTTGATAACAAATTGATAAGGTAAAAATCCACTTGTCAAAGTAAGACGACGTTGCTCAATGTATTTGGCAAACGTGCTGTTATGGTTGGAAATTTTTGATACGACAAATAGGGCAATATCCTAATGCAAAGGAAAAATTTGAACCACGAACGGGAGGTGAACCCACGCCTATCAGTCCTATAGCAGAAACATCCTTTTCTCCTTTGCAATGATCCACCGGGCTCCAATCGCGCGCAGTGGATCGTGGCTGTAGACACAGCTATTGACACTCGAGAAGTTGTATGTTGAATTGTTGTAAAGAAAACCAATGGTCGAGTACCAAATGGGAGTCAACGTATAAGCATTGGAACTATCTCTGTTTTTTTATAATATAATGCCTAACAATTCTGGACCCTAACTAGGATTCCCTGTATCTAGGGACCCAGAAACTACGAGGACCATGATTCCACAACACCCAGACAAAGAAAAGTGTTTGCGCTTTTTTTCTGTGCACATATCTTGTCCTGTCGCGGGAATCTAATCCGCAGCCTCCGGGTTATGAGCCGAACTGCTCAAGTGCTCAGCCACCACACCACGGAGGCTGTTTTGTTTGTTGTAAGAATAAATAATATGAGATAGATACGTAGGTACCTATAGAATGAAAATAATAAATTATTTTATTATATTTATTATTGTCCCGTGTGGTCCC
Source organism: Ennomos quercinarius (assembly GCA_910589525.2). Classification (NCBI taxonomy): domain Eukaryota; kingdom Metazoa; phylum Arthropoda; class Insecta; order Lepidoptera; family Geometridae; genus Ennomos; species Ennomos quercinarius. The sequence goes on from OU342497.1 coordinate 15,325,261, forward strand.
GGTTACGAATAGGACCACCCCATCTCTTCCCGTGGGTGCCGTAGAAGGCGGCTAAGGGAATATCCAGGGAATGGGTCGCAGCGTTCCCCTCGGTCTTGGTGGCAATCAATCTTCACCTACTGCGATCACCAAGCCGCCTGCCAAGCGTGGTGATTATGGCAAACCCCCCCCCCCCCCCCCCCCCCTAATGACAAGCACAAATAAAAACGGCCCCCAGTCCCCGGCAGCTCTGCTATCCCGTGGCTACGGTAGCGGCCACGGTAACGGCAGGGCAAGGGGTGCGAAGAATCCCCGGCAGACGCCCGGCTACCAACCCCAACGACGACCCCTGGCCCTGGCAACACATAACGTGCGCACACTGAAGGCTGACGAAAGGATGGTCGAGCTAGAGGCGGAGATGGGTAAGTTACGCTGGGATGTAATGGGATTGTCAGAAGTCCGAAGACAGGGACAGGACACGATAATCCTAAATTCCGGTAACTTATTCTTCTACCGGGAGGGAGACCAACTCTCCCAAGGGGGTGTCGGGTTTCTCGTCCGCAAGTCTCTCGTCAACAACGTGGTCAAAGTCGACAGTGTGTCGGCCAGGGTAGCGTACCTGGTACTCCGAATAACCAAACGGTATTCGTTGAAGGTTATACAGGTATACGCGCCGACATCGGCACACTCAGACGATGAAGTAGAAGCTATGTATGAGGACATATCCGAAGCCATGCATACTTCCGAAACATACTTCACCGTTGTGATGGGAGACTTCAATGCGAAGTTGGGCACAAGGAATAGCGATGAGCTGAGAGTGGGGCCATTTGGTTACGGGCAGCGGAACCCTCGAGGACAGAGGCTGGCTGACTTCATGGAGAAGGAGGGACTCTTTATGATGAACTCCTTCTACGAGAAGCGGCCATCCAGGAAGTGGACGTGGATAAGTCCCGACGGTTCCACTAAAAATGAGATAGACTTCATCATGATGACCAAGAAGCACATATTCGATGATGTCTCTGTGATCAGCAAGGTGAAAACCGGTAGCGATCACCGTATTGTTAGAGGCACATTGAATATCAATGTTAAGCTCGAAAGGTCACGTCTGGTGAAGTCTACGCTCCGTCCAAATCCTGTCCAAATCCAAAACCCCGAAGGCTTTCAGCTGGAACTCCAAAATCGCTTCCAGTGCCTAGCCGACTGTAACACAGTGGACGAGCTAAACGACGGGTTGGTGGAAACTGTCCAAGCTGTTGGATCGAAATTCTTTAAGACCCAACGCCGAAAGAAGACTCAAAAGCTCTCAGAAAAAACTCTTGAGCTAATGGCCGACCGGAGCGAAATGAAGCTGCAGTCTTCAGTTGATATGTCAGCCTACGGTGAACTCAATAGACGAATCTGGAGTTCCTTGCGACACGACTTGCGTGCTCTTAGTACTTCACGTATTGAGGCCGCAATTGAGCGGAACCAAGGCTCTAAAGTGTTTGCAAAGGATTCGTCTATTGGGCAACACCAAATGACAAAACTGAAGACCGAAAATGGTAGCGTCATTTCATCCAAGCCTGAGATTCTGAGGGAGATCGAGAACTTCTATGGACAGTTATACACCTCGACACGTAAGCCCGCTACTAACACAGCTCAGGACATCAGAGCCAAGTTAGTCCGACACTATACCGAAGATATCCCGGACGTCAGCCTGTACGAGATTAGAATGGCCCTCAAACAGCTTAAAAACAACAAGGCACCAGGTGAAGATGGAATTACGACCGAACTTCTGAGAGCGGGTGGTAGACCGGTACTTTTAGTCCTCCAGAAGTTATTTAATTCTGTCATCCTTGAAGGTATAACGCCAGAGGCATGGCACAAGAGCGTGGTGGTGCTCTTCTTCAAAAAAGGCGATAACACCTTATTGAAGAACTATAGGCCCATCTCGCTCTTGAGTCATGTGTATAAGCTGTTTTCGAGAGTCATTACGAATCGTCTCGCACGCAGGTTTGATGAATTCCAGCCTCCCGAACAAGCCGATTTCCGAAAAGGCTTTAGCACCATAGACCACATCCATACGCTGCGCCAGATTATACAGAAGACCGAAGAGTATAATCGGCCGTTATGCCTAGCGTTTGTGGACTATGAGAAAGCCTTCGATTCAATCGAGACTTGGGCGGTGCTGCAGTCCTTGCAGCGATGCCAAATTGACTATAGGTATATCGAAGTTTTGAAGTGTTTGTACAGTAAGGCCACTATGTCAGTCCGACTACAGGACCAGAGTACGGAACAAATTCCATTGCAAAGAGGCGTGAGACAGGGAGACGTTATTTCTCCGAAACTGTTCACAAACGCATTGGAGGATGTTTTCAAGCTCTTGGAGTGGAAAAGATCTGGCATCAACATAAATGGCGAGTACATCACTAACCTTCGTTTTGCCGATGATATAGTCATAATGGCGGAATCGCTCGAGGACCTTAGCACCATGCTCAACGACCTCAGTAGAGTCTCCCAGCAGGTTGGTCTTAAGATGAATATGGACAAGACAAAGATCATGTCTAATGCTCATGTTCCACCTATACCGGTAATTGTTGGGAACGATACTCTCGAAGTTGTCGACAAGTATGTCTACCTAGGACAGATTGTCCAATTAGGTAGGTCCAACTTCGACAAAGAGGTGGCGCGAAGAATCCAACTCGGCTGGGCAGCGTTCGGGAAGCTTCGTCCTATCTTTTCGTCCAAAATACCGCAGAGCCTGAAAACGAAAGTTTTCAATCAGTGTGTGTTGCCAGTGATGACTTATGGAACTGAGACATGGTCTCTTACTGTTGGCCTCATTAGTAAGCTCAAAGTCGCGCAGCGAGCTATGGAGCGAGCTATGCTCGGTGTTTCCCTGCGAGATAAGCTCCGGAACGAGGAGATCCGCAGGAGAACTAAAGTGACCGATATAGCTCTTAGAGTTAGTAAGTTGAAGTGGCAATGGGCAGGCCACATCGCTCGTAGAACTGACAACCGATGGGGAAGAAAGGTTCTCGAGTGGCGACCACGAACCGGAAGACGCAGCGTAGGCCGGCCCCCCACTCGGTGGACCGACGACCTGGTGAAAGCCGCGGGGAGCCGATGGATGCAGGAGGCGAGCAGCCGCTCAAGGTGGCGTGCTCTGGGGGAGGCCTATGTTCAGCAGTGGACGTCTTCAGGCTGTTGATGATGATTATATTTTCAAATATTAGTATTTGCTCTTTCGTAATAACGGCTTTCAATGCAACCGTCAAACATAGCACGATGATTTACCTATCTAAAGTATTACATAAAATAATGAAAAATGGCCATGCGTAAAACGGGACACGCTGAAAAAGCAGATATTGGGATAAAATAATAGCCTAACTAACAAATCTATACAAGCAAGCAAGCAAGTGGTTTTTTTACAACTTGAAAGAGACACGGACGCGGACAGGTCACATTGTCCGTAGAACTGATAACCGATGGGGAAGAAAAGTTCTTGAGTGGCGATCATGAACCGAAAGACGCAGCGCAGGTCGGCCCCTTACTAGGTGAACCAATAATGTGGTTAAAACCGCGGATAGCCGATCAATGCAAGAGGGAAGCAGCCGCTCAAAGTGGCGCTCTATGGGAGGCCTATGTTCAGCAGTGGACGTCTTCAGGCTATTGATGATGAATAAATCTTTACTACTATAAATCATCAGTCTTAAATTACACTTACCGAATGTATTTACTTGTACACCGTTATAAAAGGACTGGATTACTTTAAATGCAATTAGGCATTATACATGATTATAACACTTATCTGCAATTTTATCGCAAACAGACATTATAGATAAAATCGGACAACCTTTAATGATTAGCATTATTTTAATATGTTTTCGAGCTGATCAAATATTTTATTAATGTCGTAAAATGTAAAAATAGACTACACATGACACCATTGTGATTGGATGCTACCACATCATCAGCATTTCGTGTCCACTGCTGAACATAGGCCTCCATAGGCTTCTGACGCAAGTTTAGGTTTTTCAGTTTCTGTTTTGGTTAGGTTATACTATCGGAGTTTGAATTGGTATGTTATCCCGAAAGGGGGGGGACTGGGACCATGATAGCCCACAAGTTGTGAGAGCCTTACTTGAAACTGCGTGTTTCCTAACCTCCATACTAAATTAAATCCACTCACAAAATTGCACGTGCGATCGCTATATACGAGAGTTAGCAAGATACTATAAATTCATTTCTAATCACAGGTCGTTAAACCCATTTAAACGCATTCGGTCAAGGACTAAGTTCAACCACCCAGCTGCGCTAGGGCTATCTTCGAACGTAAACTTTAAATGGTATTTCTTCAATGAAAAACTATTAATTTGGAAAAGTCGTAGAAGAAACATTGTCTACCTTGGGGAGTAGACTTACTCCCTTTCGGGATAATACCCCAATTCAAACTCACCTTGTATACAGGATGCAGTTTAACTCATTAGCATAAACTGAGTGCACACTATCGTGCATTTATCATTTATTGATGTTGTGAGAAGCCTCTTTAGGTAATCTATGTTACTGGCACTTTTATAATAGTTTATTTTTGTATTGACATTCGTTGTTTATCTTGACTACTAATATACACCTAGAATCAGCAACATCTTTTTATTGAAAATATTATTTAATGCACTGCCTATATACCCCAAAATATAACAAGTGGTTATGGGCTTTTTGGGATATCGATAGAAAATTAAGTTTTATTGATTTTAGGTAGTGTGAAACTATAATTTTCACGATAAATAGCGATTGTGGGATTTCGTATTTTCTTTGATCGGGAGCCGAAATAACGGGACGTATGCACAATGGCTGAAGACCTGTGTGGACTCAGCGGTATAAGAAAATTGAAAGGTACGTCCGACTACCCAGATTGGAAATTTCAAGTAAGAAATTTATTAGAAAACAGAAATTGGTGGCGAGTCATTGACTGCAATGATGACAATGTGATAGCGAGAAATGAGGACATCGATCGTAAAGCTAGAACCACAATCTGCTTGTTGCTGGAAGCTGAGTGCTTTACGCACGTATATGGTGCAAAGACAGCGAAGGAGACTTGGACTAATTTACAGAAGGCATATGAAGACAAGGGCTGGGGAAGAAGGATTTCATTACAACGCATGCTTTGGCAATGTAAGCTTGAAAATTTTGAGTCTACGGAGAGATACATAGCTAAAATTATGTTTTTATCGCAGCAGCTTGCTGATATTGACGCAAAGGTATCAGAAGACTGGATAATCTCCATATTGCTAAGCGGACTGACTGCCGAATATGGTCCGATGATCATGGCAATCGACAACAGCGGACAGGTAATGAAGCTTGAGCAGATCAAAGCTAAACTTCTTCAAGAAAGTAATCGCCGACGTGATTACGAAGGAGCAAGTTCTGAAAATGCACTTGTAGTTAAAAAGAATACCGAAAAGAAAGAGAAGGTATTGAAGTGCTTTAAATGCCATAAATTGGGGCATAAGGCCTCAGAATGTAAGAAAAAGGTCCAAGCTAACATATGTTGTGGAGCACAAGAGTTAGAAAAGACAAATGACGGCTGGTACGTTGATAGCTGTTGCTCAAACCATATGACCAATAATTCGAAGGCATTGGAAGATTATAAAACCGACAGAAGTGGTTTAAAGGTAAAAATCGCCAATGGAGAAGAGTTACCGGTACGAGGCAAAGGAACAATACATCTGAAAAGCAATGAAAGCATAGAATGCTCGTTGAGCAATGTTCTGCATATTCCGGAATTAACCATGAATTTGTTATCGGTGAGCAAACTTGTTGATAAGGGATTTTCTGTTAATTTTACCAAAGAAGGTTGCAGTATTAAAAACTCGTTGAACAACATCGTGGCAACTGGTCGTAACGTCAACGGGATTTACAAATTAAAAGAAAATGACAAGTCACCGACATGCAATCTGACATTGTCAAAACAAGATTGGCATAGAAGATTGGGACATATGAATTCAGATTATATGCGAATTTTAAAGAATATTGCGACTGGTCTCGAAAACATGGAGACAACAACGGATGTATCGTGTGTGCCATGCATTGGTGGTAAAATGAGCAAGCTACCGTTTCCGAAAACTGGTACGAGGGCGAACGATATCCTGGAAGTCGTTCATACAGATTTGTGTGGCCCGATGGAAATTGCTTCATTCAGCGGATCAAGGTACATGTTATTATTTATTGACAATTACAGTCGGATGACGCACGTTTATTTTCTTAAACACAAGAGTGAAACTTTTACGAAATTTCAAAAGTATAAAGTTCGAGTCGAGAAAGAAACCGACAGGTCAATCAAATGTCTGAGATCGGACTGTGGTAAGGAGTACTGTAACAAGGCTTTTGATGATTTTCTGAAGTCGAATGGTATTCAACACCAGACGACGGTGCCCTATACACCCGAGCAGAACGGTGTAGCAGAAAGAGCGAATAGGACTATTATCGAAAAAGCACGAACTTTACTCATCGAAGCAAATTTGAGCAAAAAATACTGGGCCGAAGCTGTGAACACGGTTGTTTACTTAAAAAACCGTAGCCCAACTAAAGCAGTTAAAGACTGCGTACCTATACAAAAATGGTCGGGAAAGCCAGTAGACGTTAGTCATTTGCGAACATTTGGATGTGCAGCGTACAACCTAGTCCCAAAACAAAAACGACAAAAATTGGATGCAAAGGCAAAACCAATGATTTTTGTTGGATATCCTGAAGATAGTAAGGGGTATCGATTAATGGATTCTAAGACGGGCGAAATCATTGTTGGTAGAAATGTACAATTTTTAGAGAATGTTTTTCCTGGGGATAATGTAAATAGCGATAAGATTTGTAACTTTTTTCCTATTAATTTATTGTCCTGTTTTAGTGAAAGTGACGATGAATGGGAAGAATGTGTGTCTGATGCTGGTGGCGCAGGTGATGTAGGTGTGCGTATACCAGAGCGTGTACCTGCGGTGGTGACGGAGTGTGTCTCTGACAGTCTGCCTGCGACCATGAACGAGCGTATTTCTGTGACAGATGTGTGCGAACCTGCAAGGTTTGATCGCGAGTCTGTTGTTGCAGAGAGCTCGATTGAACAGCGCAATGACGAAAGGCGTTATCCTCGTCGAGATAGGAAACAAACAGAATTTTACAATTGTCTAACTATTGATTTGATTTCAGAGAGTGACCCTTTGACATTGACTGAGGTCATGACCCGACCAGATCGCGATTTATGGTTAGCCGCGATGAATGACGAGTTAGAATCATTGAAAGAAAATCAAACATGGATTCTTGTTGACCCTCCGCGTAATAAAAAGCCAATACGGAGTAAGTGGGTTTTTAGAATCAAACGAGACAGCGATGGCAAGGTGACAAAATATAAGGCACGTCTGGTCGCGAAAGGCTTTACACAGGTATGTGGTGTAGATTATAATGAAACTTTCGCGCCGGTTGTACGAAGCTCAACTTTACGCTTGCTGCTTTCGTTAGCTGCTCAGTATGATTGGCATGTTGATCACTGGGATGTGACAACGGCATTTTTATACGGGAGATTGAAAGAAGACATTTTTATGTTACAACCAGAAGGTGCGGTTGTAAAAGGTCAAGAGCACAAGGTTTGCAAACTGCAAAAATCTCTTTACGGCCTAAAACAAGCTTCACTAGCTTGGTTCAATGAGTTGAACAAAGAACTTATTGAGTTAGGCTTAGAGCAATCTGTAATAGAACCGTGCATGTTTTCAAAATTCGAACGCGATAAACGTATCGTAGTACTAATTTACGTTGACGATATTTTTGTTTTTTCGAATTGTAGAGAACAGATGGATAGATGTAGGGTTGGTTTATCTGCGAAATTTAAGATAAAAGACCTTGGTCCAGCTAGGCACGTTCTAGGTATGAGGATGCGCAGAGATAAAGGTTTAATTGTGTTAGACCAGAAACAATACATTCTGAAACTGTTACAAGAGTTTGGAATGTCGGACTGTAAGCCTGTGACAACTCCGATGGAAGTAGGACTTCAATTGGCGAAAGGTAACTCAGATAGTTGTAGCGATATACCCTATAAGAGTTTAGTGGGGGGGTTGAACTATCTAGCCAATTGTACTAGGCCCGACATAGCACATGTGGTAAGCGTGTTATCACAGTTTAACTCGTGCTACACTACGGAGCATTTTAGTCATGCGAAACGCGTGTTACGTTATTTAAAGTATACGCTCGATTTAGGCTTATGTTTCAGAAAGACTGATCATATGAGATTGCGAGGATTCGTAGATGCAAGCTGGGGAAGTTCATATGATAGAAAGTCTTACACTGGAATGTTGTTTAAGCTAGGTGATAGTGTGATCTGCTGGGAGAGTAAGAAACAACAGTGCGTTTCGCTTTCTTCCTGTGAATCTGAATACGTTGGGCTTTCTCAAGCAGCGAAAGAAGCAGTATATTTACGTAGTTTGCTTGCTAGTTTGAGAGAAGTGAATGTTGTGAATGAACCTGTCACTATTTACAACGACAACCAATCGTCACACATGATAGCTTGCAACAAAGTGAACCATAACAGGACGAAGCATATCGATATTAGGTATCACTTCATTCGTCAGGCGATAGAGAATGATCAGGTTAAAATTGAGTACATGCCAACAAATGAAATGGTTGCAGACATATTAACAAAGTGTCTGTATGGACCTAAGATGCGATATTTTTTAAACGACTTATGTTTACAAAATGTTACTGTAAAAGTAAGTAAGTAATATAGATTAAGGGCGCGTGTTGTGAGAAGCCTCTTTAGGTAATCTATGTTACTGGCACTTTTATAATAGTTTATTTTTGTATTGACATTCGTTGTTTATCTTGACTACTAATATACACCTAGAATCAGCAACATCTTTTTATTGAAAATATTATTTAATGCACTGCCTATATACCCCAAAATATAACAAGTATTGATGATTATTTAAGGATAAAGAGTGTAAATGTTTTTTTTTAAGGTTTTCATTAAAAATTATGAAGATTGCCGCGGCGCCTAACGTTAACACGAAGGATTTTGAAACTGTTAAAGTTTTTTTTACCTTGTTTGCAATAATTCAAAACAGTACATCATTATTTTAATTTGTACTGTAGCAGTTGATTAAGTAAGTCATTACATTTTTTGGAGTTATTATCAAAACAAAATCGGTGCGTTAGATTTCAAAAATTTTAGTCCACACGTGACCGGTGACATGAGTAGGTACCTGGTTTCAAATGATGCTAATGAATTCCAATTACACCCAGTATAGGTCATAGTTCATAGTATAACTTCACAAATTAAGCCGTCAAGTAATATTTTTATCTAAGATTTCATTTTAACTTTTACGCTTTATTTTCCCTTCATATATCCAACTCCAAATTTCTAAATCTAATATGTTAAAGGGAATTTGCCCTGAATAGTTAATGTATGAAATATAATATAATATATCGGGAATATGTTAAGTCAGCCAACAAGCAATACTACGATTTCAATAATAAAATGCTTTGCCAGTATTTTGAACTTACATGATTTTAGGGTTCAGTACTTTATTGTTATTTCAAATTAACGGAATCCTAATGATTTTTTTTCAGACTAATAGGTAAAAATCATTGTAAGATTGCAACATTGATAAACTAAATTATTACAAGGAGATTAAAAATTAATCAGGTTGATCAGATAAATTACTTATTAATGAGCGCAACTGAGACATGAGTTTAGGTACATTATATCAACATGTTAGTATAGACTTACACAGTATGTAGACTGCAGTTAGGTATATGTACACTCGCTCTTACAGCGGACAAGAAAACATCGTAATGATTTGAGGAAACAAGAAATTCGAGCGTTTATTCCCGTTAGAAAACCAAGTGTCATAACTGGGGTTATCTAGTGGGAAGAAAAAATCCTGTTTTATTACCGGTTATGAATCAGGAAGATATTTATCCCATTAGAATACCAAGTTTGATAATTGGTTATCTAGTCAAAATAAAAATCCTGTTTTATTACTGGTTATGTCTCAGGAATATATCTTTCCGAGTAGGTAGGTACATGAGTCATCCACCAACCCGTATGTGGTCAGCGTGGAGCCCTAGCTCACCGAGATACCATGGCGACGTTGCCGGCTACGTATCCAAACAATTCATATTGAAATGTATGGCAGTTAACTCACTTGGCCACGGTTTGGCAACGTCGCCAATTTGGAAGCGTAGCGACAAACAACTGGTCACTTTGTGGAGACTGGACACCTCTCATTCCAAAACGGCTAGGCCGATTTGAATGAGATATTGCCCACAGATTATTTATAATGCAAAAATTAATACTTTGTATCCTGGAAAATTAAAATTTCCTTGGAAATTCGGGTAAAGAAACCATGGGACGCCTCAATTACATTATCTGTGATGATATTATTTTACACCTTCATTGCACCGCTAAAGTGTCTCTTATCTCTCTCCATTTCTTTTTATTCCATGCGACTACAAAACGGTTGCCAGCATCGCAAATCATAAATTTCTCCAATCAAGGACCTCCCTATTTTATCATAACCTGGAAAAAAGTATTGTCATTAGAATATATTCTGTAACAATATTATAAAGAGGAAAGATTTGATTGTTTTTTTTTTTTTTTGTTTGTTTGTTTGCATTGAATAGGCTCAGAAACTACTGAACCGATTTGAAAAATTCTTTCACTGTTGGGAAGCTACACTATCCCCGGGTGACACAGGCTATATTATATTTTCAAAAACATTAGGGATCCTTACTAAAACTCCAATAATTTAACCCAAGGTGTACAAATATTACCTACCTATAAAATATTCTTTATACATTACGTGCGCTGAGAAAACTATTATACCCGTGCGAAGCCGGGGCGAGCCGCTAGTGTCTAATAAAGTAACGCCAATTGATGATAGACTTATTGAAATACTATTGAGTTTTAGAGAAATCATGAAAACACACGTTTTTCAACATGTGGTATGCTATCATACACACAGATGAAAACAATGTTTTAAATATCAAAGAGCATTAAAAACTCAGAATATGTCTTAGATTTCAAAAATTAATATTATGTATGAATTAATTCTTAGCTTGTTTGCCAAAAAATTTGCTCTTTGCAAACGCATAATCGAACGCTGCGTCGTCACTTGCCATCAGATGAGGCAGTGGTCAAACGCATGCATATAGTTTTATTTTTCATCATCATCATCATCAACCAATCAATAATTTTATTTTTAAGTCACAGATTGTTTATTTACAGACTACATCTAAATTATAGGTACTACGTATATCTATGTACACTAAGCCTAAGAAAACAAAATAAGTGAGTAATAAAAAGTTATAAATAGAAAACAGAATTTAGGTCACTATCTGCGGGTAGCGTGCCCATAAAGCTGGCGACATTCCCTCGTTGAATTGCCAGGCTTTTTCGTTGGCCGAGGTATGTGCCAGCCCTTTGGTCACGCGTCAGCTCGACTAAACGTCTGGACAGCTCCGTCACTAGAAGTCGTGCCTGTAAGGCCCAATAATTTTTAAGTTAATTTAATATAGAATTTCCAAAGATGATTAGTGGATCTACAATATGAGTCTGGAAAAAATTGCTTAAGGCGTCTTGTTACTTAAAGCAATTTCTTCGCGGAGAAGATTTTAACTTACTTTGTATGTTTAAGTTTATGATAGTAAAAAGTTTATCTATTTGAGCAGAGTTTAAAAGATTATTGTAAGTACAGTAACAAAAACATTAACAAAATGAAAAAACTCAACACAATTATTAACTTTCATTTGTACTGCAAAATGAGGATATACAGCGCGATGCAATCAACTCTGTCAATAATTATTGTAGAGCACTTTGTATACGACGTGTACAGAGTGTTCTGATTCTCAGAGCTTGCTTTTACAGTGTTGGTTTCACGACACTACAACTTGCAAGCAAGTCTTGCATCACCTTGTGCCGCTATGGGTAGCGGTATATCGCGCGGGATTCCACCCGGGTATTTTGTATGATGTTTCGCTCAAGTTTCGCGCTAGCCGCGGAACTTCAATACATACCGCGAGAGATTTCGTGCGGTATTTACCGCCACCCACAGCGGTACGAATAACGCGTTGATTTGAATAGGGCTTAAATCAACAACGAAGAATGTCAAAAACTTCTCGATCTCACTTTGTTTTTTTTTTAGTTTTTGAAAATATAAAGCAATTGAAAAACTAGTTTATTTTTTTTTCGTTATATTCATTATAGTTATTTTACAATTAAATTAATTATTGAAGGGATATTTCTTGAGTCTCACATCCTAATAATATGATGGCATTCAATAACTTTCAGCCGTTGCCTCTATACAATAAAAAAATACTCCATGTGTCAATGTCATTAATGTCACATTCGCATCATACTTATCGTGTAATTATCTTTTTCCCTTTGTTTTGTTCATAGGCTCAGGCGTTTCTTCAATTTTATCAGCCTGAAGACGTCTACTGCTGAACATAGGCCTCCCCCATAGAGCGCCCCTTTGAGTGGCTGCTGGCCTTCTGCATCCATTGGTTTCCCGCGGATAATGGGTACATCATTTGACATTTACCTACTCATCATCGCTACTAGTATAGTATTATATTATCTGTGTCATCGCTATAAAATGCTTCCACGCAGTTGAAACTGCACTTGCAAGTATGGGTACTTGGGAGTCTATTTTTTTAGGTTTAGGTACCTACCCACTATTTTAACCGATTTCTAAAAAGAGAATGTTCTATGTGTTTTAATTTACGTCATGTCATTCGTTATAATTAAAAAAAAACATACCTGCAAAAACTTGCACTATGGGACTACATATTATCCTGGAAAATTTAGATGCCCCGCGAGAAAGTGGTTATTTAATTAATTTATTTAATTTATAATTTTAATTATTCATATTCATATTCATATTCATTTTCATTAGGTAATTTCAGGTGAAACCGCTGGGTATCTTTAAGTTCTAGTATAAAAGGGCTCAACTCTGCATTGCCCTGGAACACTCAGCGCCGCACCGGTTTTCAGTTGGCAAATTTTGTTCTAGATGCCTTACTGTGAAAACGTGTAGGGACTGTGACAACTATGACTACTAACTATACCAACGTCAAAGTCATGCAACAGTGCCGCTCGGCAGGTATTCATGGACCATTCAGCGAGCTGCATTCATGGCTGGATGGAGGTCGGTCCACTCGCACCGGCACTGAAATATTCACTTTAGAAGTGAGTTCGTCGTCATGGCACAGTGTAAGATTAAGTATACATTCTAGATTGTGGATACCATAGATTTAAGATGCACAAGACCAACAATGACAGTTGAAAAACTTGGAAAATGGTATAAGAAATTTAAGAAATTGTGTAAGTGAAAAACTGTTGTTATGATTAAGATCTTGAATATTTGTGCCAAGTTAACTGTAGTATTTACTAAATATGGAACCTTTCTATAGGCCCCCATAGTTTTTTAAAATAAAATAGCAGGCATTTTAATTACTGAGATCCTTCAAACTTTGGAATAAAATTGCTAAATAATAAAAAAAACTGAAACACTGAAATGTTGCGATATATCGGAAGGAGCATTCCCAATCTACAAAATACACAGGTTTTACATCCAGATACCACATCAAAATTAACAAAATATGACTGTTAATAATGCAATAAAATTTGTGATAAATTTGCTGTGATATGTGTATTTCTTCGGGGCAGTATGTGTTGTAACATCACATTCACTTACGGAATAAGATTTAAAAGCTGCAAAAATAGTATTTTGCAGTTTGATAACGGAATTATGGTAGTGGATGATCAATATGCTGTTCGTCGTGAAACAGATTGTGCCGATATGTGCTCTTTTTGTGCTACTACTCTGACACATCTGCTATTATTTCACTATCTCTTTTCCTCTCGGGCAGTGTGTACTTGCATTGTACTTTTCGCTCCCACGGTTCGTGGGTCTTCTGGGAGTAACGAAAAAATTCTGGGGCTGTAGTGGATACCGTTTGAAATTCTTATGAATTTTTTTACTGACTGAACGAGCGTGGAAGAAGGTTCTCTGTTTCAGCTTGGGCAAAAATGATTTCGTAATAATGTTCGTCCAGACATTCTCCTCTATAGGTGTCATTTTTCAATCAATTCTCGTGAAATTTTGTGAGCAGTTCGATAATTATTATGGTTTTTTTGGTCGATTCAAAATTTGGGTTTTTTTTTTTTTCAAAATGTAGATATAAAACATAAAAAATAGATTTTCAGTATTCTTTAAACTAACTACAAAAATAAAAACTATACTGTGTACTTAAAACTACTATGGTATAGCTACACTACCTACTACAAGGAACATTTATGTATACTAGCTGCGATGGCCTATAGACAGTCCAAAAAAGTTAGTATTAAGAATATAGGCACATTGCCAGTTAAAAATGCAAAGAAAGACTTGCGAGGTCTATAGACCGTTCACCGTAAGTTGTCCCCAGATTCCCTAGCACGGATAGTAGACAAAATTGTCTTTCCCCGTCTTATGTCATTTTCTTCCTGTTTGCTTATGTGTCAAGTGGAGTAAATCAGGGGAAAGAAAACTTTGTCTACCGTCCGTGCTTGGGCAGCTGATGTACTTATATTATTTAAAAAAATGAAAGTAAAACAAACATATTAATCTGTGGTGGGTACATACAAGTTTAGATAATGATTACATATTACGTTACATTTACAATAATACTTGCATATTTTTAAATATTATAAATACATCAGCGGACAACCTATGATGAACGGTCTGTACAGCTCACACAGCCACTGGCAGCCAGTGACAGTTGCCTCGGAATGGAAATGTAATAAGTGTAAACTACACTTTATTTATCCATATCTTCCCGTTGGTGCCGTAAGAGCTGGCTAAGCAAAATTCCTGGGAATGGGCAGCAGTATTCTCCGCAGTACATTTAAATCTTCTGCGATCACCGAAGCCGCCTGCCAAGCGTGGCGATTATGGCAAATCCCCTATGATAAGCGTCCAAAGTGGCATCTTATGAGGGAGGCCTGTGTTCAGCAGTGGACGTCTTCTGATTATTGATGATACTTTATTTAAACAACGTTAGGCACACTGGAGCACTGCTGCTCACTGCTAGGCACCGGAGTTTATCAAATCTATCCATCTATAAATCTACTGCTTGTGTGCATTTATTGATTGTAAATTAAGTGTTTTACAGTGCACTGGCGCTCGACTGGAAATTTGGCTACAGGGATTGCGACCATAGCTTAGTTCGTTAAAGTTTAATTTTGATTTGGAAGATGTAGTTTGAAATCCCACTAGTTATTAAAAAATACTCAGTGTTCTCTTGTAGATAAGCTCCGGAACGAGGAGATCCGCAGGAGAACTAAAGTGACCGATATAGCTCTTAGAATTAGCAAGTTGAAATGGCAATGGGCAGGCTACATCGCTCGTAGAACTGACAACCGATGGGGAAGAAAGGTTCTCGAGTGGCGACCACGAACTGGAAGACGCAGCGTAGGCCGGCCCCCACTCGGTGGACCGATGATCTAGTGAAAGCCGCGAGGAGCCGATGGATGCAGGAACCGAACAGCCGCTCAAAGTAGTGCTCTCTGGGGGAGGCATAGGTTCAGTAGTGGACTTCTTCAGGCTGTCGATGATGATTAAAAAATATAGGAAATTTAAAAATAACTGTAATACTGTTGTTACTATACATTTACATCAGAACAGACAAGATATTTTAGGTATTTATGAAGTTACCATTTAGAAACCGTTAAAATTAGAAAACAATGTGTTGAATTAGTATAAAATGCTCATCAACTTTAAATTACCTCATAAAGTTGTCACATAAAAGAGAAATAAAGCATCCTGTAACCGTTTAGGTCGGCGTAATGACGATAAAATCTGACCAAAACCACGTATATATTCCTAAATGGAATCACAAAATAGAATTAAGTTACGAGTAATTTCCATACGATTTGTATGGGGAAAAACGGAAACATAAGTTTGTCGAGTAAATAATAATAACTCCCAACGATCACATACATAGATCCTGGACCCTAACTAGGATTCCCTGTATCTAGGGACTCAGGAACTACGAGGACCATGCTCCCACAACACCCACACACAGAACAAGTTCCGCGGAAGAACCCAACCAACCAGGTAGAACCAAAGTGACCGAAATAGCTCTTAGGATTAGAAAGTTGAAATGGCAACGGGCAAGCGACATAAGCGACGCTCGTAGAACTGACGACCCACGGGGAAGAAAGGTTCTCGAGTGGCGACCACGAACCGGAAGACTCAGCGTAGGCCAGTGGCCTCCACTAGGTGGACCGATGATCTGGTGAAAACTGCGGGGAGTCGATGGATGCAGAAGGCGAGTAGCCGCTCAAAGTGGTGCTTATATTACAAATACTGCTTTTAAGTGCAAACTATTGGCGTTAACCGTCAAAAAAATTACGTGCATATCTTATAATGTTTTAGTTAAAACAACGGTCTAAAAACAAAGAAGAATTTTGTTAAAATAAAACGCTAAATAGGTTTTTAACTTATAACATTTTAAACTAAGTTTAAACGATGGAACGAGCGTGAGCTTAAGGAGCTTAGTCAAGTATTTCGACCAAGTTACATTGACTCATACCCACAGACCTGTGGTCGCGAGGGCCACGGCCAATGAGCCTTGATCGAAACTTTGAGTTCAGTCAAAATTGCTTGCAATACTTGTCATCTGATTTTTTTTTTGTGTAGTGTAGGTATATTGTGCTGCAGAAAGAAGAATTTTTTGTTATTTTATTCTAACATGCCACTTATTTTCATCCTTTTTCATCACATCCGGAACGTTTCGAAATTGTAAAATTTGTTCAAACGTAAAATTGTACAAGCGTCCCGCCCCCGAGGGCGTCGTTAATTAAATCGTTACGGACGGTTGCAACGCTTCCAAATATCAGGCGCGCAATATGAGCCGTATCGAGCTCTGCCATGGTAAAAAACGAATGGAGTGCTACAAGCGGGTTTGTCATATTCAAATTTCAAATTCAAATATCTTTATTGAGAGTAGAATCGAACAATGGTCAAACAACAATGGCATCGATTATTATTTTGACAGACTTAAAATGTTGCTGGCCTTCTCATATTAGTGCAAATAAAAAGGACTGTACCAGATTTAGAATTGTCAAATTAGTTGAAGTTTAGAATTTTTACCTCCGGTTTCTCGTACGTTTGTTAAAGTTATGTCAACTAAAAATACTGAACGGTTCACTGTCGAAACTCATAAAATCGTTTATCATAATTTTGTTACAAATAAAATTGTTACTTATAATCATCATTTCACATAATTTGATTTATTATACTTTCACTACATCTAATTTTCTTTATTATAAATCAAAATTAATAATAATCCAAATTTATAAGAATGAAACTCATAAGGCGTATATAACATAACAGTACAAATTTATAATGTTCTTTTACCATAACTAACTTAAATCATAAAACAAAATATCAATAATACTGTAAATTAATGTGACTGGAACTGTTGATTGTTATATATATCGTAATCAGTTATAAAAACGTAGTACGGCAAGCCAATTTGCTCTTCAATCTATGCAGGCACTTCATCCAGTCAAAACAAACAAAATTAACGTGTGGACTGTGGGTAATTGTAAAATAACTTATATTTTCTCATGTTATGTTGATTTTGGTATTGTTGGTGAACTTTATGCATTATTTTAATAAATAACTTGAAATGTCTAATAAAAACACGTGTAAAATATTTAAATCAAATAAAGGTAACCTGAAACTTAATATAGATGGTTTCTGTAATTTTTTAATATAAGCATAAGTGACTTCTGGCTCTTCGCCGGCCGCTGCCGCGGCACGCTCGCTACGCTTCGCTTCGCTCGCTCGGCTCGTGCGTCGTGTGGTCACAGTTAACCTAACGCTCGTCCTCGCTTCGCTCGTCGTCGCACCTATTTATGACTTTGCCTTAGACTAGTATCTTAGTATCTTTAGGGTATACATGCATATGTATATAATGATTTAACTACCTCAAAATTATTATTAAGTTAACTAAAAAATATGAAAAAGTCATTATGAACAATACAATTATGAATGCTGATTATTATGAAATTAAAAGTAATGAAATTTATAATAAAAAAAAGTATGATAAAAAAATTCTTAACATTAACATTATAACATAAAATTTTATAAATTTAAACATTATTTGGATAAATTGTATAAGAAAAGATCAATATAAAAAGTAACTATTATGAACAAAGTTATTTATAAATAACCACCATTATAAATTTCATCATTATTAAAAATGAGGTATGTGAAATGAAATTATGAATAATGAAATTATTAGTACAGACGGTATCCCACACTGAACACTCATTGGTTGAAGGCAACCGATGATTAACAAACAACTAACCAACCAACCAACCAACTGACGAATGAGCAATCCGTATTTTAAAGTTGACATGAGTTTAACTTTAACAAACGTACGAAAAACTGGGGGTTAGGCAGATATCAATATAATTATTAATTCATGCTCGTTATTTCTCTGTGTAAGTTTGTTATGAATATATTTTGAAGGCTAAGCGTGCAAACCTGCGGGCAATAGTTAGCTAGTCTCTACTAAAATGTATTCTGTTTGTTTATTCGGCTCAACCAATTTGGATCATAATATTATGTTAGGTGGTAGCATTTTTCTGCAAAGTTCATCTAGGTAGGTACCACTGCTTTGCCAGTTATTCTGCCGCCAAGCTTGCGCACTACTGTGTTCCGGTAAGAAGATCATTATAGCTAGTGAAGTAACTGGACAAATGAGACTTATGAACTGATCTCACAGTCTTCATCATCATCGTCGTCATCTTTTTTAGACTGGTGATGTCTCAGAATGACGTGCGCAGTGCGCGGTGTCACGCAATTCATAGAGTTCCGAGTGACATTGCAATTTGTTATGGGTGGCCGTGACGTTTAACACCAGGTGAACGACTAGCTCGACACGTGTTTCATTTACATTATACAAATATTACCGCGGTTAACAAAGATACTTTTTGTTTTATCTCGGAACATTTAAATGTTTCGCAAGAAAACGGTTGAACTCCGGTGCGTTATAAACATAAGTATGCTATAAATAGCAGCTTTATGGTTACTAAAAAAAGCGGTATTCGCAGTCTAGTACATTAATAATCAGTGGTCCTATCGACTAATTTCTGAAACAACTCAGTACAAAGGGTAAACGATCTGTTTATAATTTTACCCGTTTGATATTTTATTGAGAACGTAATAGATATTCAAAATTTCATTATACCTTAAAACGGTAATTTAATGAAGTTTATTGACCGAGCCAGCGAAGTTTCTGCATCAACTCGAGAAATTTGCCACCACCTGTCCGGATGTTGGTACTCAAGTACAGGTATTTTACAGTCATCATCATCATCATCAGCTTGAAGACGTCCACTGCTGAACATAGGCCTCCCCTATAGAGCGCCACTTTGAGCGGCTGCCTGCCTCCTGCATCCAACAGCTGCCCGCGGTTCTGACTAGGTCGTCGGTCCACCTAGTGGGGGGCCGGCCCACGCTGCGTCTTCCGGTTTGTGGTCGTCACTCACGAACCTTTCTTCCCCATCAATGGTCAGTTCTACGAGTGATTATTTTACAATAATCTTGACTAAAACGTTTAAAGAACGTATGTGATTTCTCTTGCCAAATAAATATTTCTATACTTTTACTTTATTATTATACTTAACATGATTAAAACAGGATATATATATATTGGCCTGTTAGCTCAGTTGGCAGTAGCCTTCTGAACTGTAGGTTGTGGGTTCGATTCCCACCCAGGACAAACATTTGTGTAATGAACATAGGTGTTTGTACTTTGATTTTTTTATTTAATAATTTATAGGCATAGCATTTGACCACTGTCTCACCTGATGGTAAGTGGTGACGCGGCCTACGATGGTGCGTGCTTGCCTAGAAGGTACCTGTTCACTTGACTTGAAGACTCCCAGGTTATAGTTAGCAGGAAACAAGGACGATGGCTAGGTATTCTACTCATTTGCTGTACGCACTATAAAGTTTGATGCGAAACGCTTAGTGCGGGCTGTTGGAATATTAACGATATAAGGGTGCCGAGTTTCTGTGCGCCTTGTAGTCCGATGAAAGAATGGAGATGAAGGAATTAATTCGTGTAATTCCATCGCACAATCTCTAAAATGCAACTTATATAAAGTACCGATAAGCTGGCAACTTTTCGTCGGTGCCCTAAGTTCTGGAGCTTAGACGAACGCATCATTACCGATGAGCCTTTTGGCTCGTATCTGAATAGAGTCCAAGGCTTCGAGCTGGTATTTAGCTGAACCATCCCAGAGATGACTAAAGTATTCCACACAAGATCTGACTTGTGCAACATAGAGGCTTAAATGTGGATTTTATATTGTATTCTATGTATGTATTTACAAACAAGAAGTATCTAAGTATTGCATCAGTTATCTGGTTCCCATAGTACAAGCTATGCTTAGTTTGGGGCTAGATGGCGCTGTGTGAAATGTCCACACATATTTTTTTTTTTTTTGTTCTCTAATTTGATTTTTTTGGAATCGTATTTACCCACAAAAAGTTTTATAAAAATTACCCGATTTTTGGTCAGTATATGAACAAAACAGCCTCTGTAGTGTGGTGGTTAAGCAGGTCGGCTCATAACCCGGAGGCGGTTCAATTCCCGCGACAGGACAAGCATTTGTGCACCTGAAAAAATTCTGAAAGAAGCGCAATTGCTTGTTCTGTGTCTTGGTGTTGTGGGACCAAGAGGTTGTTAAGGCGTAAGATCATGAGGCGTGAGTTCGCGGGAATACAACCATTTCAAAAAAGTTTGCCATCGCAAAAGCGCAGAATTACAAATTACAGATAATGCCGAGTCAGCTGTTAACTAATTCATTGGAAAAAAAATTAATAGGGACTTTTAGTGTCTTTTTTTTATCAATGATAGGCTAACATTTGACCACGGTCTCACCTGATGGTAAGTGACGACGCGGTCGACGATGGAGCATGCTTGCCTAGAAGATACTGGTTCACTCTAGCCTTAAAAACTCCCAGATTATATTTGTTTTAAGATAAACTTAATACAGGTTCCAATTACACACTGTTAAGTGTCTGGTTTTTGACACAATATATAGCTACCACAAACAGACACACTCAGATCCGTAAAAGAACTAAGGTCACCGATATAGCTCTTAGAATTAGCAAATTGAAATGATAATGGGCAGGCCACATCGCTCGTAGAACTGACAACCGATGGGGAAGAAAGGTTCACGAGTGGATACCACGAACCGGAAGAGGCAGCGTAGGCCGGCGCCCCACTTGGTTGACCGACGATCTGGAGAAAGCCATGGGGAACCGATGGATGCAGAAGGCGAGCAGCCACTCAAAGTGACGCTTTGTGGGGGGAAGCCTATGTTTATTTATTTATTTATTTATTTATTAGTTTAGCACAAAGGTGTACATGGATGAACTTAATGCTAAATAGCATTATTATGTTCAGCAGTGGACGTCTTCAACCTATTGATGATGATAGCTACCATATACATCATACCACCTGCTGTGTGTCAGGCCACGCCTGCGTAACGTCCAATAAAAATAGTCAACGAAATCGTATTACAAATGAGTATTTGTAATACCATTTTGTTGTCAATTTTTATAACACGTTACAAAGTGCAAAGATAACACCAATAGTTGGCACTTAAAAGGAGTCTTTTCGGTGCCAACTATTGGCGTTACCTATTAAAAGAATTACCTCATTATCTCATAATGTTATAGTTAAAACGACAGACAAAAAACAAAGAAGAGATATTTTTGTAAAAACGCTAACAAAAATCATTTAAACTAAATTTAAACGTTGGAACAATCGTGAGCTTTAGGAGCTTAGGCAAGCTTGCCTGTTGCGTCGTAGGTTCAAACCACCGTAGCACCGCTACGGCTCGTAGACCCGTAGCACTCGTAGCCAGTTATCTCGCGCGTCTCAGCCCTTCCGCCCGTATCGCGCCACCGTTCATCCAACTAACCTATTTTATCATACGTCACCCATTATTTAAAAAAAGTTAGTATTCGATTTTTAAATGGAGACTTTAATTGAGTGATATTATATTTTTTATTGAATTCCGAATTCAAATGGGAACTTTTTATTTCATAGTGACCAGTTTGTTTTAAGTTATGCATGTTCAGTTTGGAACTTTTTGGTGGAGTAGGTGAGTTTATTAAAACTAAATTACTATTAATACTCACGTTAAACATAAGATTAGTTTAAACTTACAACAAATTATTCAAAATTCCTGGATTGTACTAAGACCAGAGTTTTAAACTCATTAAAAAAAAGAATTAAATAACGTCAACTAATAAAAAAATAACTTTAATAATACTACTTATTTAATATACAAGGAAAATAACTTGTCAAGCGCATTTCAGGCAATACTTGGGTCCCGCAGGTGCGCAAGTATTTAGCTTTAATATTGAAACAAAAAAACGTACCTATTATATTATTTAAGCATTTTTTTTTTTAAATTTATTTAGGTCCGCCAACAGTAGAAACATGAACTAACGCTAATGAATCTTGCTTATGATATCTAAACTACATGCTCAACCTATTACAGGCAAACACCGCATGTTCCAATAATATAATTTGTATAAAGTGTGTATAATACTGTACATGACGCTATTGTTAACCGGTAAAGGTGAAAAAACAAGAAGTAGAAAATGTAACATTATAACCCATAGTATTTAATGCCAAGGAGAAAAAGAATAGACCAAATCACGAGCAGAGTTTGTTACCACAACCGTACGGGCATCAAGCCGAACGAGCCTTATACAAAATTCCTTAAAAAGTGATCTCATATCATAATTCATCCTCGACACTTTACAACCAACTGACACAAGTACCTGCCAATAAAAAAATAATTACGCAACATAGCAGTCTGAAAGGGCTTTATTTATTAAATCATTAATACTATGGGAAACTTCAACTTGCATTTTGAAAATAGAACTTACAGAAGAGGTTAATAACATTTCATTTTTAGTATTTAACAGTTTTTCTCGATTATCCCAAAGGTTATTATGTCATTTAGCTCAAAATAATTGTATAAGATAGTTTTGACAGCCTCCGTGGTGTGGTGGTTGAGTAGTTCAGCTCATAATCCGAAGGCGGCGGGTTCGATTCCCGCGACAGGACAAGTATTTGTGTACAGAAAACAAAAGCGCAAATACTTGTTCTGTGTTTGGGTGTTGTGGGGTCCTCGTAGTTCCTGGGTCCCTAGATACAAGGAATCCTGGTTAGGGTCCAAGATCTATGTATGTGATCGTTGGGCGTTATTTATTAATATTTATTTATTATTTTTACTTAAGTCTATCCAATATCTATATTATCAATTGAGAAAATAAAGTGTTTTTGGATACGTAATTTAGAAATGGCCAGGACACGTCATATTACCGTCTAGGTACTTTAGCCAACGGTACATCCGATAAAAATGAGTGTGAGAAACATTGACTTCATTTTAAAAGACTTATTCAATGTTAACTCAAACACGGATGTCATGTGATTTTTATCCCTACTCTACGTGTGTATCAAATTATATTATTTCGGAATCGTCAACTTTAAATCCTCTATTCTACATGATAGGGTTAAAAGTATTTTATCCCCTCTTATGTATTGGAGCTGCCCTTATAATATAAAAGACGAGATGTCTGCAAAACTTTATGCTTATATGCTTGTAGCTCTGCCTTCTGAATTATAGGTTGTGGGTTCGATTCCCACTCAGGACAAACATTTGTGTGATGAACGCAGGTGTTTGTTTTGTGCCTGGGTGTAATATTGTATTGTATGTATATATTTACAAACAAAAAAAGTATCTAAGTATTCTATCAGTTATCTGGTTCCCATAGTACAAGCTATGCTTAGTTTGGGGCTAGATGGCGCTGTGTGAAATGTCCATTTTTTTAACTTATTAAGTTAATAATAGTATAAGGTTGTGTGGATACAGATGGACAGACAGATGTACATGATGATCTTACAAAGGTTCTCTTGTAGGGCATAACCTACGGAATCCTAAAAAGAGAGAGTTACCTAATACGCAATTTTTTTTTTCTATATTTAACCATCAAAAATCTCTTAAAAATTTCTTATGTTCAGTAAGACATGCATTTAAGACATATTTCACCGTTAAAGGTGTCGGGGTCAATTCGCATAGGTATTCATTTTAATACAATAAATAAAAAAGTCTAGCAGTCGTCCATAACATACAATTTACAATTAAGATTTTAAAACTAATAATAATTAAAAAAAAAAAAAAATTGGTTTTCTAGTTCCACAAAATTACTAAAATCATACTTATTACAAACAAAACGTAAATTTCGGGAATACAACTAAAATCTTCATAATTAAAAACCATTCCCACAAAAATAAAATACAATCAGTAAAATGGAATGGGAAAATTCATTTTCAGAGGCACAGAACTAGAATATTTCGCTAAGAGGAACATAAAGCGGTGAATACGGAATACAAAATACTGGAGAGTACTTCACGGGTTTCGCTTTGTTTTCGTGAACGTATTCAGTGTACTAATGCTTACGGTATCTAGTTTTTGAGTAGTAAGTTACAAAAAGTCAGCTGAAATCAAAGACTTCTATGTATACACTAGACAGGACATCTCTAACTTGCACTGTCAACCACTGCAAATATCTGAGCATCTTCTCGCTCATACGATGCTCAGCACTCAAAGCGACAGCACGTGCAGCAGTGAATAGCAGTAAAAATTATGATCCGAATGTGCCATTGCACTAGCGCTGCGTGTTGTGATCGTTGGTTAGACGATTTATCTCGTAAAGCGCTGTAGCGGATTTTAGTTTAATTATACAAAAAATGACAACTATTTGTGCTTCGAATAGCTTCTCTAGTACGTAGTACATATATCTCATTGGCTGAAATACAAGTGATTGACCAAGCGAGTGATTTTCCGTGTGATCCCGGTTCGCGATTAGGACCACCCCATCTTATTCCGTGGTTTCCGTAAGAGCCAGCTAAGGGCATATCCAGAGAATGAGCAGCAGAATTTCCCTCGGTGTATTAAAATCTTCTGTGATCACCAAGCCGCCTGCCAAGCGTGGTGATTATGGCGAATCCCGCTCTTTGATAAGCGTCCAAAGTGGGGGGAGGCCTATGTTCAACAGTGGACGTTCTCCAGCTGATGATGGGATGTGTGTGTGTGACCAAGCGAGCGACGACGTCTTCTTTTTATGAATAGGCCAACATTTGACTGGAACTTGCCTATGCAAGTTAACTTAACATAAGCTTAATATAATATAAGTTAATAAAATATATATATAACTTAATATAAGTTAAGTTATGTTAAGCGATGAAGTCGAAGGTGTAGCATGTTGGCCTATGAAGAGCTTATTCACTCTTGTCTTAAAGAGACCCAAATTATCATCATCATCATCATCATCAGCCTGAAGATGTTCACTGTTGAACATAGGTATGAACCTCCCACAAAAAACGCCAGTTTGAGCGGCTGCTTGCCTCCTGCATCCTTCGGCTCCCCGCGATTCTGACCAGGTCGGTCCACCTAAATTTTATTTTTCAGGATACACGAGAGCCGGGAGTCAGTTCCATTTACTAGCAGTTCGCAGTTTCTATGCTTCAACTCACAGTATTTACTTTCATCTATCCGGATGTAGGTACCTACTCGCATAGTACAAGCCGTTGTTATTTATCATGGGACACTTTACCAGCGTCTTTGTTTCCCGATAAGTACAAGCTGGAGCTCTTCAAGTCGCGAGTGAATAGGTCTTCTAGGTAAGCATGTACCATTGACCGCGTCGTCACTTCCAAACAGGACCCTAATTCTGTATGACCAATTTACGATTCCTTGCTTCGAAACCACGCGAATTCCTTGTCTTACATAAGAAATCTGCAAAAATCTATTCTGTGTAAAATAAGAACGAAACCGCGCGAAATGAATGTGGAATTAACGCGATTTGAACTGTCAAATATCATATGTTCCACTGAGGCGCGTTCCGAAACATCAACCCGTCAATAGTTACCACCACTTATGTCGATATTATATATTCAAAATAAAACTTAAATGTAGAGTAGAGGTATTTGTAAAGGTTTTCTGTCAATTTTTAATAATTACCCATGGTTTCGTTATATCACAACATATACATTTGAGGTGTCGTCACGAACGTCAGAGACGGTAGACGTTGTGCCATGAAAATCATTTTAATTAAATAGTTAAAGTACAGTAAATAGAACGAAAACTGTGTTTTGTTGAAGTTAAACGCGTCTTGTGCTTGTGCAGTGTACCTTACCCGTGGAATAGTAAGGATTATTGTAACGAAATACAATTTAATACGGCGAGTAATTAGTTTTGATATTTGTGTATTGTCGGGTACACTGTAAAATAAATCATCGACTTATTTTGCGGCGCCATCTCTGAGCTGTACCTTGTACTGCGTAAAATATCGCATAGATTGATTTCGAGGTATCGGTTGTTATGGCAAATAAGTGTGGTGCGTGCGGTCGCTTTGTCTCTGCGACAGATGGCGCTAAATGTACTAAATGCGACGTACTGTACCACCGAGCTTGTGTAAAGATCCCTACGGACGCGAAAATTGCGGCGGCTTGGCAGTGTCCTGGGTGCAAATTGGTGAAGACGGCTCGCAGAGACAACACCGACAGCCCCGTGAAAGCGGAGGAAGCACACTACTTGCCTACCAGCGAGGGCCAGCCGGCCAACAAAACGGACGACCTTTTGCTGCATGAGATTCGTTTGATGCGCCAGGAAATGAAGTCCTTTCGCGGTGATTTCAACGCCATGAGAGAGGAAATGACAACGCTCGGGGCTACTGTGTCGAGATTGGGGGGGCGGATGGACTCAATGGAAAGCAGACTCCTAGGCCTGGAGAGTAAGTTCGCTGATTTCCAGCAGGTGCGACCAAGCACAGACACGGAGGTGCTCCACGCCACTATAGATCGACTAAGAGATGAGATTAACGAGCGCGATCAAGACTCGCTCCTAAGTGACGTGGAGATAACGGGTATCCCGGAGGAGCCAGGAGAAAACGTGGGTCACATCATTAGCCTAATAGCAGGCAAGTTGGCGGTCACGTGTGACGAGCGCGACTTTGTCTCCGTCGAGCGCGTTGGCCTGCGCCGTGCGCCGGTGGGCGGTGACGTGCTGCCGGCACCGCCGCGTCCGCGTCCCGTGGTCGTGCGCCTGGCGCGTCGTGCACTAAAGGAGGACTTTTTGCGGTGCGCGCGTGTACGCCGCCGTGTCACCACGGAGGGCTTGGGGCTCACCGGAAGCGATCCGCCCTGCAGGTTTTATGTTAACGAGCGGCTCACCAAGCATAATAAAATGCTGTTTTATAAGGTGCGCGAGGAGAGCCGCCGTCGAGGATGGCGGTTTGCATGGACTAGGGGCGGCCGAATTTTCGTACGTCGCGAGTCGGGTACGGCATCGTTCCGGGTGCGCTCTGACATAGACATGCAGCGAATTTTTGGCGGCGACGCAGTTGGGCCGAAACCGAGTGTGGCTTGAACGGTTTCTCTGAAATAGATATAAATTCATGTTTGTTAGTTTTATGTTTGTTAAGTATTTCTATTGTTGTGAATGGAAAGCCATTGTGCAAGTTGCTTAGTATTATGCGTTATCCTATTTTGTTTGATGGAGGAGGAGTTATTTATGTCAATATGCCAGCATTATCTTTATTAATTTTGTTTGTGTTTGCCTGTACTGAGTGGATGACAGAATTTTTTATTCTTTTGGTTAAAAAAATATATATTTTATAATGCTTGATAAACTGCTCAAAATTGGATTTTTTAATGCTGGCTCATTAGGAACGCGACATGAAGAGTTTGTTGTGGCGTTGGTAAATTCAGCAGTGGACATAATGGCCATTAATGAGACCTGGTTGAGAGACGGGGAATGCGCCCGCGCACCTGTCGTGCCTGGCTACCGACTGAGGCATACGCCACGGCCGGCCACCGTACGGGGTGGCAGGGGTGGGGGGGTAGGGTTCTACGTCAAGCGTGGTATCAACGTGAGAGCTTGCCCACATCCTCACGCCGCGTCTGTAGAGCAAATGTGGCTGAGTTTGAAAGTGAGGTCTCAAAAAGTTATAGTAGGTACAGCCTATAGGCCTCCCTGGCTTGATGTACATGTTTTTCTGGATGGACTGACGCAGTCGGTGGCCAGTTTTTCTGATTACGACCACATTGCACTATTTGGTGATTTTAATATCAACTGGTTGACTTCTTTGGACAACAAAACAAAACTTTTACAAATTTTTCTTGACTGCTTAAACCTTACACAGCTGGTACAGGAACCCACTCATTTTACTGATCATAGTCAAACGCTCATAGATGTAGTCTGTACTGATATGAAAGCACGTTTGGTTACGGTTAACCATATCCCGGACTTGGGTAGTCACGCAATGATAACTGTTGAGTTCTTTATTAAGGTGGAAAAACCTAAACCCTTTTTTATTACCTATAGGCCTCTTACAGACATAATGCTGGAACTTTTCAATAAAGATTTAAACTTGATAAACTGGCAAACTTTAGAATGCTGTGATAATGTGAATGATATGGTCTCTTATTATAATGCATATATTTTAGTTCTATTTGACCTTCATTCCCCTAAAAAAACAGTGTGTTTAAAAAACAACACATATCCTTGGGTCACAGACACTGTTAGAGATATGATGCATATTCGTGATCGTTATCACAAACAATACAATGTCTCTAAATTGGACTCACATAAACAAACATATAAGGATATGAAACACATAGTTATAAATGCAATATACCAGGAAAAGAAAGTATATTTTGATAGGCACATAAACCAAAACCTAACAAATCCTAAGAAATTATGGAAAAATTTAAAGTCATCAATCATACCCAATAATAAAAAAAGTTTTGAAATTCCTTCTTGTTGTAATGATCCAAATTTAATTAATTCGCATTTCCTTGATGTTCCTGGTAATTGCTGTGCACCTATATCAGTTCTTACTTACTTTGAGTACCATAGGTTCAATAAATCTCAATTTTGCTTACAACCAGTTAGTGAGAATATTGTTGCAAATGTGATAAAAGGGTTGTCTTCAAATGCTGAGGGCTTTGATCACATAACGCTGCAAATGATTATACTTACCTTACCTGATACCCTATCTTACATTACTAAAATTATTAATTTATCTATTACTACTAGCACATTTCCGGACCTGTGGAAAGTCTCCATTATAAGACCTATACCTAAAAAAGCAAATATAACTTCAATTAAAGATCTTCGACCTATTAGTATCTTGCCATGTTTATCGAAGGTATTAGAAAAGATTGTTTGTTATCAAATGGTTAAATACCTTGAGGTTAAAGAAATCTTGCCGCAGGCTCAGTCGGGTTTCCGCAAGAAGCGGAGTACTGCAACTGCATTAATTGATGTAGTAGACAATATTCTTGCTGCACAAGACCGGGGTATGGGTACCATTCTTGTGCTACTTGATTTTTCGCGTGCATTTGATGCAATTAATATTCCTTTACTATTGGCAAAAATGTCATATTACGGCTTTGATCCAAGTACAGTTAAGTGGTTTCACAGCTATTTGTTTTTAAGGTCTCAAATTGTCGAGGTTGCTGGTCCTGATGGGAAAACAGTGTCCTCATCTTGTAACTATAATCTCAGAGGTGTTCCACAGGGCTCAATTCTCGGACCAGTTCTCTTTATTTTATATAGTGCAGACATTATAAACTGCATCAAAAATTGTCAATACCACATCTATGCTGATGATCTGCAAGTTTATTTACACTTCCTTCCAGGAGATACAGCGATAGCAGTTAATAGAATTAATGATGATTTGAATCGATTAGAAATGTGGTCTGAAACTAATTGTATGGTATTAAATCCAACTAAATCCAAGTTCATGGTTATGGGGTCAAAGAAGCAGGTAGCGGACATTATGTGTCATAACCCTCGGGTTGAGATACTCGGTGAGCCAATAGAGTGTGTTACGGAGGCTCGTAATCTGGGAGTGATTATGGACAGCCAACTTCGCTTTGAGCGTCATGTGCAAGAGGCTGTGCGCAACTGCTTGTATAGGTTGAAGGTTCTTTACAGGGTTAGGCCTTTTCTTAGTGTCGACATCAGGCTGACTCTCTGTGAATCGCTTATTCTCTCCAAACTTAATTATGCGGATATTGTATATGGCCCTTGTTTGCTATCAAGAACCGAGCGGCTCATTCAGAGAGTACAGAATGCGTGTGCTCGTTTTTGTTTTAAGGTTCCTGCTCGCGCTCATATTACTCCGTTTTTAAATCAGGCAGATTTAATGAAAATGACAGCTCGGCGACAGTTACACTTAGCAACATTACTTTTTGGTGTCATTAACAATCATCAGCCAGAGTATCTATACAAAAAATTGATTTGGGCTCAGGAGACACGCAGGTTTGAAGCAAGGACGAAAACATTCGTGCTCCAAACACATCGACACAGGTCTGCAGCCTTCAGAGGAAGTTTTAGATTTGCTGCTACTCATTGCTGGAACTCGTTGCCGCCTCCATTGCGTGGCCTGAAAACAGTGGAAACCTTCACTAAACGTTTAAAGTGGCATCTTTTGTGTAACCAGAAGGTTTCAAAATAACTTTCGAGTTATTGTTTTTCTTCTTGGGGCTTCATGGGTGCTGCTTTACTCTTTGGTAATTAGTAGGATATACAATTATGAAAATTAACTTACCTTTTCCTGGAACTTTCGACGTGATTGTATATTGTTGTAGTAGGTAGTGGTAATATTTGCTCAACCAAATTTGTCTTATTTACATTTTTGTCCATATAACTATTTCACGCCTCAGCACACTTGTCAGTTTTTGCTTGATTCACGCTTTTTGTACACTAAATGCTATGTCTAATACTACAGTTTTATAAATACATTATGTGGCCTGCCTGTGTGATTCAAAAATACTGTTGGTCTCAAAGAGTATATAACGCTAGTCGGTCTACCTATAAGCAACCAGAGAGTATGTAGCGCTGTGCTAAGGCCTAAGATACATAAGTAATCTGTGGGCCTTTGCTGTGTACGTGGCGTTGACGTGGCGGCACGTGAATCATTGTTTTTTTCTCCAATCTGTGTAACCACAGATGGCTATGTACTAATCAGGGACGTGAAATCACGGTCATAGAGTAGGTATTCGTAATTAGTCTACAACTGCACTAATATGTATAGTAATATGTATAAAGGTAACGCATATAACAATAGATATTATGAAAATAGGTATATGTCTTTTGTTTGTATTGCTCTTTTTGTTTATTGTATTTTTTGTAATTTTTTGTTAAGTTTGTCCTGACGTTCGTGGTGCCACAAATGGGTTCCGACTGAAAATCAGTAATTAGGGTCTTGCTTAGGACCTTAATTGTATGCTGAGTCGGAGCCTATTCGTGACACCGTGCAGCATTGCACTGCTTGTCTTTACATGTTTATTATTTTACTTGTGTTGTTATTGTATGTATCAGGATATTGTAATGTCATGTAGTGTAGTGTTGTGTTGTGTGTCATGAATAAATGTATTTTCTTTCTTTCTTTCTTATATATATAAGCCATTCCTTTATTTTAATTTTTTATCGGTTTTGGGATGAGAAATCCTTTAGTTCTAATTCGGAACGCACTCGAGGGATCCAAAACCTGTTATAGATAATTTGTCTAGATTATACAGAATACAAAAATTGACGATTCCTTGGTGTGACACGATTTGAACAAGACACGATAACGACGGGGTTTCTATATCGTGTGGAATCTGTGTTTTCATACAGAATTATGGCCCAGGTGTGACTACGGTCAAATGTGGGCCTATTTAATTATATAAAAAGAAATCATAATAGCTTTTTTGTGGTCGATGAATGGGTATTTCCCGCAGAGAAGGGAAGTTCGACCATGTGTTCCCAGTCCTATTGAGAATAAGACCGACGCAATGAAATATAGTATAAGATCCACGATCGCCGCTTCGAAAACGGCACCGTCAAAACAAGGCATAAGCCTTGTTTTTGCTCTCAGTTGCTTGTGACCACGCGTACTGAAAGTGATTTAACTCACACGTTACTGCTTTACAATGCTATTACAGGGTGCTATGGCTCATTATTAAAATTAAACGACAGTTTGTTGACTATTTTATGTTAGCTAGAGAGGTATTATAAGTAAGCTTTAGCGCGGGGACACTTTTGAGGTTTGATTTTCATAGGGAGAGTATCTATAGTATATTTGATTTAAGACCCTACTCAATCTCTTCCTGTGGGTGCCGTAAGAGCCAGCAGAGTTTAGACCTGGCAGATCTTTTAATCTATTATCAGGGTCACCTTGGCTATTATTAGGCGTAGGTTTCGTCGGGGTATTCGCCGAGGTAGGTAAAGGGTGTGAAGGGCACATCCTTAGGGGTCTGCCAGGTACTTCCGGCAGGGTGCGCAATGGCAGACCAATTTTTTTTACATAATCAAACAATGGCTGTTGCCAGAACTTTCATTCGGGTAAACTTTGACAAAAAAAATACATCAAAAATTTTCAATTATTTCCATGCAGGCAGAATCGGAACTCGCAGACCAGATTTTTTTTACATATTTAGATGTCGGTTAACGATCTAAAGATAGCCTATTGGGGTACCTAATGACGTAGGCATTTGTGTGTGCTCTCGCATCAATTGGCTTTCAAAGATTATTTAAACTGACCTTAATAAAGACAATGCTCTCTAGATGAATCGAGAAACTTTTTAATAAATCAAATAGCTCGCCTACACCAAGTTTGAAAGTTTTAATTAGTAGTTTTCTAAACTGTTGATATTGGTTTGGAGAAGATTTATTATAGTTTGAACCTAACTTTTTGTTGTTGAGTTGCTCGGGAGTACGGGTTTTTAAAAGGTTTGTAATTATCTACGCAGTGTGGTCCTGGTTTACAAATAGGACCACCCCATCCCTTGTCGTGGGTGCCGTAAGAGCCAGCTAAGGGAAAATACAGGGAATGGGCAGCAGCGTTTTATAGGGAAGACCTTTGTTCAGCAGTGGACGTCTTAATAATTTCTTCATGGTTGAAAATCAAAAGGATGCTTGTATTCGATTACTTTCTTTCGTTTTTGATCGTCATAATACCTAATACTTAATTTGGTGTTGCGGCTTTTTAGATGGTCAAATTATGGGTTACACGACCATTGAGCCATTGCGATATACAGACCGTTCACCATAAGTTATCCCGTAATGTATTTATATTATTAATATGCAAAATATGCAAGAATTATCTAAACTAGTATGTACCTACCACAGATTAATATGTTTTACTTGCATATTTTTAAATAATATAAATACATCAGGGGACAACTTGAACGGTCTATAGTTCAGATAGAGTAGCAAACTTTAGCTCTAATACTGGCCACTATGATTGAAATAAAAAGCAAATAGATAGTGAAAATTCACAGATTAGAGAAAAAAAAAACAAATTACTCTGTGTGAAAATTTAATAAATAAAAAGAGTTTCCATCTATTATATAAAATGCTTTGTCCTGACTGACTGACAGACAACGCACAGCCCAAACCGCTAAACGTAAAGACTTTAAATTTGGAAGGTGCATTGCTTTTATGACGCAAGCGCGTGTTAAGAAAGGATTTTTGAAAATTCAACCCCTTAGTGAGCAAAAAGGGTAAAAAACGGTTGTATGAAAAACCTACATTTCATGACGTATCGTTTTGAAACTTAATACATACAAACAAGTATAAAAATAAAAGAAATGGTACCTTTTAGTTTTTCGAAATTCAACACTTAAAGGGGTTAAAAAATGATTGAAGTTTGTATGAAAATTTCAAAAAAGAATACCGTACCATACTGAAATTTGGAATGTGTAAAAATCAAACAAAATAAATAGAGTCGCGGCGTTTCTTGAATTTCATCCCCTGAGAGGTTAAAAAATAAAGGATAAGGTCCCATCGTAAGATGCTCGCACGGCCTAAGAGCTGAAGCTGAAATCTTGAAATTTCGAATACGTTCATTACATAGGGGTGCAATGAAATGGAATTCATAAAAATTTAGCCCTTAAGGGGTTGGAAAGGGTAAAAACCCTTGTGAAAAAACCTTTATTTCTCAACGTAGGAAGCAGCCAAGATGATATATGACATGTTTAGGCAACAATGAACCACCTTTTAACTAATTATATTTAAGTAGTATGGGTACATAGGCTTAGGTTATGATGGGACTGGCATACCCTGATGGATAAAAGTCCCTAAATAAAATAAAGATTATAAAAAAAACGTAGGTACTTATCTTTTTTAAACTTGAACCATACAAACGTGTTAAAATGCAATGGGTTGTTTTTTGTTGTTTGGAGTTCAACCCCAAAACCATTAGTTGACCTTGGTAAATAAAAAAAAATATCGTAATGTATTCAAACTTAGATAGTTCCTTCGATATAAAAATGTTGCTTTTAATTTGTTTTGAGAGAAATCACTTACGTGGTCGAAATATGGGACGAAACTTTGTATTTTAAATTAGTAGTATAGTAATGAAAATTGGCATACCTAGTACACACTTTTTAAAACATAATCGTGCTACAGTAATCCTTTTTTCCTGGGTTGATTTGAAGGGGTAAAAAGGGAAGGATGTTTTGTTTCTTTATTTTCGAAGTCATGTTCGTAAAATCGGTTATTAGGGAAAGGGGGGTTGAAAAGGAACAAAAATGGGTGGTGTATTTTAACATTTTTTGCTTTAGTGTCAAACTATACCTACATAAAATATTGATGTCAATTACTACCAGATATTTCAAATATTACATATTTCATCCCTGCCTCTCATAATGCCACCATGAAAAATCGCTGCACGAGGCCACTACAGATTAAAAGAATTTAATGTAACTTTTTCAGTTAGGTTCCTATAGGACATTTCAAACGCCTCCCAAAAAGGTTAGTTATAAGATAATTTTATCCCGGAAATATAACCGGTTCCTGAGAGATAAGTAGTCCACGTGAGCGAAGCCGCGGGGTAGAAGCTAGTTTGTTTATAAAAGGTTTGCGTGTAAGATTAGACAAGACATCAAGACCAACGCACGCTGATAATGATAAACACCACTCACTCATCATCACTTACCTCATTACCTCATTATCACTCACTTACCTCATTATCATCATCAACGGCCTGAAGGCGTCCACTGCTGAACATAGGCCTCCCTCAGAGAGCGCCATTTTGAGCGGCTGCTCGCCTCCTGTATCTATCGGTTCCCCGCGGCTTTCACCAGATCGTCGGTCCACCTAGTGGGGGGCGTCTTCCGGCTCGTGGTTGCCACTCGAGAACCTTTCGTCCCCATCGTTTGTCAGTACTGAATAGATTATTCTACTAAAATGTTATATCTGTACTTAGTCTACTATGCTATTACTTAACATAATGATAATCTGTTAGACAATTTGTTCTAAAGACATACAAAATGATGAAAAAGTTGGTAACGTATTTACAGAGTCGAGATAATAGATGATCAAACGAACTTCTCATGTAAAGTTCGATCATTATTATATGAATAGCTCCATTCGAAGATAAAGAAAGTAAGAACCCTTCCCTCCACTAACCTATTATTATTATTTATTTAATTCAAATGACATAATCCATGTAATATACTGTTGGTAAAAGAATATAATAATACATAATTATTACAAAAGTTTTTGGATAATTTCTCTAAAAGAATGACATTGTAGAGAGGCGTTGTGACAGTAGTGAGCCGTTCCGATATCAATATCGATACTGTATCAATATTTTAATCGATACAAATCTAAAAGGGTGCGAATCTACCTGTATGATTAAAAGGACTACCTGGTTACTATATCTGAAGAATGGAGCTATGAATTATAATCATCATTATTATTATAATACGGAGTAGATGAAAGATTAGCAGCGTTTTCATACTTTTTGTACGCGTTACAACACGTAACGAGCGTTGGCACAAGCCGTTATGAACGATAACACCATTCTAAAAAACAAAATTTACGCCAATCCACTAAAGCTCCCATTTTGGTGGAATTTTGTAATGTATCCAAGAACTTTGTTTTAACTACTATGTTTCTTTTTTTGGTCAGGCCAGTCTCACTCTGCGCTCCTCCTCCTTCTCGTGTAGGCAAGTGGTCAGCCCTGTCAGCATTTTTAGGCCACTCAAAGGCTTCTGACTTGGCTTAACGACTAAGTTGTTAAGTTATCGGTTAAGTTGTCGGACAACTTAACGTACTCCACGCTTTAGGTATGAGACTACAAGTAAATGGGACCGGGCGTCTAGACGGGTCGGTCTGTTTACGCGTAATACGTCAGAAGAGCAGCGATATGGCGATAGAACGAAAGGCAACTGTTTAAGGACGGCTTGTAGCGCTGTGCAAGCTGAACTACACTTTATAGCGTTCCAGGTAAAGTCGCAATTTATTTAAGTGACTTCGCGGAGTGAGCCTTCTGTACGTAGTACTATATATCCATTCTGTGCTTTGGTCCCAACATAACAAGGTATCAAAAGCAACGTGAAAACAAAAAATAATTATATTTATATATAACTCACGCCTCACAGTTTCATCCACAAATAAAAAGTACTCTATGTGTTAATCCAGTGTAAAAGCTATCTGCATTCCAAATTTCATCAAAATCGATTCAGTAGTTACGGAGATATAAGGTAACAAACATTGACACACACACACATACACACAAACTTTCGCATTTATAATATTATTAAGATTAAGATTTTGCTATAATAAATATATTATAACGTCACGATTTGCACCGCTATCTTAATCAACAATTTTTAAAAAATGCCATTAATTTAATATCTAAAGTAGGTAGGTTAGATAATTTTTTTATCAATCTTTATCAAAATTCTACTAATATTATGAATACTAATAACATAATAGTATACAAGTATGTTTGTGACCGGTTTGTGAATTGTGAAAGGCTGAAAATAGATGGTATTTGGTGCGTGGATAAAGTTCTGCTAAGAGTACTTTTAACCGGAAAATGGGTTAGACCACGTTCGGCCGTATTGGTATTAATGTCACGAGAAATCAAGTCAAAATATGCTACCGATCACTCACTCAGTCACAGTCAGTCTGATCACTCAGTCTAGTAATCTGATTACTAGACTGGGCGATGTCTCAGGATGACGTGCGCAGTGCAGTGTCACGCGAAACTTTATTGTTTTAAAGTTTCGGGTGACACTGCAACTGTTTTGGGCGGCCGTGTCACTTAACATCAGGTGAACGACTTGCTCGTCACGTCATTAAATCACATAAAAAAAAATAAAAAAAAACCTATATATATAACTGTAACCTGGGGGTCTTCAAGTCAAGAGTGAACAGGTATCTTCTAGGCAAGCATGCACCACCGTAGGCCGCGTCATCACTTACCATCAGGTGAGACAGTGGTCAATAACTGTAACTATAAATTATTTAAAAAAAATCCTGTCTAATTTTACGGTGATGCAAATGGGGGAATAACATGGTGCAGCTATTAGGTTTTTTCTTCCTCCATCGACAAATAATGGTGTCGCATCAACTATTCTATGAGAGCTATGCTCGGTGTTTCCCTGCGAGATAAGCTCTGAAACG
The DNA here is from genome assembly GCA_910589525.2 of Ennomos quercinarius. NCBI lineage: Eukaryota > Metazoa > Arthropoda > Insecta > Lepidoptera > Geometridae > Ennomos > Ennomos quercinarius. The sequence continues at coordinate 15,362,828 of OU342497.1, forward strand.
AGGAGATCCGCAGGAGAACTAAAGTGACCGATATAGCTCTTAGAATTAGCAAGTTGAAATGGCAATGAGCAGGCCACATCGCTCGTAGAACTGACAACCGATGGGGAAGAAAGGTTCTCGAGTGGCGACGACGAACCGAAAGACGCAGCGTAGGCCGGCCCCCCACTAGGTGGACCGACGATCTGGTGAAAGCCGCGGGGAGTCGATGGGTGCAGGAGGCGAGCAGCCGCTCAAAGTGCCGCGCTCTGGGGGAGGCCTATGATCAGCAGTGGACGTCTTCAGGCTGATGATGATGATGATGATGAATATTTAAGAGAAACTAACAGTACCTACTATAGTGTTTAACTTACATGACGAAAATCACGTTGAATGATTCTATAAAGCAAAATAATTTCCATTTCTTTTCCAAAAATTACTTACTAAAGGTGATTGTGTAATTTGATAGAAAATAAATTAGATTTCTGTTTTTATTTTCGTTAAGTGACTTTTGAGAAAGTAAATTGAAAAATATAATTTTTATGGGATAACCAGGAATCAAATTTAATAAAACAGATTATGAAACCGCATAATCTACAGAATTTTCATCTCTTAGATAGAAAATGCTTTATCAACAATTGGATATAGGTACATAAGGAAACAATGCTAGAGAGCCATTATCTTCAAAAGTTGTAAGGGCAATCGCTAGACGAGTATAATACTGATGACTGGCATGATAGCTCAGTTGTTAGTAGCTCTGCCTTCTGAACTATAGGTTGTAGGTTCGATTCTCACCTGGGACAAACATTTATGTGATGAACGTCAATGTTTGTTCTGTGTCTGGGTGTTATATTGTATTCTATGTATGTATTTACAAACAAAAAAGAATCTAAGTATCCTACCAGTTATCTGGTTTCCATAGTACAAGCTATGCTTAGTTTGGGGCTAGGTGGCGTTGTGTGAAATGTCCACACATTATATATATTAAAAAAACATATAGGTATTCGGCAGCATTTTGTTTTCAATCTACATGCTCAAAGTACAAAAATAACTCATACTATACCTTACTTACTACACAAACGTATCATGGCTCCAGATATTGCTGAAGTTCGCCGTATGCAAGTCCGCTGCATCTATATTTGCATATCCGAGTATGAAAGTTCATATCGCACGATGCCGGCGTCCGAACTCGCCCACCGTCGACCAATATCCGTCAGCAAGCGCACAGATTAGATCCAAGCTTATATACTGGTTGTTTGTACAGTGAAAATAGAAATATCTCACTTAGGAACATATTATTTCTGTGTTATCATGTATTGAAAGGCTTTTCAGCGATATGTTAGTCGTTTGTGTGAATAGGTGGTACTTTATCTTTAATAAACTGACTTTAACTGGCCTGACAGATCAGTTAGTAGTAGCTCTGCCTTATGAACTATAGGTTTTGGGTTCGATTCGTACCTGGGACAGACATTTTGAGTGATGATCATAGATGTTTGTTCTGTGTCCGGTGATATATTGTATTCTCTGTATGTATTTACAAACAAAAGTATTCTGTCAGTTATCTGGTTCCCATAGTATAAGCTTTGCTTAGTTTGGGGCTAGATGGCGCTGTGTGAAATGTTCACACATAATAAATAATAACAAAATAATAATAAAGTACATTTTTATTTTCTTTACAAACAAACACATAGGCAGGTTACATAATATTTGTGTATTATATTTGTATGTATTAGTTTATTTATTATCTTGTATATTTGTATTACGTTGTAACAACTTAGTAGTCCTAGATAATTTAAGTATATATTAATGTCCCAAAATTGTTATCTCTAATTAATAGCCGCGCACACCCACATTTATCTTATACGACCTGGAGGACTGGTAGACAATGCTATTTAGCATTAAGTTCATCCATGTACACCTTTGTGCTAAACTATTAAATAAAATAAATAAATACAAACTCTAACCAATTAAAGATGCGAAATGATGCCCGTTATCTCACCAATGGGACTGTTTGATTTGACGATTCCTACCACAGAGCAGGTAAAAAAATATTTTTGGAACGCAAGCGTAATTTTTGGCTGCTCTGTGATTCCTACATGTATGAGTGCTATTGTCACAGTAATAGGCTAGCGTCCTGCTTTTTTTTATTGTACAAATTAATAATATTTCTCAAAAAATAAACAGTCGTGAAAACAAAAATTAAATATCTCAAGAAATGACAGAGTTACAAGCATTTTAAAATACACAGCATGCAGTGACGTCAGTTCTTGCTCTTTCATAGTACCTCATTACTAAGCTGTGGTAGCTTTACATACAATCTCTTTAGCATGTCCGTTTTCATAGTAACTGTGGGAAAGCTTTGTTTTGCGAGAAAGGGACAGGCGATGCTCTCAGAAACTTTAAAAGTTTATTACTCCGTCATTTATTTACCAATTTTTTTTTTTTTTTTTCAATTATTGCATTTATTTTTAGCCCTACTTTATGAAAACAATATTAACTTGCTAATTTTTAATAGCAGGATTAGGGTATTGCTAAAAACAGAAATGCACAGTTCCACCCCCTATCAACCACAGTTCCGTCGATGCTCTCCTAAACCCCCAGAGCTCAATATCCGGTCCATATCTCACTTTGATTATCTCTCTAGCGTCCTCGGAGGCCGTCAATCACATGTCAATGACCCGAGAGCGGGCGAAACGAGGTACAGATGCATGTTTTGGACAAAATAATTGGTACCTAGCCGATAATATTCTGATCACTTCATCTATGGCGACGATGGTTTGTCAGCAAAAAAGCTTGGAATAAATTACGGCTTGTATCACGAACTTCGAATCATAAAAATAATCATCATTATCAGCAGCAGCTTGAAGACGTCCACTGCTGAACATAGGCCTCCTCAGACGTGCCACTTTGAGTAGCTGCTCGCTTCTTGCATCCATCGGCTCCCCGTGGTTTTCACCAGATCGTCGGTCCACCTAGTGGGGGCCAGCCTACGCTGCGTCTTCCGGTTCATGGTCACCACTCGAGAACCGTTCTTCCTCAACAAAAAAATACCACATAATTATTAGAGAAAATACTCCGAAAAATACGTAATATGATGAATCACGCATCTCTTGTTTATGTTTTTCAAACTCTCTAAAAAACCCATTTCGTATAGTTTATTGGTGAAAGCATCCGAAACCTAATAAATAAACGGGAAAAGAAGAATCGAACATAAAACACGAAACAAGTGTTAGATTTACTGTCACAGTGGGCGCAGTAAGGAAAGGTTATAGAGGGGTTCCGACACACAAACACACATAAATATCTGGAAGACGTCCACTGCTGAACACCGGCCTCCTCCATAAAACGCAACATTGGTCAGTTATCATAATTACCACGCTTGGCAGGCGGCTTGGTGATCTCAGAAGATTTTAATGAACCGAGTAAAATGCTGCTGCCCATTCCCTGGATATCCCCTTAACCAGCTCTTAAGGCACCCACAGGAAGAGATGGGGTGGACCTATTTGCGAACCTTCCGGCCTTCCTTCCACACGAACACAAACAAAACACGCAAATTGCGTCCACGCGCAGTGACTATAAGTTCTGGTTTACGGATGTAGCGGTCTTTTGCAGTTATACAAATAAGTGAAGAGATACGAAAAGTGAATTGTAAACGTCTTGATATTATAAACTTTACGAGCATTGAATTGGTAGTTTGTATATCTACACCACTATTATAAAGAGGAAAGATTTGTATTTTTGTATGTTTGTAACGAATAAACTCAAAAACTACTGCGCCGATTTCAAAAATTCTTTCACCATTGGAAAGCTACATTCAACCTGAGTAACATAGGCTACACCACTACACGTGCACAGCCGGGGCAAGCTGCTAGTTGTGTAAATAAGCTCCAGAACGAGGAGATTCGCAGAACTAAAGTGACCGATATAGCTCTTAAAATTAGCAAGTTGAAATGGCAATGGGCAGCCCACATCGCTCGTAGAACTGACAACCGATGGGGAAGAAAGGTCTTGAGTGGCGACCACGAACCGGAAGACGAAACGTAGGCCAGCGTCCCACTTGGTGGACCGAAGATCTGGTGAAAGCCGTGGGGAGCCGATGGATGCAAGCGGCGAGCAGCCGCTCAAAGTGGTGCTGTCTGGGGGAGGCCTATGTTCAGCAGTGGACGTCTTCAGGCTATTTATGATGGTGATGATGATGATGATGATATTATTGTGTAGCAGAAGTTATACTTTTTTTCGTTTTAATAGACCAACATAGAACAAGAGAAAACACTGAATAGCTATTCCGCTGTTAATCAGTGTTTAGTAAGGGAGAAAGTGTATGTATAAATTACGTTGAATAACCTCTCATTAAGTTAAATTCTCTGTCATAATCCTACCGATATTTTGAACCAAATTTTTTTTTTATTTTTTTTTTTTTTTTTTTATAACATGGACAGACAAACAAGCAGACGGCCCGCCTGATGGTAAGCAGTTACCGTCGCCTATAGACACCAAATCTAACAAGGGCTTTAGTATACCTAATATTACGGCTGTCTATATTAATAAAAGGCTCTGTCTTAAGTGACTGACTAACTGGCAGATATACAGATCAAACCTACTTTGATTGGCCACATGATCATTTCGTAGTAGCTCTGCCTTCTGAACTTATAGGTTGTGGGTTCGATTCCCACCCGGGACAAACATTTGTGTGATGAACATTGATGTTTGTTCTATGTGTGGGTGTAATATTGTATTATATGTATGTATCTACAAACAAAAAAGTATGGTACCTAGAGAGAACGTCATTATCTGTCAAGCGTACTGTTATACCCCATCCAAGTAGGGGATGGTGCTGACTAGCAGCCCTTACGGGCCTTATCAGCATATTATAGTCAGTGAATAGGGAGAAGGCTGAGAGCGGTGCCAGTCTTCGACGGACCGTTCATCCGACAACACCTTATAATTAATCCAAGTAATTAAATGTCAAATTCAAGTGTAAATCTAAAATAGTTTTTTTTAAAAAGGCTTCCCATCGGGACCCTTTAACATTTGGTGGCAGCGGTGGGATAGAAAATCCCCAGTGTCTAGCGAGTGAAACCGCTCAGCTAATTCGCGAATAAAAGTAAATAAAATCAAAGAAAGAACATACCTGTGTTGTGTCCAAAATCCGGGATTGCCCTGGAAGGAAGTTATAAGTGGTATTTCCACTAACCACCGGTTCCTGAACGGCCGTCGTCAAGGCTCATCCACCATTTTCCTGGAAAGGAAAATATCCACCATCGAGAGGAGATTGCACCCTGGACCGCAATCACCTACCTTCAACTGCGCGAAGAGTCCTGCATCCTGCAAGAAGTCCTTCACCTACCTTTAGCTCCAACCATCCTGGGAGAGCTGCAGACTGTCGGAAGACAGTGCCTGAAACAATCATCATCATCAATCATCATCCAAGGAGTCGATAATTCGAAGCCCATCGACATCGTCGTTGCACCTGTAACCCGTCTTATCAAGCGGAACTCAGAATGTCCCCGCTCGTCGTGTTTACATTCGCCGCCTACGCATCGTTCATACTGTGAGTCTTGGTCATTGTTTTGTCTAGAACTGAGAGTTCAGAGTTCCTAAACATTTTCAGTCGTAAACCAATAATTATTTTATTTTGCTGCAAATCCAGAGTTATATTTGATTTTAATTGTTTTATCATGCCAATTGAGACCAAGTCAGAAGTGGAAGGCTTATCCGTCGATATCACACCACAGCCAGGTACCAGCGACTGTTTTAAGTCTGCCCCTAGTTCCCCAAGAGTTACAAGGGCCACAGCCGCAGCTGCTGCAGCCGCAATGTCTGAGATGGATTTAAATACCTTATTCAAGTTTATTAAGTCATACGATGGCAGCCGAGAAACTGTGAATTCATTCATAATTAATTGCAATAATGCCTATGAACTCGCATCAGAATCTCAGAAACCAATACTTTTTAAATACATTCTTAGCCAACTGCATGGTAAAGCGGAAGTTGCTTGCTCCATTAAAGAATTTAAAGAATGGGAGCAGCTTAAGGACTTCCTTAAGACACAGTTCAGTGAACGTAAACATTACACACATCTCCTTACTGAGCTGCAAGAGAGCAAGCAACAGCCGCAAGATAATGTTAGCCAATTCGCTCTCCGTGTGGAGACCTGCCTCTCACAATTATTAACCGAGGTGTCATTGTCCAATACCAAAGCCAAAGAGTTGCCTGGTCGCGCCGCAGCCATGGGAGATCTTGCTCTCCACCACTTCCTCATGGGACTGCACCCTCGTATCTCTAACGTTGTGAGATGTAGGTCACCAAAATCCTTGAATGAAGCCATTAATTTAGCCATATCCGAAGAACGCATACAGCAGAGCTTATACAAACGACCTCAGCCCGAGCCGAAGTCCAGCAACGACAAACCGAAGGTGAATTCTTTTAAAGGTAATAATAATTATAGAGCAACTTCGTCGCAGTATAATCAAAGCCCTATGTCACAGGGACCATCTAATGCGTTCTGCCGGTACTGCATGACGGCAGGACGGCATCCAAACGTGTAAAAAACGTGAATTTAACAATAACCGCTTTCGAGTCCCTCAAAATCCAGGACCAAGCCAGGGTCCTTATAGAGCAACCCCTCGTGTCAACTTTGTTTCTGATCAACCTAAGGAAGATATGGGCCAAGATGAAGTAGTTTTCTCACCTGAGGACCCTGATGTAGGGACTTTAAACGAATAAGAGTCTCGTCACAGTGTCGCCCGAGACAATATCTGAAAGCCGACACAATTACCCCCAAAAAAAATCTTAGGGACCACAACAAGGGTAACCAGCCCCAAACAAGCGTCCTACTTTCTACACCCAGGGACCACAACAAGGGTAACCAGCCCCAAACAAGCGTCCTACCTTCTACACCCAGGGACCACAACAAGGGTAACCAGCCCCAAACAAGCGTCCTACTTTCTACACCCAGGGACCACAACAAGGGTAACCAGCCCCAAACAAGCGTCCTACCTTCTACACCCAGGGACCACAACAAGGGTAACCAGCCCCAAACAAGCGTCCTACTTTCTACACCCAGGGACCACAACAAGGGTAACCAGCCCCAAACAAACGTCCTACTTTCTACGCCCAGGGACCACAACAAGGGTAACCAGCCCCAAACAAGCGTCCTACCTTCTATGCCCAGAGACCTCAACAACCGTAACCAGCCTCCCACGACTGTACAGCTGACCTCTGTCGGTAGTCATACACAAAAACAAGATGTTTTCGAAATAAACATAGACACGACCAAAAGGCTATTGCCACACGTATTGCTAGATTCGCAAGCCTCAGATATCCCGTTATCCTTACTAGTCGATTCAGGCTCCGCCATATGTTTATTGAAAGAATCTAGTATCCAGAAAAACCTGAAACTGATTAAAGAATCAATCAAACTTAAGGGCATAGACCCCAATGATGAAACAACTCAGACCGAAGGGCATTTCCAGCTCAAGTTAAAACTAAATGAGAATAAACCCATACCATTCAAGTTCCATGTTGTTAGAAATATCAACCTGCCATACGATGGCATCATAGGCACCGATTTCTTAACAGCCTTCGGTTGCAACATCGACTATACTCATGATACCCTGAGGATAGGGAAAATCGACATTAAATTACACTTTTCTGAACCTTTTTATATCATTCCGCCTCGTACCGAAGCTGTCATAGAGTGCTCAATAAAAAGAACTAACCTGAAGGAAGGTATTATTGTAGATCAACATCTCTCAGACAACTTGCTTATATCCAACTGTATTGTTAAAATCAAAGATAATAGCCGCATCAACCTGACTATTGCCAATATTTCAGAATCCTTTGTAAATGTCAAGACAAATTTGGACCTAAATATTGAACCTCTTCATTCTAATGCGTATCCTATTAATGCAAATATTCAAGAAACATCTAAGCGAACTGACGAAGTAATCACCTCATTAAGAATGGACCATCTGAATCAGGAAGAAAAGGATGCTCTTATAGAACTCTGCTCCCAATATTCAGATATCTTCCACTTACCTGATGATCAGTTGACCTTTACTTCCGCCCTCGATCATCAAATTAAAACTAGTAGCGATATACCGGTTCACACCAAATCGTACAGATTCCCGGAGTGCCATAAAAAAGAAGTCGAAACCCAAATTACTAAAATGCTTGACCAAGGCATCATAGAGCCATCATCTTCACCTTGGAGCTCACCAATCTGGATCGTGCCCAAAAAGGCAGACTCACAAGGCAAGCGCAAATGGCGAATAGTAATAGACTACCGAAAACTTAATGACATTCATCATCATCATCATCAACAGCCTGAAGACGTCCACTGCTGAACATAGGCCTCCCCCAGAGCACGCCACCTTGAGCGGCTGCTCGCCTCCTGCATCCATCGGCTCCCCGCGGCTTTCACCAGGTCGTCGGTCCACCGAGTGGGGGGCCGGCCTACGCTGCGTCTTCCGGTTCGTGGTCGCCACTCGAGAACCTTTCTTCCCCATCGGTTGTCAGTTCTACGAGCGATGTGGCCTGCCCATTGCCACTTCAACTTACTAACTCTAAGAGCTATATCGGTCACTTTAGTTCTCCTGCGGATCTCCTCGTTCCGGAGCTTATCTCGCAGGGAAACACCGAGCATAGCTCGCTCCATAGCTCGCTGCGCGACTTTGAGCTTCCTAATGAGGCCAACAGTAAGAGACCATGTCTCAGTTCCATAAGTCATCACTGGCAACACACACTGATTGAAAACTTTCGTTTTCAGGCTCTGCGGTATTTTGGACGAAAAGATAGGACGAAGCTTCCCGAACGCTGCCCAGCCGAGTTGGATTCTTCGCGCCACCTCTTTGTCGAAGTTGGACCTACCTAATTGGACAATCTGTCCTAGGTAGACATACTTGTCGACAACTTCGAGAGTATCGTTCCCAACAATTACCGGTATAGGTGGAACATGAGCATTAGACATGATCTTTGTCTTGTCCATATTCATCTTAAGACCAACCTGCTGGGAGACTCTACTGAGGTCGTTGAGCATGGTGCTAAGGTCCTCGAGCGATTCCGCCATTATGACTATATCATCGGCAAAACGAAGGTTAGTGATGTACTCGCCATTTATGTTGATGCCAGATCTTTTCCACTCCAAGAGCTTGAAAACATCCTCCAATGCGTTTGTGAACAGTTTCGGAGAAATAACGTCTCCCTGTCTCACGCCTCTTTGCAATGGAATTTGTTCCGTACTCTGGTCCTGTAGTCGGACTGACATAGTGGCCTTACTGTACAAACACTTCAAAACTTCGATATACCTATAGTCAATTTGGCATCGCTGCAAGGACTGCAGCACCGCCCAAGTCTCGATTGAATCGAAGGCTTTCTCATAGTCCACAAACGCTAGGCATAACGGCTGATTATACTCTTCGGTCTTCTGTATAATCTGGCGCAGCGTATGGATGTGGTCTATGGTGCTAAAGCCTTTTCGGAAACCGGCTTGTTCGGGAGGCTGGAATTCATCAAACCTGCGTGCGAGACGATTCGTAATGACTCTCGAAAACAGCTTATACACATGACTCAAGAGCGAGATGGGCCTATAGTTCTTCAATAAGGTGTTATCGCCTTTTTTGAAGAAGAGCACCACCACGCTCTTGTGCCATGCCTCTGGCGTTATACCTTCAAGGATGACAGAATTAAATAACTTCTGGAGGACTAAAAGTACCGGTCTACCACCCGCTCTCAGAAGTTCGGTCGTAATTCCATCTTCACCTGGTGCCTTGTTGTTTTTAAGCTGTTTGAGGGCCATTCTAATCTCGTACAGGCTGACGTCCGGGATATCTTCGGTATAGTGTCGGACTAACTTGGCTCTGATGTCCTGAGCTGTGTTAGTAGCGGGCTTACGTGTCGAGGTGTATAACTGTCCATAGAAGTTCTCGATCTCTCTCAGAATCTCAGGCTTGGATGAAATGACGCTACCATTTTCGGTCTTCAGTTTTGTCATTTGGTGTTGCCCAATAGACGAATCCTTTGCGAACACTTTAGAGCCTTGGTTCCGCTCAATTGCGGCCTCAATACGTGAAGTACTAAGAGCACGCAAGTCGTGTCGCAAGGAACTCCAGATTCGTCTATTGAGTTCACCGTAGGCTGACATATCAACTGAAGACTGCAGCTTCATTTCGCTCCGGTCGGCCATTAGCTCAAGAGTTTTTTCTGAGAGCTTTTGAGTCTTCTTTCGGCGTTGGGTCTTAAAGAATTTCGATCCAACAGCTTGGACAGTTTCCACCAACCCGTCGTTTAGCTCGTCCACTGTGTTACAGTCGGCTAGGCACTGGAAGCGATTTTGGAGTTCCAGCTGAAAGCCTTCGGGGTTTTGGATTTGGACAGGATTTGGACGGAGCGTAGACTTCACCAGACGTGACCTTTCGAGCTTAACATTGATATTCAATGTGCCTCTAACAATACGGTGATCGCTACCGGTTTTCACCTTGCTGATCACAGAGACATCATCGAATATGTGCTTCTTGGTCGTCATGATGAAGTCTATCTCATTTTTAGTGGAACCGTCGGGACTTATCCACGTCCACTTCCTGGATGGCCGCTTCTCGTAGAAGGAGTTCATCATAAAGAGTCCCTCCTTCTCCATGAAGTCAGCCAGCCTCTGTCCTCGAGGGTTCCGCTGCCCGTATCCAAATGGCCCCACTCTCAGCTCATCGCTATTCCTTGTGCCCAACTTCGCATTGAAGTCTCCCATCACAACGGTGAAGTATGTTTCGGAAGTATGCATGGCTTCGGATATGTCCTCATACATAGCTTCTACTTCATCGTCTGAGTGTGCCGATGTCGGCGCGTATACCTGTATAACCTTCAACGAATACCGTTTGGTTATTCGGAGTACCAGGTACGCTACCCTGGCCGACACACTGTCGACTTTGACCACGTTGTTGACGAGAGACTTGCGGACGAGAAACCCGACACCCCCTTGGGAGAGTTGGTCTCCCTCCCGGTAGAAGAATAAGTTACCGGAATTTAGGATTATCGTGTCCTGTCCCTGTCTTCGGACTTCTGACAATCCCATTACATCCCAGCGTAACTTACCCATCTCCGCCTCTAGCTCGACCATCCTTTCGTCAGCCTTCAGTGTGCGCACGTTATGTGTTGCCAGGGCCAGGGGTCGTCGTTGGGGTTGGTAGCCGGGCGTCTGCCGGGGATTCTTCGCACCCCTTGCCCTGCCGTTACCGTGGCCGCTACCGTAGCCACGGGATAGCAGAGCTGCCGGGGACTGGGGGCCGTTTTTATTTGTGCTTGTCATTAGGGGGGGGGGGGGGTTTGCCATAATCACCACGCTTGGCAGGCGGCTTGGTGATCGCAGTAGGTGAAGATTGATTGCCACCAAGACCGAGGGGAACGCTGCGACCCATTCCCTGGATATTCCCTTAGCCGCCTTCTACGGCACCCACGGGAAGAGATGGGGTGGTCCTATTCGTAACCGGGACCACACGGGAAACAATGACATTACCATTGGGGAAACTTATCCTATCCCACAAATAACCGAAATCCTTGATCAGCTAGGAAATAGTAAATATTTCTCAACCTTAGATCTCACTTCCGGATTCCATCAGATCCTTATATCCTCTGACGATGCACCCAAAACGGCATTCACTGTACCTCAAGGTCAATTCCAGTTTAACAGAATGCCTTTTGGATTGAAAAACGCACCGTCAACATTCCAAAGGCTGATGAACAACTGCCTCACAGGCCTGCAAGGCACGAGATGCTTCGTTTATTTGGACGATATTGTCACCTATTCATATGACCTTCCATCCCACATTGACAACCTCAAGGCCGTCTTTGACAGACTCCGTGGCTTTAACTTAAAACTTCAACCAGAAAAATGTGAATTCCTACGGAAAGAAGTCGCCTACCTGGGACACATTATCGGTGAAGATGGCGTCAAACCCAATCCTGAAAAAACAAAAGCCGTCACTGATTTCCCAGTTCCTCGATCTCCAAAGGATATAAAGTCATTTTTAGGCTTAGTATCATACTATAGGAGATTCATCCTTGACTTTGCCAAATTGGCTAAACCCTTGGACATCACTTTTGAAGAAAGATGTTCCCTTTGTTTGGCAGAATGAACAGCAACTCGCCTTTGAATCTCTGAAAAGCAAACTTGTATCGGCACCAATCTTGGCATATCCTGATTTTACACAACCTTTTCTATTGACTTGTGATGCCTCAAACTACGCAATATCAGCCATTTTATCCCAAGGTCCTGTTGGCCAAGACCGAGCTGTTGCATACGCTTCTCGTACTCTAAATAAAGCCGAATGCAATTATAGCGTAACCGAAAAGGAATGCCTTGCCATCATCTTTGGCACCAAAACATTCAGACCATACATTTACGGTCATCGTTTTAAAATCATAACCGACCACAAACCATTACAATGGCTTTTCAATTGTAAAGACCCGGGATCACGACTAGTACGTTGGCGTCTCAAATTGGAGGAGTTTGAGTACGACATCCAATACAAAAAAGGCAAAATCAATGCTAATGCCGATGCCTTATCCAGATTCCCAGTAAATCCAATCCAACCAACGGATGAGGTCTCTACATCCAATCCTCCTCCCGAAGGTACTCCTACCCGACATCTAGACGAGGATCTTATGGACTTGCTGATATCACCACCGTCATTCAATCCAGACGAGATTGACACAGGACGTGACTCTCCTTATGGTATTCTCGCGACGGATCCCCTCGAACTACTACCAGGAGATACATTTAGGCTAACGCCACCACCTCAAGTCGAGTCATCTAGCCCACCTGTCCAAGAAATAAGTCACCCTGAACCACAACCTTCAAGTTCAAATATCGTACCGACTGACGACGATTATTCCACCTTCTTAAAAGTTATTACTGATAAAAAGAATTTTAACACTTCCATCGAAGAACGTAATGGAAGCCTGATGAAGTCCCCATCCAAAATCATACTAGTATCAACTTCACTTGATTTGGATGAGTCGAACCCCTACGTCCAAGAGATATTAAGCAACGCGGAAAACCGCGATGAAATTTTGAACTGCGAAAAGGAATTACATTCTTATTACAAAATTGACTTGAACGAAAAGACCTACTATTTACTGTTTACCAAAGTCCATCATTTTGACGAAGCCAGTTATCCAGAAATCTTTGAAACCCTGAAACGAATAAGAAACGAATTATTAATCATGGCAGATGAGGCAGAAATCAGCATATCCGATCTAAAAAATCCATTTGAAAAACATTCCTTTATAAAGATCTATAATATTCTCACTTATCTCTTCCATGACACTAATATAAAAGTGATCATGTATCATAATAGCATTGTGAACCCATCTCCCACTGAAATAAAGAAAATTTTACAGGACAACCATGACATCCCGATAGCAGGTCATTTAGGATCAGTACGTATGTATAATAGAGTCAAAGAATTGTATTATTGGAAAGGAATGCGAAGTGATATTGAAGCCTATGTAAAACAATGTAAATCATGCCAGGAAAACAAAGCACTAAGAAAAGTAAATCGTGCACCAATGCAAATTACGAGCACTTCAACTGCACCATGTCAGCGTATTGCACTGGACGTAGTAGGTCCTCTCCCCGAAGCTGGTCCCGCTAAATTAAAATATATACTTACCCTTCAGGATGACCTTACTAAGTTCTCTATAGCATATCCGATTCGAAGCACAACAGCCGAAGAAACCAGTGAATGTTTACTCCACTTTATATCTGTTTTTGGCATTCCAAAATTAATACTAACAGATCAGGGAACGAATTTTACTGCTGAACTGTTTAAGAAAACTTGTGAATTTTTAAAGATCAAACAGCTCTGGTCTTCGCCATACCATCCTCAAACCCAAGGTGCCCTCGAAAGGAGCCATTCAACCCTCAAGGAATATTTGAAATCATATGTAGACGAAAATCAAACTAACTGGCCTCGTTATGTATACACAGCCATGCTAGCCTACAACACCGCTATTCATTCCACTACGCACTACACACCTTACGAACTTATGTTTGGTAATAAACCATTTATACCTAACTCTATATTTGAAGAAACGTCTGGAGCAACATACCCAGAGTATGTACAAATGCTACAAAACCGTTTGAAGCATTCTCGTGAAAAAGCTTTGGAATATATTCAAAGATCAAAATTAAATTCAAAAAATTTTATATGATTCCCACACACGGTCACCACCACGCTATAAAACGGGTGATTATGTATACCTTAAAAATCACTTGAGAATGAGAAAAGCTTTGTCGCCCATGTGGAAAGGACCTTACAAAATAGTAAAAATCCACGGGAACAATACTCTGTCTTTACTTATAAACAGACGCCATATTCGTCATCATTTCGACGAGGTTAAGCCCGCTGAAATGCAGCCAAACCTGTAAATAGTTAGATATTTAGTAAATTAGTAGTAGGAAGTAAATAATAAAAAGGTACTCACTTATCTTGTTTTAGCAGGAGCCGCGAACCCGGTGAACCTAAAAAAAAATATATAAAAAAAATAATGACTAGGATAGGATATTACTAGATTAAGAAAATACTTACCTTATTAAATTAGTTTTAATTTTTATGATTATTTACAGAGTTCCAATTTGGGGTCAATATCTCCAGAATTTCACCCAGCCAATTACCTCGAGTGCAGGCATCTATTTTGACTACTTAGGTACCCTAAAAATCAATAATGCCCATTTGAAGATATTAATACCGTTAGATATTTCTCATATCAGTCCACACATAAAAAATATTAAACACGCGTTGGAAACAACTAGACATTTATGTGCCGAAACTCACATTGTGGAAATTAGTGCCGAATGTCACAACAGTTTACAACCCCTGACAGTACGGTACCAAGATATGAATAGGGAATTTGAATCCATCTCACATTTGCTTGATAACAGAGTTAAGCGTAGCGCTTGGGTAGGTGGTATAGGTAGCTTACTTAAACAGATTTTTGGTACACTGGACGAGGATGATGCCCTACGGTATGATGAGGCCATAGAATCTGTGCAAAATGATCAGAAGCAGTTGGCCTCTTTAATGAAACAAAACATTTTGGTTACTGGCTCCGTGATGGCATCATATAACACTACGCTTTATAAGATTAGAAATAATGAAGTTAGTTTAAACAATGCTATCGACAGACTCTCGGCCAGTATAAAAAATATTTCTAGGATAACTAACGGCTTAATCATACTTTCCAATGTGAACGAAATTTTTGATAGTTTGGAAACGTCAATACTTACCTTGTCGTTTCAACTAGAGGACGTAACTAACGCGATTTTATTCAGTAGCCACAATATTCTACATCCATCAATAATAACACCTCAACAATTACACCGAGAGCTTGCCGATAACTACAGACACCTGCCTAGTAATTTAGAACTTCCTGTTACTCTGGATATAAATTCTATATACTTAATTTTAAGGCTTTGTAAAGTAGTGTGCTATTATATAAATAACAAAATTGTATTCTTGTTGGAGGTGCCGCTGGTAAATATTGTTAACTACATGTTATTTCACAGCATTGCTCTGCCTACACCCTATAACCCAAAGGAACCACGTTCATTTAGTCTAATCATCCCAAACAGCAAATACATAGCAATGACCAAAGACAAATCACACTATTGTAACGTCAATGACCTGCAACATTGTAAGACCATAATACCAGGAACCTACTGGGTGGCGCAAAAGTAAAGACCCTATTTGGTTCAGCTATAACATTTTTTCTAAATTAGAAAACTAGATTTAGGTTTTTTTAAATGTATATTTGTGCCATTAAATTTCGTACCATTAGGATTTAAAGATGATGTCTTTTAAATGGTGACCTCCAGAGTTGATACACATTTGAGCCCTATTTATGACATTTTGCATAACTTGCCGTAACACTTCCTGCGATATGTTCGTTATTTCTTGACGAATGTTTTCTTTTAGAGCTGCGAGAGTCTGTGGCTTGTTCACATACACCCGAGATTTCAAAAAACCCCAAAGAAAGAAGTCTGGACTGGTCAGATCGGGTGATCTTGCAGGCCAAGGCAAATCGCCAAAACGAGAGATAACTCGGCTTGGAAAAGCGTCCCTCACTAAGTCCATAGTGTCGCGCGCTGTGTGTGCCGTAGCGCCGTCTTGTTGAAACCAGATGTGCTCCAGCCCCAATTCGTCCAAACTGGGTATCAAAAACTCACGTAACATGGTTCTGTAGCGTTCTCCAGTGACAGTTATCGCATTGCCTCCAGCGTCTTCGAAAAAATAGGGTCCGATCACTCTGTCAACACAGATGCCACACCATACAGTAACTTTTAGTGGGTGTAGAGGTGTTTCTTGAATAATGCGCGGATTATCAGTGCCCCAGAACCGAGTATTCTGCTTATTGACATGCCCTGAGAGATGGAAATGCGCTTCGTCACTCATAACCAATTTTGAAGGAAAATCATCTTGCAAAATGTCATAAATAGGGCTCAAATGTGTATCAACTCTGGAGGTCACCATTTAAAAGACATCATCTTTAAATCCTAATGGTACGAAATTTAATGGCACAAATATACATTTAAAAAAACCTAAATCTAGTTTTCTAATTTAGAAAAAATGTTATAGCTGAACCAAATAGGGTCTTTACTTTTGCGCCACCCAGTATATATGTGACGTAGCGAATGTATATGCAGTGGACGCTAAACCCACCTGTGAAAGTGAACTCTTATCCAAGGTTATCAGTGAAATACCAGTGCAGTGCGAAGCAAAATTTATTTCCGGTAAACTTGATATATGGAAAACGTTAGCGAATAATAAGTGGATATATATTCAGTCCGAACCAAATAAAATATCTATTGATTGTAAAAACTCTAGGATTTATGAAACAAATATTTTAGGTACATGTATTCTCTCTATACCCGATGACTGTGTCGGATTTTGTAAAAGCACCACATTGATACCGACCTACAATGCACTTAATATCAGTTCACCTATCAGCCACATGCCTGATTTTAACCTGATTAATGACAGCTGTTGTAATATAATAAGATTTAATGATGTGACGGATAACGTGACCCCAGTTCACCTACAAAACATAGACCTGGACGAATTTAATTCCAAAAATAAAATAATTACAGAATCACTTTTGAACAATTTAAAATCAATAGAAAACAAACCACACATAGTGAAATACGGGACACATTATACTTCCCTTATTTTTATTGTAATAACTATAATTTTAGCCTATTTTTCATACTTAGCTTATAAGAAAATAATTTGTAAACGATCCTGTCGACCTGGTAATGACCAACCCTTAGATTTTAAGTTAAGATTTTATAAGAAACCACCGGTTCAGCCTACTCCTGAAATAATAGACGGGCAAGACTCAGACGTCGAAATTGGCCATATTGCACCCCTCAGGACCCAAGTTTAATCACAGAGACTTTTTAAGAACACCCCTAAAGTCTCTTCTTAAAGGGGGAGGTGTTATACCCCATCCAAGTAGGGGATGGTGCTGACTAGCAGCCCTTACGGGCCTTATCAGCATATTATAGTCAGTGAGTAGGGAGAAGGCTGAGAGCGGTGCCAGTCTTCGACGGACCGTTCATCCGACAACACCTTATAATTAATCCAAGTAATTAAATGTCAAATTCAAGTGTAAATCTAAAATAGTTTTTTTTAAAAAGGCTTCCCATCGGGACCCTTTAACAGTACCACTTTTTTGGACACTTTTTATATGAAGTGGACACTTTCATGTGAATGAGTCTGGCAGATTTGTATAGAAAAAACAGTTGACTCGAATCGAAAAAATGGTACGGTGACTTTTCGCAAGCGTAGCTAATTACTATATGTTTGTTTCTTTCCTTCGCCACTGACGTAGCGATACGTGTGAGCAGTACAAATATAATATCGTTTTGACGATCCCTCTTTGCTTTTAGTCTATATTCTAAGGTACCCACAGTACAAGCTATGCTTAGTTTGAGTCTAGATGTCGCTGTGTGAAATAAAATAAGAAAAAAAAAACAAAAAAAAACACTATTGACATGATATTTAGAGAGTGTCTGCCTGTTACATCAGAAGTGTACAAACAAAGAGATTTTAAAGATTCAATCCTTATGGAGATGAAATAGGATGTTATAGATTGTTTTATGGAACGCAGGCTCTGTATTTTAGATATTAATGTTGTCAATGCATTTCCGGAACATTTTCAGCTTTACTGCCCCCTCTGTGTAATCCCTGGCTACGTCTCCCCTTTGTCGCAAATATGTTCCATTCTCGTAGGTGATTTGTCAATGTCTGCTTTCAGCGGATCTTTTCCATCTAACCACGAAGATGCGGATGCGGGTGTTCGGTTACAACCCTTTATAAATACGGAAACAAAAAAGATCTTTGTGGTGTTTTGAATATCTATTTCCAAGCAGATGATGACTGTGAAGACGGCGTGTACTATGTTTTTTTGGCGTTTCAAACTTTGGTCTATAAAAATAAACAAATATATTAATAGTAAATATGTGTGGACATTTCACGCAGCGCTATCTAGCCCCAAACTAAGCATAACTTTTTTTTTTAATTCTAAATTTGATGACCTTTAAACAACATGTTTATGTCGGCCCTATAGTAGCACTAGACTCACATTCACACGTACACGGTAATAACTTGTACTATGGGAACCCAATAACTGACAGAATACTTAAATACTTTTTGTATGCAAATACATACATAAAATATAATATTATAACACACCCAGATACAGAACAAAAACCTATGTTCATCTCACAAATGTTTTCCTGGATGGGAATCGAACCCACGCCCTAAGTTTACAAGGCAGAGCTACTACCAACTGAGTTAACAGGCCAGTCAAAAACTGTGGACGTAAAATATTTATTAGCTTTATCCATCTCTTAAAATTGGACTAGGTATGTTTTTTTTTTTATGTGATTGAATGACGTGACGAGCTAGTCGTTCACCTGATGTTAAGTGACACGGCCGCCCATAACAGTTGCAGTGTCACCCGGAACTTTAAAACAATGTTATGCACCGCACAGCACCGCTTTTTTATAGCTTTACTTATACTAAGTATTCAAGCCGCTCTCAACGGCAGAACTTTGGTTGAGAAGTCTAAACGCTATCTGTCCAAGAATCTTGCTGCAAAGCTTGTGTCTGATTTGAGGTTTGCACTACTTTGCAAGCAAGATATTGAAATTTCACTTTTGCTTTGCCTGGATGAATGGTGTTGGCGTAAAGTGTTGATGCACAGTAGAACTTGAAGCTGGAAATGTTGGAGGCTACAGCCATCCTGACGCAATCCAGACTCAATATCATATCATCATCATCATAATCATCATTAACAGCCTGAAGACGTCCACTGCTGAACACAGGCCTCTCCCAGAGCGCGCCACCTTGAGTGGCTGCTCGCCTCCTGCATCCATCGGCTCCCTGCAGCTTTCACCAGATCGATGGTCCATCGAGTGGACCGGCGGTGGGGGCCGGCCTACGCTGCGTCTTTCGGTTCGTGGTCGTCACTCGAGAACTTTTCTTCCCCATCGGTTGTCAGTTCTACGAGCGATGTGGCCTCCATATAAGGACTCGTTATGCATTACATAAAAAAAATGTTAATATTAATGTTCTTTTTAATCATCTGTTGGATGCAGGCCTCTCACCACTTAATCTTATTCAGTCGTTAAGCCAAGTCAGAAGCCTTTGGGCAGCCTTATAAATTCTAAACCAGGGCTGACCACTTGCCTACACGAGAAGAAGAAGGTGAAGACCCAACTGCTGCTACTTGATGCAATAGAGTTGCACCCCTATGTACCCATGTTACACTATGTACCTATTCCAAGTCACGGCCTCGTCCTTTCAGGAACGCAGCCTCAACTCAATGGCCAATTTAATACTGTAACTCTCTCATAAATTCAAATATCCAATAATTTTTCGATGGAACGTTTTACGTAACGTTTTCGTAAAAGTAGCTCGTTATGTTGTCACTTGCTATATGTTTATGTAACAACTTATGATCAACCCGAAAACAAAAACGTGACCGCGTGGCTTTGATGTTCCAACCAAAGCTATTTTGCGTTCACGATCACGTTCGATGGGTTAGGTAATAGATCAATATTAGCTTAAGCAAACATCATATAACCTGCTTATAAACCAAATATTACAACTTAGGACATTTATGGCCAAATAAAATTGCGATCGACCGGCAAAATGTACTTACGCAGATGTTTTCCAATTTTATTGTCCGACGTAAAAATGTAGACGTCGGCGACAGGTGCTAGCTGAAATGAAATCCTTTAAATCCAGATACCTTCGTTCTCATATCACGTCTTCAACGTTGAAGGGTATTTTAAAGTGGTATTTGGTAAATTCCAGTCAATCGTTGTATTTTTAGGAGTTTCGGTTTTAGCACCTAATAGAGCCAGTAGCATTCTAAAGTAGCGTTCTATGGCTCTCTATAGCCTATAATTGCTGAGAGCTAGGCTCCAGGTCTTAGAACACCGTCGTAAATTTACCAGCCTATCAGTGTTCTACAGGTAACATTTTGGTAAGTGTGCTGTGGAGCTACACAATCTAATTCCACCATCTCCATTTCACCATCGGACGATAAGACGTACAGCTACACGCCATCCATTTATGGTTGATATTCCTTCGATTCGCACAAAGCGGTTTGACTCGACATTTATAATCCGAGCAGCGAAGGAATGGAACACTTTATTAGCGTCTTTGTTTCCCGATAAGTACAATCTAGGGCTCTTCAAGTCGCGAGATCTTCTAGGCAAGCGTGTACCATCGTAGACCGCGACGTCACTTTCCATCAGATGAGACTGCAGTCAAATGCGGGCCTATATAGTTATAAAAAAATGGTAGTAGACGTCCTCCAATTGATGAGGATGATGACTTGACGGAGTAAGAATAAGGTCATATTTTTAGGGTTTCTGAAGCGATAATAGCTATGTTAGTAATGAGTTTGACTAATCTGTGCATCATGGGTTTCTATTGCTTTTAGCTTGAGTTTCATCTGAAGAAATCAATGAAGAAACCCCACCGTTGGTGGACTTGGTGGAAAGACGTCTTTTTTTAAAGTATAGCTACGATCAAGTTGAGAATCTATCATTAAGCATACTTCATCGTCATCAGCCTGAAGACATCTACTGCTGAACAAGCTTCCCTTATCTCTTGCATCCAATGGTTCCCCGCGGTTTTGATTGACCGTCTTCGGTCCACCTTACACGACTCCAAGCACACATTTATCAGGATAGTTTAGCCGTTGAGCTAGATAGCTATAGATAGTCCCAAACATCGTTGGCACAAAAAAGTGCCATTATTTTTCTGTTAAACTGAAGACGTAGCTTTGAAACAAGCACAATTTGCAATAAGCATACAGTGTCACATATACTTAATTCTATTCAACAACTTCACTTGAGAACTCTCGTATCGTGATTCCACCACCAAGATCGAAACAATGACTTAATTACTCTTTAAAAACAGCATCTAACTTCGAAGATCAATGTTATCTAGATCCTCAAATGCCGTATTGTATAGTATTACATAAACGTTCTAGCATCTACATAATTATCTAGATACAACAGTTCCTGGTTATATGTTACGTAATACGCGAGATACAGCTATCTCCATCTAATTCGCTACCATAATTGGATTATCCAAATTGGGTGAACAGAATTAGTAGCGAGCCAATCAAGTGTGGAGGATTTGATTCCCAGCTGATACGGCCAGGTAAGACTAGTTTCCAACTACCATCAAGTGGTTTAAGTTTGGTTATTACGACGTTATCTATAAGTAAGTTATAATTTAAATTTGTTAACTTATAACTTAATTCAATCAGTGCATTAAATCACAAAATACGTTTTGAAGTAACACGTTATCTAGATAATTGTTTAGCGGTATTCATTGTATAACGGCTGTATTGATTTGAATGAACTTTGATTAGACAAATAAGTCTGCGTCCCAAAATCGCTTTAAAAATTAAGGTTGCTCTGTAAATACGGCCAAAGAATTATTTATAGCTACCACAGTGCAAACAAATGTAGGAAGAGAGGTCATATTTGGGAGCGCCGAGTCACTAGCCAAATTATTCATTTGATGAGTTGAACAAAACAACATTAACCAATCCGTAGCTGTTAAACACTTTTTTACATCAGATTTATCATTTGACCACGCTCTCACCTGATGGAAAGTGATGATGCGATCGAAGGTGTAGCATGCTAGCTAAGTAAGCGTCTATTCACTCTTCTCTTGAACACGCCCGGGTCATATTTTGCCGGAAACACAGACGCTGGCAGGGCATTCCATTCCTTAGCAGTTTTAATTATGATCGTAGAATTAAATCACTTGGTACGAATGGGTGGTATTATATGTCGATCGACCATAAAGGAATGGCGCTTATCCAAACGTCTGGTGGTCTGGACGTGGAATGGTGACGGGGGAATAAGATCGTGCAGATCTTGTGCACATTCACCACGGTGGAACCTGTAAAAGACCGACAGACTTGTCACTTTACGTCGATGTGTTAGGTTCTGAAGTCTTTCACCTTGGCGCATACACAGCTTGTTAAATTGCGCGTGTGTATAGCCAACTTTCTAAAATAGGCAATGTATCGAGTTTCAAGCGAGTAGTCGTTCTATTTCGTAATAGCCACTTTATAATGAGTATTAGTTTCTTCAAAGTTACTTCTCGTCTTTAAAGTTGACCATTAATCATAAATCTCAGCCATTTGTACAGATTGAGCTCCAATTTAAGCACCTGATGAGTTGCTATTGTTTCACTGTTCCACTCCACTTGGCTTCAGCCTCACTAATGAGTGAGATGCTGAGATAATTTATGTAATTAATCAGTACTGTTAAGCTTTTGAAATTCTATTTTGAATTGAGTGGGTTCGGTGAACTTTTTGAAAGGGTTTGATTTTCGTTAGGTATGCTTACGTAACAATTAGAAACGACTTGAAAGATTAATCTGTGGTGTTATTCTTTGTCATTTTTATTTATTTAACTAAGCTATCAATATTTTGTAGTTATGTGGTGTACAATAAAGTCTATCTATCTATAGTTACAGCCACATCAAAAATATACCTCTGCCATCCCTGAGTTTATTTTTCGAAGGGTCTGTAACCAGTTATTCGATAACTCTACCCCTCATGTCACCGGCGACCTCGGTGTTATTTTGAGCTGCGTTTAAGGTCGTGGACACACTAGACTGCCTTGAATAAGGGCCCAATATGCCATGTTTGCCGTTTGGTCCCCGTGTGAGAATAGTACCACCCCAATCCCTACCCTACCCTCGAGTGCTGTAAGAGCTGGGTAAGGGAATATCCTGGGGGAATATCCCGGGAATGGGCAATAGCTTTCTACTTGGTCGATCCCAGTGCCCAGTCCTAAAGATTTTCGCAGCCACTGCATAACGTAGGTAGATGCAACGATAACTCAGCTGGAAAAGTGTCTATCCCGCTGATTGTTAAAAACTTTAGAAACTATAATATCTTTGAATACAACAGACTATTTGCCTTATGTTTTTTCTTTGTTGTCACGGCTACCCGTAATAGTTGCCGGTGCCACTCGGAGCTCCAAACATAAAGTTTTTACGCACGTCATCCTGAGACATAAGCACAGGCTGGTAAAAAGATTAGCTGCTAGACTTCGAGGTTCAAGTCATAAATCCTCATTTGCCCAGTAATTTCACTATAACAGTGCCCTTTAAACCAGAACACAGTAGTGCTTGCACCCTACTGCTTGGCGGCAGAACAACTGGCAAAGAGATGGTACCTACCTAGGCGAACATTACCAAAAAGTCCTACCTCCTTGTGTATCAAAGCCCTAAAATAAAGGCAGTCATCTGTATTAGAGATCTATACTGCGTAACGAGAATATACCAATCAGCCCAAATATACAGCTACATCCCTACTCGGCACTTGGCAGTAGGTGACCAAAATATATGGTAGATATTATGTTTATTTTCAATACGAAGCTGTGAACCATTTGGACCCTAAATCGATTTGTTGACGTTGTTACAAATTGGTTCGTGGTGAGATTTTTATTGAAAACGCAAACGAAATATGGAGCTAATATATTTGTTTAGGAAAACTGTTGATCACATTTCACTTGATGTGACGTATATGCCCGAAGGTGGTAATACATATATTGTCACTTCACATCAGAGAAGCAATTCTGGCGATTATATTATATTAACTTGATTTAGGGTTGATGTAATCACATAATCTTCATATTATTTCAATCATAATTCATCATCTTTACACACATTTGATGTTTGTCTTTGACATACCTAAATTCACAAAAGGTGTGACATTCATCAAACGAAGACTAGATTGAATATGTATTTGAACGTTTTAAACTAAAAGAATTGGCGATTACGTTAAAAATTGTTAAACGCTGCTCGATACATATTACTCTGTTTGTACTGTTCAATCTTTTTTTATAACACATTGAACTGCTTCGTTTTTAGAGCTGTTTCTAATATTGACAGCTTCATTTCTAGAGTGACTAATAAAGCTAAGAAGAGGTGCAGTGTCGTTAAATTTTCTGTGTTCAGTTGTTTTTTCATGAAAGACATGGTCTTTCTAATAATGCAAGGAATGACGTTATTAAGGAGAGACAGCAGAGAACACAAAGATAAGTTGGTGGTACTATAAATTGTAAATGTACCAATCACATTCAATCTCTCTTAAACAACAACCATTAAAACTAAACTCTCCAAAGCCCATAGGTTACTGCCCTTGAAGACATCAATCTCTCCAAAGCATCGAAGTAATCACGACACTTCAAACTGACCTTAAACTCCAAACTACAGTTTGAAAATGTCGCTATCCTGTATTCCTGGCACGACCGAAGCTCATCTCGAAGTCTGGTTTCCATCCCTGGATTAACCCGCCACATTTCGAAGCAAGGACGGAGTAGGACATTAGGAGTGTCTGAAAAACCAATGTACTCTAGGTCAAAAGTATTTGATAGAACAAAATAGAAAAACATGTATTGCACAAGTTAAAAAAACATTAACACAATATTTTTTTACCAGATTATAAAAACAGTAGGGTCATTGTGGGATCAGTGGATCAGTGTTTTTTCAAAGCATCGTAGACACGTCACTTTTTTACTCTCAGCGTTTAATTTGAAAGTTGTGTTGACTGTTCAGCTACATTTTTTTGTAATACAGCAGTCGTGTATCTTTAACAAAGAAGAAAATAATGAGGAATAACAGGCAAAAACTAATTTTGTAGGCTCAAATAGGATTTTTGTATTAGGTACCCAGATTTGTCTACCATAAGCAATTTGCTTAGTGGATTTGAAAGCGTTATCCAATCTACCTGAAAGTGATGAAAGAATCTACTGAATTGTAATTTTTATTTTCCTTTTTAGCATTAGTAACCTCATTCATAAAATGTAAAATGTTTCACTGTTGGATTATCAAAATAATGTCTCAATAGTAGAACTCGTGTAACTGTTATCTCGATGTTTTCAAGAGGAGATGGAAAGTATCCTTTGGGTGGGTTTTTTCACCAATAGTTAAGGTAACCAATGGTTAAAAACTCTAACAAATTTTGACCATTGGTTAGAATTTGTTGGAGTTTTTAACCATTGGTTACCTTAACTATTGGTGAAAAACCCACCCTAAGTGAGCCTGCTATATCGTAGACCGCAAAATCTTATAGCTTATAGATAAATTTACGTTGTTACCACCTTAAAACACTCACACAATCTAGAAATCTTATTACTGGACTGTGGGATGTCTCAGGATGACGTGCGCACTGAAGTGTCACTGAGACTTTAATTTTTAGTTCCGAGTGACACTGGTGTTATGGACGGCCGTGACGCTTAACATCACGCAAACGACTAGCTTGTCACGTCATTCGATTAAATAAAAAAATCTTTCATCTGATGTGCCGTCGACGATGTAATAAAGATTTAGATTAACAACACAACATACATAGTTTAGATTACAATTTAAAGATTTTTAATAAATAGTCTTTAGCTGTCAAAGAAGTATATGTACTACGTGCTAGAGAAGCTATGGGAAGCAGAAATAGTTGCCATTTTGGGTATAATTAAACTAAAATCCGCTACAGCGCTTTACGAGATTAAATCGTCTAACCAACGATCCCAACACGCAGCGCTAGCGCTTGTAGGTTGTATTGTTCGGTCAGTGTTCGTTCACTCTGCCAATATGGCTGCCGCCGCGCGCATTGGAGCCATTAGAAATCTACAAAATATTATTTAATTTAGGTGTATTTTGTTTTAAATTCTAAACTTGTTGTTTAAAAGCGATTCCACCGCGTTTGTTTGTTTTACCTGACTGGTTTTTTTAGTATCTAATCACGCACCATGGCACTTTCGGATCATAATTTTTATTGCAATACACGTGCGGTCGCTTTGAGTGCCGAGCATCGTATGAGCGAGAAGACACCATTTGGAGTCTTTGCAGTTGTCAACAGGGTAAGTTAGAGATGTGTTGTCTAGTGCATACATATAATAAAAGTCTTTGTTAGCTGTGGATGTCAACGTAACTATAATACCTAATTATATACTGTATGTAAGTAATTTATATAAGTTCTACCAAATTAGGATTTTCCACAGAAGAATGGGTAAGATGCGAGTAGAACCGTGCGGCGCCTATAGATTATTTATAGAACAATAGCTAGTATGGTAATGTAAGTTTTTAGAAGGTTTATGCCGCTTCATATGCATGAGGTATTCATTGGATTTTACGATGGCATACAAAGTAGGCGCATAGGATATCATAAACAAATCCAATGGGCGTACAAGTTTGAAGCGCTTTCTTATTAGAAGACACTCAAATCTCAGGACAAAAGAGTGATCGTAAAAAGGAGGTTGTGAACTGAGGTCATCGAATCGAAGTTCAAGATTGCAGTTTTATTTCCTGTGTTGTGCCAGATTTTTTGCACCAGTAGGAAGAAAGAAGAACAGTAACTTTCTTGTTCAAGTTAATTTATTGGCTTACTATGTTGTGTGATTGTATATGCTTAGAACATTATTTTAAATTAGTGTTAGTATTCCTATCTTAACTTCTGAAAGTACTTCTTCTTCACCACGTGTAGGCAAGTTGTCAGCCCTGGTGTCAGATTTTTTAGGCCACCCGAAGGCTTCTGACTTGGCTTAACGACAACAGCCGCGACTGTGCCCTCCAAAGCACGGTGGCGCTCTGTTGTGAATACCTATACCTACACCTACCTTTTTGCTGTAGCGGTCACCCATCAAAGTAGTGACCGCAGCGGACGTTGCTTAACTTTACCGATCGGTTAGAAACGGCTAGTCGTGCTTCTCTACGCGCGCTCTAATTAGTCTATTTGCAATAAATTATTTAATAATTATTTAGCTATGAGGTCATTCTACAATAATTTATAAGGAGGATATTATATTTCTGTAGTTAAATTATTATAAAAATAAATTAATTTTATGATAATAATATTGTTATTTAGTGATCGTACCAACTCAGCATTAAAATCACTAAAGATGGATTTTTTTTAACTAATTAATTTTAAATTTTAACTTTAACGCATCAAATTGAGTTTCGAGATGAATAAACACTTGTTACAAGAAGTTCTATAAAAAACCTCGAGGTCCAAAACACAACTGCAACCTTCGAATAGGTTCAAAATTAAATAACCATTTCCCAACCTCAAAATAACCACAAAACAACCCAACCCTTATTATCTAAGCTTGTCACAGTCGAGCGATCAAACCGTGTCATCGCTTCCTTCGCAGATGAAACAAGGCCGTGAGCGCATGGCCGGGAGCGCGCGCCCGCCTCGGACGGCCGCTCGTCTGCCGCCCGCCTTATCTACAGTGAGTATTGTGCTACGACAGATGCAGAATATGTCTCAACTGCTTACATAATTTACTAGGTAGTTACATAACATTATCCATCTCTTACAGACGATTATAGTCTGCAAATGACAATCATCATATTCTTTATTTGTTACATGCCAATCTTTGATGGATTTATCGCGGCTGTTTTCTTTAACTCACACACACACACACACTCAATGCACTAAGCACCCATATTATTATTTTTTGAGCAACATGAATGAATTTAGTAATACATACATATTCTATAGCTTCGAATTATATTGGGTTGATAACATTTACCGATATAGCTCTTAGAATTAGCAAGTTGAAATGGCAATGAGCAGGCCATATCGCTCGTAGAACTGACAACCGATGGGGAAGAAAGGTTCTTGAGTAGCGAGCACGAACCAGAAGACGCAGCGTAGGCCGGCCCCCTACTAGGTGGACCGACGATCTGGTGAAAGATGTGGGCAGCCGATAAATGCAGGAGGCGAGCAGGTGCTCAAAGTGGCGCTCTCTGGGGGAAGCCTATGTTCAGCAGTGAATTTCTTCATACTGTTGATGATCATGATGATGATGAATAACATTAAATTTGCTATAATAGCAAAGCTAAAATAATTCCTTAGCCAGTATATAGATGAACATTAAAGTTTGTATGTTTGGATTCATTTATTAGTTAGCAAATATCGACATCACATGAAATTCTAGAGAAAGTACAAACTTTACAATTTTCATCTCAATGCGCTCACGGCTCGAATTCCAGTAACGATGAACGAAATGAATGCATACAAAATATTCCATTCGTTTCTACTGAGAACTTGTTTTACAAATATAAATATTACGAGATCGTAGCATAATTATAGAAGCTCTGAAATTACCATCAATGAAGTTTAATTACAACACATTCTCTCTTTTACCCTATCTAAACATCTCACCCTATTTCCACTCTATCTTGTTCTCTTTCTCAAGTCTTGGGAAGAGAACCAGAGAGAGTGGTTATAGGGTTTCTGAGTCTTAGGGGTTAGGGGCTCTTCTTAATTCTCCCGCACCCTCCTCCATATCACCTTACCTCTCTCCTTTCCCTTCCCCGTTTTCCTCCTTGTTTCTCCCTCTCTCTCACTCCACCTCTTTCTATTTGCTCGAATCTCACTTTCTATACCTCTTCTTCTCTTTCTATCTGGGCCCCTCCCCTTTTTGCTTTACTCTCTTTTTGTAAGAAGATCAGAGTTCAAATTGGGAGGCTTTTTTAAATATATTTTGAATAAATGTATTTTCTTTCGTTCTTTTTCTTCTTATCTTTCTTTCTTTTCTTTTTTCTTTTTTTTCTTTCTTTTCTTTCTTTAGGCTTATGATGATAAGTGGTGTCATATAACCACTATTGTTACAGATGCGTCCCTGAACGTACCCGTTTCTCAACTCGACAATAATAGCGCCTTACCACAATGAACTCAACGGAACTCGCTGACGTCAACCGCTCCACTACTATAGTCACCATCGGCACCAACTTCATTACGCAATGGTGAGTATATCGCGGTAAGATCTTTTTTGCGAACAGCGATGGTGGCTGACCGGTGGCATGTACGCTTCACAATCTTATGGCACCGGGCCGCTACTGGTTATATTGGGAGCCGACCCCAATAACAAATGGGAAAAGGGAAAGAGGGTGATGATGATCCATTAATTCTCTTTTTTTTACTACTATGCTACATGGCAATTTGTCTCACAAGAATTTCTTAGTTTCCGGGATAAAAGTCTTTTATATCAATCTTGGTAGTATAAGAAACCTGACTGTGTGTGAATCGGCTGTTTTATAGCTCTTTGTTATAAATTACACGTGGTCTCTTATTGTTGGTTAGCCTCCAATAAACAGGCCAACAGTAAGAGACCACAACTCGGTGCAATAAATCATCACTGGCAATACACATTGGTAGAAACCTTTGTTTTCAGGTTCCACAGTTTCGTGGCGGGTAAGATAGCTTGTTTTCAAATTACAGGCATTCAAATGTTCCAAGCAATCTAAAAATATTTTTACCTGCACTCCTAAATTCACATGACATTTCGTAACATGCATATTTTATTAGAAGTACAAGGTATTGTTACGACTCTTGCAACTCTCGGGACGGTACTAGAACGTCCCACTTCACCATTTTCTAGGATAGAAAATGACCATTGAATATTATATTTTATGAGCTTACGTGAAGCTAGTGCACTAAATTTTGAGCGAGGTGAATTATACAATAGATGGTAGACAGTTCACTGCTAACGGAAAGCAAGTGCACAGGGACTGGTGAGTTATAGCTGACTATCGTTAATAATGTATGGCAACTGAGAAATGTGAGGCTATTTGACTACAAATAGGGTGCTGAAGAAAACCCTGAGGAAAACCAATAATCCTAATATGATTCCATAATATGAACATTCATGTACAAATACCACTTGATTCATGCAGTACAGTATGTTCACCGGAAAAGGTTAAAGACTTCGTATAAAAACGAAAGAAGCCTCCATTTTTTAAAAAGCTCTGCATAGTATATATTTTAATAGCAGATAGTTCAACAATTAAATGGACTAAAACGTCATTCATACGAGGTGTTTAGGTGGCTACAGAATAAAATATGAAAATAAGTTTTAAAAAAATGCAGCAAGGTACATAATTATAAATACATTTTTATATACATGTACAACATGTATAAATATATTTTTCTTGTTGACAAACGTACTGACGCATACTTCCAACCATCGCCAAAAAACGCTAACGCAGCAATATAGGTCGTTTTCAATTAAAAAAAAAATTGTTTCATTATTATATTTATTATCCTACTTATTCGAAAAGAGCCAGTTTCAGGGACTAAAATAGCTCGTTAATCACTAGGGATTGAAACTAATTTGAACTTGGACTGAGTAAAATCCCAATAACCAAAGAAATTAATCACAAACATTTTATGTATCAGGCTGTATACCAAATAAAACCACGCGTGAGCATAATTAAAAAAAGTTTGTGGAAAAAATAAAAAACGTGCGAAATGCTTTCTGCCTTTGTTCGTTAAATTGTTAAATTGTTTACATATATTTGGATTATACTTAGTTTTATATAAAATAAATCGGTTTTACTCAAGAGTGAGAATTAATATGTTTTAGAATGCACTGTATGTTTTATACTTTATTAATGGTTCCAGAAAAAAATTAACTGTTCAATGGGTTTCAAATAAACTTTCTGTAATTGCTACTTATAACACAGAAAAACTAAGATAAATATGCCCATATTTTTTTTCAAGCTAAGTAGCAAACAAACATGCATATACAGCCTTTCTGGTGGGAAGTTGAGACCGCAGTCTATGAACATCTCTTACACTTCGAAATGCTTTCCCAAAATTTCAGTACCTATCTACAAGAAACAAGTTGCTAGTCTTCTCTAACAAATGGTACTCAAAACCATTAAAGTGCTCCATAAAAAAGCAATTCAGACAGATGTGGGATCGCGACAATCGACAGAATCTCGGACGGCCTCTCGATATTTTACGATCAATGGAAACGAATAAAAACTTTACAGACTATCAGAACTGCTGACTGAAAAATGGCCTAAGGGTCCCATATCGAGTTCCCAAAACTTAACATGGTGATAAATTTGGTCTTACGATTGTGATTCCAAATTGAATTTGTTAAGTTTATCACACTAATATTAGTGCAACAATTAGGGGGTGTGTTTGTTCTCTCGAAAACATCCGCTGCTGAATATAGGCCTCCCCCACAGAGCGCCACTGTGAGCGGTTGCTTGCCTCCTGCATCCATCGACTCCCCGCGGTTACACCAGCGAAAAAAGTTTTTGAAGAATTCAGGTGAGATTGCGGTCAAATGCGGGGCCTATTAAGTTGTAAAAAAATGTCCACAAAGTGCGACGACAATGTCGATGTGTCGACCAACCTGCACTTGACCAGCGTGGTGGATTATGTCCTACATTTTCTTCTGGTGAGGGAAGGCTAATGCCCCAGAAGTGGGAACATGAGAACATCGATTTTTTTTAATATTATTAAAGTCATGCGTAGGAAAAAAAGTCAGGCAAAAACTTAGACGATTACTAAAAAAACACTCAATAAAAAAATTGCCACTAGGAAGGAACTAGTCATGTATTTTTATTCTATATTCTACGGTTGAATCAGATTGAATCAAAGTAGTTCTAGTTAGATAGAATATACGTTCAGCTTCCTTGGGTCGAATACTGTACATCCACAGTCTATATTGTCTCAGTCTTAGAGTATAGACTAAATCATAGAGATGATTGATTATGTGTCAAACGTACCACTTTTTTGGACACTTTTTATATGATGTGGACACTTTAATGTGAATGAGTCTGACAGATTTGTATAGAAAAAATAGTTGACTCGAGTCGAAAAAATGGTACGGTGACTCTTCGCAAGCGTAGCTAATTACTATATGTTTGTTTCTTTCCTTCGCCACTGACGTAGTGATACGTGTGAGCAGTACAAATATAATATAGTTTGGATTGATCTCTCTATGCTTTAGTCTATACTCTAAGGTGTCAGTACAAAAAACTATAATCCAACGAGTTATATTCGCCACAACTGTCAAAAACTGCCTAAGTCACGCTCAAGCTAAGTTTCAGATTTTTTAACTCTTGAATACTCGAATAAGCAAAAAGATTATACCATAGTCGCTTTTATTTAATTCACAAAAGATTTAATTCAGGTTAACAATAACTGCTGAAGCAATTACGAGTTTAGTTGAAGTATAGAAAAATATCCTAGAGTTGAAGGGCATTATGCAATGTAATTACAGACTGCAGAATTCCGTCTTTTATGTTTTGTGCTTTGTGTTGTTGAGATTTTCATTTTTAATCGCATGGCCTTTGTTCTGTGCTCGGCTGCTATAATTATTACAGAAAATAATAATTTGCATGTTTCTGAGCGCACTTGAATCAATCTAATGATTTAGGTACTGTTTGAAGCCAATAATGTTTTATATTTTGACATAAAACTATTTGCAATTAGCGGCACTATTAATTACTATTTTTCGTTTAAGTCTTCTTTAAATAAGACTTCAATGAAAGGTGAAAAAAGAGAGAATAAAATCAAAATAAAAAGAAAGATGAAAAATTAATGAATTCCATGTTCAATAAAAATAGATTCAAGTGTAACTGCATTATAGTGAAACTTTAAATAATTCTGAATCTTATTATCTTATTCTGCATCCATTGGCTCCCCGTGGTTCTGACCAGGTCGTCGGTCCACCTAGTGGGGGGCCAGCCTACGCCGCGTGTGTGGATGCACAGTAGAACTTGAAGCTGGAAATGTTTGAGGCAACAGCCATCCTGACGCAATCCAGACTCAATATCATCATCATCATCATCAACAACAGCCTGAAGACGTCCACTGCTGAACATAGGCCTCCTTCAGAGCACGCCACCTTGAGCGGCTGCTCGCCTCCTGCATCCATCGGCTCCCTGCAGCTTTCACCAGATCGTCGGTCCACCGAGAAGGGCTGGCCTACGCTGCGTCTTCCGGTTCGTGGTCGTCACTCGAGAACCTTTCTTCCCCATTGGTTGTCAGTTCTACGAGCGATGTGACCGGCCCACTGCCACTTCGGTGACTTCCACACCCACGGGAAGTATTAGAGTGGTCCTATTCTACAGCCAAGCACCACACAGGGTCATTTGATTTGACAGTTGTTAAATTTTAACCTTACGTTTTAAATTTTAGTCTAAAAAGCGCCTACAAAGAAATTGTAACCTTTGGCCGCTTACGAAACAAGAGGATCGTAACCAGTTACGGTAGAAGACAAATTCTTCGTAATACGATACTATTATTCTACAAAACCAACAATGTTACACAATCCATATCAAAGTTCGTAGCACCGTAGCACAATATCGAACTATGACTACGGCGTAGCCCAAAGTAGCAACGACAGCTACGCTTGCATGCCTTCACGGGGTTATTGCGTTAGATACCATCTATCCCTACCTACTGTCGTTTCACTAGTTCAATGTGGTTCAAATCAAATCAAATCAAAATATTTTTAATGAGTAAATGTAGGCACATGTACATATTTTCACACGTCATTAACATAGGTATTCATTATTAGCATAATGTAATAACAATTATTCAATCGTTACCTACTG
Organism: Ennomos quercinarius; assembly: GCA_910589525.2. Taxonomy (NCBI): domain Eukaryota; kingdom Metazoa; phylum Arthropoda; class Insecta; order Lepidoptera; family Geometridae; genus Ennomos; species Ennomos quercinarius. Next base: position 15,396,775 of record OU342497.1, read on the forward strand.
TTACATGTTTATAAGCTGGAGTAGATCCCACGCTTTTTTGTCACTTAAATAATCATCTACCTTATAGTAAGCCTTATTTGTAAGCATTGATTTTGTTTTCTTAAATTTAGTTTCCGTCAAATTCAGAATGCTAGGTGGGATTTGGTTATAAAACTTAATGCTATAGACCAAAAAAGACTTGCTCACCTTATTTAACCTTGTTTTTGGTTGGACAAGCTTAGATCTATTTCTGGTATAGTATGTGTGCCCGTCACCAAGTTTTCCAAACGATTCAATGTTTTTCCTAACATACTTAATGTTAACATAAATAAAAAGTGATGGCATTGCTAAAATACTCATTTTCTTGTATGGTGGTGTGGTGTAATTTGGTTCGAAGCGGTTTGAACCAGAATAGATCTACACTACATAGTTCAGAGATAGGTTCATACAATAGGCCTGCTATTAAAGACGTCACTCTTGCTCTTTCATAGTACCTCATTACTAAGCTGTGGTAGTTTTACATACAGTCTCTTTGGCATGTGACGTCACTACGTGCGTTTTCTTAGTAACTGTGGGGAATCTCCTGTTTTTCCAGAAAAGGACAGGCGATGCCAGAAACTTTAAAAGCTTATTACTCCTTGATAGTTACCAATTTCATTTATTTTTTAGATTATTTCATTCATCTTTAACTTACTTTGCGAAAATAATATTTACTTGTTAATTTTTAATAGCAGGCAACGAGCCTATTGTATTGTATTATTGAATGTTGATGGTTCAAGTGATTACCAACGTTCCCAAGAATCACCCCATTAGTACCACAAATACCACAGAGCCTGAAAACGAAGGTTTTCAATTAGTGTGTGTTGCCAGGGATGACTTATGGAACTGAGAAATGGTCTCTTACTGTTGGCCTCATTAGTAAGCTCAAAGTCGCGCAGCGAGTTGTGGAGAGAGCTATGCTCGGTGTTTCCTTGCGAGATAAGCTCCGGAACGAGGAGATCCACAGGAGAACTAAAGTGACCGATATAGCTCTTGGAACTAGCAAGTTGAAATGGCAATGGGCAGGCCACATCGTTCGTAGAACTGACATCCGATGGGGAAGAAAAGTTCTCGAGTGGCGACCACGAATTGAAAGACGCAACGTAGGCCAGCTCCCCACTCGGTGGACCGACGATCTGGTGAAAGCCGATGGATGCAGGGGCAAGAAGCCACTCAAGGTGACACGTTCGGGGGAGGCCTATGTTCAGCAGTGGACGTCTTCAAGCTGATGATAATGAACACATTAGATGATAAAAATATGCACAACAAATGGAAAGTATTGGCTTTAATATAACATCGTTATTTCCAATTAAAAAGTGAATGATAGCCGATAACAGGCAACCGAGATGGCTCATCAATCTTTCCAAGTTTTTTAACTTAATTAAGGAAGTATACGAAACGCGAGCAAATTATAAAGTTTTATTAAGTTTTTTTTTATTTGAACAATAAAACTGTAGGTGTCATGACGTAATTTTTTGTATCTAAATAAAATGATATACGATGAAAGTGCTCAAGTAATTTTATCTTTATTTAATATATCTTGTAATTTTGAATCAGATTTAACACAATTTTTTTTGAGATTTTTTTTTTTTTTTTTAAATTTTATTTTCTGGTCTGTTAGCTCAGTTGGTAGTAGCTCTGCCTTCTGAACTTGTGAACTATTGGTTGTGGGTTCGATTTCCACCCAGGACAAATATTTGTGTGACGAACATCGATGTTTGTGTCTGGGTGTTATAGTGTATTCAATACATGTATTTACATGCAAAAAAAGTATCTAAGTATTGTATCAGTTATCTGGTTCCCATAGTACAAGCTATGCTTAGTTTGGGGCTAGATTGGCACTGTGTGAAATGTTCACACATATGTATTGATTTACTAACAGGTATACAAAAATAATCCTTTTTTAAAGGAGGTTAACTCTTTAATCGCTTTTATTTCATACTAGTTGCCGCCCTGTGGCTTCACACGCTGAAAAAAGGTATCCTAAGTCTTAAACCACTGTAAAAACTATCTACATTTCAAATTGTATCAAAATCAGTTGAGTATTTACAGAGATTAATGTTAACAAACATTCACACACAAACTTTCGCATTAATAATATTAGTAGGACTGAGAAGTACTTGGGTTATTATAGATGTTTTTCAGTCATTTTACATTAAAACCAAAGTACTGAAAAAATGTTTTTTTTTTCTTATATTTTGGCTCCACGGATAGTATATTTAACCACTTTCAAGTACATATTGTAATTTTCCTCATGTTATAGAATATTTCACGTAAATTAAAGTCTTGGTCACAGTCTGGGTCAAATATTCTAGTCATAGTCGAGTCTAAGCCACGTGGTAGTAAAGTGGTGGCAACTTTACTAGAATCTTCTATGGAATTTTGGAAGCAACATGAAAAATCACGTTACCTCACATTATATCACTTGCCCACACTCGTGCTCGTAATTCAGAACTTATGCGTAAAACACTACCAATTTTAAACATTAACACTGGAAAAAGCACAACTTTTGAGAAACAATAAAATTGAACTTTTCTGCGTTCCCGTGCGGCTTATAAATGACAGACAAAAACTAAAAAATACAACGGAAATGAGAACCTCTGTCTTTGAAGTCAGTTGAAAAACGAAAGAAAACACTTAGCGCTTTTTAGGGTTCCGTACCGAAAGGGTAAAACGGGTATTACTAAGGCTCCGCTGACCGTCTGTCTGTCCGTCCGTCTGTCACCAGGCTGTATCTCATGAACCGTGACAGTTAGACAGTTGAATCTTTCGCAGTTGATGTATTTTTGTTGCCGCTATAACAAAAAATACTAGAATAAAATAAATATATAAAGGGGCTCCCATACAACAAACGTGATTTTTTTGCTCGTTTTTATAAATAACCGTACGGAACCCTTTGTGCGCGAGTCTGACTCGCACTTGGCTGGTTTTATTTGGAGTTAGGTATTTATCACAATTTTTGTCTTCCAAACAGGAAACTATCGAAGCTAAAGCAGCGCACGTGTATACCGACGGGGGGTTACCACGAATGCCCCGGAGGGTACCTCGTGAACGGATCCAACTACACCGATGTTTACTACTTCAACACCACTGCGGAGAATATTCTAGTTAGCGGAGAACTGGTGAGTGTTCAATAATCTCCTCCCACTGGTTATACCAATAATATGTAAAGTCAAAACCACGGGGAGTTGTTGGATGCAAGAGGCGAGTACCCAATCAAAGTGGCGTTCTATTGGTCTTATGTTTAGCAATGGACCTCCTCTAGCTGATGGTGATGATGACGATGATATTTTGAGGGATCTATGTTATCATTTTATGACATAAGTACTTTTTTATTTAAATTTTTGTGTCGATCAAAAATGGTGGAAAAACGGTCAGTCATGATCATAGAAACCGTTCTAGTCAATAAATAAATTTATTTGAAGAACATGCTAATCACCAATAGTAAATCATCGAAGTATAAAGCTTATATCAAAGTTCGTACGCTCGATGATACAGTCGGTGTTGCTAGACAAAATAAACTTAATTCACTAGCAACTTACGGGGTTGGTAGCGCCATCTGATTCTATTGAAAAATTGTTGAGAATCATCCCAACCAGCCTGGTCAAGATACATCAACACAAATGCTGTAAAGAATTTCTCAATAGATGACGCTACCAACCCCGTAAGTTGATTGTAAAAGTTGAAGGATAAATTCGGACATGAGACAACTTGTCACGGTAGCTTAAGGTGGAACGTTTCACTAGCGCAGCAATTTCAAATTTTCTTGCGTTCTTTTGCCAATAATAGCTTAATTACTCAACGTGATTACATGAAATCTAATTTCGCGGAAATAAATATAATGTTTCAACAAATTACGATTAAAAGTATCTCCTAGATATCATTGGTTTAGCGACAAATAGCAATAAACAATTTTCTTCTTAGTTTTTCAGTCTATTGCCATTTGTCGCTAAACCAATGATAAGTAGGTGATACTTTTAATTGTAATTTATTGATACATTATATTTATTAGCGCAAAATCAGTTTTCATGTAATCACGTTGAGTAAATAAGCTATTATTGACAAACACAAGAACCCAAGAAAATTTGAATTTTCCGCGCTAGTGTAACGTTCCACCTTAAGTAAAGCATGTCCCGGCTTTAGAGACGGATAGATGCGGATTCAAGTCCCATTCGTGATTCAAATTTTTCCTTTACAAATTAATCTGTAGATTACGCGAAGCAGGCGATACCTAATGCTATAAAAACCATATTTATATAAAAACTCGTCCTTCTTCTACAATCTTCAGTCTCTAAATCGGCTCTCATTGAGGTACCTCCATCAAGTCTTACATTCAAAACTAGAGAAAGGTCAGCTGCCTTTGCAACATCGAACGGGTATAAGCAATGCCTGTTGTCTCACGTCAGGAGTGGCACGTACCATTGTTTCACTCACGACAGGTAATCGATCGTGGTATCGACGTGAGGGTGTCAGGGACAACACTGCTGGAATTATAAACATACCTCTGTTCGTGTTCTACTCATAGGCTGGCCTGATAGCTCAGTTGGTAGTATCTCTTCCTTTTGAACTATACTCTACTTTGTGGTTGTGAATTCGATTCCCGCCCGGGACAAACATTTGTGTGATAAACATCGATGTTTGTTCTGTGTCTGGGTGTTATATTGTATTCTATTCTATGTACGTATTTACAAACAAAAGAGTATCTAAGTATTCTATCAGTTATCTGGTTCAGCAGTAAACGTCTTCAGGCTGTTTATGTGAATGGGAAAAAGTATGTAGAAAAAAGTAGTTGAAAACCTAGCTATAAAGCTATTAAAGACACACTCTGTTCTTATCAAAATAATGTATATATAGAAATTTATTCGCTTTGCGCAACTCTTGATACAACCCTGGCGGCGCCCGTTGCTTGCTTGCTTGCTCATTAACGGTGTGCCAATTCAAAGATGGCGGGAATCTTTATTTGCGATCGTTAATAATGTTATCACCAATACGAGCACGTATGTCTATTTACTTTTTTATTGTATTTCGATAAAATTGGAAAATGGAAATCTTTTATTTTAGGTTAGCGTATCAGTCCTTTATCCTACTTTTCATTTGCAATTTTATTGTAAAAGTAGACTGTGCGATGTCTCCGGATGACGTGCGCCATGCGTTGTCACGCAAAACTCATAGAGTTTCGAATGACACTGCAATATGTTGATTGGATGGCCATGATGCTTAACATCAGGCGAACGACTAGGTCATCAGGTCATTAAATTTCATAATAAAAGTTTTAATTTAAATCTACTAAAATAGACTACTATTTTATTTAACTGTCTGTTTAGGCTAGCAGATTTAGGTTAGCGGTAATTTAAATTTGATTTATTTTCGTTAGCTTATTAGAGAGATCTATCGGAGTTCAACTGACCTGACCATTGGATTTTAATGAAGCCTTTAGTCTATAGCTATAGCCTATAATTCTTATTCTTATTCTATATGGGGGCGATAAAGGCCTGCACTAACGTCCCGCATGGGGTGTTTTGTGCATTTACTCCCGCCAGCCTCTACCCTGGCCACCCTAACTCCTTGAAGTAGCGGAGAACGGCCTTGGGTCGCTGGCACAGCTGTTCCAGTAGTGGTGATGATGGTGACGATGATGCTATAGCAGGTGATGCAAAAATGGATGCGCTAGAGCATGGCAATGATGATGATGATGGTGATGATGATGATGGGTTTTCTTTATGATCTTCAAGATCAGACGGTTCATTGCGTAGACCCGTTTTGATTCTTATGTCTTCCGTAGCCGTGCAGTGGAGCAGCACGTGCTCCACGGTTTCCTCTTCTTGCATGCAGCCTCGGCGCAGGGGACTGTTCGTTGCTCCTATTTTATGCAGATAATAATTTAGGTCGCAGTGACCTGTAATTATACTGACCATCAAGCAAAGGTCCTGCCTTGTTATATAGCTATAATTATTAGCTCGTGCATCGCTGTAGGGTGTTGTTTTGGAAACCATAGACCATAGCTGTCAAGAAGTTGTCAGTTGGCCATGACCTTTGAAGATACGGTACTGCTCGATATGAAACTCAAGGTGCATGGTTCAGGGTTGGAACAGACTAGCACTGTAGCTTGCCGTAGGAAATTGCCTTATATCACACCCTAGGCTGTTTGTGGGTATTTTAAGGCTGCCCCCACATTGGGCAGTTGCGGTGTCGCCACGATACCGCGATATCGCCACACGCCGCACTATGGTAAAATGTCGCGGCGATAACGCGGCGGTATCGCGGTGACACCGCAACCACCCAATGTGGGGGCAGCCTAACGAGTGGTAATTTCTAGAAGTGGTCATTTCAACTAGCGGGCTTTTCAAAAAGTGCTCATTTTCAGAGTCAATCATCTCCAGGACTAGCAATTTTAAGAAATAGACATTTTTGAAGATCGTTATTTCAAGAAATGCTCTATCCTTATGCCTTATTTCCTACGAATAATTAAAATGAGGTGTCTATTAATGTGTATGCTGATTCCTTAGTTTATTTGTGGGTTGATTCGTAAGCTGTGGGGCCTTTAACACTAAATTAAAACATCTGAACCGTCTAGCTTATATTATGTATCGACATATTATAAGTCCTTTTTATTTCGGTAAATTACATTCGTCCCTGGGAAAACAGTTGAATTGAGAGTAAAACACGTGTGGGGCATCACTAAGAAACAAAAAAGTGGCCCCATGATATCCTTAGTTTGTTCTCTTTTGCTTTTGCTCATTAGTGGAGCACTTCAATACGATTTTGCGGGTCCCTATTTACAGATCATTTGTTCGCAATACGAAGCTTGTGCTTATTGATAGTTTTATTTATATTTATTTAGTTGGCTGGTTCTTTACTTAGCAAGAACAGGAAAGGAACTAATTTTGCTGTGTTGGGGCAAATTATTAGTATTATGACAAAGTGTAATAGCCTAGTGTTTGCATACTCTCAACTATTGTACTTTCCATAGGGTCCACTCTTCCAGTGGACGTAGCCTTCTCAATCCTCTTATCCCGGCAACGGCCCAAGCCGAGGCTCGCACCCCAGGGATGCCCTTGTGCTAGTTGCCTCCCACTTTTGACGGCTGGGCGCCTTTAGCGCCTGCCATCCCGCCCGGTAACGCTGTAAAGGTCGGTAAAGACCAACAGCATTAGACCGTTCAAAACAATACCTTCAACTATTGCAAATGCAGGCAGCTGGCTATACCAACCAAGGTTACAGGTTATAGAAAAAAAATGCCATGTGGCACTCTTCATAGATTAAATAAAAAATCGCTTGACTAATGAAAGCACTAGACAGTCATTATAGTTTTCGCAGTGCACGAGATGTAAAGAATATTTTAGGTAACTTTTTTACACCTTGGAGTTTTAGTAAGGATCCCTAATTTTTAGAAAATATAATATAGCGTGTGTCACCCGGGGATAGTGTAGCTTCTCAACAGTGAAAGAATTTTTCAAATCGGATCAGTAGTTTCGGAGCCTATTCAATGCAAACAAACAAACAATGAAATCTTTCCTCTTTATAATATTGGTATAGACATCTCAGATAAATAACAAAACCAAATGACTAAAACAGCTAATTTGGTAAAGTTATATAAGCCTCCTCACTTTCTGCTAGAAATACGCAAATGTTTTAACACAGTCACATAAAATTTCGCTAAAAGTTAATATCAAAATTAATATTTCCGATTGAGTTCAATTTCATATTGTATAAGTAATAAATGACCAGCAACCCTATTGCGTAACTGTTCTGGTAATGGTGCTTTCCATCCTGCACGCGCTAATATACAAATCCAAGAGTGTGAGCAAGAGAACACACGAGCACCATAACCACCAGATTTACACGATAACAGATTAGAGAGAGAGAAAAAATGCACGGTAACGCCCCTGGACTAGTTCCAAACTCATGATTATCTGGCAGGTAGATTATCCTAAGTTTCAAAGTTTTAGGTTTTGATTCAAAAACAGCTGTACCTTATCGACTATTATAACTATATCAAGCTATATCTCCCCCAGCAACCAGTATTGCCGCCGTTCCCGTTGTGGTTGGCAGCCATCTTTGCCACGTGTCTGGTGCTGGTCATCCTGCTGACAGTAAGCGGTAACGTGCTGGTACTGCTGGCCTTCCTCGTGGACCGTACCATCCGTCAGCCCAGTAATTACTTCATCGCGTCATTGGCCGCTACTGATCTGCTTATAGGTAACTATTTATCGTTATCTTCATTTTCATCAATATTCTCATCTTAATTATCATAATTTTTGTCATTATCATTCTCATCATCACCACTTTCACCATCATTACTACTAGTAAACGGGTAGCACTTACGAGTTGTAACTATGAATACTACTCACGTTAGTTTCTATAAATATCATCATCAGAGATTTTGTTTTCAATGCTAGTACTTTTAGACTGTAATAGTGAATTTTGAATTATGAAATTACAATGTATGCTATATTTAAAGTACAGGAATAAGATGTACATCAATTCAAAAGTATGTATTTAAATGATTGCACTTGTATGAATCTCTATAAAGTGTTAGTATTTTAACACAATAATTATGCATTCTTAACTGCTCTTAATTTTGACACACAGTTGTATAAATTGACTAAAACTTGGGGTTAACTTTTGACTAGTCTCTTGCTGATAAATTAATACTGGTACCACCGGAAGGTTCTCTAAAAAAATTACCATGAGGAATCTATTTCCCAAATATATAATATCGCTATTTTTAGAACCCAAGTGCTCTAGGACACTCTCCAAATTGACCTTTGAGCGAAACAATATTTATTTAGGAAAATCCGTTCCAATATCGAGACACTCTTGAACAAACTGTTTACTCATGAAACATTTTGTGAATAAAAACACCAATTTACCACAGTGACTGGTAACTTTAGCGGCTCTGTTAACAAATAGCTAATGATGCTTTTGACATTTCCAACAAAACAGAACAAAGGCTTAGTACAACTCTATTATATTTTCCTTTGTCTTCAGGTACTTTGTCGCTTCCATTCTACACTGACTACGTGCTAAAAGGATACTGGCATCTCGGGCCCTTGTTGTGTGATCTATGGCTCTCCGTCGATTACACAGTATGTCTTGTCTCACAGTATACTGTTCTACTCATTACAGTCGACCGGTTCTGCAGCGTGAAGATAGCAGCGAGGTACCGAGCCTGGCGGACGAAGAACAGGGTCATATGGATGGTCACGGTCACCTGGATTATACCAGCGTTGCTGTTCTTCACGACTATATTCGGGTGGGAGCATTTCGTAGGTTTCAGGGATTTACAAGAGGGAGAATGCGCAGTGCAGTTTCTGAAGGATCCGATCTTCAATACAGCACTTATTATCGGATACTATTGGACGACACTTTTTGTACTGATTTTCTTGTACGCTGGTATTTTCAAAACAGCTTACGACATGCAAAAGAAAAGTGAAGCGAAGCAAAGAAAAATGCAATCAATGGTAGCTTTGAGTGCTGGAGTTATGTCGGGTATGGCTGGACGAGCCGCGGGAATGTCAGGCTTATCTAAAGCAACTATTTCAAGTGAGGATCAGCTAAAGGTTTCAGAAACGGTTCGGAAAGATTCCACACCAAAAAGCTCTTTGGCTGCTCCATTGCTCAACTTAGGTGGTTCCACTGATTCAAACTCTAGTCAAAAGTCTTCAGCACATAAAAGCAGTACTACTGCGACTGGAACATCAACAACAGCTGAATCGGATGGGGAGAAAAAGGAAGATCAAGTAGAAGCAGAACGGTCTAGTAGTCCAGCGTTCGATTCGGATGAAGAAAGTACCACACAAACAAACTCAAAAAAACGACCGTCTGTTGCCAACTTAGTGATGCAAACGGGAGCATTACAGTTGCTAAACAACATGCGTTTTAATGGTGGTATGCTTATTAAACCAGATATGAAGCAGCAGTCTCCCTTGCTGAAACATGATTTAGATAAGCCAAAGTGTTCGTTGTCACAGATATCAGAGAAGAGTTTACTTGACACGGATAACCCTGACACTTCACAGAGCAATGAGCCAACTCCAATACCTGCGGTTCCGATTTCAACAGCTAGTCTTGCGTCTCCTCTTTCTTCTGGTATAGCCACACCATCCGAACAAAGAGAAGTATCGACAACTATTGCTCAAAAGATTATACCTCCCCCAACAGAATTTAGGGGTAGTCCACCCGTCTCGGAAAGTCCGCCATCAGTTTCGGAGTCATCTCGAACGAGAATGGTGAGAGTTGTTAAAAGTGATGGAACGTCATATGATATCCTTGTAGGAATGGATGGAGCAGATTTGAGGTATATGGATGAAAGTTCCGTCATTCTGGCATCACCTACATTTGAAAGTCCGCCATCTTCCGTGACATTCCCTACTGCAACAGAGCCTTCCTCTCCACAGACTTTAAATTCTAATAATGCTACTAATACGCCATTATTACAAGCCGCTTTAATAAGAGCTACGGCTGAAGCACAAACCACACTCCAACCGAAAAACAACTTTTCTCCATCGCCACCTGTAAAAGTCAACACTGAGGTTAGTATTACTCCAGGAGAGCGACCAAAACCGGTAATAACCCTTGTATCAACGTCTTCCAACAACAATGAGCCTCAATCTACGAAGCCGAGCGAAGCCAAAGTGTCCCCATTGAAGTTAAATCCAGCAATAAGTCCAGCGATTGAGAACAGCGACGTATCGAGCACCGCAGTAACTGGGTCAGGCCGCGGTGACTCCAAGAAAGAGTTTGTAAAAAACATTGGAAAAAAATTAAAAGTTAAACGGTCGAAGCGGGATGGCCTGTTTCCGAGTATTGGCCGGCAGAAATCTAAATCAGAAAATAGAGCTAGGAAAGCGTTTCGAACCATATCGTTTATTTTAGGCGCTTTTGTTGTCTGTTGGACGCCGTATCATATTTTAGCTTTGGTAGAGGGTTTTTGTACGAACCCTCCCTGTATCAATAAGCACTTGTACATGTTTTCGTACTTTCTGTGTTACGCAAACAGTCCTATCAACCCGTTTTGCTACGCGTTGGCGAACCAACAGTTCAAGAAGACTTTCACGAGGCTCCTCCGGGGCGACTTCCATATCACCTAGTCCATGTATGTCGGTCACAGGTAGGCGACTGTAATCCTGTGACTCAGTGCACTTTCGTTACGCGCACAATATTATTAATGATATTAATACAATCTTTGTTGTTATACGACAGTACAATAATTAAATTAATGACTTCATAGTCAAGCTTTTGATGTATAGAAAGGAATGAAATGTGTAGATGTATTTAAATGTATAGTGAATATAAATGTGTGTACATACATTTTGTATTGTACGAGTAACTGTATTTTTAATGTTTATAAATTCGTCTAAAAGTTCAGAACTGACAATAAAATGTTAGAGTTGTGTAAATAAATGCGACTTGTTATTGTTAAGCCTCTTCATATTTCTAGTCAAAACTGTATGTAGGTACTTGTGTGGTTATATTTAAGTAAAATAGAATAGTAAATATTTCTTAGTTAGTTCAATGTCACCGTCAAAGACGTGTTTTTGATGGCAAAATGGCATTTCTGTGAGAAAATCAACAGTATAAGTAATAGCTATACATTTTGTGTGGTGGTGATTTTTTAATTCTACCTTCACTTTAAATTTTTGAATTAACTAAATTTTTAAAGCCTTGATTTTTAATTTTCAGATTTAATTATAATTATCGTGACTATTAAGCACTTCGGTAAGATTTGACCCTTGTTTACGTGCTCTGAATGGACTTACTTTTGAATTATTCATCGTCACATAAAATAAATTACAATAACACGCTTAAAAGCTTTTAGCCCTGAGCCCTAGCTAAAGTTTTTCAGCGTTAAATATATAGTCAATTATCAATTTTAATATCCGATATCTGTACATAGATTATTATTACTTATACTACTTTATATTATTATTATTACCTTCGGGCCTAAAGTCAGTTTTTTTCTTTCTAATTTTAAGTACAATAGTTATCTTCACGTAATCATTTTTGCATAGAAATGCTTTAAATAATAGTAATTTAAAATGTAAGTATAGATCATTCCATAGTTATTAGATCTATAAATATTGGTAGGTACGTATATTTTTGATTGCAATAAAATACTATTATATAGTTAATGAAACAATAAGTTTAAAATGCATCAATAGAGAAAGAAATACCTATAGCATATTACCAAAGTAGACCATCAATAAATGATAATTATTATTATACGTATGAGTGTCTGTATAATTAGTGAAAGTTTAATAACTTCTTAATAATACAATTTATATTTACTAAAATAAGTTTCTGAAAGTAAAGGAAAGACAAAAGTGAAATAATATTAGTTAGATTTAATAAATACAGTTAGATTATGATATCCAGTACAAATAATAATAATTAGTTATTATGTTTACGTCATATTTTTATTCTTGTTTGTAGTTTCCTAACGTATGGTTCATATTTTGAAACAAATACATATTTATTTTCTTATGTATAATACAGGTAATTCAGTACGTAATTTTTTTTATTAATTAAAATATTTATGTTAAAGAATCGATAATGTGATTTTTGTGGGCTGTAATAAGTTTGAAGGTGTGGAAGAGACTGGGACTTACCAGGTTAAAATTAATAAAGTAATGGGACCAATTTTAAAGACTTTAGTTGACAGATACTCTTAAAACTGTTGCTGTTCTTGTCAAATAGACGGCAATGTTAGAGACGGATATATTTTTAGTACCTAAGTCCTAAGGACTGTCAAGTAAAGCCTTCAAAATTGGGCTTAATAACGATGAATGAGATTTTAATTTAGGTACATTTTTTTTATTTACCGCACTTTGAGTTTCACATTATGGAATAATTGGAAATTGTACCTGCGTAAGTTAATATCTATTACCAGTCTTGATGTTTAAATCCAACTGTATAGCGATACAATATGATTAGAATTTATGTCAGCTCATCGTTAATATAGCAAACTCTAATTTAGTATAGTTGGTTTTCATAATTTTGTTACAATGAAAAAAATGATGAATCTATTTTTTGTAATGCATAGAAGAGTCTAGAAGTAGACTCTTTTATGTAAAACTTTAAACGTATGGTATAAAAATAATTATATTTCCAATACCTGTATATTTATACAATATATAAAAATATCTTATATTATTATTTTTAAAATATACTTAACCAAGCCATAGATCTAATTTATACTTTTATAGTATTTTTCGTATTTATAGTATTTCTATAGTTGCTTTTTATAATTTTCTTGTAATATTATCAAATTAACGTAATGTAACTAGACTAGACTCGAATCATTTATGTAAAATTTAAAAATGTGGAATAAAAATATATATTCAATATTATACATAACATTATCAATCCTTGTAACCATAAATAAAGTAGTTATATTATTATACCTATTCTCGCCTTAGAAGAGTGTCAATAATATTACAGTTATATATATTTGTAAATAGCCTTTGTATACTGTATGTTAGGTGACATAAAGTTCACGTCGAAAACAAATTTAAATAAATAAAATAGAGAATTAAATTAATATTTGGTATTCATTTAAACCAACTTTTTATTATTAACTCAGTGAGCGACCGTTTTCTAAATTTCTATAAATTTTCAAGGATCAAATTGTATTATCAGGCCACCCGCCACCAAACCAGTAAAAGTGAAAATCACATATCCTACCGACCGCGCCACATTCACTGGTAAAAGCTAAAATGTTAAATCAGTTCTAGGTAAATTTCTACCTTTTATAGCATATTATTAAATGTTATTTACAATCATGAATGATAAATAAATATAAATCAATATGAAACATTTCTACAGAATAATTAAGCTCCTAATTGAAGTTGAAACACTGAATAGTTTCAAAAAGAAATCATACGTAAATAACTCAATACTCAACTCATACGTAATGTAAATCAAGAATAATGAATCTCACAAAAGGCAAACTAAAGGACTGATTAGGTGTTTACCAACAGCACAATAGAAATCAGTAAACAGAAATCAAATACCACCAAAGCCGTAATTTGTCTCAGGGGTATTGTCGTGACGGAAACCATTACAATGGAAGCCGAAACCGAAAATAGTTGAAGGCCTGCTGTCTCCGAGGCCAAATTTGATCAACTTCTGCGATTTATTTTGTGTTAGATGAGCGTTGTTATTATAAGTTATTTTATCATCATTGCCAATGTCAGCGTACATATTTCATTAGGTTTATAGAAAGGCACTATTTTACTGTTATAAAATAACGAGATAGTACTGTAACTTTATGGCACGATTCCGTGTTTCTAAATGCACCTAGTATAAATAGTTCTAAAAACTCGAAAAATTTAAACTGCCTTTCAAAAAAGATGCTCTTCTTTATTTGGTTCGTTTTTAGTTGATATAGAATCGCCATATCAGAATTATCTATTCTCTCTACCTACGTCTCACATCAACTTCTTTGATATTGATGGAGCAATTTTTGATAAAATCATTGAAAGTTTTTTTTTTACAACTCAATATTCACATAGCGCATTTGACCGCAATCTCACCTGACGGGAAGCGACAATGCGATCTACGAATGCTTGCCCAGAAGATACCTATTCACTGGCAACTTCAAGAGCTCCAGATTCTACTTATCGGGAAACAAAGACGCTGGTAAAGTATTCCTTTCCTTGGCTGCTCGGATTATAAATGTCGAGTCAAACTGCTTTGTGCGAATTGAAGGTATATCAACCATAAATGGATGGCGTGTAGCTATACGTCTTGTCGTCCAATGGTGAAACGAAGATGGTGGAATTAGATTGTAAAAGTTATTTTTGTTTCAAGGAATCACCTATGTCAAACAATGTCCAGCGTGGCACAGCGATAACTGCTAAATTAATGTATCATTTTCTTAATTACCTACAATAGGTATACTGAAAGTTCGTAACTCATACCTCGTAAATTGTCAATTTATAGCGCGCGACCCAGATCCAATAACTATCGCCGCTCCTTCGGTTGCCTGGCAACCACGCAGGCGATTGGCTCGCCTTACCGCCGCCGCCCGCGCATCCCGTTAGCTCTATACCGCGAGCACCCATCAGTCTGGAACCGGCCGTGTAGGAAAATAGCGTGCGCGCTGCGCGGACGAGTGCTCTTACTTAATTTAACCGCTGTTTAACTGTGTTTTTGCAAACGAATAATATAAATCCTTGGAAACAAAGTGACGGGTGGTTTTATTACGGCACGCAGCTGAACCTCCGCAAATTCGTCTACATATTTTTGTTCGATTTTGCCGATAGGCTACTGGCCCGTTTAAGTGTGTAGAACCCCGCACCCCGCACGTGCATGGGGGAAATTGCTATTTGCACAATGTAACGGGCTAATTGATTGGATATGAGAAAATATTGTGCAGAATTGTGATTGCAGCTGACATTTTGAAATAGGTACATCAAAGCGTTCTAAAGAGTGTGAGCAAAGTTTTGGACTACACTGTACTGTGCCGACTACTTACACAACTTTTGTCTTTTTATAACCATACTGAACTCATGACGCCTTAGTGAGTTTCAGTTGAAATATAGAATCAAAATACTTAATTACAGTTGCTCAAGTCCGAAATAACTGTTTTCGTTGGTTCAAAAAAGTTATAGTACTTCGTACTAAATCTGGTGTTGTTTCCCTCTAGATTGTGATTTAGTGCCCAATTCACCAAGTCCATTTGCCCTAATCTATTAGGGTCATTTAGTATTCACGATGAGTTTTCAAAAGCAGCACAACAGAGGACCCTGGAAACATTGCTCGCAAATCATTTACCATGTCATAATATACACAAGACAATTGCCACACAGATGTACAGTTGTCAACAATAGGTGCCCATATAGTACAAGAGATAAACGGAAAGCGGGATGCTGGTATGAAGAAAATAAAGGCAACATACTAATTAATAAGTAAATATTTAATTAAAATCCACGTGGCAAAAACCTCGTAAAATTCTCAGCAAGCTTACATGCTTGACTCATGAGTTGACTGCCATGTAGACAGTGAATTGTAAAGGTCTTGATAGTCATATAAATAAACATTATAGCGGCCGTTAGCTATTATCTCGAGAACAGTTGTATAAAGAACCGGATTGAGACGAGAAGTCAGCATTCTTTGAACTGTAGTAATTTTTAAAATTGTTTGCTTGAAACTACTGACACCTTAATAATCAAACGTCGAATAAATTACTGCTATCCAGCAAATTACTAATAAATTATCATAGAGATGATTAGGCGGAAATAAGTAGCGTTAATACCAATTAGGTAGGACTTGCCCACGACATATTCCACTTTCACTATTGTGATGAAATCACAAAGTTATCGCAGAGCCTTTCAGATACAAAGATGTTTATCAAACACCATCTCCTAACGCCTGCTCATTGACCTCCTCGAACAAAAGCTGCAAACAAAGAACGTTATCGCTGGGACCCCATCCCTTGCGCCGCGCAACGCCACTGTCACCTTCTACAATAGGCTGTACTAACTATTGTCGCAAACTCCTACTTCGCAATTTGTTTACTCCTATTGTTACTGTTTAGATTACTTGTCATGTATTGTAGTATATTAGGGTGTAGAAATATGGCCAAACTTTAATTATTGCTTAAGGTCCTTGTTGCTTTGTGACAGGATATTAAGTAGTTATTATTTGAAAGGCTTTTTGCTAACAATGTGATAAAACATACACAACAGATTTGTAACTCGACATTGCTTATCAAGTGAATCAGAAAGAAGCAAAGTACGTGTCGTATAATGTAGTGTACAAACAATTTCAAGCCGTTTTTCCACTACCATAACTATTATTTTTGTTGGAGTTTGGTGTTCTAATTATATGTTCCTTTTAGTCGCTATTTACATAGTCATGGAACGGAAGTGAGCATAATATGTCGACTGACATAGCATAGAACTTATTGTCAGCTGTGTAACGTACAAAGTGGTAATCACAAGACTAGAAATTGTTCGCGCGTCTTCTAAAGGAGTCTCGTGCATTCATAGTTAGTTCTTCTTCATTTACTAGTTAGTACGTTACACAATTGATATAAAGTTCTTTATAGTGTAGGATTCAGGCCTATTTTAGCGGTATTTTGCTTAATTAAAGGTAGCTGCACTAATGGCTTAGATTAAGGTTTCAGAATAAAAAGATACGAAATACTCACTTGTATCACTCATATACTTCTTTTTTTATCATAATTTACACGTATCACCATATAGGTACGTAGTTGACGACGAGTAATGGTTCTGCACTATTTTTTGTATATATAACATCTATTTTATGCGTTTCTTCAAAGTTACTTGTCGCCCGATTGGCGCCATCTTCCTTTTCTGCCCCCACCCATTACTTGTAGCCAACTACGTAGTAATTTATAAAGATTTAAAATAATGTTTATGCTCACAATTAATATACATAGAAGGGCAAATAATAATTAAAATAATAAGTGTTGATGACAATAGTTTGTATAACTCCGTTCACTTTCATTACGTTCCATCCATGGTAATGTAAATTGAGCCTTAAACGCATTATGGTTAAACATCTTCATAATCACCTACTATTCAGTTGATCTGTTCAGGCATTCATACAATTCCAATTAATAACTTAATATTGAATCGCAACATGTTAATTAAATTCTGCTGAGGGATTTAGAATGCATAATTTATCACTTTATTAGCATGAATGGTAATCTCGGTGACAGTTCATTTTGATTATATTGTTTCTAGGCTACTTATGAAAATAAACGCTGGTCTTTTTGCTTTATCGTGTTATTATCCAAAGTCAAAGTTATCTCAAGGTGGAACGTTACACTAGCGCGGCAAATTCAAATTTTTCTTGCGTTCTTTTGCCAATAATAGCTCAATTACTCAACGTGATTACACAACGTTAACGCGTAACTGAATCTATTATCATTCACCCGCGAGTTCGACCGTGATCACGGTGCTTTCAAAAGTATCGAAATATCAGCTACTCTAAATTAACAGAGTAGTTAAAACTTCTATGCTCTAGGTAGGAGGATTGATATTTGTCTGTCATCAGCGACAGTGACCTACTTACTACCTTCTCATACTCCATTCACAAAAGCATGTTTATAAAAACTAAAGCTCAGTTGGAACTGTTAGATGGAGAGTTACCAGACTACAATTCTAAGGTGTATGTGAAAACGTTAGTTATTACAACAATATTGTCATAAGTTGTCTTTAGAACGCCTAAATACAAAGTGCGCTTCGTTGGCCTCATTATCAACATCCTGAAGACGTCCACTGCTGAACATAGGCCTCCCCCAGAGAGCGCCACTTTGAGCAGCTGCTCGCTTTCTGGATCTATCGGCTCTCCAAAATTTTCACCAGATAGTCAGTCTACCTAGTGGTACGTTGACTTATATTTTTTATTCTTCTTATTAAAGTGGGTAGGTAGGATGTTATCATAAGGAAACGGGACACATTTTCCAGTAACAGGAGTATGAATCATTCTGTGCTTTCAATAAATAGAGATATCATGATGAAACCATAGCTTGGTAGTAGGACATTTTTAGGGTTCCGTACCCAAAGGGTAAAACGGATCCTATTACTAAGGCTCCGCTGTTTGTCTGTCTGTCCGTCTGTCACCAGGCTGTATCTCATACCGTGATAGTCACACAGTTGAAATTTTTACAAATGATGTATTTCTGTTACCGCTATAAAAACAATATTAAATATTTAAGGGGGCTAACACACAAACGTGATTTTTTTGCTCGTTTACCAGATGAGTCATTGATGGCGCTACTTTAAATAGTACTGCTACTCAACTTAGTTTTTTTAGTTCTTACTTGGCTATCTTCAAAATTTCCTTAAGAATCGTTGTTTGTATTTGTACCATAACATCTTAGTGGAAGCAGCTGCAACCTCCGTGACTACATCAGTGGAAGAGCCGGCCTTATTAAATAGGCAACTAGTTGCGATGCCGCAGTGGATAATCTCTTCAAGTGGCTATTTCATATTGCAAAAACCGGGACGTGGGTTTAAATGGAAAAATTCAAAGCGGGAGTATTTTTCCAACGTAGCTCTAAAGAAGGCTTACGGTAGGTAAGTAGTAAAATAATTACAATAAATACAAGATGAGGAAAGCTAGGAACTGCGGTTGCAAATGTGTTATGAGAATCATGGAGAGGAAACAGTTGCTTCTGTCATATTTTATGATGAAATAGTAAAGAAAATCAGAAAATCAAAAAAAATGCTTTAATCTACTTGAATGATATAGTGTTCAGTTTTAGCCACCCTGGATGCTAATCCAGAAAGAGAGAGTTTTGAAATCTCATGCTCATCAATCTATCTGTAATGTGGCCATACATGAATTTCATGATACTCTATGTCATGAAATTAAAAAAAAAACTACTAACTAAATTTAAGAACTATTTTTCTAATCCTAACCTAACCTAACATGAAGGGTGTAAAGGTATATTAATGACTTTCATGAATATACATTTAGCACTTTGATATCTTGAAAGCGAGTTCACATAACTAACTTAAAAACACATTAGTCAAAGATCAAATATATAAATACAATACCAAACACCACGTCTAACCTCCGGAACATTTCTGCAACCACCTGTATCAAGCTGATTCAAGCCGACGATTATCAATAAACGCTGCTAATAATTACAAGGCTAGAGCCATTGTCTCGTAAAACCAACTACGAGGCTCGTAACACCGGGATGTACATTGTAGACTGGAGTGGACTAAGGGGGGCTCTTTCATTAGAGGCCTTAATAGGAGCTTAAATCACAAACTTCTATCTTTATTAAAGTTCTTGTTTGTATCTTCTTTATGATACATCAGTAAAGAAGAAGCAACATGAAATTTTCTAAATTCTGGAGTGAAGTTGTTTCTGTCATTTGCTAGATTGTTTTGCCCTAGAATAGAAGTGAAGGAAACCCTTTCAAACTTAGGTTTGCATAATTTGATTTCGTTATAAAATTTAATACCTATTCTTATTATTTAAGAACTAATAACTGAAAATATACCGTTTGCAATGTATGACTATCTATGGTTTTTTTTTTCAATAATACTGTCTATCATTCTGTTTGGGTCGACATATCATCCTTTTCCTATCTTACTTGTTTTATAAGTGTAAATATGTTTGTGTTTACTCAGCATTTGCGTAGTTACTTTAAACCCTAACATATTTATATTCATTTACTCAATTATACTCATAGATAGATAAAAAAATACTTCATTGTACAAGAATAAAACAAGTACATAGGTGAACTTCACATCCACACACAGGCCACATCGCTCGTAGAACTGACAACCGATGGGGAAGAAAGGTTCACGAACCGGAAGACGCAGCGTAGCCCCCCCCCCCCCCCCCCCCCCCCCACTCGGTGGACCGATGATCTGGTGAAAGCCGCGGGGAGCCGATGGATGCAGGAGGCGAGCAGCCGCTCAAGGTGGCGCGCTCTGGGGGAGGCCTTTGTTCAGCAGTGGACGTCTTCAGGCTGTTAATGATGATGATGATGATAGGTGAACTTAATGCTAAGTAGCATTTTTATCCAGTTAAGTTTTTTTCAGTTTTCCATTACCCAAAGGTTCTCAAAAACGTAAAGCAAAATGTACCCAAATAAGAGGTATATTACCGACAAAGGAATACCTACTTTATTAAAACCACAGGATGCAACTAATGATAACTTAGTACCGACTAACTTCTGCTAAAATGTATTGGGCTGATTTTCTATATTAGTCATTAACACAAGGCAAGTCACCTCTTTAAATAAATTCTCTCCTACTCCATTATTTCCTGAATCCACAACTGGTTAGTAATTTAGATGTTAGTGACTGAAACTCGTTAGGTCTAATGGAGACCGGCTTTTCAGTCAGTAGAAATACTAGCTCAGTAAAGAGTATTGGCGTTTTTCAATATTCCACCTATATTGCCGTAAGATTTGATTGTCAGTACTTGAATCACTGTTGCAAGATTCAGGTACTGACTAACAAAGCGTCAAGTTCTTGTGGATTTAATGTATACTAATATAGATTAAGCGCTACTAATGCTTAATCTATATTAGTATGCATTTATGATTTGTGATCCTAGCAGTTGGTCGAAATAAAAATTCAATTATTAATTTTTTTATTTATTTACTAGCTGCTGCCCGCGGCGTTGCCACGCGTGGACTACATTACCTAGTAATAGTTATAGGTACTTAGCCCCGATGCAGACCGGCCACCGTCCACAACCACCGATGGCTGCCACGCACCACCGCAACTTACATTCGGTAAAAATATGCCTTACACCTAGGTTAGGTTTGTCCAGACATATGGTAACTTTATGGTACCTTCGCAGCAGTAACGTTTACGCGCGACAGCCACCGGTATTTGGAAGCTGCCACATCTTATGCTGTGCAGTCTCATGCTTCTGAATAGGTTACGTGTGTCAGTGTAGTCTTTGTTCTGCATAGTACCTATATTTCCTACCTGCATTGCATAGGAATGAAAAAACAGCTTTATTTTTAAATCCACAAGCCAGAACCTTTTAATTCGAAAGATTTAATAAAAATTTAAATTATGTAAGCTTTAATATATTATCTTTTGGTACGTATCTATTTACTCCTAAAACGACATACAAGTCATACAACCTGTAAAGGCATAAATAGAAAAACTATAAAATAGATAGGTAGCAAAGAAGGTTAAGTTCTCAATTACTTATTGTACCTAACTACCTCTTAGAGTAGCGGTTATAATTATTACTCTTTTGTCATATCCTACACAGAGATTTTTTTCTTTAATCCATAACCAGACAGGTGACATAAAGTTACCGTCAGTTTCCAAAAATAACCTCACCATCTCACCATGAAGCGGCCATGTTGTTTATAATTCAGATTCGTTTCGTAATGAAAACTTAATAATTATGACCAAAAAAATTAATGAAATTTCAATTTTAATATATCCTATTTTAAGCGCCGGTTATTTCTAAGCATATTAGTGAAACCTGCATGAAAATCAGTTCAGTATTTACGGAGTTCAGTCATAACAAACAAACAACGACACATCACTGTCCCTAGATGGCGCTGATACAAATAAAATTTCATAATGTATGGAAAAAGGACAAAAAGCCGCGGGCCTGCATCGCGCAAGCGATATTTTTTGAACAATAGAACCTATGGGATAAATTACATTAGCTATACTTATGTGTGTGTTCCAAAGCATACCAGAACTTCACATTTATTATAATGTAGGGATAGGGATAAGCATAACTACTTAAAAAGCTACATAAAGTTACAAATGCTCTTAGTAGTTTTGATTATTTATTTAAACTGAGATACCATTGAATTAGCAATGGATTTTTTTTTTAAACGGGCAAATTGCCTTTAATCTCGAGTAATCTCAAGCTAACTACTACAATAATTAAAACTAAACTAAACTAAACTAAACTAAGCTAAACTAAACTAAACTAGCTACACTACCTACTACAAAGAACACTTATGGACTGTATAATAGCCGCGATGGCCTATAGACAGTCCAAGTGCTCCAGCCCACTACCGGTAGGTAGCGTACCCAACATGCTGGCCGCATTGCCACGTTGAATTGCAATGCTGATGCGTTGGGCCAAATAAGTGCCAGCATTTTGGTCACGCGTCGCAATGGATTGGCCACATCGCTTTCCGATGTGGAGGAAAAGTTCTCGAGTCTGCAAGACATAGCTTAGGCAAGCCCAAGCCCCACCTCTTCGCGAAACCACCAAGCGCATTAACACCGTCTGTTAAAACGCAAAAAATTGTGATTTTTCTTGGCAGTTTGTCAAACAATTTAAGCTAAGTGTAATATTTTACGCATGCTTTCAAAGTTAAAATCGCAAATCCTGTGATTTTTTCCTTGTACCAATAATACCACCAATCTCTCTTCTACAGGATGTGTTCATCGGCCATCGATTATTGTAATCACGCTATTAAATTGCAAATAGCCACCGTAGCCACGATTTGTAGCAGCAGCCCCACCTGGGTGGCTGCGCGTTAGGATAGCACCCTTTTACGGCTTCACAAATATGCTGCGGTCGGTGAACGTGTTATGGATGTTTGCTATTCCTAATTAACTTCGATTAGGTTATATAACTTTATATTGTACAGTTATTATAAAATTAATATATAAATATCCCGGAAAATGAACTATTCCACTTATATAGTCGTTTGTAGTTAGATTAAAATTCTATTATTTTTATTTTATTTTTAATAGAAAACAGAGATAATTACATACCTACTATAAAATTGAAAAAAATAATGAGAAAGTAAAGCAAACGAGTGTAACTTAAAAAAAAACAATTATATAAATCATTATCATCATCATCAGCCCGAAATTCGTCCACTGCTGAACATAGGCCTCCCCCATAAAACGCCACTTAGGACGCTTATCATACGGCACCCACGGGAAGAGACGTGGTGGCCCTATTCGCAAACCAGGACCACGGGGCCTATATAAATAAAAATATGTAAAAACAAATACTTATATACATTTTTAAATTGAATTTAAAATAAGTACTTCTAAAGTTACATGATGTATATACCTTTAATGCACTATTTAGAAGATGGGGCACTAAAAAAAGTTGTGAACTGGTATTAGATAAGTATGAAAGTAGAATATAATCAGCAAAATATGCTGTCGCAGTTTTTTTCCTAAGACGCAGTTACGGTCTATGTGCTGTGTATTACGTAATTATGTACTTACATTATTATGTATTCTTTGATAGGAGAACCTACACTTTGCATTCCTGCATGAAAAGTACATACGTAGATTGTATATTGGTACTACACATTATGTTCTTATAAATAGCAGGTGAATGAATCATTACCTATTGCACGACTATACAAAAATCACCGGCCAAATGCGAGTCGGACTCGCGCACGAAGGGTTCCGTACAATGGTACGGAACCCTTCGTGTGGGATAGATAATGATATATCCCTGCTCTGCTATAGTGTTGAGTAGCAGTACTATTTAAAGCAGCGCCATCTATGACTCATCTGGTAAACGAGCAAAAAATCACGTTTGTTGTATGGGGGCCCTCTTAAATATTTATTTTATTGTTTTTTAACATTTGTTGTATAGTAGCGGTAACAGAACTTCATCATCTTTGAAAATTTCAACTGTCTATCATGGTTCATGAGATGCAGCCTGATGACAGACGGACAGATAGACAGACAGTGGAGCCTGAGTAATAGGGTCCGTTTTACCCTACGGAACGGAACCTAATTAACTAATTACTCGTGTAGACTGCTAAGCAATACATAATAAGCGTTAATTTGGCCACTAGAGTGTTTCCAACTGGGCACAAAACAATCATCCTTAAGCTTTTAAATAAATATTTGCGCTACACTATCAATACCTATACACTCTTGCTAAGAAAAAGGCATGTTAAGCCGTCGTTGGGTCACTATTGTTTTCTTAGGACATTTAAGCTTGCACTTTGTGAAACATTGAAGCAATAAGTCAAAGGCTAAAGAGAAAGAAACAGAAAAACATATAAGCGCTCCAAACCCGATTTAAGACATAGACATATGATGTGGAAAATTTTCTCGGTCTGTGGTTTTAGGCGACTTGCTCACTCTAAATATCACGACGCGACATGAAAGGCCTACTAAAAAATTACAGTATCGGCTCTTATTTGGCCTCTCCAAACAGCCCAGCTGTCAATGCTTAATTGACAGACAGGAATTTTTATTCCTGTCTGTCCTCTCGAGGGGACAGCACGCGGGGATAGACACAAACAACCCTTGTAAAAAAATCAAATTAAATTTCAATTTTAATTTGAAATTTAAGTTTCACCTATAGTTTCCAATTCAATTTGTACTCTTGAACATACCAGTTACAGACCATTCACCGTAAGATGTCCCATGATGTACGTATATTATTTAAAAATATGCAAATAAAACATATTAATCTGAGATGGATACATAGATAACACTTACATATTACTTTACATTTACGATAATACTTATCTACATATTTTTAAATAATATTATAAGTACATCAAGGAACATCTTACGGTGAACGGTCTGTAATTTCCCTCAAGGAATGAACTAAAAAAGAATGAATGAACGATATCATCAGTGTCTAAGTCAAAGACTTCTAGCATACACTAGACAGGACATCTGTAACTTGAACTGTCAACCACTGCAAATATGCCAGCGAGCATCTTCTCTCTCATACGATGCTCAGCACTCAAAGCGACAGCACGTGCAGCAGTGAATAGCAGTAAAAACTATGATCCGAATGTGCCATTGCACTAGCGCTGCGTGTTGGGATCGTTGGTTAGACAATTTAATCTCGTAAAGCGCTGTAGCGGATTTTAATTTAATTATACAAAAAATGACAACTATTTGTGCTTCGAATAGCTTCTCTAGTACGTAGTACATATACATCTTTGGTCTAAGTATGCAATCGAGCTCAGGGAGCCATTTCGTCATTTTATAACTCCGCATTGTTCCTGTTCCATTCATCGCGCACTCGTTAGTGGAATGGTCAAAACGTTTTGTTTGTAGTTTTTACTTTCATCATTGCATTTTGTACTGCAAATCTTTTTTAGCTACTGTTTTTAGTGACGGATGAAAAACCCTTAACTTTAGTCATGTTTGTATATAGCAAGGAATTTGATAATTTTAGCTGAACGTAGTGTTATCAAATCTCCAGGCAGTGTCAAGAAACTACTATTTCAATCTAGTGTAAGGCCCGTTGGCTAATTACTTGGCTAGTTGGTTTTCATAGTAACTGTGGGGAAGCTCTGTTTTGCGAGAAAGAGACAGGTGATGGCCCCTCCAGAAACTTTAAAAGCTTATTACTGCGTGATTTATTTACCTATTTTACTATTTTTTCAATTATTGCATTCACTTTTAACCTACTTTACGAAAATAATGTTAAATTGTTAATTTTTAATAGCTGTGCACTAGCCTGTTACTTACCTATATCACAAAATGGATAAATATGGACCGTGGAAGTTTTAATTCTTTTTCGTATTTTTCTATAAAGTGCGCTGTATAAGTATTAAATTGTTTTATATACCGATTTCTAAAGCCTATTGATTATGCCGTCGCTTTTGAAATGTTCGCGTGTTATAACGGCTTACTTGCTCGCGTGAGAGCACTAACTTTATGCGTGGCTTCTAATATAGCGGAGATCTTTTGACAGCCAAAGCCACTTTCTCACCTGATTAGGGAAATACGGTAAATTTTTATATTTTCCGTATTGTATTTCAGAAAACGCGTATAGCAATTTAAACACAAATTACATGTCAGTCAGTACAGACGTGCTGGTTATAAAATAAAACACAGTAGAAAGATATAAAATGGCGCGAGCAAAGAAGCGCGAAAATTTTTATATTTGCCGTGTGGTATTTCAATAAATACATATGGTAATTCAAATTTTCTTGCTCTATCCTTGAACCGGTGCTGATTTTGGGGGGGGGGGGGGGGAGGTTTGAACCCCCAAAACCCCCCCTGCCTACGGCCATGAGTTAACGTGATCTGCTATTTGGCATGCTTGCCTAAAAAATACCTGATCCCTCTTGACTTAAAAACTCCTAGGTTATATAGTTAACAGGAAACAAGGACAGCAATAAATGTTACTGTCTGCCACCGCGTGGGGAAGTGCTTTGGGGAAACGGTAATCATTTAGGATGGAAAGTTGTTCAACTCATTAGGTATATGAATTATAGGTACTTCCATCTCGCAAGCTGGTATTGAAATGAAAGGGATGCGAAATCACGATGAGTAGCCGTGATTGGGTTATCACTGTCGTATATATTATATCGGTATTAGTATCTAAAGTTCGAGTTATAATTAGTATTAAATTATAATAATAACTATAGGTACTTCGTACTTATTTTGTGTCTAATCTAAATAATCTTTGTTCGTCGACTCGAGAGTTTAGGGGCCACACACGTTTAGTAGAGTACACAGGTGAACTAAATATTCACAAAAATATGAACTGAAAAGTTGACGGGTAATGTGATTGATTGTTCATAACTATTAAGTTATCCGTATTATTTATTTTTAAATTATTACGTAATTTTGATAATGAATAGTTACTAAATTAACTAGCTATGTGTCTTAGCGTACAATAGTAAAGAAAATGAAAGAAAACAAATAAGTTCTTCTAATTTTGATTAAAAATTAGATAAAACGTTTACGAAATCCATATAAATGCGTACCACTTTATACTACCAAAATACCTTTAAGTAGATTAGTTTCTATAATATTTGTATTTTCTTTTGTCATCATGTCATAATTTTTTAAACCCTATAATAAAAGTCATAAACTTGGTTTAACAATCTAGAGGTACTACGCGCCATAATTTAAGAAGTTCTTACACCTGCATAGCTTTCATTTATAAATCTATTAGCATGGAATGGATTTTTAAAGCGTAAAACTCACTTAAAGTATATCTACAACACAGAGCACGAAAAAATACGCTAAGCCCGAAGCGTCATTTTTTGAATGCTCTGTGGTCTACAAGATATTATATTTTCAAAATATTTAGCAACCAGCGGGACTGAAGGAAGAAATTTGGAAGGTGCGGGATCGAATCCCATTTGGTTGCTAAAAATTTTAGTAACTATAATATGTTATCTTGATAAATGTATTGTGATGCAGCATACCGACGCTTTCAAGCTCTGTTTAAGCTTTACACAAACTAAGAAGGTGTTATTTCCTAGAACTTGCTCCCATTATTGTGGATGCTTCTGATATTCTGGAAAACATCCCAACTTTCTATCTAACTGAGATAATGCCGCAGAATCAAATTCTCCATTTAATAGAGAAGCAGCTTATCTGTAAACTTCACTACCTTTACCCGCAAATTTCGTTGTAAAACTTGACTCATCATTTTAATATTGGAAACGTGTCTGCAAAGTTTCCTTACAAATATCAATATCATGGTTTGACCCTTCTTAACTACGAACTGCGGTCTGTCGTATCTTGCGCAATAACAAGAATAATGTTCTTCAGAATTTGAAGGAACTCACGTAAAATTTATTGAGACCTGTCTTTACGATTCCTTACTTCCAAACCACGCGAATTCCTTGTCTTACATAAGAAATCTGCAAAAATCTATTCGCGTGAATGAAATGTAAACGAAACCGCGCGAAATATATTTGGAATTGGCGCGGTTTGAACTGTCAAAAATCATAATGTTTCACTGAGACGCGTTCCGAAACATCAACACGTCAAAAATTATCACCACTTACATCAATATTTATTCAAAACAAAAATTACTTTAATGTAAAGTGAAGGTATTTCTTATGCTGTGACATGACGTGAACAAGACACGATAACGACGTGGTTACATATCGTGTGGAATCTGTGTTTTCATACAGAACTAGGGTCAAAATATATTTGTAATGGCTGCTTTAGTTTAAGAACCTTTTAATAACATTGAAACTTTATATTAACATTCTAAGCTTAAGTAAACACGTAAGAATTCTTTTGCTATTTAAATATACTCAGTAAAGCTCGTGTATTTGAATCATTTGTAGGCATGAGGTTCATTTAAATCGAATAACTTGATATGAGAAAGGTTTCGAGAAAATTACATTTTTTCTAGAGCATATTCACATATACCAAAAATTTTCGTACGTATTCACCTCAGGTAAGTATTTTTCCAATATTTTCCATGACGGAAGTATGACAGATTGCGGTTGTGACACAGTGTGAGGAATCTCAGATGCAGAACTCATTATATTTTGCTAATAAGCTGTGATGTACAAGTAAGAGTTATCAGAGAAAGCGCAGATTACTAGTCAAGAGTTCTAACTCGACCGCATCATCACTTACCATCAAATGATGTCGTGGCTGTCATTTTCTTTCATTTTGTTTCGTTCCATTTCGTTTCGTTTCGTTTCATTAAGATTTTATTGTCAACAGGGCGCCTCTATCTGGGCGCGAAGCGTCATTTTTTTAGTGCTCTGTAGTCTCCATAGATGTGTCCGTTTATGGCGAACTTGGTACTTTCACTGATGTATTTTATATTGTAGCTAGACACGAAAAGAATCAAAATTTCTAACAGCATTTGTTAGTTGCGCTATCCTTGGTTTTGTAGGTTTTTGCTATTACTATTTATTTTACAAAAAGTTCAGTATGTGAAGGTTTGCACTGTGGGTGCAGTAAAATGGTCTGAAACTCGGCGCGCCTTATCGGGTCAGAGTTATTGACCGTGTAAGTGTCAGCCGATATGTTCATATGAACGGTAACTGTTGACGCCGATAGCCGCTTCAGAGGGTAGAGATGTTTTCATACAACTTTTTCAAGATGATTAGAAAGTGATGTGATTTTGATTTTGTCTCTGTCCTCTCATGCGTTCTGTGGGACTGCTGCTTGCTTGATTAAAATTAAAGGTACTCCCTCAATTCATCCATAATCCGTCGTTGATGAATCATCAGCATAGATTTTTACTTGTCTAACAATTTAACGGTTTTATCTGAATGTTTCCTATTAATCACCATCATCATCAACAAAAACATCATCATCGTTGTTATCGTCATTGTCATAGTCATCATCATCCTCATAATTATCATCATAATCATCATAGTAACTTCTATCGTCATCATAATCATCACAGTCATTTTATCGTCATCGTCATCGCCATTGTCATTTTGATCATCGTCATCTAGGTATTATTTCGATGTTATCATCATTTTAAGAGTTTGTTCATTGTACCTACTATTTACTTAAACTAATGTATAGTTTACTTAAAGTGAAAAGTTAGGTGAATCCTAAAGCATTGTGTTTTATCAATATCCTGTGTCAACGATACCGAGACGTTCCAGCGGAAGTTTAATTCCATATCAGTTATGTAATACGTAGTATGTAATACGTCGGGTAGCGGTGCCCTTTGTGGCAGGATCAAACGATCCGCCGGCGAAGGATTAGTGCTGCTGTCTTAGAAATTACATAACGGATAATTACTGGAACGGATTGGAAAGACAAGTTATTAGCAAATAAAGGTCAAAGGAAACCCCGTACCGAAACCGTATCTGTTAATTATATTTGTAACATGTTTAAAAACGTCATCATAATTATAAGCTTATGTATTGACGAGTTTTTTTATTTGTTACAAATCTAAAAATCTAATCGCTCAGTAGCTGTTACGCCTACTCATAGACTCTTCGGGTGACTGAAGAGTCTATGAGTAGGCGTAACAGCTACTGAGCGATTAGATTTTTAGATATTGTTTCAATTTCTGTAAGATAAATAAACATTGACTGCTGATGATGATGATGATGATAATGACGACGGTGGTGACGACGGTGGTGATGATGGTGGTGTCATCACCATCATCATCATTGATGAAGGACCACCTTATAACGATAATGATGAACGAAGAAATATTTTACTTTAACCAGCTTTCCTAATAAAAATTGCATATTTGACTGAATTTGACTTTCCTTAATTCAGTCACTTCCAGTAATACAACACTGAAATATTTCTAACTGAGGTTAGATTATCCTTAAATAGAAAATCGTAGACAAAGGCACCTTTGACGAATTTGCTTAAACGCGGGCCGGATTAAAGTAAATAAACTTATGACAAGACTAATAAAATTAAATAGATAGAGCAATAGATACGAAATCAGTTTTTAGGCTCTTTAAATTAAACTGTCTTTGTAAAAGATAAACATGAAACGATACAGTATTAAATACCTACTACTGACCCAAAACTACTTATTACACACCCAAAAATACTTACAAAAGCTCTTGGAAACCGCCTTTAAAAAGAACGAGCTTCAAAATTGTTATAATTTTTTTTCTTTTTTTTTTTTTTTTTTTTTGGAACGTTTTACTCAGCGCGGCAAATTCAAATTTCCTTGTTTTTGTGCCAATAAGAGCTTAATTACTCAACGTGATTACATGAAAACTAATTTTGCGCAAATAAATAGAATGTATCAATAAATTACAATTCAAAATGTCACCTAGATATCATTGGTGACTGGCCTGTTAGCTCAGTTGGTAGTAGCTCTGCCTTCTGAACTATAGGTTGTGGGTTCGATTCCTACCCAGGACAAACATTTGTGCGATGAACATCGATGTTTGTTCTGTGTCTGGGTGTTATATTGTATTCTATGTATGTATTTACAAACAAAAAAGTATCTAAGTATTGTATCAGTTATCTGGTTCCCATAGTACAAGCTATGCTTAGTTTGGGGCTAGATGGCGCTACGTGACATGTCCACACATATTAAAAAAAAAAAAAAAATGGTTTAGCGGCAAATGGCAATGGACTAAAAAGCCAAGAGGAAAGTTCATATTATACCAGATATTCTGCCAACAAGCAATGTTTGCAGCACCATCTCTGTACCAGTTTGAAGGGCACTAAAACTAGTGATATTACTGGGTAAATGTGATCTCACAGTGTTCAAGACTCTTGAAATCGTATTAGGTACTAGACTGCTGATGTCTCACGATGGCGTGCGCAGTGCAGTCACGTGAAACTTTATAATTTAGTTTTTTTTATTTTTTATTTAAACGAATGACGTGACGAGCTAGTCATTCGCCTGGTGTTAAGCGACACGGCCGCCCATAACAGATTGCAGTGCCACTCGGAACTCCAAACTAAAGTTTCGAATAACACTACGCACTGCGCACGCCATCCTGAGACATCACACAGTCTAAAAAAGTTTTCTAGACTGTGAGATCAGTTCGTAAAGTCTCATTTGCCCAGTAATTTCACTAGCTACAATGCCCTTCAAACCGGAACACAGTAGTGCTTGCACACTACTACTTGGCGGCAGAATAACTGGCAAAGCGGTGGTACTTACCTAGACGAACTTTGCAGAAAAGTCCTACCACCTAGTAAACAGTAGTTCACAGTAGTACTGCAACTGGTGCTTTACATCAGGCAAACCAATAATAGCTGGTCACGTCAGCGCTAACATCCCTCACAAGCTCTCATCATCATCATCATCATCAAGAGCTTGACGACGTCCACAGTTAAACATAGGCCTCCTCCACTGAGCACCTCTTTGAGCAGCTGCTTGCCTCTTTCATGTAACGACTCCGTGGTTCTGACTAGTACCCCTAACGCGTAACCATTCTGGTAATGAACATCGCCTGCCATCCTGTACGCACCTATTTACAAGTCCGTGAGTGCGAGCAAGAGAGCGCACGATCACGATCGCCACCAGGCTTACGCAATAAGGCCCCTGCGGGGTGATCATGTAACTTTAATAGCAATGCAATAGAAGAAATTTCATTCCGAATTTGAAAATTTTCGCAGTATCTAGGTATAAACTGCGTACTGAAACTGTCATACATTTTTGTGTTTCTATTGGTTGCAATCAAGTTACATGATCGCCTAGCTGGTCATCAGTCCAACTAATGGGGGGGCAGCCTACGCTGCGTCTTCCGGTTCGTGGTCGCCACTCGAGAACCTTTCTTTCCCATATGTTCTCGGTCCTGCGAGCGATGTGGCCTGACCACTGTCATGCTAAAAACGCACGAAACATCAAAGTAATGCGTAAAATTGTTATCTTTTTCCAACTACCCTAAAATTTGTGATTTAAATAGAACTTGATATTTATTAACTATTGTTAGTTTTAAGAGGTGCCCTCAGCCTACAAAACCATAGTTACTATTCTTAGAATTTTGTAACTTAGACGCTAACGCTAAGTCTTGCAAAAATGTTTTATTATGTTAATAAAGAAATTTCAAAATCAAATCAAATCAACTGCCATTTCACGTTGCTATTGAAATCTTACTAGTTGCCAATCAATATAGGTCCCATTTATAAACTACCATAGCTGTTACGAGTCATGTTTGCATAATTACTTGCCGAAAACTATGCCTAACTCCGTGCATGCGAGATAATTGACATGTCGTAGGCGCCCGGCTCATAGCGAGAGCCTTGATTAGTCCATAGCATGAGCTAGCTTCAACTTAATGCGGACGAAAATTACTAATCACAGTTTTCTGTTATAATAGTTAGCTTAAAAACTTTTTTTGTTACCTAACAATGATTGTAAAGAGTTTAATAACTGTATTTTTTTTTTGTTGTTATTTTATTTTATTTTATCGTTATAATTATTTCGTTGAAGTTCTGAGTAAATCGAAACTTGCGACGAATTTTTCAAATAGAATTAAAGAATGGTAAAAAATGGAGTGGGCCGTTCCCCCACTCGGTGGACCGACGCTGTGGTGAAAACCGTGGGGAGCCGATGGATGCAGGAAGCGAGCAGCCGCTCAAAGTGGCGCTCTTTGGGGGAGGCCTACGTTCAAATGTTCAGGATGTTGATGATGAAAGAAAAGGACCTAGGAAAACAAAAAACCGGTTTGTAAAAACAAACTTTGACACAGAAAGTGAGATACATACAATATCAATATAAAAAGTGCAACACTGACACGCAGACAAACAGACAAAGTTCCACGTGTATAATTACATAGTCTAGCGGTGTAACAAACCAAGAAAGCTCTGCCACAGATTACTGAATATGTTACTACGTAAGCTTTACGTTGTATTCAATTACGCTACGCGCTGTAGACAGAGCTACGAAAATACATGCTACGCCAATATTGCTACGCTACAAACTGTTGACTGGTTTGGCGGGAACGCGGAAAAGTTCACGTCGGTGCATTGTATTATTTTACAAAACTTATGCTTTTTCCAGTGTTAATGTTTAAAATTGGTGGTGTTTTACGCATTAAGTGCTGAATTACGAGCATGAGTGTGGGCAAGTGATATAATGTAGTGAAACGTGGTTTTTCGTGTTGCTCCCAAAATTCCATAGAAGCCTCTAGTAAAGTTGCCACCACTTTACTAGGGTATGACTTAGACTGGACTATGATTACCTGACTTAGACTGGACTGTGACTAAGACTTGAAGACTTGACTTTAAGTGAAAATTTCCATAATACGATGAAAAATTACAAAACTTGACACTGGCTAAATACACTAGGTGTGGAGCCAAAATATAAGAAAAAAAAACTGTTGACTGGTACTGAATGACGTGACTGTGACGTAGTTACTGCAATAATAAGGATTATGCAGTTGATAATCTATTTGTTCTATTATGTACTTGTTGTATGTATTACAATAATAAATATTATGGACATAAATTAAAAAAAAAACGTTTAAAAACCGAACGTTCTTGGGTTTTCTCAAAAACTACTACAGTGTTAAAAAAAATTATAAGTAGTACGACAGCACAGTTTTATTTTAAACTCATCTTTTTATGGATTTTTAGTTAAAATACATGTTTTAAGGGCGCTCTAACATTTTCAGCAGCGTCGGTTTGAACGAATATGTACTAGTTTCATTTATTCACATTTACACATTAATCATTAAAGAAATGCAAATTTTGACGACGAAAACCTTTTACTATGCATATTTTTGTAAGAGCACCCAAATAATACTACAGCATAAGTTTTTTTAGGTACAATTGATGTAAATAAAACACTGGTTATATCAAGACTGGTTTTTATTCATCTACCTCCATAAAAAATAACGATCTGCAAATATAATTAATTATTTTACAATACAATACAATACAATACAATACAATAACTCTTTATTGACACCAAAATAATAATAACATAGAAATAAGAATCGCATAATAAGATAGGTACAATGGGCGGTCTTATCGCTAAGAGCGATCTCTTCCAGACAACCTTTGGATGGACACTACGAGCATGGACGGTGGTGCAAATAAATAGTATATACATAAGTACTACATATACCTACTTTAATACTTAATACATAAAACATAACAATAAAATAAATACACCTATGTATACATATACATAATTAATACATAATTATAAATATATACTTATAACAGTTAAAAGGAAACAGTTAACGTTTATTTAGGAGTTAAGTTGGAGAAATAGAAATTACCTACCTACATAAGTAATACTCCAACACAATAAACCCAATTTTTACAATTTTTCTTTTCCAAAATAAACAACTAAGGTAAAGTGAACAGCACCAATGACCATTGTTGGTCACTCCATGTCAAATGTTCTCGAGCCCATGATAGTCGTCTACCGCGATTGCCACGTCGCAGTGTTAGAACTCGTTGCGGTCTGCGAGCATGAAGACCAACTTCATGCAGCCTTCTTCGTACGGTTTGGTCGCTAACCAGCAGCTGGTGGTATTCTTGGAGCCTTTGCGCTAGTTGCGTTGTGTGATATTGAGTAGTTTTTTAGCGGTAATTTGTAAAAATTGATCCTGTCTCTGAGTGGTAACACGATACCACATCTCCAGTAGCGCGATAACGAGACCACAGCCTGGATCTTACATTTTGGCTTGTGCCCAGAGCCTCAGCAACGACGCGTTGTATAGCACCGTTTTCTAACATTCCAATGCTCGTAACATTTTATCACGACTCAAATGACGGCGTGGCATAACAATAAAGAGCTCACACAATCAATGCATACAAGAAAAAAATAAACCGTTTATTGTTACTTAACACCTGAAATAAAATTTGATGTAACTTCTCTTAAGGTACTAAGAAGATTGCACTGTGCTTTGTGTGTTTTCAATTGTTTCTCATTTTAATTTTCAAATTTATAAGTCCCTATCCCTACTTATCTATTAAACTGAAACATTGACAATAACGTATGCTACCTTGTTAATTCTTTTATTTCTCTTATTATTTTATACAATATAATACACTTCAGTCCTATTGGGTGCCGATCGAGTTATCATAAAAACATTGACACGCGATCGCATCGATTAGTCATTAGCCGACGCGTACAAATACTAATAATTTGAGATACTGTCTATAATAAATTGATATTATAATGTAGTTAGCCACATTTTGTGCGTGCACAGTAATTTATTCTATAGAATAAAGTAAGTTAATGTTGTCTCTTTTTCTCTCAGTACATTACAGTTCCTCCCTCTCTGGGTTGAGGCTGAAAAACAGCGCTGAATGTTATCAAAAAACAGCAAAATGCTGAGCCTACGCTGGCCACTACTGGATAGCCCCAGCGATTTTCAAACCGACGCACGCAGGTTTAGTTCCTTCTCGATTTTTGACTTTTCATGTTATGTGCAGAATTGGCTGGGGAGCTTAGCGTTGACTAAGGATGGGTTTTTGAGTGAGTTTTGGTGTGATTACGATAGTTTCAAAACCTTTTAGTGACTAGGTCGTGTGAAGCACTCTATGATCGAGGGCATACTCTTAACTATCCTAACAAGAACAAAGCGCACAGTTTAGCTCCATCAACAACAGGTAACTGAGTTAACAAACCCCATCGGATCTGATACTGTATCCTGTTGATGGAACTTAGTACCTAAACTAACGCGTTTGATTCTGATTCTGTCCGCAGCTAGGCAACTGTACAAGATGCAATTTAATTCACTAGCTGCTAGTGAATTAAATTGCATCTTACATTCTAGTGACTAAAAAATAAAAATTGAGTTGATTGAATTGAAATTGAGTGGGAAATTGAGTGCATAACAGTACATCATTCATTGATGATTGGTAAAGGGTGAACAATGCAATTTTTTTTAAATAATGAAGATTGCCACGGTGTCTAACGTAGTCGACACGAATGATTATGATACTGTTAAAAGATTTTTAATACTAAAATGGACCTACGTTTAACAACAACTCACCTGATGGTAAGTGACGAAGCTGTCTAAGGTGGAGCATGTTTGCCCATGAATTTTTTACCTTATGTGCAATAATTAAAAACAGTTTTTAAATATCCTTATGTAATTTTGTACTGTGGCAGTTGATTAAGAAAGTTATCCCATTTTTTGGGGTTATTATCAATACCAAATCGATGAACTAGAATTCAAAAATCTTGGTCTACACGTGGCTCGTGTCAGCTGCTCAAGGTGGCGCTCAGCCCATGCGCTCCGGCCTATGTACAGCAGCGGACGTCTTACAGCAGCGGAGGCCAGGCCCCCAATTGGTGGACCAACAATCTGGTGAAACCCGCGTGGAGCCGATGGACGCAGGAGGCAAGCAGCCGCTTAAAGTGGCGCTCTGTGGGGGGCCTCTATGTTCAGCAGTAGACGTCTTCAGGCTGTAGATAATGATGATGATGAAGTTTAAAATATTAAATTCTATTAAGCAAAATATTTTTATTTAGAAAAGCTTAGCATCTGTCAAAACAAGTGTTCTGTGTAAGTAGCAAATAGAATAATGCACGCAGCTAAACTAGCTACGCGTGACTTTGTTGCCTAACAGGATTCTCTCTGTTGGTAGATTGAAATTAGTCCAAAGTGGCGTTTTATTGGGGAAGACTATGTGAGTGATGTGAAGTTTGAAATGGTAAACGAATAAACAAAACCACTGAGTTATTGGCTTCCATTTTAAATCTCTCCTACGTTCGGCTTACTTAAAAAATAAAAACAAATAAGCATAATCATTAAATTATGTTGTATTTATTTTATTTGTAATCACTTTTACTTGTAACAAAATTTGGTAAAATAAATGTATTTCACTAAGACTGGGTTTTTTCACCAATAGTTAAGGTAATGGTTAAAAACTGTAACAAATTTTGACCATTGGTTAGAATTTGTTAGAGTTTTTAAACATTGGTTACCTTAACTACGGTTAAAAAAAACCCACCCTAAGTAATACTTCAAATTACCACACAAAGCTGTTAAACTATTGACAACTTCAACAAACCGTTAATAATTTTAACATGTTCTAAATAGCCAATTAAATTAACGATACCAGTAAAAAGCTTATAAAACGTTGGTAGTTATTCCATTTCCACCACAAAATGGAGCACAGTGCGCGTTTCCAGATTCACATTTAACTTTGGCCGGCCATTATACCCGAGAACCGGTAATTTCCGGTTAGATCCAGAATTGAACGCTATTATTGTACCGCGGTTCCGGACTAATTTGCTGTTTCAGTAGGAGGCTTACAATAAAATCGTTTTACTATGTGTGACTATATAAAAGATCGTTTGTTTGGATAATGATAACGCGCGTAATAAGGTTAGGCTGGCTTATTGCGAAGTAGAGGCGCCTGTGGTTTCACTATTGTCCTATTTTCCTTTGGAGACTTTTTTACTTTTCCGGTTTAAAAAGTATCTTATTTTTTTATGTAAACGAATGAAGTGATGAGTGTGTCGTTCGCCTGATGTTAAGCGTCACGGAGCGTTATATGGGCATAACAGATTGCAGGTGTATTGATTAATTGGTCTTATGTTAATTTGGATACTATTCCTCGATACTGAAGTCACCCGTTTCTATCTTTCTTTCTTTTTTAGTCTCTAGTTATACTCATCATAGCTCTCATAACGCAAAGTGAAAACCAATATTATCTAGATAACAGACAAAACTTGCTTGCAAATTGACAAAAACTATTTTGTATTTAGTTACTACACCTATATATTATCATGGAACAAGGAGAATGTCAATACATCAAAAAAATTGCGTAGATCAGAAATATACCAAAAAACCGTTTAAACCTAGCCCGCCGTAGCTAGCTGTTCAGCCCACTCACTTTGCAGCGCCATGTAAGCTTAAAACGGTTTTTGACATATTTCTGATCTGAGCTCAATTTATAGTCCGCTCATTTTGCCAGTCAAAAAGCACTACTCGGTGGGCCGACGGACTGGTGAAAGCCGCGCGGAACCGATTGATGCAGGAGCAGCCGCTCAAGGCGGCGCGCTCTGGAGGGGGGGCCTATGTTCAGGAGTGGACGTCTTAAGGCTGTTGATGATGATGATGATGATGATGATGAGT
The DNA here is from genome assembly GCA_910589525.2 of Ennomos quercinarius. Classification (NCBI taxonomy): domain Eukaryota; kingdom Metazoa; phylum Arthropoda; class Insecta; order Lepidoptera; family Geometridae; genus Ennomos; species Ennomos quercinarius. The sequence goes on from OU342497.1 coordinate 15,435,446, forward strand.
CAAAAGGAAAGGGGAGAGGTGTGTTAAGAAATGAATATCTGTAATAAATATTGCTACTTAAATCAAAAGAATATAATAGCGGTGATCGCTAGCGCGAACTATATAACCTATACCATGTTTGAAACAACCTTGTGTGAATAGGCCCTTACTGTGGCTTTTAACGGAGAACCAAACCAAACATCGAAAACGTTCAACACTTCAGCTATAAATAGTTGCCGCCAAAATATTGGTTAAAATATGAAAATGATACCAATCTATTTTAACCTTTATAGAGGTGATGGTAAGGTTTATTTTTGCCTAGTTTTAAAAGTAGTTCCTGTCGTATCATGCTATTTTCGCATGCTATGGGTATTTCAGCGGATGGTACGTGGTGCAATACCGTAGCGAAAACTACTCATTTATAACAAGCTGTAGACCTTCAAATGGACATTTGTGAATGTTTTATTCTTTGTTCTAGCAGCAGTAAGACTATAAATTTTTCGTTTTTAGACTATGTTTAGAACAGTATACGCCACGATGTATCAATAGTTATTCTCGATAGTATTCTTCAAGTTTTGTTTGCTATTTTTGTTATCGACGTTGGTCAGGGGTCGTTTAGAGAACAGCTCGACTAACTGTTCTGAAATAACGAATCTTAATCACTGTGGTCGGTGCTAATAATACCACTATCATTTGCACCGACCACAAAAAATAAATATGACCCGGGCACTTTCCATCAGGCGAGAGGGTGTTCAAATGCTAGATAAGTCACCATCATCCTCTTTTCCTTTTCTCATTTGTTATTGGGGTCGGCTTCTAATCTAACCTGTAGCGGCAAGCTACCAGAATTACACGAGCGACTGCCATCTGACCTCGCAACCCATAAGGAACCAGTAACAGGGATGGTTAAACCAGGCATCAGATTCTATCAGGCGTCTGACTATGCGTAACGATTGCCATAGATGTTCTTATGACAACCGGGACCGACGGCTTAACGTGCTCTCCGAGGCACGAAGCGATAGCATCGAAACTGCACGTAACTTACTAGATAAGTCATTAGTGCAGGGCCGAGGATCGAACCCGGTGCCGTAAGATTGTGAAGCGCTCATGCTACCGTTCGGCCACCATCGCTCCAAATGCTAGTTAAATGCTAGATAAGTCTGATGTAAAAAAATATATATTTATTATCAACACATCAAAAACATTTCAAGCCATTATGTTCTACCTTATAAAGACACAAACTTCCAAAAAACCCATTAGCAAAGAAAAGAAACAAAAGAAATGGGTCCGCCGAAGTAGTTAATCGATTACAGATCCGGACGTTAGATAAAACTGGATAAAAGGTTCTGAACAAACAATCCCTTTATTTAAAATATTAGATACAAACTTCAAAATTTCCTAACTCCCTCACTAACTCTCTCTTTCCTTTCTTTTTTTTTCTTTCTTTTTTCCTAACTTTGCGATAACATAATTATGCATAATAATGAGTTTTGTTAAGGCGACGAGTAGAGTAAACAGGGTGTTTTTTGGTACGATTCCTGGCGTAATTAAAACACGTGGAGCTTTGAATTTAATATATCATGTAATTCATTTCATGAAGTCGTTTCTGATGACCGCAAATACAAGATTAATAAATATAGCTAGCTCTATAGAAAAAATCGCAAACCTCCCTCAAAAAATTTGAATGTTCCCATTTTACTGAACTTCTACCGAATATATTTTGACAACAAATAAATTAGTGTACATTCAGATGTCGTGATGACTTAAAAACTTTGAAAAATACTATATAAAAATAGATATTAATTAAAAACCGTCAAAATGAGTCATTTCGTGCGTTGTCTTTGGCGTAAACGCCGCCGCGCTGAAGTGCAGACTGAATTGATATTTAAGACTACGACGTTAGAACGGATTTGGACCTGCTTATCTGACTCTACTCGTCACCTTAAGTAGACTAACTAAAGGTTTGGTTTCATAGATCTTCAATGTTTTCCGAGTTTGGAACAGTATTACAGACCGACTGGCAGAGTATGTTCTTGTAAAGTAAACACTTTTTGAATAAGCATGTGAAAGGAATTTTCATGATGGGAATGTTTGTAAATTGTTCAGTAATACCTGTTATTTAGAAATCATTTTCTTGTATGATAAAAAACTGCTATGGAACACTTCACCAGCGTCTTTGTTTCCCGATAAGTACAATCTGGCGCTCTTCAATTCGTGAGTGACTAGGTATCGTCTAAGCAAGCATGTACCATCGGTCCATCGTAGACCGCATCGTCGCTTCCCATCAGTTGAGATTGCGGTCAAATACGGGCCTATTTAGTTATTTGTCAGATAATATAATACTATACTAGTAGTATGGTCCATATCATGGATATCGGGTAAGGCTGTAAGCTAGGACGCCAAAGCCACCCTTGCTTTCTATAACTTTTCTGAAAACTATAACTTGGGCACCTTCAAGGGTAGACCGAAGGTGCCATTTAGCTTTGCATGCTACATCTCCAGTCACCTTGAAGTTTAGACCTACACGCTATAAAAAATACCTTGTGTCTACGAAAAATGTAAACCTCGAATGCAGTGTAGGTGTTATTTCGTTCATCCGGAAAGGGGATAAGCTCTTTATACCCCAAACTGAACCCAGGGGCTCATGACCTTCGCATATTGCCTTTGATTTTAAATATACCTTGTGGAGGTTCAAAAGGGTTATTCGTAGATTTTTTCACGCCTACATATTTTTATGGATTACCGTGTCATGGTTATACATTTTACCCTAACCTCCTCAAAATTTATGCACGGGTAGCATGGGCTGTAGAAATCTTAGAGTATAGACTAAAGCTTAGAGAGATCATCAAAACGATATATTTGTACTGCTCACACGTATCGCTACGTCGGTGGTGAAGGAAAGAAACTAACATGTTATAGTGATTAGCTACGCTTACGAAAAGTCACCGTACCATTTTTTCGACTTAAGTCAACTGTTTTTTTCTATATAAATCTGTCAGACTCATTCACATCAAAATGTCCACATCATATAAAAAGTGTCCAAAAAAGTGGTACGCTTGACAGATAATCAAGTTCTCTCTATGCTTTAGTCTATACTCTAAAGTACAAATCGACACATCTTTTCTCTCGAGAAAGCGTTCGACCAATGCATGATCACGTAGATCAACAGATGAGATAATTATGACGATTCTGTTGATTCCTACGCAGCTCATGCTACTTTACATGATTTACTGTGTTTACTAAAAAAAAATGACAAATATTCTGCAAAATCTCCATTAAAAGTCAATGGTGAAAAGACATACCTAACTGTAAAGTTTCTTGTTGCTTCTTTTTTAGGATTCCGTACCCAAAGAGAAAAACGGACCTTATTACTAAGGCTCCGCAGTCCGTCCGTCTGTGTCTGTCTGTCTGTCCATCTGTTACCAGGCTGTATCTCATGAACCGTGATAGTTAAACCGTTAAAATTTTCACAGACGATGTATTTCTGCTGCCGCTATAAAAACAAATACTACAAAACAGTATAAAACAGGTATTTAAGGGGCATACAACAAACGTGATTTTTTTGCTCGTTTTATAGATAATGGTACGGAACCCTTCGTGTGCGCGTCTGACTCGCACTTGGCCGGTTATTATTAAATGTATATTCAAAGCTCCGGATCAGAGTTTTCTTTTAGTAGTGGGAATGAGAACTAATTTATTGTAAGTACTAAAAGCAAAGCAGGAAATCACCAAGTTTAAATTCAAACTCATATTCAATTAATTGCATTGCATTTTATAATGGTACAATACATCTGCTAGGCATAGTCATGTATGTGTTATTTAAAATTTAACTCATTATAAAACCATCAGAGTAAAGCTCATTTTTATATCTCCATCACGAAAGCAAATACCTCATTTCTGCCTAATGGAGAGCATAATGAGAGCAGGTATGTGACACAGAAAACAAGGATAAGGTTGGAGTACATTGAGATGTAAAATTGAAACAGATCTTATCCATATGTTTACATATAATAAAACTGTAACTGGGCTAAAAATGTACATTGAATATTTTTTGAAAATTTGATTGCTTTACACTTCTTGATCGATATAGAAATAAAAATATTTTTTTTGTCTGTCTGTCTGTCGCTATGAACACGCACACTGAGAAAAATGACTTCGGTACTTCATTAAATGTTAACATGAAGAATAATATTTTATTCTGACGCCTACAATATTATCATGAACATGATGAAATATAAGTCAGTCAAATCAATTTACGCTTCATCACTACTAGTTTAAGGGAATTTAATGATTAGTTATCATTATTGTTTATCATTTAAAACTTAAGTTACATAATATTGAATTGTCGGTTCTAACTTGGTATTTTATCGAGAAGATCACGACAATTTAAAAGTTTGACCTGATAGATATGTAAGCACGACAATTTATAAATAAATTACCTTGCATGAATTCGTAAGTTAATAGAAAATATCATTTTTCATGATAAACAATCGTGACAGTGTGATTTCATGATAAACTTTCGTGACAGGCACAATAGAATACATTTTAACGGATTTTTACGGGAAAAGAAATTTGTTAAGTGCATAATAGTCATTATCAACAGCATGAAGTCGTCCACTGCTGAACATAGGCCTCTCCCACGCCACTTTGAGTGGCTGCTTGCTTCGTGCATTCACCGACTCCCCAGGGTTTTAACCAGATCGCCGGTCCACCTAGCAGGGGCCGGCCTACGCTGAGTCTTCCGGTTCGTGGTCGCCACTCGAGAACCTTTCTTCCCCATCAGTTGTAAGTTTTACCTGCCCATTTACCATTTCAACTTGTTAATTCTAAGGGCTATTTTAGTAATATAGAACAGTATCGAAGTATTTATTTGAGGCTGTGTAAACTAGATGGCGTTAGTAGAAAAGTTAGCACGCGGTGGTGTTTTGTTCGTAGCAATTAAGTAGGTTTTGTTAAATGCACAGTTTTATTTGAGTTTTCGGTATCTTAGAATTCACAGTTATCATTACGATACCAACAAACTATTATACTGGGTGGCGCAAAAGTAAAGACCCTATTTGGTTCAGCTATAACATTTTTTCTAAATTAGAAAACTAGATTTAGGTTTTTTTAAATGTATATTTGTGCCATTAAATTTCGTACCATTAGGATTTAAAGATGATGTCTTTTAAATGGTGACCTCCAGAGTTGATACACATTTGAGCCCTATTTATGACATTTTGCATAACTTGCCGTAACACTTCCTGCGATATGTTCGTTATTTCTTGACGAATGTTTTCTTTTAGAGCTGCGAGAGTCTGTGGCTTGTTCACATACACCCGAGATTTCAAAAAACCCCAAAGAAAGAAGTCTGGACTGGTCAGATCGGGTGATCTTGCAGGCCAAGGCAAATCGCCAAAACGAGAGATAACTCGGCTTGGAAAAGCGTCCCTCACTAAGTCCATAGTGTCGCGCGCTGTGTGTGCCGTAGCGCCGTCTTGTTGAAACCAGATGTGCTCCAGCCCCAATTCGTCCAAACTGGGTATCAAAAACTCACGTAACATGGTTCTGTAGCGTTCTCCAGTGACAGTTATCGCATTGCCTCCAGCGTCTTCGAAAAAATAGGGTCCGATCACTCTGTCAACACAGATGCCACACCATACAGTAACTTTTAGTGGGTGTAGAGGTGTTTCTTGAATAATGCGCGGATTATCAGTGCCCCAGAACCGAGTATTCTGCTTATTGACATGCCCTGAGAGATGGAAATGCGCTTCGTCACTCATAACCAATTTTGAAGGAAAATCATCTTGCAAAATGTCATAAATAGGGCTCAAATGTGTATCAACTCTGGAGGTCACCATTTAAAAGACATCATCTTTAAATCCTAATGGTACGAAATTTAATGGCACAAATATACATTTAAAAAAACCTAAATCTAGTTTTCTAATTTAGAAAAAATCTTATAGCTGAACCAAATAGGGTCTTTACTTTTGCGCCACCCAGTAGATGTTCATTGCATCATATGAGTTTCCCATGAGTAATATATGAGGAAGCTCGTTAAACTGCAATGACCGTAATGAAAGATATTTTTAAGTTTCCTTTAACGTTATTAGGAAATATCTTCATACTATTGTGATGTACAGACCAATTTAACATTGAAATAATGACTCCATACCATTACTTCTCCAATTTCTATCATTCCCATCATGATGTCTCGTCATTACCGTTTGAAGTGTTCAAAGAGTTCGTCATGATAATTTGTCATGACGCGTAACGATAAAACATGAGTATACAGCACTTAGTAATATCGTGCTGTTTTCTGATGTTTAATGGTGACGTCTGTTCATGATAGTTTTTTATGATTTACGTACAAAATGTTAGTAAGAACTCTTGGTCCCTTTTTGTCAGGAATACGGATATAAGTGCCGGAATTCCTTTCAAATTGTTCGTAATTCATGAAAGTATTTTTCTCAGTGCATCACGCTGGAAGCACTGAACGGATTTTCCTGAAATTTTGTATGGTTATAGCTAATTTGGCAAAATAAAATTAAAGACACTTCATGATTTCTAAAACGGCCAAGTGCGGGTTGCACAAAGTAATAAGGGTTTTTTTTATCTTTTTTGATGAATGTGTGGGCCGGTGAAAGAAGGCGATTAACCTGTGCGAAGCCGGGGCGGGTCAACTAGTTAGGAAATAAATTAGTATTTGAAAACCAGTTCGTATTTGTTAAGATTGTAGGATTATTAACCTGCAGGATAATTAATACAATCCTTACAAATACGAAAATGGGTGGAAAATAGGTAAGTTATAAGTATTTTTGTTTTTTTTTTCGGTTTTTTATGTACGCAAATTCCCTGGATGTTTGTTTGAACCAATGATGATGAATGAATGAATGAATCGCTATATAAAAAGTTCACCCGTTGTAGTCCCATCTCTTCCCAGTAATACAGTTACGTCGTGCACTATGCAGTTGATAAGCCTGAGCCGCGTTGCTCACTGCAAGTCTAATATACTTAAAACCGTCTATGTTGGAGGGCTCTGTGAAATGGAACTCCAACTCCTTTATAGAAGGTTAGACGGTGCACTTTGAATTTCACTATTGCAGTATCACAAACTAAATAGATTAGATTATATACTTTCTAAGAAGCAAAGATTTTTCAACCGACTTCAAACAGAAGGAGGTTTTCTATTAGTTTTTATGTTTTTTTGGGAAATTCTTTTTTTTATTTAATTGGTCATATCAGATTGGTCCTATAGAAATTTCATCAAAACCAGATCAGCAGTTTTAAATCAAAATATCTGGAAAAACTGTGGGTAGTATGGAAGTTACGTGTAAATAGCCCTTGTGTAAGTAATATATTTTTTTTACTGGCCTGTTAGCTCAGTTGGTAGTGCGTTCGATTCCCGTCCAGGACAAATATTTGTGTGATGAACATCGATGTTTGTTCTGTGTCTGGGTGTTATAACGTACTCTATGTGTGCATTTGCAATTAAAAAAGTATCTGAATATTTCTATCAGCTATCTGGTTCCCATAGTACAAGCTATGCTTAGTTTGGGGCTAGATGGCGCTGTGTGAAAATGTCCATGCACATATATTTATTTATTTATGCATGTATCATCATCATCATCATTAACAGCCTGAAGACGTCCACTGCTGAACATAGGCCTCCCCCAGAGCACGCCACCTTGAGCGGCTGCTCGCCTCCTGCATCCATCGGCTCCCCGCGGCTTTCACCAGGTCGTCGGTCCACCGAGTGGGGGGCCGGCCTACGCTGCGTCTTCCGGTTCGTGGTCGCCACTCGAGAACCTTTCTTCCCCATCGGTTGTCAGTTCTACGAGCGATGTGGCCTGCCCATTGCCACTTCAACTTACTAACTCTAAGAGCTATATCGGTCACTTTAGTTCTCCTGCGGATCTCCTCGTTCCGGAGCTTATCTCGCAGGGAAACACCGAGCATAGCTCGCTCCATAGCTCGCTGCGCGACTTTGAGCTTACTAATGAGGCCAACAGTAAGAGACCATGTCTCAGTTTCATAAGTCATCACTGGCAACACACACTGATTGAAAACTTTCGTTTTCAGGCTCTGCGGTATTTTGGACGAAAAGATAGGACGAAGCTTCCCGAACGCTGCCCAGCCGAGTTGGATTCTTCGCGCCACCTCTTTGTCGAAGTTGGACCTACCTAATTGGACAATCTGTCCTAGGTAGACATACTTGTCGACAACTTCGAGAGTATCGTTCCCAACAATTACCGGTATAGGTGGAACATGAGCATTAGACATGATCTTTGTCTTGTCCATATTCATCTTAAGACCAACCTGCTGGGAGACTCTACTGAGGTCGTTGAGCATGGTGCTAAGGTCCTCGAGCGATTCCGCCATTATGACTATATCATCGGCAAAACGAAGGTTAGTGATGTACTCGCCATTTATGTTGATGCCAGATCTTTTCCACTCCAAGAGCTTGAAAACATCCTCCAATGCGTTTGTGAACAGTTTCGGAGAAATAACGTCTCCCTGTCTCACGCCTCTTTGCAATGGAATTTGTTCCGTACTCTGGTCCTGTAGTCGGACTGACATAGTGGCCTTACTGTACAAACACTTCAAAACTTCGATATACCTATAGTCAATTTGGCATCGCTGCAAGGACTGCAGCACCGCCCAAGTCTCGATTGAATCGAAGGCTTTCTCATAGTCCACAAACGCTAGGCATAACGGCCGATTATACTCTTCGGTCTTCTGTATAATCTGGCGCAGCGTATGGATGTGGTCTATGGTGCTAAAGCCTTTTCGGAAACCGGCTTGTTCGGGAGGCTGGAGTTCATCAAACCTGCGTGCGAGACGATTCGTAATGACTCTCGAAAACAGCTTATACACATGACTCAAGAGCGAGATGGGCCTATAGTTCTTCAATAAGGTGTTATCGCCTTTTTTGAAGAAGAGCACCACCACGCTCTTGTGCCATGCCTCTGGCGTTGTACCTTCAAGGATGACAGAATTAAATAACTTCTGGAGGACTAAAAGTACCGGTCTACCACCCGCTCTCAGAAGTTCAGTCGTAATTCCATCTTCACCTGATGCCTTGTTGTTTTTAAGCTGTTTGAGGGCCATTCTAATCTCGTACAGGCTGACGTCCGGGATATCTTCGGTATAGTGTCGGACTAACTTGGCTCTGATGTCCTGAGCTGTGTTAGTAGCGGGCTTACGTGTCGAGGTGTATAACTGTCCATAGAAGTTCTCGATCTCTCTCAGAATCTCAGGCTTGGATGAAATGATGGTACCATTTTCGGTCTTCAGTTTTGTCATTTGGTGTTGCCCAATAGACGAATCCTTTGCGAACACTTTAGAGCCTTGGTTCCGCTCAATTGCGGCCTCAATACGTGAAGTACTAAGAGCACGCAAGTCGTGTCGCAAGGAACTCCAGATTCGTCTATTGAGTTCACCGTAGGCTGACATATTAACTGAAGACTGCAGCTTCATTTCGCTCCGGTCGGCCATTAGCTCAAGAGTTTTTTCTGAGAGCTTTTGAGTCTTCTTTCGGCGTTGGGTCTTAAAGAATTTCGATCCAACAGCTTGGACAGTTTCCACCAACCCGTCGTTTAGCTCGTCCACTGTGTTACAGTCGGCTAGGCACTGGAAGCGATTTTGGAGTTCCAGCTGAAAGCCTTCGGGGTTTTGGATTTGGACAGGATTTGGACGGAGCGTAGACTTCACCAGACGTGACCTTTCGAGCTTAACATTGATATTCAATGTGCCTCTAACAATACGGTGATCGCTACCGGTTTTCACCTTGCTGATCACAGAGACATCATCGAATATGTGCTTCTTGGTCGTCATGATAAAGTCTATCTCATTTTTAGTGGAACTGTCGGGACTTATCCACGTCCACTTCCTGGATGGCCGCTTCTCGTAGAAGGAGTTCATCATAAAGAGTTCCTCCTTCTCCATGAAGTCAGCCAGCCTCTGTCCTCGAGGGTTCCGCTGCCCGTATCCAAATGGCCCCACTCTCAGCTCATCGCTATTCCTTGTGCCCAACTTCGCATTGAAGTCTCCCATCACAACGGTGAAGTATGTTTCGGAAGTATGCATGGCTTCGGATATGTCCTCATACATAGCTTCTACTTCATCGTCTGAGTGTGCCGACGTCGGCGCGTATACCTGTATAACCTTCAACGAATACCGTTTGGTTATTCGGAGTACCAGGTACGCTACCCTGGCCGACACACTGTCGACTTTGACCACGTTGTTGACGAGAGACTTGCGGACGAGAAACCCGACACCCCCTTGGGAGAGTTGGTCTCCCTCCCGGTAGAAGAATAAGTTACCGGAATTTAGGATTATCGTGTCCTGTCCCTGTCTTCGGACTTCTGACAATCCCATTACATCCCAGCGTAACTTACCCATCTCCGCCTCTAGCTCGACCATCCTTTCGTCAGCCTTCAGTGTGCGCACGTTATGTGTTGCCAGGGCCAGGGGTCGTCGTTGGGGTTGGTAGCCGGGCGTCTGCCGGGGATTCTTCGCACCCCTTGCCCTGCCGTTACCGTGGCCGCTACCGTAGCCACGGGATAGCAGAGCTGCCGGGGACTGGGGGCCGTTTTTATTTGTGCTTGTCATTAGGGGGGGGGGGGGGGGTTTGCCATAATCACCACGCTTGGCAGGCGGCTTGGTGATCGCAGTAGGTGAAGATTGATTGCCACCAAGACCGAGGGGAACGCTGCGACCCATTCCCTGGATATTCCCTTAGCCTATGCATGTATAGTTTCATAATAATATCAGAATCTCATGCAAAACTAGTCCCCCAGTACTGTAATAAATCTAAAAGCCACTAGAAACAAAAGAATCAGCAACAGTAGTGAAAGTCATTTCTCGCTACAAATGAATAAAATGTAGCTGTCGACGAAAGCCTTTGTGCCAAAGGATGCAGAGTGGCAAAGCCAAAGCTTCATTGAATGAGCCGCGCGAGAGACTTGAGTTATAATATATGTTGCTATAAGACTGTTATAACTGTTATATAGAGCACATCTAACTTTTAAATGAGCACCATGTGTTTTAGGCTACGCTTACATAAACATCTGTAGTGGAGGAATAGCTATTTCATATTTTGTTTCTTTGTGGACCGACGATCTGTCCCCGTATTGTGTAACTCAATCGTAATCGATGAATGTGGTTCATTTGGTCATTTCCGGTTGTGTAAAATCCTTATCCATCGGTATTATGGTCCCTTAGGCGGAGAACTGAATAGATAAAACATTGATTATTTATAATAATGAGAAATAGTGAGAAAATACTAATGGATGGATATGTTACACAATGCCAACTTGCATGACGAAATGAAGCCCATTCATCGATTACGATTGGCTTAGACGGTAGCCCCACTGGTCAAGACCGCGGGGAGCCGATGGATGCAGGAGGCAAGCAGCCGCTAAAAGCGGCGCTCTATGAGGGGGAGGCCTATGGTCAGCAATGGACGTCTTCAGGCTGATGATGATGATATCAAATTACTACATTGAAATGTTCCAATAGTAACTTCTTGACGCCAAAACTGTAAGGTTATTGATTGTGACGAAACAAATACTTGTGTTGGCGTAACGAAATAAAAGAAACATCGCGTGGAGTACCGGCCAAGCCTGACATTTGTGGTAAAGGTTGCCAGCTGTAACAATGGGTGAGGGGAAGGTATAATAATGACCTTGGCAATCGATTGCTGCTGACAACAGCTTACCGCCTCGAATACGACTGGTGGGACGTTTCACTAGCGCGGCAAATTCAAATTTTTTTTGCGTTCTTTTGCCAATAATAGCTTAATTACTCAACGTGATTACGTGAAAACTAATTTTGCGCAAATAAATAGAATGTATCAATAAATTACAATTAAAAGTATCACCTACATATCATTGGTTTAGCGACAAATAGCAATAGACTGAAAAACTAAGATGAAATTTGTTTATTGCATACTTACGTTTGTACACACATCAAAAAAGTCTAAGCAACATGCATGATATTACAAATTTACCATTTATATTAATTAATTAATTTCTAAGTATTTACTCACTCAAACTGCGTAGGTAAGTAAACTTTTTTGTTATTGATGACATACAGGCTGGTTGTAAAAAAAATTCGATTATGTTTTGTTTTTTCATAAAATTCAAATGACTGCGAATTTGTTTGAATTTAAGTGCGTTATTGACACGTTTATTCTTGATTTTATAATTTTACCAACCATTTAAATAAAGTTAGCGACAAAATTGAATCGTTAGATATTCTTCACGTCATGGAGCGACGTCAGAACTTGTCGGCAACGATTATTCATTGAATTAATGAGACTGTTTATGTCATCTTGCGGTATTCGCTCCCAATGGAATTGTATAGCAAATCCTTCAGCTGTTGGGTTGTTGTCACTCCGTCCAAGTCTTTCAAAACACGTCTCTGGAGCATCATGCGTGCTCGATGGGGTTGAGGTCTGGCGATTGTGCAGGCCAGGGCAATACCCGGATGTTCTCCGTTGCCAAGTATTCACTGGTTCGCCGAGCTGTATGTGAACGCGCTTTGTCATGCATTAACGTAAAATCGGAGCCAAAGGTTTGTGCAAATGGATGGACATAAGGTCTGAGAATATCCTCAACGTAATTTTCAGCGTTCATGTTTCCATTTACAAAAACGAGCTCAGTTCGCCTGTTCTTCATAATACCCGCCCATACCATAACTGTTGAGCCGCTGTATGGATGAACTTCCTGAACGCACCTAAGCCTTTCAGTATTTCCGGGCCGACGGTACACTCGCACCCTTATTGTATCAGGCCTAAACCCGAATCGCGCCTCATCGGAAAACATAATTTTATCCCGTTGTTCCTGGGTCCATGTTATGCGTTCTCTACAACATTCATTTCGACAAGCGCGATTCCCGTTACGTATCGGTGGGCACCTGATTGGGCGTCGAGCTCGTAGGCCGTACTCATGCAGTCGATTTCGCACAGTTTGGGGACTTACATCAACACCACTTGAATTTTGTAGCCTCAAACTCAGCCTCAGCTCTCGAGCGGTTAACATCGACTGGCGTCTTGCAGTCAGTTGTATGTACTGGTCATGCCGAGTGGTTGTACTCCTTCTACGGCCTGGGTGCTGTTCAGCGGGTTCCCTTGTATTATTTTAGCGCTGCCAAAGACGACAAATAACACTTCTATGAATGCCAAAATGTTGAGATACCTGAGATTGATTACTTCCCGCTTGCAACATCCCTAAAGCTCTTTGCATTTCATCTGCCGTCAAATAACGTAGTTCCATGACGTGAACAATATCTAACGATTCAATTTTGTCGCTAACTTTATTTAATTATAAAATCAAGAATAAACGCACTTAAATTCAAACAAATTCGCAGTCATTTGAATTTTATGAAAAAACAAAACATAATCGAATTTTTTTTTTACAACCAGCCAGTATGTCATCAATAACAAAAAAGTTTACTTACCTACGCAGTTTGAGTGAGTAAATACTTAGAAATTAATTAATATAAATGGTAAAATTGTAATATCATGCATGTTGCTTAGACTTTTTTGATGTGTGTAGATGCGGCAGAAAAAAGATGAATCAGATTTAAGTGTTCCCTAAAGGCAAACCCTTTTCGAAACAGATCTTACTTCAAACTTCAACCGTTTTATTTTTAGCAAACCCTTATCGTTTTTGCTCCTGATTTTATTTTTATGGAAAGGGAACGATATTCGATACAGAGATTCTCCATTTGGCTGACGTGTATCCAATAGTATAGCGCTGATTCAACTTAACTTGCAATGATCATATTTTATCACGGGTATTTTGCTCATTTTTGATATAGAAAATAATGCCTATGCTGGTACAAATGACATAATTTGTGATTTTTTTACCATATTTAATGTGTCTTCTACCAAAGCTAATTAGAAAGAGGCTAATATAATAACCAGTTTATGGTATTAAATGCCAGCGCTCTACATTTGACGTTCTGGGATATAATCATATTTAGGTACTTTAATTTAGTTACATGCAATTAGATAGATGCAGGAGGCAAGAAGCCGCTCTATGTGGCGCTTTGTGGGGGGGGGCCTATGTTCAGCAGTGGACGTTTTCGGGCTGTTGATGATGATGAATTTAGTTCCGAGTGACACTGCATCAGTTATGGGCGGCCGTGACGCTTAACACCAGACAAACGACTAGCTCGTCACATCATTTGTTTACATAAAGTTCCAGTTTGTAGTCTGTAAAGTCTATGGATCAATTATGACGAAGATAGAGAACTTCGACCCCGTAATCACAAAATTGAATACGAAGAAATTAGCTGAGAGAATTCTATTTGAAAACATGCCGCTAACTTTTGGGACGTGCCCTAGCATACCTAAGCGATAAGCACGATCACAAAGTATATCCGGCCAAGTGCGAGTCGGATTCAAGAAGGGTTCCGTACCAGTATCTATATCCCTGCCATCTAGTGTTGAGTAGTAGTACTATTTAAAGCAGCACCATCTATGACTCATCTGGTAAACGAGCAAAAAAAACACGTTTGTTGTATGGGAGCCCCCTTAAATATTTATTCTGCTTTTTAGTATTTGTTATTATAGCGGCAAAAAAATACATCATCTGTGAAAATTTCAACTATCTAACTACCACGGTTCATGAGATACAGTCAGGTGACAGACGGACGGACAGACAGACATGCAGACAGCTGAGCCTTAGTAATAGGGTCCGTTTTACCCTTTGAGTACGGAACCCTAAAAATGATCTCGTGCAGGATGTGGTTTTTGCACGTTCATCCATTGAACACGTTAGCTGGTGCAAAACCCTTCCGGTCGGTTTGGTCAACTTCTTAAATTGTCCATTTCCAAAATAACAAGGAAGTGTCAATATTTCATTTTTTAATTGATTCTCTAAAAGTAATATGAAATAATAAACTTATCTTTATTATCCATTTTGTTCGTAAACTATGGATCAGGAAAGACATATTTTGTCTGGGTTTTTTGCAGTCGCACTTATTGTTCAGGTGTATGTAAACTTTGTTTCGTGACTTCAATTGCGTTATAGCCTTAAATGCAGGGTACTCACGAATTATGCTGTTCTTGACCTTTCGATAGCCAAATCTACATTGTATTTTATAGTAGTTAAATTAGCATAGCTGCAGTCTGTGGCTGCAGTCCTTGATTAACATTCCAAGTCGTACGGTTATCACGCAGAACAGGGAGAAAACTGCACCCTGATAAATATGGCATTCGTGCCAGACGTATAGGCGCCGCCGAGCGCTTACACTAGTCAAGGTAAATAATAGAGGTTTTATCAAAGACTTCTATGTACATAGACCTCTTTGGGTTTTATTGTGAAACGTGACACCTATAGTATGCTTGAATTATATGATGTTTTTAAGTAGGCATAATAATAAAGCATAGAGATAACTTGATGATATGTCAAGCGTACCACTTTTTTGGACACTTTTTATATGATGTGGACGCTTTGATGTGAATGAGTCTGACAGATTTGTATAGAAAAAACAATTGACTAGAGTCGAAAAAACTTGTGCGGTGCTTATCGCAAGCGTAGCTAATTACTATATGTTTGTTTCTTTCCTTCGCCACTGATGTAGCGATACGTATGAACAGTACATATTATATAATATCGTTTTGATGATCTCTCTTTGCTTTAGTCTATACTCTAAGGTATTTGTTTTATACTGTCCTCCTCTCCTCTAATAATAATATTGTTGTGGCCAACAAGGTCCATAATGATCTCAATTTGACTACACTATTCTAATGTAACATTATGGAACGCATCAACGCAAAAAACATTTGAATTTGAATTTGAAAAGTGTTGACCAAGGCGTATCTATCTGGGCGTGAGCATAATTTTTTTTTCGCTCTGTGGGATACGATTAATAAATGATATTATATGTACCTATATTATATATTGATTTCACAAATTCAGTTACGATCATTTCATGAATTTCCTAACTGAAATACCGTCATAAAATTTTAGGTCATAAGGTGGGTTTTTTGATAATAATAAGGTAACAAAATTGGTTAGAAACGTTAAAAAATATTGTGCATTGGTTAGAATTTGTTAGATTTTTTTACCCTTGGTTACCTAAACTACGAGAAAAGTTTTATTGTAAACGAGCTATGGAGAAAGATGCTCGGTGTTTCCCTGCGAGGTAAGCTCCGGAACGAAGAGATCCGCAGGAGAAATAATGTGACCCATATTAGCTCTTAGAATTAGCAAGTTAAAATGGCAATGGGCAGGCCACATCGCTCGTAGAGCTGACAACTGATGGAGAAGAAAGGTTCTCGAGTGGCGACCACTAACCGGAAAACGCAGCGTAGACCAGCCTCCCACTCGGTGGACCGACGATCTGGTGAAAGCCACGGGGAGCCAATGGATACAGGAGGCGAATAGCTGCTCAAAGTGGTGCTCTCTAGGGGAGATCTGTGTTGAGCAGTGGACGTCTTCAGGCTGTTGATGATGATGATGATGACCTAAGCTATGGATCTAAAATCCCACTCTTTGATGCACTTTTATGAATAAATAATTACTAATTTATATTTGATTTACCTACATACAAAATATAGAGTGCATCCTTTGGGAGCTACCCCTTTTGGGCCTTAAAGTATATATAGTTACTTTAATGGCCAAAAAGCGCTCTATTATTTTTATGTAGGTAAACCAAAAGTAAATAAATTATTATTTGTTTCAAATCCAATATTAATAACTAGTCAGCTAAAGCAACGAGATACAAAAACCAATTCCATTAATATGATTTATCTATAGAGACATGCGGAGTATATTAAACAAATTTGTTCGCCTCTCGCTACCCTAGAGACAGAAAAACCGTTCCAATAGCTACCAATAGTTACGTAAGAAAATCCAATTTATGTTTTAATCTATAGACGGTCTCTGGTTACACTTGTATTGTTGGTAACTTTCCATTTTCCGGATTAAAAATAGTAATAGGAATGGTATTTTATCTTGGTTATATAAACAATCTGAGCATACTTAAATGTAATTTAGTTCTTTCATTATTCGCACGGCTGAGGAGTGGAATGCACTTCCTGCTTCCTTATTTCCTACAAATTACAATCTGGGTCTCTTCAAATCAAAAGTGAATAGGCACCTCATGAGCAAACGTGCTCCAGCGTACACCGCATCATCACTTTCCATCAGGTAAGATGTTGTCAAAAGTGAGCCCAGCCCATTCAAGCATATAAAATATTTAATCACTTAGAATGCCCTGACTTGTTTTCATGACACTTCATGCTTTTTTGTAAGCGACAAGTTTAGAGAACATTTCAAATTGATCTTTAACCGGCGTTTATGTAGGATCATAATTTTATCTCACGGGATGAAATGCATATTTGAGGTGTGGACTCTATACAAATTAATATTCGCTGTGGAGAAAAACCCATAAAACACAGTACGGACACAAAAAAACAAAGCAAAAAGTATTGGAATTCAGTATATGATATCTAAGTATCTAGAATTTAGTCTAATAATATTATGGGAAAGAAAACCCGAATAAATTAATAATAATAATGAATAATAAGGGCCGCTTGCGTAAGAATCCTTCCTTAATTTTGTTTAGTTAAGTGCATTTAACTCCTAAAATACGTTTAAGACAAAACCCGTTAAAGATTGACTTGCTTAACATGACTTGCTTAACTTGCTTAACCGACTCTGTTTAACTAAATATATTTAGCATAGTATAGACGTAAAAAAGTCCTACGTTCCGTTTTACGCACATTGCGAAACTTGTTCATCAAGCTGCCGTCAAGCCCGTACAATTCTCTTGAACGTATAGATAAAATTTTGCGTGAATAGGAATTTGGATGTTAGTTGTGTTAGACGTCAAATCTGCTCTTAGAGTAGGACTAAAATTACAAAAAAATGATTAGAATTCATTTAAGCAAATAAAATTAAAAGGTGCTTCTTTTTTTATTTGATTGATAGGTTCTACATTTGCGGAATTGTATTTAACTTTACTCCGTTCGTGCTTTACTGGTATTTGATTTATGTTAGTAAGACAAGACACGACACGACACGACACGACTTGCGTGCTCTTAGTACTTCACGTATTGAGGCCGCAATTGAGCGGAACCAAGGCTCTAAAGTGTTCGCAAAGGATTCGTCTATTGGGCAACACCAAATGACAAAACTGAAGACCGAAAATGGTAGCGTCATTTCATCCAAGCCTGAGATTCTGAGAGAGATCGAGAACTTCTATGGACAGTTATACACCTCGACACGTAAGCCCGCTACTAACACAGCTCAGGACATCAGAGCCAAGTTAGTCCGACACTATACCGAAGATATCCCGGACGTCAGCCTGTACGAGATTAGAATGGCCCTCAAACAGCTTAAAAACAACAAGGCACCAGGTGAAGATGGAATTACGACCGAACTTCTGAGAGCGGGTGGTAGACCGGTACTTTTAGTCCTCCAGAAGTTATTTAATTCTGTCATCCTTGAAGGTATAACGCCAGAGGCATGGCACAAGAGCGTGGTGGTGCTCTTCTTCAAAAAAGGCGATAACACCTTATTGAAGAACTATAGGCCCATCTCGATCTTGAGTCATGTGTATAAGCTGTTTTCGAGAGTCATTACGAATCGTCTCGCACGCAGGTTTGATGAATTCCAGCCTCGCGAACAAGCCGGTTTCCGAAAAGGCTTTAGCACCATAGACCACATCCATACGCTGCGCCAGATTATACAGAAGACCGAAGAGTATAATCGGCCGTTATGCCTAGCGTTTGTGGACTATGAGAAAGCCTTCGATTCAATCGAGACTTGGGCGGTGCTGCAGTCCTTGCAGCGATGCCAAATTGACTATAGGTATATCGAAGTTTTGAAGTGTTTGTACAGTAAGGCCACTATGTCAGTCCGACTACAGGACCAGAGTACGGAACAAATTCCATTGCAAAGAGGCGTGAGACAGGGAGACGTTATTTCTCCGAAACTGTTCACAAACGCATTGGAGGATGTTTTCAAGCTCTTGGAGTGGAAAAGATCTGGCATCAACATAAATGGCGAGTACATCACTAACCTTCGTTTTGCCGATGATATAGTCATAATGGCGGAATCGCTCGAGGACCTTAGCACCATGCTCAACGACCTCAGTAGAGTCTCCCAGCAGGTTGGTCTTAAGATGAATATGGACAAGACAAAGATCATGTCTAATGCTCATGTTCCACCTATACCGGTAATTGTTGGGAACGATACTCTCGAAGTTGTCGACAAGTATGTCTACCTAGGACAGATTGTCCAATTAGGTAGGTCCAACTTCGACAAAGAGGTGGCGCGAAGAATCCAACTCGGCTGGGCAGCGTTCGGGAAGCTTCGTCCTATCTTTTCGTCCAAAATACCGCAGAGCCTGAAAACGAAAGTTTTCAATCAGTGTGTGTTGCCAGTGATGACTTATGGAACTGAGACATGGTCTCTTACTGTTGGCCTCATTAGTAAGCTCAAAGTCGCGCAGCGAGCTATGGAGCGAGCTATGCTCGGTGTTTCCCTGCGAGATAAGCTCCGGAACGAGGAGATCCGCAGGAGAACTAAAGTGACCGATATAGCTCTTAGAGTTAGTAAGTTGAAGTGGCAATGGGCAGGCCACATCGCTCGTAGAACTGACAACCGATGGGGAAGAAAGGTTCTCGAGTGGCGACCACGAACCGGAAGACGCAGCGTAGGCCGGCCCCCCACTCGGTGGACCGACAACCTGGTGAAAGCCGCGGGGAGCCGATGGATGCAGGAGGCGAGCAGCCGCTCAAGGTGGCGTGCTCTGGGGGAGGCCTATGTTCAGCAGTGGACGTCTTCAGGCTGTTGATGAGTAAGACAAGGCCGAGTTAGAGTATCGGCTACACTACAACTTTAGTCAAGTTTTGCTTAGTTCGTTCGAGGCTGCTTCAGAATATCCAGAGACATGGGATAAAAAAGCTTTAATGCATTTTTTGCGCTTTAACTTTTCGCGCTCACTTCGCTCGTGGTGTTAATACTGGGTGGCGCAAAAGTAAAGACCCTATTTGGTTCAGCTATAACATTTTTTCTAAATTAGAAAACTAGATTTAGGTTTTTTTAAATGTATATTTGTGCCATTAAATTTCGTACCATTAGGATTTAAAGATGATGTCTTTTAAATGGTGACCTCCAGAGTTGATACACATTTGAGCCCTATTTATGACATTTTGCAAGATGATTTTCCTTCAAAATTGGTTATGAGTGACGAAGCGCATTTCCATCTCTCAGGGCATGTCAATAAGCAGAATACTCGGTTCTGGGGCACTGATAATCCGCGCATTATTCAAGAAACACCTCTACACCCACTAAAAGTTACTGTATGGTGTGGCATCTGTGTTGACAGAGTGATCGGACCCTATTTTTTCGAAGACGCTGGAGGCAATGCGATAACTGTCACTGGAGAACGCTACAGAACCATGTTACGTGAGTTTTTGATACCCAGTTTGGACGAATTGGGGCTGGAGCACATCTGGTTTCAACAAGACGGCGCTACGGCACACACAGCGCGCGACACTATGGACTTAGTGAGGGACGCTTTTCCAAGCCGAGTTATCTCTCGTTTTGGCGATTTGCCTTGGCCTGCAAGATCACCCGATCTGACCAGTCCAGACTTCTTTCTTTGGGGTTTTTTGAAATCTCGGGTGTATGTGAACAAGCCACAGACTCTCGCAGCTCTAAAAGAAAACATTCGTCAAGAAATAACGAACATATCGCAGGAAGTGTTACGGCAAGTTATGCAAAATGTCATAAATAGGGCTCAAATGTGTATCAACTCTGGAGGTCACCATTTAAAAGACATCATCTTTAAATCCTAATGGTACGAAATTTAATGGCACAAATATACATTTAAAAAAACCTAAATCTAGTTTTCTAATTTAGAAAAAATGTTATAGCTGAACCAAATAGGGTCTTTACTTTTGCGCCACCCAGTATTTATGCTTTGTTTTAATACATGACCAGCACGCTTGAACGTACGTCGCACGTATTTTCTGGAATATAAAATGTGGCAAATACAGAAGATCACTCTGTCTAGTAATCTTATTACTACATTGTGTGAAGTCTCAGGATGACGTGCGCAGTGCAGTGTCACGCAAAACTATACATATTTTAATCTGTTATGGGCAGTCATGACGCTTAACATCAGCAAACGACTAGCTCATCACGTCATTAATTTACTTTAAAAAAACTATTATATATTTCTTGCCAGGGTGAAAGCAAACAAAAAAAGCACGTTGCTCTTACGGGAATTCCCAATTGCAGATGATAGTTGGTAAAAAGTAGTGATTCAAGCGCTGCCAATCAATCCAAGCCTTGCTTACGAACAGCTCACCACTGAATAATCTACCAGCCAGTAAACGAGCCCAAAACGGGAGTTCATCCCAAGCAGTATTTGACCGAGTTTAAACCTAATTGCTCGGTGAATTCACCCGATTACCCGCTAGCTGGTGTAAAACTTCGCACCGGATAAATTTCTACCAATTTTCCCTAACCTACTACTATATTTCAAACCCATTGAACCAATACTCTAAATATATATAAGCAGTTATAACCACAGATTAGAGAAAAACCAATTATAACAATGCAGTAAGCAGTAACGAAATTAAATTTCCAAACCATGGATGCCGTGCGCAGTGCAGTGTTACGTGAAACTGAAATTATTATTACGTACATGTTAACATTACATGTTATTTTGTTTGCGCCTTGAAAACATTTTAATTTGCAGTTTCTTTCGAAATGACGACGACAATCGTCTAAAAAAAGCGCAGATTTGGTGTAATAATCATGTGCCTGATGTCGCCAGACCAAGTTGTAAAATCTAATTTCATTAATGAAAGCCTAGATTACCAGTCTATAGGCTTATATACTTCAGACTTCATCGTTCCACCTCATAAAACCTTATCATTTGCAATATCCACAAGGACGAGGCCAAAGTGCTTCTCCAAATTAAAATCGAGAGAAAAGGTAACTTTTGAAAAGTTACTTACGTAAAAACCAAAGGTTTTGGGCCAACCGTGTGACTACTAATAGGTTAGTATAAAAGGTGATTTGATTTTTGCTGTCTCCATTACATTTTGAGAATTTTCGTTTTCAGTCTGACTTAATACGAAACATAAATTGAAATTTTAGGAATCGCTAGGTAGAAAAAAAAAAACAAAAATTCCTTTTCCATATTTTTTCAGTAAGTACCAATCACGACCCAACCAGCAGCTATTTGCTTGCGTCTATAAACCCTCATGTTCATGATGTTGCCAATAAGGCGACGGCGTCGTTTGCTTAGGGCCATCGTAAATTGGATTGTGAAGTCGTGGCGTGAACTTCCGTAAGGGATACGTTTTATTATACCGTTGCCTATAATGTCGATGTAAACAGGATGTGCCATATAGTATAGATTAGATCTTAAAAAATAACGAAAAAACAGAAAGTTTTCAAAGGTGACTTCATTTTGATGAAAGTTTTGAACTGGTATGGTTTATAATTTTAAAGAAATAGGATGATATAAATCCTATTTCTTTAGGGCTTCAAAAACATCCTTATAACAAAAGCTTACAATAAAGATGTACTTAAACCTACAGATGTACCTATTTTATGAAATTACAAGTCCCTCTACGATATTGATATTTCTTTTTATTCCTTAGAAACCAAGTTAGTCTCTTATAAATTTGATCAGAATCTGATGGGGTATGTAAACTGAAAACATGAAACTCCTTAATGGATAACAGCAAATGTATCGCGAATTATTAGAAATCGCTAGGGGACAAGTATTCATCTAAGGGCCTATTGGTGCATGGTCAATTTGAATTTCGGTCGAAGTTATGGAACTATTCAACAAATTGATAACTCAAGTATCTGAATTTAAATGCTAGGCTCAAATTTGCAAAAATTCAAAATTTTATTGAAAACATTCCAGCGTTTCTTTTACTTCATTTTTCAGACGCCACGTACAAAAGACATTTGAAAATTCCCCTAAACTTTGTTTGCCGTATCAATTTACACCGCCTCTCTCTTAAATCAGCTTACTGAAGTTTTCCAGACACGTTAGAAACAGGTGTGGGTACATACAAGAGAATTTCACCTTTGAGTCAACCTGAATGAAGTTTATTTTTGATTGCGTTATTTTCTCTAATGTGTACCGGAGTATTTCTTCTTGTAGGTAAACCATGTCTTACATACTTTACATATAAACATTTGTTTAAACTTTGTTATGAGCTGCTTGTTTATTCTGGGTTGGATCTAATAGAGGGAAGAGTGTATACGTAACCATTTTAGTATCATGTCGCAATAACAACGGTTGGTTTCCTTAAACATTTGCAAGAAGTTTTTAGAATTTTTATACATACAAAGTACTAATATTTGCGCGCTTGCGTTCGCCCGTACATTTCGTAATTATGTTTATGAACCAAGTTTTTTCATAGATATTTAAACTTCTTGTTCCGAAGGTAAATGGCCGGTAGTTAAAAATTATTACATTTGTTTTCATAACAAGGAATTATAACTTTTGTTACTAATAGTACCTGAACAAATAAATTCACAAACATTTACGAGTATAAGATGTAAAATGTATTACAAAAAGTTCATAAGAAAAGTATAAGCGAAGTTTCGCCCAAGACGAATAAAACACATAGAATCATTTAGCATCCACATTATTTTAGCTGTAGGTAATTAGATTTACGTTTGTCCACCATCTCGCCTGATGGTGGTAAGCGACGAGCACGTAATACTATCGTATGTTTCAAATCCCCTGAGAAACTCGTACTTTGATCTCTGAGCGGACTGCAGCGACTCTCAACCTAATTTTTTGGTGGGTCACTTTATATTTTCAAATCCAATGAGAAACTCGACATTTAAACATGTCAAAACAGGTTCAGCGCCGCTGATTGAACTTGTCTCGCACACTTCCTTGTACTACGAAACGCGGTAGACGCGTGATCGACAGTGAAGTGATGCATAGTTGTATGGAAAGCGATACTGTCGCTTTTTTCGGGGCTAACATAATACCATGGGAGCAATGCACAAGTTTCTCTGGGTTTTGAAATCTATTATAGAAGGTTCCAGATTACTCTGGCCTTCATATTCACAGTTACAATCAAATGTTCTGTATTTTCGCGGAATACACTGATTGGTCAAAACCACGGGGAGCCGATGGATGCAAAAGTCATCAGGCAAGCTCAAAGTGGTGCTCTGTGAGAGGCTTATGTACAGCAGTGGACGTCTTCCGGCTGATGATGATGATGAAACTGACTGAAACACAATCAAGACTTCTGGGGAACTAGCAAATGGTTTCAATTGAATGGATTTAGTATGTATTACAATAAATACAATGTAATTATATACGTGAAAAATAATACCCTATTGTCGGCAAGGTTTCTTTTGAGAGAATGACATCTGCACAATAAATATTAGAAAAACTAAGATGCGGTATTGATTATTCTCTAGTCTCTTACATGAAAAGCTTAAGGGAAAACGTGTCACAAAATTTAAATAAGGAATTTGAAATCAAACAAGATGGAAACGAGTGGTAACCCGCCATCATTAGCCATTACAAACCCCAAGTGCCAACCCTCAACCCTCGGCGCAATCCTCTGAAGGGTCAACCACTGTCTAACAAAGTTTGCTCCATAGCTTTTGAAACCTTCCCATAAGCCGCCCATTGAAGCTCAATTATAAAACTGTAATATTTTAACTTCAGGGATGTCAATTAAAAGAGTTTTAAAGTGTTAAGACACAAGATCAAGCGGGGAGTGCCCATTTCAAAAGCGCGTGTAATTAATTGCAATTTTTTAGAAAAAAATAAGATATGTTCATTAGATAAAAGTGGCAAGGCCCATTTTAGCATTAAAAAATGTTTTAAGCTGATAAAATTATAAAGTGCTATGGCAAGGCTATTTTGATAAAGGCGAAGTTTTCTCTTCGACTACTGGTGCAAAGAAATCTGACACAACAGAATAGAAAACTTCGATTCGGAGCTTCGATTACACCATAATAATTGTGCACGAAAATGTTTTTTATTATTACAATAAAATTATTACTAATCAGAACAAATGTGGCCAAATGCAAGCTGAAATAAGTTGAAATTATTTTATTTTATTTGTTCGAAACACGGTTAGGTATACAGGTTGTAAGAAATCGTTGAATGTGCTCATGTTTCACCATATAAACTGGCATACAAAATTATTGAGAAAAAGAAAAACCAAATTAAGAAATTACTAAAGTACTCTGTTAATATAGTTAGAGTTATGTACATGGTAAAATATTAACATTAAACCAATAAGAAAAAAAATTGAAATGTTACAAAAATGCCCTCTGAGGTGTTTCCGGTGAGCTGCAACATGGGGCACGTCAAACGACGGGTAAATAGAGTCTTAAAAGGTAGGCAACGCATCGGCAACGCCCCTGGTGTTGCAGGCGTCTATAGGCGACGGTAACTGCGTACCATCAGGCGGGCTGTCAGCTTGTTTGTCTGTCCGTGTTATAAAAAAAAAATTAAAAAAATGTTTATTTTTAGCTTACCAAAATTTGTCGAATTTCAACCAGGTATCTCTGATTTCTACCAATTCTAGTTACGTTACCTTACCTTGGGCAGAGGACCTTCACCGTCACATTTGTGAGACCGCTGGTACTTGAGCCGTGAATCCCGCGAGGACACCTCCATTACCTTGTAGGTTTATTTAAACAGACGTGAGCAGTGAAATGCACATACTCATTAAATATTTATATTTCTCAGGAAACGAGTTTCACTGACGTGAAGGGAGATAAAGCCTTTGGAGGATATACGAAATGTCGCTTTGAGTTTACTCGTGAGTGGTTTGAGTGATTTTCATTATAATATATACCTACTTATGTTTTGTCTTTGAAAGAAAGGCAATTCTCTTGTTTGTTAGCTTTCAATTTATGTACAGACCGTTCACCCTGTAAGATGTGCCCTGATGTACTTATATTATTTTAAAATATTTACTTATTTAATTAAAACGGCTATAGAAGCCAATTACATTAATTAATAACTATACATCATTATTTATAACATCACGTCAATAAACAATATACAAATTACAAAACAGAGATGTCAAAGAAATATTAAAATTAAAAAGTATAAATAATATTAGGCAAGTATTATCGTAAATGTAAAGTGGTATGAGAGTATTATCTAAACTTGTATGTACCCACCACAGATTAATATGTTTTACTTGCATATATTTAAATAATATGTGTACATCAGGGGACATCTTACGGTGAACGGTGTGTAAAGTCAGACCTCCTTACTAATGTCACATCAGAAATAGTCGTGGGTTTTTTTTTTTTTTTTTTTTTCTTATATTTTGGCTCCACACATAGTGTATTTAGCCAGTGTCAAGTATTGTAATTATTCATCGAGTTATGGAATATTTCACGTGTAAAGTCAAGTCTTCAAGTCTTAGTCACAGTCCAGTCTAAGTCAGGTAATCATAGTCCAGTCTAAGTCATACCCTAGTAAAATGGTGGCGATTTTACTAGAAGCTTCTATGGAATTTTGGAAGCAACACGAAAAACCACGTTTCACTACATTATATCACTTGCCAACACTTATACTCGTAATTCAGCACTTAATGCGTAAAATGCCACTAATTTTAAACATTAACACTAGAAAAAGCATAAGTTTTGTGAAATAATACAATGCAACGACGTGAACTTTTTCACGTTCCCGCCAAAACTCCTAGTCGTGGGTTGTCGTTGTTGCCTTTTACCTAGAACCACAGATTAGAGAAAAAACAAATGACTACCTAGAACATTTTGCTTTGGCAAGGCATTTTGCATGGAGCAAAATACTGCCTACTTTTTGGCGAATAGAGTATTTACTTCATCTTGTTCTACCGCTCAAGCCTCATCCCATCCCAGTGAGTCGTTATCTCCATTCACCGTCCGACGGCGGAACGGAACAAAAGGAGTCCGTGAGACGTTTCAAATAATAGACACTGTAGTTTGTTAGCTTGCCTGAGACTATAATTTCCGACCGTTTGCTCACTCATGAGTAGAGTATTATGCCGCTTTCCGTTCTGTTCTTTAAAATACTTCTTTCAAGTATTAATGAAATATTCTAGCGCTTTATGGTAAGGTTGAGAATGTTAGCCCAAAGATAAACTTATGTTAAACAGAAATAAATAAATAAGTAATAATAAATAACGCCCAAAGATTACATACATAGAACCTGGACCCTAACTAGGATTCCCTGTATCTAGGATCCAGGCACAACGAGGACCATGGTCCCATAATACCCAGACTCAGAATAAGTATTTGCGCCTTTTTTCCTGTACACAAATATTTGTCCTGTCACGGGAGTTGAACCCGCTGCTACTGGGTTATGAGCCAACCTGTTCAACCACCACACCACAGAGGCTGTTTGTACAAAATACATGCATTGGTGTTATGGTGTTTCTTAGTCCACCATGTCTATATGGGCGTACTTATAGAAATATGGGTAATGTAAATTGTTTGAAAACGAACTGCCGTCCGTAATACAAATATCACCTTTTCCAACTGACCTTTTCCATGAGCAAACATATATTTACACATAATTATATTGAGTCCTGGAAATCACATATGTGTCAATTTATGTGCACTTTCTTGCTAAGACGTGGAGTGAGCTTTCACCAGCGGTCTTTTCCAAAACAGTATCACAGGGTAAGCAATGCATTAGTGGTACGTCTAGTGCTACTTATGAGTGGCCGTTACGCTTGACATCAAGCGAATGACAAGCTCGTTACATAATTCTATAACATAAATAAATAAACTAATTTTTCATGAAAAATCAAATGTTACACGACA
Organism: Ennomos quercinarius; assembly: GCA_910589525.2. Taxonomy (NCBI): domain Eukaryota; kingdom Metazoa; phylum Arthropoda; class Insecta; order Lepidoptera; family Geometridae; genus Ennomos; species Ennomos quercinarius. Next base: position 15,463,213 of record OU342497.1, read on the forward strand.
AATCGATGGGATTTGACTCCGCGTCGCATGACGAGTTACGACGTAACTAGGAAGCATGGAATATAGAACCATCCAGACGTACCGTACAGGCCGAATCGAGGCAACCAAGACAACACTTAAATGTTGTAGTTTAATTATAAGTATAAATTTAAGCATTTAGTCACTCTGTGGACTTCGTATTAGATTATAACCTTCTGTTTAAAAGGTATTTGGTATAAGATTGTGCAGTGTGAACCTCCTCGCGTGCCCTGGTTTGCACATAGCAAACTTAAGAGATGTATACTTGTAATTGCTCAACGCCTGCGCTCCGGGCACATTTCTCTTAACAAATTTAAACACCTCATGAAAAAGGCAGACTCCCCCAATTGTGACACATGCGGAATCATAGAAGATGTTTATCATCTTCTAGTGGAATGTGATCGGAGCCAGACAATGAGACAACGCATGAGCAGTCAGTATGGATTGAACCTTAAAGATACCGGTGAACTGCAAACTATCTTGTCCATGCCATTGTGCGAAGCGGCTAAGACGCTTTTCACAATGGTTTTTGATATAGTTAAATAAGAGCGATCAAATGCAAGGAATGACGGGGCTGTCATAGTCGATGTCGACTCAAAGTCCCAAAAAAAAACTAGATTTAAAAAAAAAAAAAAGAAAAAAAAAAAAAAAACCTGTTATAGTTCTATGTCATCAACCGAAACGTCTCGCGTCTTTGTGTTAACATCCCCATACAGCCTTTCATCTATCTACACACCTCTTTCTCTTTTCTTCGTTCCTAAAACACGAATTTCTGTACTACTGTAGCTAAATTACTGGGCAAATGCGACTTTGTGAACTGATCTCACAGTCTGGAAAACTTTTTTAGACTGTGTAATGTCTCAGGATAACGTGCACAGTGAGCAGTGTCACGTGAAACTTTAATTTAGAGTTCCGAGTGACACTGCAATCTGTTATGTGTGGCCGTGTCGCTTAACACCAGGCGAACGACTGCCTCGTCACGTCATTCGTTTACATTAAAAAAAACTTAGTAAAAGGAAAAGAGAAAGAGACAAAGAGAGAGAAAGAGGGAGATAGAGAGATATGGAGAGAAACATATTACGACGGTTGTCTACTCCAAGTATGAATTCTGCATTATGATTTAGATCAACGACTCCGTTTCGTGGTTTGACATCGTATCCATCTGGCTTGTTCTAATATCGACGCAGGAACTCAAGGCCGATTGCTATCGATGATGGGTGCACATCGGCCGTGAACGGAGTCTGTGAGAATATCAAGGCTTCGTTATTATAACGAGAATATGTTCCTACGTCTCTCTAATGAGCTGCGAAATATGTTGAACGACTATGCGTATATTTTGTAAAGGAAATGTTCTGTCGATAGACACAGTTGCGATAACATTAGGTTGGATCCATTTCATGGCTACACCAACATGAACGAATTTTTGCACACGTAATCCTTGTACTATCTATACTTATAAAAAACTGTAACAGGTCCAATTCTGTACATTAAAGATATTTTAAATTTTTTTGGGCTCTCTTTATAATCTATTCTGAAGCCAAAAATATTTTTTTTTACATTTTTGTCTGTCTGCCTATCTGTGTCTTGGCTGAGCATCACGCCGAAACTACTGAATGGATTCAAATAAACCTTAGCATAATTTGAGTTCATATTACGAGGTAAGCTATACGATACTTTTAATCCCGATATTCAGTACGGTTCCCGAAGGGGAGGGGGTTTTTTTTAGGGATGAGAGTTCTACTGTTGCTTTGTAATCAAAGTTCCATGACCCCACTAGCCGCATGCTCACATGAATAAAAAAAAATTACGGATTATTTACTATTATATTGAGTTTAACTTTGCCTTATGAAATAGTTTCTTACATTCATCACAGAGTTAATAAGCTAGCAAAAGTTCACAAAGTTCCCTTAATCAATGTGACCACGAGATTAGTCTTCAAACTAACTGTAAGAAGTTTCGCCGGGCTTCAAGTATCGAGCGAATTCCGTCTAGCCACAACCACAGACTTATAAAGTTTGACGCCACGCATTTATATTATAAAGTGAAAACCTCACACAAAAACGGTGCGCAGGTTTTGCAGATTTGGACGTGGACTTCCGGGCTAGACAAGTTATCAAAGGTATCATACCGGCTTTTTTTTTCATCATCAACAGCCTGAAGACGTCCACTGCTATCATATGCCTCCCTTACAGTGCACCTCTTTGAGCGACTGCTTGCTTCCTATATCCATCGGCTCTCCGTGATTTTAACCAGATCGTCGGCCTAGCCTACGCTTTTTTTATTCTTCGTTTAATTGAGTGTGGTCTTCACAGAGCATGTCACCCTCGTACGGACACTTTAAACACTTATGCACGATTAATACCTAACTTAACTAATCAAAAAACTCCTTATCGCATAAAATATACCAACATAAAGTATGACTGAACGTTAGAGTACCTACTATAATTGGGTAGTACAAATAGGTAGCCTTAGTATTAATAGTGATCTCTCTTCGCAACCTTCGGATGGAGAAGTGATGTATATAAAAGTAGATTATAGACTATCCTACTATCTAATACTAAAAAGCCAAAGTTTGTATTAGTGTGTGTGTGTGTGTGTAAATATTTAGAATAGAATAGAATAAGAATAGAATAGAAAATATTTATTCCTGACAAAAGGCACAAAAACAACGCAAAGTTACAAACTAAGTACTACAATGCGGCCAGCATGTTGGGTACGCTACCTACCGGTAGTGGGCTGGAGCACTTGGACTGTCTATAGGCCATCGCGGCTATTATACAGTCCATAAGTGTTCTTTGTAGTAGGTAGTGTAGCTAGTTTAGTTTAGTTTAGCTTAGTTCAGTTTAGTTTAGTTTAGTTTTTATTATTGTAGTAGTTAGTACTACAAACAATAATAATAAACATTTGTTGCCCGTTGCCACGAATCGGTCCCAACTCAGCATGGTGCTGGTCGTACAACCAGCGCTGGTCTTCCGTTGGGACCGGTTCAGTGTCGTCACGGCGCAGGTTACAAATTACAATTATGTGAATCTAAATACTATGGGATAAATTATAACACACAACACTGAATAATGATTCCTACAGACGATGGCCACAAAGAATATTATACTCCTACACTCCCACCACCATTACAAAAAGTGTAGTGGAAGTGAGCCAGCCAGTCACAGAAACATTAGTGTGCACATTTATGTGTTTGTTACCGCTCAACGCTGAGACGGCTGGATGGGTTTTGACGTGTGGCGTGGAGATCTATTGGTGCTGGACTATATTGGATAAAATTGTTACTCGGAAACATGTTTTTGAACTATTATAGATAATTAATATATTATTTATACGTGGTTAAATTGTATTTTTTAACTTCAAATATACATATTTGTCGTAGCCTTAGCTGCTCGCAGACCACCAAAAGCAAAACAGTGTGCAGTTTATTTGATAGTTTTGACTAACATGACCCTAAAAATGATTTAGGGCTGACTCCTAATATGAAATTATTTGAGATGGTTCAGTTTCTACTTCTTTTTGCGCTGTCTAACTATTTCTATAATCTGAGCCCACAACTTATCAACTTTTGTACCTAACAGGCGATGTGAAATTGCATTGAAATTGGAAACTTATGCCTCACAGTTTTTTCCGCAATATCGGAGATTTTTTTTGAATCCTTTTTGATATAAATAGTCATCCAGTATACAGTACAGTAGTTAGTATTATTGGTTTCCTTCGCCCGTGTACAAAATTGTATGCATATTTTTTTATAGAGAAATACTAGGACTAAGAAAGTTGTTCGCGTTTACATAAAATTACAATTGGTATAATTAAATAAATGTTTTTGATGATTTCAAATTATTTTAGACAGGTACTTATCTGTTTCTTGATCTATGTGTAAGACTCGTCCGCATCACCTATAGGTACTAATATAGAAATTTCAAAAGAAGTCGTGTGATCTCCGATAAATTCATCATCATCATCATCCTCTTTGCCTTATCCTATTTGTTATTGGCGTCGGCTCCCAACCTAACCTGTAGCAGCGAGCTACCAGAATTACACGAGCGACTGCCATCTGACCTCGCAACCCATAAGGGACCAGTAATAGCGATGGTTAGACCAGGCGTCAGATTCTATCAGGCTTCTGACTACCCGTAACGATTGCCATAGATGTTCTTATGGCAACCGGGACCGACGGCTTAACGTACCGATAAATTATTAATCAATAAATCGTAAAAAGTCCAAAAGTTCAGAATATAACGCACTATTTTAATACACCTCGTAATTCACAGCCAACCAAATGAATCCGCTAAAGTTTTAATGATTAAAATCCGATGGCGTTGATAATGCAAAAAGCGTCCGCCTGCCATTTAAATTGCTGATTCGTTGCCATTCTGTCATCTGCTGGTAAAAACTAAAGCTATTTTCAACCGGTGAAAGCCAGACTGGTGCTGCGGAGCCGATCGATCAATCCATTTGTGTACCTGGGTTCGTTTATTATGTTCGTGAGTTGAAGCTGATAAGGAAACACTTTAAAACTATAGATGTTTGTTAGTTTTATACTTTGTTATTACGTGTGGTTTTCTATGTTAACCATTTTTTTAATGTTTTAGTTTATTAATGTTGAGAGTTGGTCCATTATTGGGGACAGCGAGATTTGAACAATGTTATGACTTAATATATGTATCGAAAACGATAAAATATTAAGACAATAATAACAAAAATTTGAATCACGAGCGGGACTTGAACCCGCATCCATCAGTCTCTAAAGCCTTTGGTTGTAAAAGGTGAAGGATAAATTCGGACATGAGACCACTTTTCACGGTAGCTTAAGTAAAGCATGTCCCGGCTTTAAGGACGGATGGATGCGGGTTCAAGTCCCGCTCGTGATTCAAATTTTTCCTTTACAAATTAATCTGTAGATTACGCTGAGCAGGCGATACTGCTATAAAAATCATAAATAATAATAACAAAACCCTTTAAAATCTATCGATATTTGTTAGTTTTATACTTTGTTACGTGTGAACATAATATTTTTAATGTTAATGGGAATTGGTCCGTTAATTCGTGACACTGAGGTTTGAAAAGTTTTGACATAGAATGCACCTATCAACACTAATCAACAGGGATCAAAATATGAATTACAATTAAGGTGGAACGTTACACTGGCGCGGGAAATTCAAATTTTCTTGCGTTCTTTTGCCAATAATAGCTAAATTACGCAACGTGATTACATGAAAATTAATTTTGCGGAAATAAACAGAATGTATCAACAAATAACGATTAAAAGTATCTCCTAGGTATCATTGGTTTAGCGACAAATGACAATAAACCATTTTCTTCTTAGTTTTTCAGTCTATTGCCATTTGTCACTAAACCAATGATAAGTAGGTAATCCTTTAAATTGTCATTTATCGATACATTATATTTATTTGCGCAAAATTAGTTTTCATGTAATCTCGTTGAGTAATTAAGCTATTATTGGCAAAAGAACGCAAGAACATTTGAATTTGCCGCGCTAGTGTAATGTTCCACCTTAAGCCTTTAAGATAGGCCAAACGCGTCTTTTTAACTAATCATACTGAAGAATCTATGAATTCTACAGACATGAAAAAAATATCACTAATAAGATCATTCTGCACCTGCACCTATCAATTGAACAAAATATTCGATTACTAGGTACATTATGAATAAAAAAAATACTTTAAGAACGCCTTTCCAGTCACACAGTGTACAATGCCGCGTAAAGGAAGATTGCGTCATTAAATATTTTTACACCGTCGGATAGGAAATTTAAAAATATACAAGCTCATTTAATCATTATATTTTTAGAGCCAAAATTAAGTCTGTTTAGTAATATTTTGCGTTATTTTTAAGAATTCTGTCATATCACGTGACCGCCAACACCCGCGAGGCCCTTGGCGGGGCGTGAGTCAGTCTGCCCCGGCAAGTGCCAACGGGTGGATGCGCTGCTGTTTATTATAAAATATTTTACATGTTTTTCTTATTTGTATGAAGATTATCAATTAAACAGCCAGTAAATAGGTATTGACCATACGAAAAAGTCGGTTTTTGAGCCATTTGATTAGTTCTTAGTGACTTTAATGTTAGTAAAAATACATATTTGAAACAATAATAGATCGTGTAGTACAGAAGGGTATTATAGGTATTTTTAACTTTTTAATTTTCGAAATTTTCGTTCACAAATGTCTCAAAAATGTTTCCACGTTCCAGTTGAAGTAAAAGTGTGTCTTAGTATAATAGATATCTGTGCATCATCATCAACATCATCATCATTAAAGAACTGCGAATAATCAAATAACGTAAGTGATCTATAGTAGAGTACCAAATATAAGTAGGTACCTACTTGATACTTTTTATCCAAAGGTTGTCTGGAAGAGATCGCTGCCAGCGATAAGACCACCCATTGTTACACTCATCATCAGGCAGAAGACGTCCACTGCTAAACATAGGCCTCCTCAAGTGCCACTTTGAGCGGCTGCTTGTTTCCTGCATCCATCAGCTACGCTGTCTTTCGATTCGTGGTCGCTACTCGAGAACCTTTCTACTACTGAACCGGAAGCCATAATATTGTTATAATAGGTAGATATATTTTTCACGGAGTTTCATCTGGATTTGTTCTAATCTTTGACGAACTCTAGCTCAATGCCAAAATTTACGAGTGTGGCTCCCCAGACGGCGCTAATAATAACTTTGTGTCCAATGCTCAAGGTCATTGGCGCATGTTAAACTCTTAATACAATCCACAGTACCTAGCTATCATTTCTCTCGCCTTAACTTTTTGTCCCGCTGATTACCTACAGTTACAAATCATAAACTATAAGTAGCTATTGCCCGCGATTTTTTTATTTTAGTAGGCTCGGCCTCCGGCGTCGCATTAACCTACAAATTTCCCCTTTTTGTAATTTGCCTTGCAATGAAAACCCTACTTAGATCATTACGAACATTTTAAAACTAAAAATAGATAAATCATTAGCCATTCTCCGGTCTCAGTCTCGTTGGCAGATGTGCTTACCAACGAACAACATTTTGCTTTAATTTATAAGACTACACCAAAAACAAAATTATACAGTACCCATTCTTATTGGCTCACCGATTACAGTTCCGAGGAAAGAATAGTTCTTTTATATGAGGCAGAAAATATGCTACCTGCGTTTAATAAAAAAATGCAGACGTGAAAAGAAACAACCCAATATGTATAGGTATGCGCAGGTGATTCGGGGTCCATTTGAATATATTTCTTGAAATGAGGTTTGTTACTGATGGTACTTTAGAAGGCACACGTGTCGGAAGGTGTGTTGAGTTAAACTTATATAAAATCTTTTTGATAAGAAACTTCCAAGTAAATAACGAATAGAGATTTAGAAATACTTTTTTAATGATTTTACGGATATATTTCATCACTTTTTTAACTATAAGTATCAACAAACTAAACTAGACAACCTTTTAAAATAAGAATAAGTAAGGACATGATGCATAAATGACTGGCCTGATAGCTCAGTTGGTAGTAGCTCTGCCTTCTGTGGGTTCGATTCCCACTCGGGACCAACATTTGTGTGATGAACATCGATGTTTATTCTGTGTCTGGGTGTTATATTGTATTTCATGTATATAATTATTTACAAACAAAAAAGTATCTAAGTATTGTATCAGTTATCTGGTTCCCATAGTACAAGCTATGCTTAGTTTGGGGCTAGATAGCGGTGTGGGAAATGTCCACACATATTTATTTATTTATAATAAGAATGTAGTTTTTTTAAAGCAACATGATAACCGTTGATGTCAGAGGGCAACAGAAAAAAAAAACATCTGAACGACATCGTTAAAAGTTTATAAACAGTGAATTTATGGAGGTAAACACTGTTTACACAAACTTTCCCGTATCACCAGCCTCGCGCTGTCGATAAAATTATGCATAGAAAGCCGCGAAGTAAACATTTATTCATAACTGTTAGCTTTCTGTTTTGTCCCGCGATTCATTACCCGCTATCATCTGTCACTGTCAAAAACAAGGGACAACTTGAGAACGAGTGGGAAAAAACGTATGAAGACAACCGCGAATATACGCCAAAAAAATCACAACACATTTCTTACTTTGCTTCTACTTGATAGGTTTGAAATTTGAGTGTAGTGAGTTGAGTGTAGGTTCCAAATATACGGTGCGTGTTCAAAAAGTAAACTGCTGGGATTATACGGGATTACCCACATAAAATACGCGTGTACGCTTTTTGTAAAATGTGAAAAAGTATGTTGGGGCAGTTACAAAGGCTTTTTATTTTTGCTTCATGGATACTTTGCCCTTTTTGAGAGTTTATCCCATAACCTAATGCTATTAAAACGCCCTTGCAAAATATTGTCGTATGTACTTAAAGAATTGCCTTTGGGACCTACACAGATTTATCAACACAACGAATGAGCAGTGTTGCCAGAATGCAATGCTGGAGAAGTTGTTACTATACTAACTATACATGCTCGGCTAGAAGTCTAGGTCGGTGGTGTAGGTAGGTAGGTACCACCGCTTTACCAGTTATTCTGCCATTGTAGCTAGTGAAATGATTGGGCAAATGAAACTTTATGAATCTCACAGTCTAGTAATCAAGATGACGTGCGCAGTGCAGTGTCACGCGAAACTTTATTAATTTAGAGTTCCGAAGTGATACTGGAATCTGTTATGGGTATCGTGATGATTAAGATAAAGTGAATGACTACGCAAACCGGAACTGGAACCGGAAGACCGGTGGACTGACGACCTGGTCAGAACCGTGGGGAGCCGATGGATGCAGGAGGCAAGTAGCCGCTCAAAGTGGCGCTCTGTGGGGGAGCCTGAAGCCTGAAGACGTCCACTTTTAAACATAGGCCACTTCCACTTTTCCACTTTTTAACATTCATCATGATCAACAGATGATGATGAATGACAGGACGAGCTATAGTCATTCATCACCATAATCATCATCAATCATCACCGAGTGGGGGCCGGCCTACGCCCCCACGCGGCTACGCGTCTTTCGGTTCGTGGTCGCCACTCAAGAACCTTACTTCCCCATCGGTTGTCAGCTCTACAAGCGATGTGGCTATATCATATATATATATTAGTTCTCCTGTGGACCTCCTCGTTTGGGATCTTATCTCGCAGGGAAACATCGAGCGTAGCTCTCTCCATAGCTCGTTGCGCGATTTTGTCCTGTGCTTCGTTTACATTTAAAAAATTATGAAGTTGACTAATTTTTGATACTGTCGCTAATTGTAGGTATACAGGTACATAAATAATTCTAGATAGTGATTATCTTTCTAGCAGTTCAAGTGTAAGGGTCAGGTCTATTTCTGTATAACCTTTATAGGAGTGATTCTTCAACCCTTATCGGTAGGGCGGCATAATCGGGTGGAAACTAAGGCTTTGATTTATCTGTTCACTTAATAGCTAGCTTTTTGTAAATGAATTTTCGGTGTTGACGATTTGTCTCCTCGTTTTCGATAAAAAGTAGCTATACCTTACTGGATGAATAAAATGGTTTTGAGGCGAAAGCGGAACATAAAGTGGGTCGAAAGTGGAACAAAAAATTGACCGAAAGTGAAAAAAAGGGGGCCAAAAGTGGAACAAAATGTGGGCCGAAAGTGGAACAAAAAGTGGGCCGAAAGTAGTTTTTTTTTTGATTGACCGACACGAAAAAATATTGTCTATATAATTTACTAAAAAAAACGAGCTCAAAATGCACTGCACAACTACTACGAGTCCAAAAGATGTGTATAATTAATAAAATTGATATGGTTTCCACTATTATACTAGGTGGTAGGACTTTTCTGCAAATTTCGTCTAGGTAGGTACCATCACTTTGCCAGTTATTCTACCGCCAAGCAGTAGTGTACAAGCACTACTGTATTCTGGTTTGAAGGGAATTGTAGCTAGTGAAATTACTGGGTAAATGAGACTTTTTATACTGTGTGATGTCTCAGGATGACGTGCGCAGTGTGCAGTGTCACGCAAAACTTTAATTTAGATTTCCGAGTGACACTGCAATCTATTATGGGCGGCCGTGGCGCTTAACACCAGGCGAACGACTAGCTCGTCACGTCAATTGTTTACATTAAAAAAGAAAGTAAAAATATTATTCAGTTCCCAATCATCACCCGTTGCATAAAAACTATAACCGTTAACGTAAATCAATATGTCTAAAGCAAATGTGGGCGTCGCGACTGTTTGCCAATTAAACCGCTCGCCGCAAATATTTGCGTCGCGCGAATGTTGACTCCTGCATAATGGTCACTATTTCCCTCGTAGATATATATTCCTGGTAGGAAAATGAAATTTCAAGTATCCTGTCAAAACTACAGCTCATCACGTTTTCCAAAGTTTATCAGAGCGCCTGGTTGATGCGACGCGTGACCAAAATGCTGGCACTTATTTGGCTCAACGAATCAGCATTGCCTTTCACCGAGGCAATACTGCCAGCATGTTGGGTACGCTACCCAGTGGGCTGGAGCATTTGAACTGTTTATAGGCCATCACGGCTAGTATACAGTCTAAATGTTCTTTGTAGTTGATGGTGTAGCTAGTTTATTAGTTTTTATTATTGGTAGAAAGTTTAAAGAATAAAGGCACATTGCTAGAAAAAAACTACAGTTTGTTTCATTATCCTCTACTTGGTCTGTGGTCTATACCACCTCATGGTTCTAAGCCTACTTATCCTAATTCTTATTCTACTAATCCTGTAGTAATGTTATAATGGCGAAAGTTTGTGTGCATGAATAAATGAAAGAAGGTTTGTATATGGTACGGTGGGCAAATAACTTAGAGTATGCATTGTATACTCTAAGGCAAATAATATATATACATCGGATAAAGAGGGTTATAATAGATAACAACATCAATATACACACAACATCACAAAACCACAAAAGTTTTGTTAATACAAGTTTTGGTTTGTTTGAATTGCATATTATAAGTTAAGAATCTAAACTTTGGTAACGTTTACGTTATTTAACTAGGTGGTAGGACTTTTCTGCGAAGTTCGTCTAGGTAGGTACCACCGCTTTGCCAGTTATTCTGCCGCCAAGCAGTAGTGTGTAAGCACTACTGTGTTCCGGTTTGAAGGGCATAGTAGCTAGGAAATTACTGGGAAAATGAGACTTTACGAACTTATCTCAAAGTTTAGAAAACTTTTTAGACTGTGTATGTCTCAGGATGACGTGCGCAGTGCGCAGTGTCACGCGAACTTTAACTAGAGTTCCGAGTGACACTGCAATCTGTTATGGGCGGTCGTGTCGCTGAACACCAGGCGAACGACTAGCTCGTCACGTCATTCATTTACATTTAAAAAAGTAACATTTAATTGAAAGTAATTACGCTTGCATAGGACAATTTATCAGTTTATTTTATTTCTGACTATAGCGATGGTTCATACCAAGTTATTATCGTGATACTGACACATTTACTCTTTAATTATAATCATAAAAAACATAAACACTGAAGAATTTTTATGGTTGCATGATAGACCACGTAGCACGCTGGAAAATAATTAAAAAGACAGATTTTAACGTGCAAAACCCCAGAGCATGATAATTATGTAGGTACCCATGTGTGTCGTGCACAAAGATTATAAAGCCCGTTGATAGCTCGTGAATATAATTTCTCGTACAAACACGACTCACCTGCGTGGGCAGGGGGCGAGGTAACAAAACGAGACAAAGCTATACGAATTTACAAAGGACAGAGCAGGATGGAACAAAAGACATCAACGGGTTCCGGTGATTTGTATGAAAATAGTAGTTGAAATTTACTACTAATTTTCGTATGAGGGGAAGTTGTATCATTGGTCAACTGGATTTATAGTCAATGGTCGTGCACGAAGATGTAGGTTAAAATAGAGTCCACATTTTTTTTTAATGTAAATGAATAAGGCCACGAGCTAGTCGTTCGCCCGATGTTAAGCGTCACGGCTGCCCATAACAGACTGCAGTATCATTTGGAACTCTAAATTAATATAGTTTTGCGTGACACTGCACTGCGCACGTCATCCTGAGACTTCACACAGTCTAGTAATAAGATTTAAGATTTATAGTGATAAGATTTATAAACTGTTCAGATCATAAAGTCTTATTTGCCCAATAATTTCACTAGCTACAATGCCCTTCAAACCGGAACACAGTAGTGATTGCACACTACTGCTTGGCGGCAGAATAATATTCTACTATTGCCATTTTACTCTCTGAGTCCCTTCTATCTTACCTCTCCTCATATTACATTTTGAAATTATATGAATAGCAGGTATTATCAGTACCAGTAGCGTAACAGTCGTGGTAGCTTTGAAAATAGTCAAGTTAAGATGAAGACAAGGAAGTGGACAATTTTGGAAATGGACAAGTTTAGAAGTGGCCCAAGTCAACCGAAGGGATATTTTTGCTTTCCATCCCAAATTCCAAAATTGAATTCTGTACCATGCTTAGAACTTCGAATTCCAATTCGTAGCTCTTTGTAGCTCGTCGTAGCTGATCGTAGATATTCGTAGCGGTTCGTAGCTATATTTGTATCATGACCAAAGCTATCAAGTTAAACCGCGTCGATCGTGGAAACTCCGCATTTTGTGCTAAATCCAACAAGTGCGGTTGAAAACCTCCCTATTTGTATAGACATAGGGTTGATATTCGGGTAAATTAGTTAAGTATGTCAAGCGCTGACTATAATCAGTTTACTAACCATATTCAATTAGCGACGCAACAGTGCGGTGGAAATGGTACGGGCGGGGTAATGAGTGGAAATAAATCATATTGAAGCGACATCCAAAGTACTAGGGAAATTTAAATATTTTCTTAATGTTAATAACAATCACCTACCCATCAGTGCCCTAGTTCTGTATGAAAACACAGATTCCACACGAGTGTTGATGTTTCGGCACGCGTCTCAGTGGAACATCATAATTTTAGACAGTTCCAAATTCATTTCGCGCTGTTTTATTTTCATTTCATAGAGAATAGATTTTTGCAGATCTCTTATGTAAGACAAGGAATTCGGGTGGTTTCGAAGTAAGGAATCGTAAAGTGGTCATGCAGAATTAAGGCCCTGCTGAGTCAAGGGCTTTCTTTCACAAAGAGAGAGTGTAGCCCTGATCCCAGAATTAGGGCCCTGCTGTGATAAGGGCTTTCTATCACAAAGAGAGAGTGTAGCCCTGATCCCAGAATTAGGGCCCTGCTATGACAAGGGCTTTCTATCACAAAGAGAGAGTGTAGCCCTGATCCCAGAATTAGGGCCTTGCTGGGACAAGGGATTTCTATCACAAAGAGAGAGTGTAGCCCTGATCCCAGAATTAGGGCCCTGCTGTGACAAGGGCTTTCTATCACAAAGAGAGAGTGTAGCCCTGATCCCAGAATTAGGGCCCTGCTATGACAAGGGCTTTCTATCACAAAGAGAGAGTGTAGCCCTGATCCCAGAATTAGGGCCTTGCTGGGACAAGGGATTTCTATCACAAAGAGAGAGTATAGCCCTGATCCCAGAATTAGGGCCCTGCTGGGACAAGGGCTTTCTATCACAAAGAGAGAGTGTAGCCCTGATCCCAGAATTAGGGCCCTGCTGTGACAAGGGCTTTCTATCACAAAGAGAGAGTGTAGCCCTGATCCCAGAATTAGGGCCCTGCTATGACAAGGGCTTTCTATCACAAAGAGAGAGTGTAGCCCTGATCCCAGAATTAGGGCCTTGCTGGGACAAGGGATTTCTATCACAAAGAGAGAGTGTAGCCCTGATCCCAGAATTAAGGCCCTGCTGTGACAAGGGCTTTCTATCACAAAGAGAGAGTGTAGCCCTGATCCCAGAATTAAAGCCCTGCTGGAACAAGGGCTTTCTCTCACAAAGAGAGAGTGTAGGCCTTACCCCCCATGCTGGATAAGTGCAAGTCGGTGTACGACGCATTGTCATTCCAACAAATTGCACCATCCCAAAACATGATGTTTCGCCGTGGTTTGTTGGCGACGTGAGCCGTAAACTTGTTGTCATCGCGCACAGATTACGTTCCGGACACATTCCACTCAGGGTATTCGCACCGCAAGGTATTTCGCAGGGTATGTGATAAACCAGAAGACGTTATCACATACTGATGGAGTGTGTCCGAAACCAGGCAGAAACTAAGAGTTTTTGAGGACCTTGGTGTTTGTGTGCGGGTTTCCTGCAGCACATCTTGTCGTGTCCGACCTCTAATGAGGCCCAAATGATTTATGAGCTGGTGACACCTTATCTCCAGTCCATAAGTCGTACTCAAATTACTTGTATACTATGTTTATTATATATTTTATTTGTAACGAGTGTATGTGTTAGGCTACGATGGGGCTCGCATAAACATTGTTTAAAAGCCCCTTTAAAAAGTGTATTCCTTCACCGCAGTAAAAGCGCGTGTTATGGTGCTCATAAAATGAAAAGTCGTCGGTGTGGGAACGAGCAGGAATCGAAAGATAGCGAATTCTACCGCTGAGCTATGACATCGCTTGGTATCACATCTTTGGTCGGCTTTGGTAAGAGGCTAGATTGGCTCAGTTATTTTGAATTGAAAGACAACAACGTTTAATTTACTCACCACCGATGGGGAACAAAGGTTCTCGAGTGGCGACCACGAACCGGAAGACGCAGCGTAGGCCGGCCCCCCACTCGGTGGACCGATGATCTGGTGAAAGCCGCGGGGAGCCGATGGATGCAGGAGGCGAGCAGCCGCTCAAGGTGGCGCGCGGTGGTGCGCTCTGGGGCGACCTATGTTCAGCAGTGGACGTCTTCAGACTGATGATGATGAACATTTTACTCTTATGCATTAGTAACTACTAGGTGTAGGTGTGCTAAGTGGTAGGACTTTTCTGCAGTTCGTCTAGGTAGGTACCACCGTTTTGCAAACACCGCTGTTCCGGTTTGAAGGGCATTGTAGCTAGTGAAATTACTGGGCAAATGAGACCTTACGATCTGATCTCACGGCCTAGTAATCATATTACTGGACTGTGTAATGTCTTAGAATGATGTGCGCAGTGCAGTGTCACGCAAAACTTTTTACTTTAGAATTCCGAGTGACACTGCAATCTATTATGAGCAGCCATGACGCTTAACATCAGGCGAACGACTAGCTTGTCACGTTATTTGTTTACATTTTTTAAAAAGTAAGAAAGGGAAGGTAAGAGCATAGTAAAGAATTCACTGAAAATAGACCGTCATTCCGACGCAAAACCTCAGCTAAGCAAAAAATTATAAGCCTACCTTTATATACCTTTTTTTTTTTTTTTTTTTTTGAGGGGGGGAAATGCCTTCGCACTTCCCTGCCACCACGGGGGTGATGGCAGGGGGTATGTGGGACTTGAACCCACTAAAACCCCCCCGTGATCCGTCCGCCGCCGGAATGGGGCGAGATAGGGTCGCGCTAGCATTCACTATCTCGCCCCGGCGGTAGGCCCTTTCGGGCCCCTGCGCCAGTGGGTGGGTAACCTTACACCTCGGTTACCCACCAGACGTGTAGGGTCGTGTAAGCACGGCGGAGAGTCCCCCGACTCTCCGCCGCCGACCCCACTACGGAGGATGGAGAAGGCGCGCGAAACGCCTCCTCCGTCCCCCGGTCCGTCTGCGCCGGAGGGGGTCAGAGTTGGGATTATCCTCCCTGACCCGCTCCGCAGCCTCCTTCTGCGTCATCACCGCCTCGCAGAAGGAGACCGTGGCCTGCCACGCTCTCTCGCTGCCAAGCATGGCGTTTACCACGCTCGGCAACGAGAGGTCCCGGCCAACGACCGCTGAAAGTGTGCGCCGCTCAGAATCCCAAGCAGCGCACACCTCCAGCGTGTGGGGCGCCGTATCCTCCGGCGCGCCACATTCGTGGCAGGCCGGGGTCGCCTCCCGTCTTGCGATTTGGTGCAGGTACTTTCCAAAGCATCCGTGCCCGGAAAGCACCTGCACCAAACGGAAGGTCAGCGACCCAAATGGCCGCCGCACCCACTCCCGGAGGACCGGGCGGATGGCCTCCACCGTCCTCTGCCCAGGCACCGGTGGAGCCAGGTCCTCCGTCCACCGCCGCAACATGGCGGCCCGCGCCTGCCTCCGCAGGCGCATGACCTCCTCCCATGCTGGGGGCTCTCCACGGGACCTTCTCGCCGCCACGAAGTGGTAGACTTCGGCGAGGGTCTCCGCTTCGAGCTCCCAGGGGGGATCACCGGCCAGCACGCATGCCGCCGTCCAAGACACCGTCCGGTATCCGCGGATAGCCCTCGTCGCAATGACCCGCTGCGGACGTCGCAGCAGGGCCTTATTATTGCGACTGAGGGCGTCCACCCAGACCGGTGCCCCGTACATGGCCATACTCCGGATCACTCCGGAGTATAGCCGGCGGCACGTAGTGTTCGGACCACCCACGTTGGGCAGCAGCCTCCCTAGGGCGGCGGCCGCTCCCAGGACTCTTGGGGCCAGGTGGGAAAAATGAGCCCCAAAAGTCCACCTCCCGTCCAGGATGAGACCCAGATATTTCATCTGGGTCCCAACCGGGACCGGGACCCCATCCAGAAGCACCCGCGTTCCTGGAGGGGGTCCCCCCCGAGGCCCGTGGAACAACAGGGCCTCGGTCTTGGAGAGGGCAACCTCCAGTCCCAGGGAACGAATGCGGTCGACCACGAGGGTTGTTCCCACCGTGGCTAGCCGCACCGTCTCCCTGAGGTCCCTCCCCTTGACTACGACTAAGGTGTCGTCCGCGTAGCACGCAACCTGCATATTTGC
Organism: Ennomos quercinarius; assembly: GCA_910589525.2. Classification (NCBI taxonomy): domain Eukaryota; kingdom Metazoa; phylum Arthropoda; class Insecta; order Lepidoptera; family Geometridae; genus Ennomos; species Ennomos quercinarius. Next base: position 15,479,948 of record OU342497.1, read on the forward strand.
AGGAAGCGTGCCACGCAGAACCCAGTCGTAGCCAATGTTCCACAGGAGCGGTCCCAGGACCGATCCCTGTGGAACCCCGCAGGAGACGCGACGGTGCCTCAAGCCGTCGCGCCCTTCCACCAGGACCTCGCGGTCCCGGAGGTAATCGGCCAACAGCCTCCGCAGATACAGGGGCACTCCGTGATAACGGAGCGCCTCCTGTATCGTTCCATGCGGGAGGCTGTTGAAGGCGTTGGCTATGTCAAGGGAGACAGCCAACGCCTTTTCCCCCTGACCGACCGCATGCTGCGTCCACCTCTTGAGCCAGAGCAAGGCGTCTATAGTAGACCGCCCTGCTCTGAACCCGTACTGGGCCTCTGACAGACCAGGCCCAGTACCCTCCAGGTGCCGGATGACACGGGATGCTACTACACGCTCTAGCAGCTTCCCCGTGTCATCCAGCAAGATGATGGGCCTGTATGCGGAAGGCGAGTCGACAGGACGACCCTCCTTCCGCAACAGGCACAATCGGCCATCCTTCCACGGCTTCGGGAATCGTCCGGACGTGAGGCACGCGTCGAACAGTTCCCGAAGCCGATCGCCCATCTCCCTCAGGGCGATTGTGAGGACCCTCCCCGGAATCCCGTCGGGGCCCGGAGCAGTCCTCTTGCCCCGTAAGCGTGCGACCGCGACATCCATCTCCGCCTCCGTCAGAGGCGGGATGGAGCCCGCTAAGTCCACCTCGGGGAAGGACGGCACCATCGTCGGGGGGGTGTGGAGGGGGTTCGTGTTGGGGAAAAGCCCCTCCAACACCCTGCTCAGAAGCTCCGGCTCTAGGGACTCCGCAACTGGGGACGTCTGGCCCCGGAATTTATTCCGGGCAGCCCTATACGGACGTCCCCATGGGTCCCTGTCGAGGCCTTCCAGGGTCACGCCCCAGGCCTCCGACTTCGCCCGGCCGATGGCCAGCTGTAAGTCCCACCGCGCATCGCGGTAGGCACTATACAGCTGCCTCTCAGCTGCCAGCTCCTCAGCTGACAGCTGCTCATCCGTGCGGCCCCTACGCCGCCTCCTACAGCGCGTGTAGGGTCGCCGCGCCTCCGAGCAGGCGGCTTGGAGATCCGCTATCTCCGAGCTCCACCAATACACCTCTCGGTGCTCGGGGCGACGCCGGGCCCTCGGCATGGCCATGTCGCACACGGCCGTTACCGCCTCGCGGAAGTGACCCGCCGCGATGTCCACTTCCGGGTGCGCGGGCCCTGCCTGCCAAGCTTGGACTATAGCCGCCTCCTTTGCCAACTCGGCGTCGAGGCGACTAATAGTCCAGCGAGGGAAAACTGGGCGAAGCACCTGCATGGACCCCCCTTGGTTGTCGGTGGTGGAAATCTCGAACCTTATGTATTTGTGGTCCGAGAGAGTCTCCACCTCCGACAACACCCTCCAGGCCCGGACACGTGCTGCAACAGCTGGGGTGGCAAACGATACGTCCACCACGGACCCCCCACGCTGCCGCACGCACGTGTGGACCGACCCTCTGTTAAGCAGAGTCAGTCCTGAGGCAACCGCCCACTCCCTGACGATCTCGCCACGAGAGTTAGTGGAGGGGTTGCCCCAATCCCGGGCCTTGGCATTCAGGTCCCCCATAAGGAGGACCTGATGTGGCGCCTGTCTTCTCACCGCCGCGGCTAGGAGGTCCACGAAGACCTCTAGCTCTGCAGCGGTTCTGTTGGGGGAGAAGTATGCGCCGACAATCGCATACTCCCCCCACCTGGCAACCACGTATCCCGCGCCCCTCTCCTCAACCGAGAGGGGGAGAGAGCCACCGGACCGTCTCACAATGGCCACGGAGTCGTCAAGGTCCCCAGCCCAACAGGGATGTTGGGGGGGAACGTAGTACGGCTCCGCGGCGACCGCCACGTCTATCTGCCACTGCGCCAGGGACTGCATAAGCAGATCTTGGGCCCGGGCGCAGTGGTTCAGATTCGTCTGAAGGAGGTTGTGATGTCTGACTTGATCCATTAATCAGACATCACTACCTCCTCGCATGCCGCTGGGCATGTTCCGTCAGTGGCAGCCTGGGTGACCACAGGGGCGGCCTGGGTCCGGGTGGCCTTGCCCTTCGTCTTCGGGGGAACGCAACTGCGCCCCCCCATTATGTGCCCGGAGGGCTTTCCCGACTCGGCGCATATAGCACAGCGTGGGATCGCCTTCCCGCAGCTAGCCGCCCGGTGACCTGCGTCTCCACACCGGAAGCACAGATCACCCCTGTCCACCACAGCGGGACACTTGGGGCGAGTGTGCCCTAACCCCAAGCACCTGTAGCAGCGCATGGGGCGCTCCCCCAGTGCCACCACCTGCACTGAGCTCCACCCAATCAACAGCTTGCCCTTTTGCAGCAGCACTTTGGCTGCCGCAACCGGGAGGGAAACGAGGGTGGAGCCAGTCCCGCGTACACCGGGGCGGATCTCCCCGGCCTTGACGGACTGTGGGTCACATGCCCCCGCATTAGCAACCGCCGCCACCACCTTCTCTTTTGTGGCTGCGTCATCCAGGCCCGTGATCCTTAGATCAGCAGACTTAACGGGCCTGGTGACGCTGGCCACCTCCGTCACTACTTCGCGGAGCTTTTCTGCGAAGCGGTCCGCCTTCTCCGCATTTTGGGAGCCAGGTATCTCTAGCAACCTAGCTCCTGTGGCCGTTTGGCGACAGCGGATCCGCTCGATCCCCAGCTCCTTGAGATCCACCTTCTCCTGTGCCGTCTGGAGGACGGCGCTGTAGGTGATCCCCTTTTCTGCGGCGTCGGGGCGCAACGAAAGCACCACGGCCACAGAGTTTGGAGAATTCCTCAGCACCGGCTTAGCCTTACCGGTAGGGTGGGCTGCCAGTCTGGCTGCAGGCACACGGGCCGCAGGGGTACGGACTGCAGAAGCACGGGCTGTGGAGGCATGGGCCGTAGGGGCACGGGCCGTGGGAGTACAGGTCAGAGGAGCAGGGGCCGTGGGGGCATGGGCCGTGGGGGCACGTGCTCCAGGGGCACGGGCTGCGGGGGCAGAGGAAGGAACAGAGGACTTCCCTTTTCCCTTCCTCTTGCCCTTTCCTACCACATTGGCCCAGGTTTCCTTTTGTAAAGAAACCTGGGCACTTGGGTTCCCTCTTGAGGTAGAAGGACCCGCAACATCAGCTTGCTGGCGAGCCGGCTCAGCTCTCTCTGAGATTCCGGCCTCAGCCACTGCCCTCTTGGCATCCGCTTTCAGGGACGGACGGACCATCTTGGCAGGCAAAAGGCGGTCCTCGATCACCGCGAGTCGGGCATTAAGCATTTGCCCGAACGTGGTGGTCAAGGATCCCTTGAGCTCCTCTATGAGGTCAGCTCCCAGCACAGCAGGAGCTGCCGGCCTCTCCATAGCAGCCGCGGTGGCGGTGGCGGTGGCTGCGGCAGCAGTGGCGGCGGCAGCTTCCGTCTTTGCTTCGGTGAAGCCCAGACGTAGCGCCTTCACCTCCGCCTTCGTCGACTCCACCTCCAGCCGCAAGCGGGTGTTATCTGCCCGTAGCCGCCGCGTCTCTTCGGCCTCGCTTCGCCCTGTTAGGGTGTCGACCACCTCCCCCAGGGTCGACGCTGACTTCTTGAGGCGACCTTTATATACCTACTTCATCCCATGATATCATTAGAGGCGCTGCGAAAAATTTCCGTCATTTCATAGTCATTCCCTGGTAATAAAATCCCAAGACACTGATGACTTGGATTACAGACTCCACTGTCAAACAAAATGTCACTCAAAGGCTCTTCCAGTTGAGTCTTTATTCCTTTGTCAGCCTGTTTTGAATAGACAACGAGGTACGAATAACACGTCCAGTTTTCGTTGATCTATGCGAGTCCATATATTGTGTTCACATGTTGCATGTGGGGGAAGGTGTGGGAAGAGGCGAGGCTCTTGGTAGGCTGGTGCGGTAACCGCAGACCATCCTGGCAAAACATACGACATTTGTATGGCACGCGTTAGGTGTTTACTTGGACAGTGTGCGGTGAGATTTAAATGGGATGTGAGATTTACTATGTTCTTTCTATGGATTTTGCATGCTTTCGTGATATTTTGGTTTCGATACACTTTAGAATGTTTTGTTATCATACGCCTAATACGTTCGTTCCGGGGAGCCCATGGATGCAGGAGGTGAGCAGCCGCTCAAAGTTGCGCTCTCTGGGGAGGCTTATGTTCAGCAGTGACGTCTTCAGGCTGTAATGTAATCGAAGCTACGGTTCGGAGTTTTCTATTCTACATTGTGCCGGATTGCTTGGACCTAATGTGGGGAAGAGAACTTTTTGTTTCAACTCGTATTGTAATGGGCTTGTTATAATTATAATATTTTGACATTTTTGAAATTAGGCACTGTGTAAGTTTGTTTAATTATGCTTGCTTAGAATGTACAATAATTTAATTTTTATTATTTTTAAACACATAATCTAGTTTTGACTTGTAAAAGTGCTAAAAATAGCCTATTTGCAATAAAAAGTTTTGATTTGATTTGATTTGATTTGTTGATGTCATCATCATCATGATGATGAATACGTTCCGTACTGCTGGAACACCTAGGCCGTAGTTTACTGGCCAAGTGCGGGTTCCTAGACTTATGTTATCAAATGCCGGTTTCCTCACGATGTGTTATCTCCAGTTAGAATTTCCGCTCATAACCTAAAAAGTCATTGGTTAAGGGAAGGCCTATACTAAACCTAACTAACCTAACTGGTTACCTAACACGGCTACTAATATCCGTTCATTGACTATACCTACATATATTTGATAATTATTATATAATTAGTTGCTAAACGCGGATAAAAAGAACTTTGTGTATTAATCCAGCATATAAGCTATCTACATTCCAAATTTCATCAAAATCGGTTTAGTGGTAACGGAGATATAAGGTAACAAATATTCACACACACACACACAAATTTTTGCATTTATAATAATAGTAGGATAGGATTTATCATAAACTTATATTGTGCTAAATAATTATAAACTTTAATACCTATGTAATTTTTTGGTAAGAAACATCATTTCATTTCAAAGACAAAACCTTAAAGTCCTACAGTGTAGACCTTAGAGCATACATAAGCAAGTGCCTATGAAATCGATACAGTACTAAAATATTACTGCGCTATAACCTCTCTAAATCGGCTTTGCGGTTGAACAGCTAGCTTACGTTTCGATTTCCAGTAGCTACCTAGCTGGCACCATCAAGGGTGGCACGCAAAAGTTAAATTGAAAGCCAACCCGTACCTATGTTCTACCACAGAATAGAATATAATTACTACAGAAGGCACACTTTGCAAAAACATTCAAACAAATAGCAACTCTTGCTCCAACCCAACAAAGTGTATAGTTCACCTCGCACAGCGCTACGAGCCTTCCTTAAACAGTTGCCTCTCGTTCTATCGCTATAGCGCTGCTCGTTTGACGCGTTACGCGTAACGGACCGACCCGTCTAGACGCCCGGTCCTATGTACCTACTTGTAGCTTCACCTAAAGCGCGGAGTGAAACAGGCCTGCCCCCGTATTGTGAACTCAACCGTAATCGATGAATGGGCTTCATTTGGTCATTTCCGGTTGTGTAAAATCCTCATCCATCGGTATTATGGTCCCTTAGGCGGAGAACTGAATAGATAAAACATTGATTAACAATAATGAGAAATAGTGAGAAAATACTAATGGATGGAGATTTTACACAATGCCAACTTGCCGGAAATGATGAAATAAAGCCCATTCATTGATTACGATGAATCTCCTTCTGCTTCCGCTGGTTCTACTTCAGTAGAACCAGGCCTGTCTCACTCCATCCGTCCAGGTATCAGATAATGTATTTATTAAACCTATTTTACTGACATTGAAATACGCGAAGTATCATGAGTTTAAATCAGACTCCAAAATGTTCTGGGTTTTATTCACGGGTGTTCTACACAGCAGGAAAAAAATGACGATCGCTTCCTGATAGAGACGAATTGACAAGAATTTTGTGTCGCTCATGTTAGCGCGGAGCTCATCGCGAGCGCTTACACTAATGTTAAGACAATCAATCTGCATCATCATCATCATCATCAATAGCCTGAAGACGTCCACTGCTGAACATAGGCCTATACCTCAGAAAGTGCCACTTTGAGTGGCTGCGCGCCTCCTGCATCCATCAGCTCCCCGCGGTTTTCACCAGATCGTGGGTCCACTTAGTGGGGGCCCGGCCTACGCTGCGTCTTTCAGCAAAAAATCCATCTGCATAGGTAAATAATAATAGTTTTATTCTAAAATGTGACATGCTTGAATTTTATTAAAAGGGAAGAAAGGCGTAGAGACGCCACAGAGCAGGAAAAAATTACAACCGCGCCTAATACAGTAATTTTTTTCCTGCTCTGTGGTTTCTATTAGATTTTAATGAAACAAGAAATACTTTCTTCAGAGAACCTTATTTTTTCTTTTTAGCTTACATTTTTTTACAACTTGCTCCTAATGGAGGTTCTCCAACAGGAGCATACTAATAAATGCTTAGTGGGATCAATTTTAAAGGCTTTAGTTGACAGATCTAAACCTGTTGCTGTTCTTGTCAAATAGACGGTAATGTAAGATACGGATATAAAGTTAAGGACCGACAAATAAAGCCTCCAAAATTGGGCCTAATGCCAGATTAGTTACAACTATGGTAAGTATTATTAAGAGACAGAGAATAAAATAAATAGAAGATAGCATTTCTATATCCCCCGATAATCGCTTAGTTTGTAATGTGGGTCAATATAGGTAGCTAACTCAGTGAAAAATTTTCGCCATGCTCCAATATTTGTGATCAGTGCCACAAACAGCCAATGTCCTGGGGGCCTACTTCACATAATAATATTATAGAAATGTACGTAGTACTGACAAACTCATTTTTTTTATGGGGTAGAAATAGTCATTATCATCATCAACAGCCTGAAGACGTCCACTGCTGAACACACTCCTCCCCACAGAGCGCCACCCGAAGTCAAAAATAGTAAAGAGGAGGTAGAAGCAGTATTTGAATGTAAAACCACAGGCCTAATATTAACATAATTTTGATATTTTTTACCAAATATTTTTGCTAGTTACTCCTTAAGTCTTACATAAATAAAGTTTTTTTCAATATTATTTGCTTTCTTTGTTCTACAACAGACTTAACCCTCACCTAATGAGAAGTGACGATACGATTGAAGGTGTAACATGTTAGTTAAGTGACTATTCACTCTTCTCTTGAACATGTCCGGCTGGCTAATTACGTAACTTGCAACAAGTTTGCAACAACCGTAAACGCAATCATCGCTGTCAAACATCACTTTGGCAGAGCAGGCGATCGAGCGCTAGATCACCGTCTGTCGGACAGTCGATGAACTAAAAAGTGAATTATTTTGTTTCCTGCTATTTCTGTTCTGTTGCTAGTGGCGCTAGTATCAAAAGCCAAAGTGCATTCAGCAACAGGCGGGTGACTTACGATTTCCAGTGACTTCTTGCGACTGATTGCTAAGTATTTGCTGTCGCTTTGCTGCTGCTGCTGCTTTGCTACTTTTACATAATACGGGTGGATCATATTTCACTGGAAACACATACGATGGCAGGGCATCCCATCCCTTAGCTGTTCACCAATGGGTGGTATTTCGACCATGGAAGGATGGTGCTTAGCCAAGCGTCTGATGGTTCTCCAGTAGTAGAATGGTCATGAGAATAAGGAATAAGATGAAGATCATTCAGTTCTTGTACATATACACCATATTTTATGTAATCTGTAAAAGACCCACAGACAAGCGTAAACGCCAGAAAAGTACGCAAAAAAAATAGTAGCTAGTAACTTTAACATTTCATCAAGAATGTTTCGATCACATCAAACGTATAACGGCGAATTATCCATTTTTCTTTCCGATCGTTGTTTTCGTCTCCCATTCTCTGACGCCCTAATAAAACTCACTACACAGTCGAAGCTGTTACAATCCCATAATCCACAGTAACCTCTCAGCTGAGAGCCATCGCGAGTCCCGATCGAATCGGAAGCCGTCGCGACCGATTTCCAATCTACCTGTTGATTGCTCCTTAAGTGGGACTTGGGTTGAGCGTGGCGCCTTAATCACGTCTTGGCCGGGATTAGCACCTTCGCGCAGTGACGAACGAAGGAATGGTATAAATATAAAACATCTGTTCGTATGTTGATACATATAAAAGGTATCTTTTTCTCGTATGAGTCTTTTCAGCACATTTGCTCGTAAAGTGGCTTTTATTACACCGCTTTTAGGTTCTTAATACAAGATATTACGCACGCGTGCTTTTTACTTTACGTTACCGCACTAGTGTTTTATGGTGATGTCGTTTGTATCTCACTGCACTTTATACGTATATAGAAAAAGTATTCTTAATTTACGAGTTAAAGAGTTTCTGTGGTGCCAAAGAGTATAACTATTATAACATTAGAACACCATGTAAACCAAAATATTGATGATGACATTCGTTGATCATTCGTTTAAATTTTAGTAAGTTAAATTAAAGTTAACATTTTTTGTTGGCCGCACTGGCTATAATTGGAAAATATCTTTGCCCAATCATAGCAGCGATCAAACGATTGAGTAAAAATTCAATGATTAATTAAATGGTTATAATGGTTGGTCTGATAATGGTTATGGTAATGTTATGGTGTGGTGGTGAAACGCTATGAAGATATTGAAAATAATTTACAATAACTCTGCTTGTGTGTATTGTCTCCTATTTAAACAGTCATAGGTACATGTCCTTAACGGTGCTGCCACGCTGTCAGGTCTGGTCCACTTCACACTTTAGGTATAAAGCTACCAGTACCCGGGCGGTGCGTCTAGACGGGTTTATTCTCAACGGGCTGCCACTGGGCACTTAAACAGACAAAATGTAATGTATTTATGGAGCGGCTGTATTTTTTTCGCGATTTTGAGTTTGGTTTCGTAGTAAAGGAAGTTTACATTCACGGGTACTTCCATACCTTAAAATATTCGCTACTTCTTAGCTTAAAGTACCTACTACATTATAAAATAAAACAGTTTTCTGATCTACATACATACTACGCTTGATAGATTCGAAACGCTAGCTAAGTACAAGGACCTACACGTTCTACATGTCAAATCATTTATGAAGGTCTCTACATCCTCGTTCGATTCCGTAATTAAGTTCCTGAAACTTGGTCCCACTGAATTTCAGCAGATTGCGTGCTTGTAAATTTTCATTGAGCGGAAAATCTTCCGTAAGCTGAAGTTCAGCTCCTCCATAAACTAGTTTGCGCCAGTTTCGTAACGTTATATTATTAACAGATGTTCAAACTATTTTGTAAACTATGGCAAGTTTAAAGGACCTACTATGGACAAGATGGGTGTTGAATTTTAGTTATGTTGTACCGACGATATCATCATCATCATCAACAGCCTGAAAACGTCCACTGCTGAACATAGGCCTCCCCCAGAGAGTGCCACTTTGAGCAGCTGCTCACCTCCTGCATCCACCGGCTCCCTGCGGCTTTCACCAGATCGTCGGTTCAACGCTGCATCTTACGGTTCGTGGTTGCCACTCGAGAACCTTTCTTCCCCACCAGTTGTCAGTTCTACGAGCAATGTGTCCTACCCATTTCCATTTCAACTTGCTTAGCAATTCTCATAGCTTTGATATTCTTCTTGTTATTCTCATAACTTTGATAAAATCAAATTTTTGTAAATAAACGGTATACCAATGTCAATGTGACCCCTTCACGTCACTGCTAGCTAGTTGCTTTTACAATAAATGCTTATTTAAAATGACTTTTATAAATATAAAATCGACATCGAGCATTGACTGAGAAAGCTTCATATGCCGTCGCTGGAACAAATCCGCCTACAGCATTGTCACACACAATGGACCGCTATGCAGCGCCGTTGAGTGGATTCCCTCGTATTGTTCTGTGTCGGATTTATACATCGATGTTTCTCAATGTAGGTAGATTATAGTGGTTTCATACGTTGGCCGAAATAAAATCTGTCAAGTTAACTACTGGCCCAAAATCAACGCCAAAACTCAAAAACTCAAATTTACAAACTTCATAGGAAACGTATAATTTCGATGCATGTAAGTAGTAATGCAGTTTTTTTTCAACACGTTTGACTGGTCTGATAGCTCAGTTGGTAGTAGCTCTGCCTTCTGAACTATAGGTTGTGGGCATGTTGAGGGTTCAATTACCACCCGGGACAAACCTTTGTGTGATGAACATCGATGTTTGTTCTGTGTCTGGGTGTTATATTGTATTCCATGTATATATTTACAAACAAAAAAGATATCCAAGTATTCTATCAGTTATCTGGTTCCCATAGTACAAGCAATGCTTAGTTTGGGGCTAGATGGCGTTGTGTAAAATGTCCACACATATTTATTTTAAATATTTTTCTAACAATTTATGGACTGTCTCGTAGATTTTAAAGGATTGTTAGCGTTACGTTCGTGCACGAAAGGTACAGAAGGCGCTGCAAGATAAAGTGGACGGAGCAAGACATTAACAGTCTATGGCGGACACAACCCGATGAAAAAAAACAGGAAGAAGCAACGGCTGGAGATGAAAGGACGCATTTTAAAAGAATTAATTATTGTGGAGTTGTATTAATACTACTACTCTATTGGAAAAGGTTTATTAATACAGAGAAGAGTGAATAAAGATGTTGTTATAAAGTGGCGGAGTTTAGTTGATAACAGGATAAACTTTTATTTTCTAATTTCGGTAAACTTCAAAACAGGGGTGAGTGTTACGTGAGTAGATTACTTAGATAATTATGGTTGTTTAAGTAATCATTAATATCGCTGAAATAATGCGGATCATTATTCAGCACCGTGCCACGACGCGCCCTTGACTTTTGTTGTTTATAAGCATGCCGTTCCGTAAAGCCGTTCTAAACGAAAATAATTTGAAATGAACAAACAGTAATTTTCTTTAATGACATAGCGTTTAAGGTTAATTCACTTTTCTTTTCTTCTGTAAAAATGTATTCAGACATAAATGCTAATTCAAAAGTTTATTGAATTTCATAATGAAACAATGAAATGGAATAGGATGGATGAATAAAATGTCGTTAGGTATTACGCCACTAATTTACCCATGTTTTACTTACATCCATCCTATTCCATTTAATGTAATATGACTGACACAGATTGATTATACATATAGGCCTAGATCTTCTGCTACTCACAACTCTCAAGAAATGTCTATATTTGTTAAACAACATTCAAGTTTTGTGATGTGCAACGATCGAATCGCTACCGCAGAGATTTAGTAATGCCCAGATGTCGCTTACATTTATTTCAGAGAAATGCCTACTAAAATGTATAATAAAATGTATAATAAAGTACCACTGGAAATTATGGAATTGCCTCCACAAAGAAAACCAAAATTACACAGCTTGCTTATGAATTTCCACTTCTACTCTCTTGGCGAATTTTTAAATGTAAATTTTAAATGAATACTTTAACATGCAATTGTATAAATATGTTTGTAACTATAACCACTTTTCAAAGATATTATTAAAGAAAACTCCAGCCTGGCTTGCAGTCCCAGCGTCCTTGTGTATGCTCCTGGGGCCGCGATAATGGCTTCCATTTGAGTCGACTGTAACGGGTCCCCTCCGCGCTGAATGAAGGGCTCTCCGGTATTCATGCGATACCGCGTGCTGACGGTGTATAGCGTTTGGTATAAGTGAACAGACACCTGTATCTACTTCAAATTACTGAATACAGTATGTAACAAATACCCTGTTAAATGGAGGATGTGTACAGACCATTACAAGTATTCCTATAAAAATGTCACTAAGTTATATGTATTAAAAGTTACGAGGAATATCAAAATTCAAAACACAAGATAATAATACCTTTTTACAAAAATGTTGAGGTCAATGACTGCCGATTTTAGTGCCAACCCAGTTCTCACGGGTTGGCATTGGTGCAAGAGCTCACTGCACAAATACCTACGTCATCGGGTACCCCAATAGGCTATCTTTAGATCGTTAACCGACATCTAAATATGTAAAAAAATCAGGTCGGCCAGTTCCGATCCTGCCAGGTCATGGAAATAATTGAAAATGTTTGATGTAGGTATTTTTTTTTTGACATAATTTACCCGAATGAATGTTCTGGCAACAGTTAACCATTGATTAATTATGTAAAAAAAATTGGTCTGCCATTGCGCCGGAAGTACCTGGGAGACCCCTAAGAATAAGCTCTTCACATCCTTTACCTACCTCAACGAATATCCCAATGAAACCTACGCCTAATAATAGCTAAAGTGACCTTGATAATATATTAAAAGGTCTGCCAGGTCTAAACTTGGCCAAACTTAGCATTCAAGGCATTTGAAGTTGGATTATTTCCATGACCCGGCAGGATCGGAACTGGCAGGCCTGTTTTTTTTTACATGTTTAAGTGTCGGTTAACGATTTAAAGATAGCCTATTGGGGTACCCGATGACGTAGGTATTTTTGCAGTGGGCTCTCGCACCATTTGCGATTTTCGGAGAAACCGCCGCGCAGGTGTCGCCGCCACCGCACCTGCTGGGTTAGCGTGGACGGTAGACAAAATTGTCTTTCCCCTGTTTTACTCCAGTTAGCAAGACAAGTAAGCAAGTATGAAGATAATGACATAAACTGTGGAAAGACAATTTTGTCCACCGTCCGTGCTAACCCAGCTGCGTGGTGTAGGTACGGCGACAGGGAGAGCGGGGTAATGTCTCGCATTCAATCAGAACCAGTGTTATTAGTACTTTCAGTTGACACCGTATACGCAGCCTGCGGATATAACAGGGTTTTTGTTACTACTGTATACAATGCTTCGTATTTCACCATGCGAGTAAGTCTTACGAAAGTAAACTCTATCACCGAGGCATTAGACACACATAACGTCTTATATGTCTAAGTTTCAGATGCACCCCATTAGAGAGACCCCCAGAGAAGAACAGTTTGTACATACAGAACAGTCGTATGTGCATGATCTGCACTTGACCAGCATAGTTTCATCATCAACAACTGGAAGACGTTTACTGCTGAACATTGGTAGGCCAGTGTCCTGCTATTTTTTTATTGCATAAATTAATAATATTTCTCAAAAAATAAAATCGTGAGAACAAAAATTAAATATCTCCTAAAATTACAAAGTTATAAGCATTTTAAAATACTGGAATAGAAAGAGAAAGCTCAAATATGAAGTGACGTCTCTCTTGCTCCTTCATAGTACCTCATTAATAAGCTGTGGTAGCTTTATGTACATATAGTCTCTTTGGCATGTGACTTCACAACGTGCGTTTTCATGGTAACTAAAGGGTTCATAGTAGGTAACTGTGGGCAATGTCCTGTTTTGCGAGAAAAGGACAGGCGATGCCCCGTCCAGAAACTTTAAAAGCTTATTACTCCGTGATTTACTTACCGATTTTACTTATTTTATAATTCTTATTCCATTCATTTTTAACCTACTTTATGACAATAATATTTACTTTATTAACAGGCAACTAGCCTGTTGCAAACCTGTTGAGAGATACGTAATTAGGCAGTGGTTCTTATGTTGGTTGCGTTTATGAAAAAACTAGGTAGTTTTTATGCCTCTATAGCCAAATGATCGCTTTTGAGAACTACTACAGAAAGTCAGCAAGACGGTTGCTTATCTCTTGAACCCCATATCTCTTAGCTCTGGCCCGTCGACCTCGAGATGAACGTTATGAACAGAATGCAATCTCTGCGCCACCGCTTCAAAGATAAAAAAATGCATTACATAAAACTTCTAAACCGTTTGGAATAAGGTCTTAAATACTTTGGCTTTGTTTAAGCAGGTAGACTCGTTCGAGTATGATATCTATGCTGTGAATAAAGGTTTTGTAAGATATCAAATGGACTTAGTATAGGTATTATTATTTTCTTATAGCTAAACGTTATCAGAAAATATAAAAGAATGCTTACTTTTGATCAGTGATCACATCACACTTTTAAGTATCCTGAAAATTGTGCATCTACAAATCCAAAAAAAATTCTTATCATCATCAACAGCCTGAAGACGTCCACTGCTGAACAGCAGTGGACGTCTTCACTCTGCGCTCTGTGTGGGAGGCCTATGTTCATAGGCCTCCCACACAGAGCGCCACTTTGAGTGGCTGCTCGCATCCTGCATCCATCGGTACCCCGCTGTTTTCACCAGATCGTCGGTCCACATAGTAGGAGACTAACTTGCTACCATATCATATTATTTAACGGGTTATTTCCAGGGCTCCAAAAAACTGAATTAAATACTCATATCCAAAGCTACAATAAGTTCTTTTTTCTTTAAATACGATTCGCCCTTGACTGAAATAGCGTATTTTTATATGGTATGGAGATCTAATCACATCACATCATCACACTAATAATAAAGGCGAAAGTTTGTATGTGTGTTTTTGTATATGTGTGTATGTTTGTTACTCCTTCACGCTCAAATGGCTGCTCAGACTTGGATGAAATTTGGAATAGAGATAGCTTAGACACTGGATTAACACATAGGCTACTTTTTATCGGCGGGTGAAACCGCAAGGCGCAGCCAGTATTACATAATATGTTATTTAGTGTGCACATAAACATTTCAAGTAACTAACCTTTTACTCAATTTTTTTTTTATATTTATAGGTAGGTACAGGTCTAGGTATTAAGCTACTCGTATTTAATCTCGTATTTGGGCTCTTACTGTTGGCCTCATTAGTAAGCTCAAAGTCGCGCAGCGAGCTATGGAGAGAGCTATGCTCGGTGTTTCCTTGCGAGATAAGCTCCGGAACGAGGAGATCCGCAGGAGAACTAAAGTGACCGATATAGCTCTTAGAATTAGTAACTAGAAATGGCAATGGGCAGGCCACATCGCTCGTAAAACTGACAACTGATGGGGAAGAAAGGTTCTCGAGTGGCGATCACGAACCGGAAGACGCAGCGTAGGCCGGCCCCCCACTCGGTGGACCGACGATCTGGTGAAAGCCACGGGGAGCCGATGGATGCAAGAGGCGAGCAGCCGCTTAAGGTGGCGCGCTCTGGGGGAGGCCCATGTTCAGCAGTGGACGTCTTCAGGCTGTTAATGATGATGATGATGATGATGATTTAATCTCACTATTACATTATAAAACCATCAACAGTAGCCGTAATTCATTTAATTTCGTCACTTCTAAGGCAATTTTATCAGAGACGCCGAACAATGATGCTTATTTAAATCCAATAAAAGTTGTATCACTTCATGTGTAAGTAATTTAAAACCTATTACAACAACTACAAAATTCCCGAAACAAAATAATAACTCAAAACAAATCCACCAAATCCTTCCACACCGATACACATACAAGTATCAAAACCCACTAAAGAGACACATTTCAGAGTCCCAGACGCTGCAACATACCTGCCGTTTCTACCTGAACAAGCACGTATCGAATTGTTCAGCGAATACCGTCTTTATTCCCTAGACACTAAAGAGTGAGTGGAAAAGGGTTGAGTCCTGAATATTTGAACGAGTAAATGCGCAAATAACAAACAGATTTCCCTCAATAATTCCAAGTAGAGCCTAATGAGATTCCCTCCGCCGGGCGGCCGTTAGACTGCCCTAATTGACTTTCTAAGAGTAATGACCTGCTGCACCTGGACTCGAATGGTCAGTGAGAAATGACGGTAGGCATTCCTGAAATATTAATTTGGGTGGAAGTCTGCGAGTGTTTGATATTAATCAAGAGCGCGGGGAGTTTTGCTGGCAGTTTCTATTTAAAATTTAACCGGCCAAGTGCGAGTCAGACTCGCGCACGAAGGGTTTCGTACCATTATCTATCGCTGCCATCTAGTTTTGAGTAGCAATACTATTTAAAGCAGTGCCATCTATGACTCATCTGGTAAACGAGCAACATTATCTTTCCCTGCCATCTAGTGTTGAGTAGCAGTACTATTTAAAGCAGTGCCATCTATGGCTCACTGGTAAACGAGCAAAAAAATCAGGTTTGTTGTATGGGAGCCCCCTTAAATATTTATTTTATACTGTTTTTTAGTATTTATTGTTATAGCGGCAACAGAAATACATCATCTGTGAAAATTTCTACTGTCTAACTATCACGGTTCATGAGATACTACAGCCTGACAGATAGACAGACAGACAGACAGCGGATCCTTAGTTATAGGGTCCGTTTTACCCTTTGGGTACGGAACCCTAACCATGAATTTATAATTTGAGAGAACATTCGTAACACATAGTATTATGTAGGTATAGGTGGGAAATAGCTTAAGCTTACGTCTCCGTTCACGTGGACACATGATATATCTATCGCTTATTGGTACGTCAATAATCCAGATTCAATCAGTTTAATGCTGAATACTCAGTGTAGTGGAACTTGGCGCTTACATTTGTTACATGCTGACTTATAATTTTATTATATTTGTGTCTGGCCTGCAATCTGCTATGGGCAGCCGTGACGCTTAATTTCAGGCGCACGAATAGCTCCTCACGTCATTCAATGACATAAAAAAAAAGTATCCTCACAGATTATAACTGAGGATATTCCAATTCTAAGCATTTGGTATCAATTCTAAATTTCGGTGGAAATAACCAAGTTTTTACGTAGGACAAAAATAGCATAGGAGCTTTTTTTTAAATCTAAGGACTTTTTTAAAATTTTTATAGATAGATCTCTCAGTCTTTACGAAGGTATTAAGTTAAATCATCATAATTTTGCGACGTGGCACTCTAGTGGCCTAGAAACTTGTAAAAATCTTTTACAAATTTTTTACTAAATAGTAAAACGAAAGCTATGCGCACATTTATGCAGAATATAATATTCTGATATTCAATTTTTAGGTGCCTGAACTGAGAGATCCAATTGTTTGGTCATAGCTTTATTAAATTGCGTTTTACAAATTTTTGAATATCGAATTTTTACATTTTTTTTACTAAATCTGCCTTTTTATCTCAAGGTTTTAAGGATGTGATCCCTCAGACCAGATGCACATCCGGTGAACTTTGTAAGTATAGACCATGAGCCGTGACCACTCTATCTCATATTGCTATCATGGGGCTGGCATACCAGAATTTGTTCTGGGGCTCTTGCCCCAAAACTAATTAAGATAAAAAAATCTTGCTATCAAATTAAAAGCCGAGGCGGCATTAAGTTTATCAGTAGTGTAAAATACTATTAGTAGGTAGGTTTCATCATCATCATCAACAGCCTGATGTCGTCCACTGCTGAACATAGGCCTCCCCCAGAGCACGCCACTTTGAGCGCCTGCTCGCCTCCTGCATCCATCGGCTCCCCGCGGCTTTCACCAGATCGTCGGTCCACCGAGTGGGGGGCCAGCCTACACTGCATCTTCCGGTTCGTGGTCGCCACTCGAGAACCTTTCTTCCCCATCGGTTATCAGTTCTACGAGCGATGTGGCCTACCCATTGCCATTTCAACTTTCTAATTCTAAGAGCTATATCGGTCACTTAGGTAGGTTTACTTAATCTTATTTCATTAATTAACTTCGTTATTATTAGCTTAATTTAAGACGCTTCTCACCTTGTATATATGAATATTTACCTCCTAGTTATATTTATTATAATACTTACCTAATAAGTACCAATAGATACCTAGAGTTACTAAGTTACTGTTTAATTCCTATTTACTGTCTGCTTTAAAGCGAAATTGCAACATCATCATCATCATCATCAACAGCCTGAAGACGTCCACTGCTGAACATAGGCCTCCCCCAGAGCACGCCACCTTGAGCGGCTGCTCGCCTCCTGCATCCATCGGCTCCCCGCGGCTTTCACCAGGTCGTCGGTCCACCGAGTGGGGGGCCGGCCTACGCTGCGTCTTCCGGTTCGTGGTCGCCACTCGAGAACCTTTCTTCCCCATCGGTTGTCAGTTCTACGAGCGATGTGGCCTGCCCATTGCCACTTCAACTTACTAACTCTAAGAGCTATATCGGTCACTTTAGTTCTCCTGCGGATCTCCTCGTTCCGGAGCTTATCTCGCAGGGAAACACCGAGCATAGCTCGCTCCATAGCTCGCTGCGCGACTTTGAGCTTACTAATGAGGCCAACAGTAAGAGACCATGTCTCAGTTCCATAAGTCATCACTGGCAACACACACTGATTGAAAACTTTCGTTTTCAGGCTCTGCGGTATTTTGGACGAAAAGATAGGACGAAGCTTCCCGAACGCTGCCCAGCCGAGTTGGATTCTTCGCGCCACCTCTTTGTCGAAGTTGGACCTACCTAATTGGACAATCTGTCCTAGGTAGACATACTTGTCGACAACTTCGAGAGTATCGTTCCCAACAATTACCGGTATAGGTGGAACATGAGCATTAGACATGATCTTTGTCTTGTCCATATTCATCTTAAGACCAACCTGCTGGGAGACTCTACTGAGGTCGTTGAGCATGGTGCTAAGGTCCTCGAGCGATTCCGCCATTATGACTATATCATCGGCAAAACGAAGGTTAGTGATGTACTCGCCATTTATGTTGATGCCAGATCTTTTCCACTCCAAGAGCTTGAAAACATCCTCCAATGCGTTTGTGAACAGTTTCGGAGAAATAACGTCTCCCTGTCTCACGCCTCTTTGCAATGGAATTTGTTCCGTACTCTGGTCCTGTAGTCGGACTGACATAGTGGCCTTACTGTACAAACACTTCAAAACTTCGATATACCTATAGTCAATTTGGCATCGCTGCAAGGACTGCAGCACCGCCCAAGTCTCGATTGAATCGAAGGCTTTCTCATAGTCCACAAACGCTAGGCATAACGGCCGATTATACTCTTCGGTCTTCTGTATAATCTGGCGCAGCGTATGGATGTGGTCTATGGTGCTAAAGCCTTTTCGGAAACCGGCTTGTTCGGGAGGCTGGAATTCATCAAACCTGCGTGCGAGACGATTCGTAATGACTCTCGAAAACAGCTTATACACATGACTCAAGAGCGAGATGGGCCTATAGTTCTTCAATAAGGTGTTATCGCCTTTTTTGAAGAAGAGCACCACCACGCTCTTGTGCCATGCCTCTGGCGTTATACCTTCAAGGATGACAGAATTAAATAACTTCTGGAGGACTAAAAGTACCGGTCTACCACCCGCTCTCAGAAGTTCGGTCGTAATTCCATCTTCACCTGGTGCCTTGTTGTTTTTAAGCTGTTTGAGGGCCATTCTAATCTCGTACAGGCTGACGTCCGGGATATCTTCGGTATAGTGTCGGACTAACTTGGCTCTGATGTCCAGAGCAAATTGCAACACCCTCGTCAAAGTTCATTGATATTTTAAGTAGTATACTAAGTCTATGTAATGCAAATAAATAAATAAATAAACAGTAGGTACACTGAAACATATCAATAATTAATTACCGTATTTTCCGAGAACAATAGCAATAACTACAATTACCAGAGTACACACGACACCCATATATGGTTGAAACTCCATCAACCCGCACTAAGCGTTTTGCTATGCACTTTATAGTGTGAACAGCCAATGAGTGGAACACCTTGCCGGCGTCCTTGTTTCCAGCTATAATCTGGGTGTCTTCAAGTCGAGAGTGAACAGGTGTCTTCTAGGCAAGCATGTACCATCGTAGACTGCGTCGTCGCTTTCCACCAGGTGAGACAGTGGTCAAATGATTTGCCTATATACAATAAAAAAAAGTAATTTCTATTCGTTCAAACGGTCATTATCGCCGAAAATTAAATAAAATATACTTACTTGCGCTTCGGCTCTTCTCAAAGGAATGTGTATGACCCAGTAGTTCTCTTTGAGCTACAAGCTAACTCTGTCATTTCAAACCAAAGACTTCTATGTATACACTAGACAGGACATCTCTAACTTGCACTGTTAACCACTGCAAATATGCCGACTAGCATCTTCTCGCTCATACGATGCTCAGCTTTCAAAACGACTGCACATGCAGTAGTGACTAGCAGTAAAAATTATGATCCGAATGTGCCATTGCACTAGCGCTGCGTGTTGGGATTGTTGGTTAGACGATCTAATCTCGTAAAGCGCTGTAGCGGATTTTAGTTTAATTATCCAAAAAATGGCAACTATTTGTGTTTCGAATAGCTTCTCTAGTACGTAGTACATATACCTCGTTGTTTCAAACATGGCTCATTTCAATTCTGCGGTGCGTTTGTAGAGTACTAACTAGATAAGGTAAGCCTAATTTGTTAAAATGAACCTTACTGTATACCTACAGTGGTTATTGTTCTGACACACTGTCATGCGAAACAGACAACAGTTTGACGTTTTTATCTTATTTGTAGTGAGTTGAGCACTTTCATTTCATCTTTTCCATAGAGTTTGGATGCTACTAATTTGGCATTTTTAGACAAAATACCAGTGCCTGAAAACGAAGGTTTTCAATCAGTGGGTGTTGCCTGTGATGACTTATGGAACTGAGATAAATGGTCTCTTACTGTTGGCCTCATTAGTAAGCTCAAAGTCGCGCAACGAGCTATGGAGAGAAATATGCTCGGCGTATCCCTGCGAGATAAGCTCCGGGACGAAGAAATCCGCAGGGGAACTAAAGTGACCGATATAGCGCTACTCCGAGCGGCTGCTTGCATCTTCCGTCCACCGGCTCCCCGCGGTATTAGCAGGTCCGCCTAGTTTCGACTCTATATTTTAAGAAAAACAGATTACTGCTAAATTGCGCAATGCCCTGCCTAATCATCAGTGTTTCCAAAAAAATAGAACCTAAAGTAGTTCAAGTCAAGAGAATAGCTATTAGGTATATTTCCTAAAGACGGGCGTGCTACACTTTCGACAACATCGTCGGTTCCTCGAAAAAAAAATACGCTTGAAGCGTCATATTTTTCAATGCTTTGTGGGAGTTTAACCCCTAGCCAAGTCATTAATAAAATATAGAAATTAAGATTTATACAATAGCGAAAAACATGTATTAACTGGGTTGGGTGACGCGCGGCCCAATTAGGACAATCTCAGTATTAAATGTTTAGAAACATGGAATTCTCAAATCGGCCACTGCACGGCACTTAGTTAAAAGCCATCTGGTTAATCCGCTACAACAGTGTGTCCCATTTCGCAAATTAACATTCCTGGAGCGCTGTTCATTTGAGCGACTAAGAACCGCTATTTGTCATCAAATATTGCTCGCTTACCGTAGAATACCATTCCGTTGAG
This sequence comes from Ennomos quercinarius, assembly GCA_910589525.2. Classification (NCBI taxonomy): domain Eukaryota; kingdom Metazoa; phylum Arthropoda; class Insecta; order Lepidoptera; family Geometridae; genus Ennomos; species Ennomos quercinarius. The sequence goes on from OU342497.1 coordinate 15,501,079, forward strand.
ATATTTCACCTTATCTTTTGTCGTGATTCTGTAACTTGTAATTAACAATAGAGATAAACTTGAAAATACATTGAATTACTTTGGAGACAGGTAGGTATATAGGATTATATTCTTACCAAATAACGTTAAGAATGCGTTATTTTGTGAATAAATACGTGAATGCAAACATAAGCTATCATAATTAGAAGATAGAGCGTTGGCTATCATTCAGCTGCAATTAAACGAACAATTAATTTTTGTATTGCGTGATTTTACATGCCTTTTTTCATACCGGAATAGGTACTTATTAATAGAGGTGTTTTAGGCTGCTACCCATCCGCCATCATAATAATATAATAGCCAACGCAGCTACTATTTAGGTATACCTGCGGTGGTTAGATTTCAGTGATAGCATTCTGTATTAAATTAAAATAGTTGATCTGGAACATTGCTATTAGCTCTCAAAGTCGTTGTCATTTTGTAAAACGTGTGTTTGTGTTGAACATGTTGAACATCAAGCAGCACTGGCTGTCAGTACTGTATCCATTTTTGACCACTTTAAAAAACCTGCAAAATGCTTTTATTTCTCTGTTAATACGATGCACCACTTCAATAAACTTTACGTTCCAGCACTTCAATCCAACCGTTAAATAAAAGCAAACTGATTAAATCTCGACTGAAAGGCCGAAGCTGCATTTAAAGAGTGACGGGTCCACTCGTCAGAGGCGTGCTGGTGACACGCCGCTACGCCCCTACGTCACTACGGCGAAACGTTGTTACGCCACATTGCCAAGCCAACGACCGACGCTTTGACATGCTAATCGGGCGTACTCGAACGACCGCTGCAGTGTGCGTCACCGTTAAATTGGCGGTTTCCACTGACGCGGTGCTACGTAATCATCAATTAAATTAAAACTGTGCAATTTAGTTCGTTTCCAATACGACCGTTTCAATGCTGTAAGTGTATCTGGTTTTAAAATACGTTACATTACTCTGAAAAGCAATTTAAACCAAAATTATCAGTATCTGAATTACCTACAAGTCAATATGCAAGTACTGTCAGCGGCAAAAGCTGCTGAACAATAACGACAAGAAAAACTGGAAAATGTTTCCATCTACAGGTCTACTACTGGGTCAAGATTAACACTGTTTATTATGTCTATAAAAATAACTTTTAAAAAAGTATTAATGTTAAAAACTCTCATCCATGAAATTAAAGAATCGCATGAAATTAATAATATGTCACAAAATAAAAAAACAGTCGGAAAAATAAAAAAGAGAAAAATAATGCAATTCAACGGCGTAGGTAGAGAATATAAATTAGAAAACAAAAAATATTCTGTGACAAAAAAAAATACTTATGTCTCTATATTTAAATAACAAGTAAATAACGGATTTTCGTAAAGCTGTTTTTTTTTTTTTTTGTTCGCCCTATTGGGCAGGCTAAAGTCATGAGACCATACCGCCTAGTCTTTCGTAGGATTTACTTCTTTCGTCATAGTTAGGATATTAATTTCATTCGTTTTATTTATTTCATAGTCAAATCCGGATCATTTTTGTCATAAGTAAGAGGATCATCGTCCTTTGTTCATTTCCGAGATAATGAAAGTCAATTTTAATTTTTCCCTTACAATTAGTAGGTACCTTATAACTTCAAGCGTCAATTGTTGACGTTTACTTCATCACTCCGACACTGACAGACAGACTGCCAGTGTCAGACTGTCAGTCAAATACCTTTATTTACATTTACATATTTACACACAAAAAAAAACTTTATAAAAAAAACCATTGTAATATGTATTGTAATAATAAAATTATCATTTTATATCTTATTCTAAATCTCATTTACAGTACACAATATAAATTTATACAAATAGGTAAAAACAGAGGCATTCTCAAGCAACTCCTGAATGCACCGCGGGACCAGTTCAGGTTTATCATAGATTTGTAGAAGTTCGTCTATCAACACAAGGCGCTGAATGCTGAAAGATGAACACTCAAAGAAAATGTGATCTAAGGATTGGATATTCGAGGACTGACAATAGTCACAATATGGGGAATTCACCATTCGAAGGCGATGGAGATGAAAGTTCAAACGACAGTGACCAAAACGCATACGACAAACAGTTGAATAAAACTTTCTGTTTAAAAAAGTACCGGCCTTGCAGAACCATGGCTTTGAATTTATCTGAACATCTAAAGCGGCATACCAAGAACCTTTGTTTTCAACTTGTGTACAATGGTACGAATGTTTCCCCCATAGTTGAACCATCCTTTGTTTTAGGAGGCTTACAATATCTGTGTATGGCAATGAAACATCTGCATCATTGGCATACCTGGAAATAACATCTGAAAATTTAACTATAGTGCTGGCTAAATAGTCAGCTTTTTCATTGCCATCAACACCTATGTGTGAAGGTACCCACGCAAAGCTGACTTGTATGTTTGAATCAGATAATTCCACCCATAACTGTTTTATAAAGTAAATAATGTAATTAGTGTTAGCATGTAATTTGTTATTTGCCAAGTTTTTCAAAACACTCATGCTATCACTAACAACAACCCATCTTGTGTGTCCCTGATTTTTGTTTTTGATGTGCTTCAAAGCACTCAAAATAGCAACAGCTTCAGCAGTAAAAATGCTAGCATGTTTATCAATTCTATATCCCACAGCAATGTTCAATGAGGGTTCAAATATTGCGTAAGACACAGCATTATCATTTTTCGACCCATCTGTGTAAACAAATTTGTGACCAGTCCACTCTGCCAACATTGTATATACTTCTTCTTTTATTGACAGTTTTTTGTTTATGACTATATTCATTGCTGGAAATTTGCTAATAAAAGATCCTTCATAACAAGGCAAAATATGATTTGATTGATAGATATTTAGATTTTGAAGAAAATCTAAGAAACCTTCATATCCCTGTAGCATATAAAACGGTTTAACAGTGGATTGGGTTAATGTATTAGACAGATTAGTTATAAGACTATTGTTAGAGACACTGTAGAGTTTAAGGAGAAATCTTTCTTTAAGATACCTAAAACGAATGGTCATGGGGGGCAGACTGCATTCAATCTGCATTGCATTTATAGGTGTGCTTCTAAATGCCCCTGTTATTATTCGCATGCATTTGTTTTGAAAAGCATCTAGACTATTTACAATTTTATCATCTGCAGCAAAGCATAAAAAACCATATTCAAAATGACTACGAACTAATGATTTGTACAATAATAGTAGAATTTGTGGGTCTGCACCCCAGTATGTACCAGACAAAGATTTTAATACATTAAAAGCTTTGTTAGCTTTGTTTATTAAATGTTTTAAATAATTGTTCCAGGATAAATTGTGGGAGAACAATACTCCCAAAAATTTAACATCAAGTGAAACAGGTAAAGAAGAACCTTTATAATGAACAACAGGCATATTGGGACACCTTTTCCCAAAGAGTATGCAATTTTACGATCTATTCCTAATAAATTAGGAGGAGTAATTGCTTTAGTAATATCTATTTTAATTTTAATTATTTTACCATTTACTTTTAATAAAAAAATTCAAGGAATTCAATTCTACCCAATCAATCAAATTTTATTCTGATCTTTAATTATAATAATTATTTTATTAACATGAATTGGAGCTCGACCTGTAACAACCTTTGACTTTGAAGGATTAACATCAAGTTCAAGGTAAGAAAAATAATTATTGAGATTTGCCAATGCATCATTAACAATTTCAACCAGTTGATTTATATTATTTCCTGATGCATAAACAACTAGGTCATCTGCAAACTGCAAATTTTTCACTTTTGAGCCTAATATTATATTTAAACGACGTATGTACAATATGAAAATTAATGGCGATAAAATGCCGCCTTGACAAACTCCTTTTGTTGAAAGTCTAGGACCATATAGATGCCTATTATATTTAACAAAGACTTCACGGCTACTTAAAAAAATTTTAATCCAGTGTATAATCTTTCCAGGTATTCCTGTTAACAACAATTCCTGACAAAGTATATCAATATTCACACTATTAAAGGCCCCTGTGATGTCGAAGAAAACAGCAAGGAGATGATTATGTGCATCTAAAGCATTATGGATATCAAGTTGTAACTGACAGATACTCTCCCTAGCTGAACGATTTCTACGGAAACCAAATTGGTTTGAAGGTAAAATTTTATTTTGTTCTATATAGAACTCCAAACGCTGCTTTAACAATTGTTCAAATATTTTTCCAACACATGAAGTAAGCGCTATAGGGCGATAGGAATCAGGACACAATTTTGGTTTGTTAGGTTTTAAAATTGGTACCAGACAATCTACTTTCCAATCGTGGGGTATATTATTGTTTTCCCAGAGTAAGTTCAGTATTTTTAGGAAGATTTCCATACTCTTACTGCTGAAATTTTTAAAAAAAGAATATGGTATACCATCAAGACCAAAGGCAGTATCTCTTCTAGATGTGACAGCAGATATTAATTCATTGATAGAAAATGGACTAAGGAAGTAACTATTACTGGAGTTTATATTGCCAGTGCTACTATATGATGTGTTGAGACCATTTGATACAAAATCTGGGGTATACATCTGTAGAAAATCTAAAATCCAGGAATCATCTGCATTATTGCTAGAAACATATGTTTTATTAAATTTACGCATAAATTTCCATATAATGGACATAGGAGTACAACGATTAAAAGTTTCGCAGAGAGATTTCCAACTGTTCTGTCTTTCTATTTTTATAATAAGTTTTTTGAGAGCTCGAAGTCTTTTAAATTCCAAGTAGTTGGTTTCTGTTGGGTTGTACTTAAACTTAAGATATGCTTCTTTGAATTTTAGAACAGCTTCTGAGCACTTTTGGTTCCACCATGGAAGGTGAGGTTTTTTACCGAGATTCCTATGACAGGATTGATTAATGTTGTTAGAACAACTACTATTTAAATTCGAAGCGGATTTTGCTGCTGATTGTAATATTTTACAAAATAGCAAATATGCGTCCTGAGGACTCCAAAGATTCAATTCAAAATCATTCAATAATGCATCTACACAGCTACTAAACACTTTCCAATCTACCTGTTTATAATTTGGGTAGATGGGCAAGTGTTTGCCATTACAGTAGTTTCCATCTGAATTTACATTATTATTACTAAACAATACTTTAATGATTACAGGAAGGTGGTAACTAGTACCAAGAGGAGTATCAAGAACGGACCATTCACAATGAAGAGCCAGTGATGGGGAAACCAACGACAAATCAAGTGCGTTTGGACGCCACGTTAATGAACCAACTGTTGTTGCTTGACCATCATTAAGCAAGACTAAATTGTTGTCATCGATGACTTCCAACACCTCCCTTCCACGGGGAGAGTCAGAACCGCAACCCCAAGAGGTGTGATGGGCATTGAAATCCCCTGCGAATATGAAAGGACTAGGAATCGATTTTACCAATGTATCAAATTTAGCTTTATTAAAAGCTGGGTTACAATTAGTAGGACTATAAAAACTGACAATACATAAATCCTGTTTATTTACTGTGATTTTGACACAGATATTTTGTATCGAATCATCAAAGTATGTGTTGATATTTGAATATGTGATGCTTTTATGAATGATTATGGCCACTCCATTATGGCTATTTCCACAATCATTACGTTCAATGTTGTAATTTTTAATTTTAAAATGTTGGTTAGCTTTAAACCATGTTTCTGAAATGATCGCAATATGTATATTATTTGTGTAGAGGTAGTTAATAAATATATGCTTGTTACTATTTAGACTTTGTGCGTTCCACTGTATAATATTTAACTGATCCATTATGAGGAAGTAGGAGGTAATTTATTACTGAGGGTTTTTTTAAGAGTCTCTCGAATAGACCCTGAGTTTATAGGTACATCTTTGTTACTGATAATTTTGGTTATTGTTTCAATTAGAATGTTAATAAATGTTTCTGATTTCATAAGGTTGTTTACTTGAACATCAAGTGTTCGTGCTGCTAGTGCTGGGAATGACTTTGAATCAAACAAATCTGAGAAGGTAGCATTTCGGGACTTAATCTTGTTTTCTTCGACTTTTTGTTTTTTCATGGGACATGCTGATGAAATGGCTATGTGATTACCTTTGCAATTGACACACTTAGCATTTTTGGAGTCAACTTGACATGTTTTGAAATTGTGGTTTTCTGAGCAGACTGAGCATACCTCGGTGTTCCTACAGAATTTGGCTATGTGGCCGTAAGACATACATTTCAGACACTGTTTTACGGGAGGTATGTACATTTTCACCTCATGACGCCATGAGTCAAGATAAACGTACTCGGGAAGGTTGGTAGACGCAAATGTAACTGCGACTGCCTGCGTGGGTACGAAGGACGCGCCAGCAGCGCCACCGTCAACTCTAACTCTGCGCATAAAGCGCCTGACCTGTATAACATTCTTAGAGCTTCCGATTAGTGAGAATATCTGCTTATTAGACATGTCGGTCGGCACCGAGGTGAGTACACCCGTCACTTCGGTGTCTCCAGCCGGTATATTTGCCTTCAGGGACAGTTGCTCCAGTAACTTTTTATTTTGCAGAAACATGTTGGCGTTGTTAGGTAAATCGAAGGTTATACCTACTTTGTACTTGTTTATAGACTTGAGGTGCATGACGCCTGAAACACCATGCTCCCGCAAACCCTTGGACAGTGCCATACGATCCTTGTCGCTGAAAGTAATGTTTTCTTCCACGTGCGAAAGAAACACAATAAACTCGGTCTTTTTCGAGTCTTCAGGGTACTTACGCGAGTATCCACGTACCTTAAAGATGTCATACTTATCCTTGTTTTTAGCTTTTGGTGTTTCTACAGCGATCGACTTCAGAGAGTCCGAGTCGGAATCGCAAGACTCGAAGGATGAGACCTGCCGCTGCTGCTGCTCATCAGGTGGAGAGTCATCTCCTTTTCTTTTACGTTTTTTGCCCATCCTTGGGCCCTCTCTAAGGTTGTGCTCTATTTACAAATATATACAAGACTATATACACGAAAAATATACAAATTTACAATAATTTTGGGTTTTTTAAAAATATTTGTTTAAAAGCGCGCCTTTTCACTTTTCAGGTTCCCGCCGAAAAAAAAAAACTCGTAAAGCTGTTAATTGTATTTTTACAATAACCTCCAAAGTAAAATCTTAAAACCTTTTTGGTCAGCAATAATTTTCTTTTAACTAGAAGTCTTGCAGTGTTAACAGAAGTGCGTGTTGTCACATTATGTATAATAGCAAGACTTTCTTGTTGAGCGTACGATATTCTCGTTACTTTAACGAGATTGTCTTTCCGTATAACCTCCAAAGTAAAATCTTAAAACCTTTTTGGTCAGCAACTTTTAACACTGACTGTACTTAGTATAAGTTTGGCCGTTTGACTCCTATTTCCAATGGAAATGAAGTAGCGCTTATTAATAATTTAGTGAACGCAATTTGAGGGGGGTTGTTTGAAAGGTTTGCGCAAATTACCTACTTAAGCATTTGGAGCACGCAAAAGAGGCCGTAAAAAAGAAGAACATGATGGTAGATAGCGTAAATACCATCCGTTTAGTAAGTACACACTCAAATTGTTTTATAACATAACACGGTGTGTGGTGGTTATGTCTTAGTGCTCGTTTGGATAGCTACCAATTTGTCGCCAACCATTTTAGTGTTTTAGGTTAGGTTTACCTATGCACAGACTAAGCACTTAGGTACCATAATAAAAATCCATTATAATAATGGGATCCAATTGTGTAAAGTACCTACTTGCACCGCATTTTCAACTGACTTAAATGAGGAGAAAAGAAATAAAACAGGAAAATCGAATCAAATCGAATTCGGATTTTTATCTTATCTTTTTTTGATACCTCATGCTTTATTAAGCAAAGCAATATCACGTCATGATATTTCAAAACACCTATTTATCGCGTGCTACAAGAGTAAGATTCGCACACACACACACACACATAATTTGCTTATTTCGCGTCTTTTTGTTGACTTTTTACAATCATCATCATCATCATCAACAGCCTCTCTTCAGTCCACTGCTGAATCTTAAAAAAGAGAGCGCTTCCCCCCAGAGAGCGCCACCTTGAGCGGCTGCTCGCTTCCTGCATCCATTAGCTCCCCGCGGCTTTCGCCAGATCGTCGGTCTGCCGAGTGGGGGGCTGGCCAACGCTGCGTCTTCCGGTTTATGGTCGCCACTCGAGAACCTTTCTTCCCCATCGGTTGTCAGTTCTAGGTACGAGCGATGTGACCTGCCCATTGCCATTTCAACTCCAATTCTAATCCAACTAATAGCTGTATCGGTCACTTTAGTTCTCCTGTGGATCTCCTCATTCTGGAGCTTATTTTATTGGACTATTTACAATGATTATAATGTAATTAGAAATGTAGTTCGCATTCTAAACGTTAATTAAAGAAATTGGAACAACTATGCTCGAGTCGCGGGGGCACGAAAAGGCCAAGTTAATTAGTTCATAATTACACCTATTAAGCACAGCTTAAATACCAATTGTTCGCTTATAAAAGTCATTAACTATTTTTAATTATGTTTTAGTAATGTATTTTAACTAAAATACCGACCTAGTGACTTTATTTTGTCATTTTATATTGTATTCTATGTATGTATTTACAAACAAAAAGTATCTAAGTATAACATCAGTTATCTGGTTCCCATAGTACAAGCTATGCTTAGTTTGGGGCTAGATGGCGCTGTGTGAAATGTCCACACATATTTATTTATTTATATTTATTTATGAGTTGTTTTTTTAATAATTTATAGGCATAGCATTTGACCACTGTCTCACTGTCTGATGGTAAGTTATGACGTGGCCTACGGTGGTGCATGCTTGCCTAGAAGATACCTGTGTATTAATATACCTACCTACTTGTATGCAAGTATATTTATATTAAAAGTTATTATAATAAATCCCCTATACATTACCTGTTCATTGAGATCATTTCCAGTGAGACCAAACAATGAGACCAAAAAATGAGACCAAACACGAAACTTTTGGTGTAAGTTAGTGAGGAGCTGGGTATTCTTGCAGATTCCATGTGATGCTGCACCATCAGGTTTCGGTTACCATGTTCTTTCAGTGTCATTGAAGTAGCAGGATACCAATTTTTTTATCGATCAGACAGTTTGAGCAAATTATTTTCACGCGGTTGGACATATTTTCTTAAATCACAGCTAAAACACTCTCGATCAAATTGCCTTACAAAAATAATACTAACCGGTTATCAGTATACAATTGACGAAAATGTCCTTCACACATAAATTACCTACAGATGAACGTAGCACCTCCTCCATAATATATCACAAAACAGTTAAAATTTTTAAGAATATAGTGCAGTTTGTTGCTTTTGTAATAACTGTAAATAAATAAATAAACTGTTTATTTCAAATAACATGTGCAAATAACAGACTCATACACATCACAAATTCATTTAAAGTTACAGTTACATTAATTATACATTACATTTAAAGTATATAGGAACGAAAGCCTCTCTCAAAGAGTATAACACCTAGGTCTCTTTGTTGCAACCGGAAATCAGTTGGCGAAGGCAGGAAATGGGCAGTCTTGCAGTCCCTTTCCACAATAAGTAGATATTGGCCAACAATAATAAAAACAAAATAAATTTAAGCGAAATAGGCTCTACAGGAAATTGTCTTACTGATTAGAACGCGTTTATTCAACATTTGTTTTGTCGTCTTGGGTAACCCAATTCAAGAAATCACTTAGTCCACTTTTTACAGTTTTCGTTTTTATTTTTTACTTTTTTCTTCTTATACAGGAACTTATACTTGATGTAAATTCGAAGTAGATTCGTATGTCTGTATGTTACCTTTTACCATGAGGTGAAACAGTGGTCAAATGCTATGCTTATAAATAAAAATATATAAAAACAAAACATAATCACAACCAACTGATTTCAGGGATAACAACTATACAGACACTCTTGTAAAATTGTAAAGCTACGTCCAAACAAAGACTGACCTTTATTTTTGTGTCTGCGCTGGATGAAATTGCATTTTTTACGATCGATCAAACTTTGATAAAGCTGGAGTAAAACGAGATTGGTTTGAACACCAAGTTTTTACGAGGACGCTGAATTAAAAAAAATTGTAGGGTATAAATTAGTTTGCCTTGAGTTTACTGCATGGCATTTAAATTATCTTTCGTAAGTATAGAAAAATGTAGCGTTCATAATAAAATTGTAGCCCACATAGCGAAGCTCGTCTAGCTGTTCTCAATCAATAGGTAAAGTTAAGCAACGGTTGTTGGGGTGGTTGGTAACTCGGGTGACCGCTGCATAAAGTGGTGTTTACACAACCGAGGTCTACCATGCTTCGGCAGGCACGTCAAGCCGTCGCGGTCCTGGTTGTGGCCGAAAAACAATAGTCGTTAAGCCAAGTCAGAAGCTTTTGAGCGGCCTAAACATTCTGGCACCATTTTTTGTTTGAGGGAGGGAAATGCCCTCGCACTTCCCTGCCACGGGGTTGATGGCAGGGGGTATGTGGGACTCGAACCCACTAAAACCCCACATGCCTACACGACTTGAAGAATGAAGAAAATCTTCATGTCGTGTAGGCATGTTAAAACAGTTTAAAAAATCATTCAAGAAAATGATTAATTTTTAAAACAATTTAGTAAAAGCTAACCCGTGGATTCACCCGCGTGGACGGACAATAACACAGGAACTGCGGAATATAATCCAATTCTATTCTATTACCTAACAATTTTCCTGTATAAAATCTTATGTAATATATCAATAAGGAAAAGTAAGTCTGGCCAAGTTCTTTTTAATGTAATAAATGACGTGATGAGCTAGCCGTTCACCTGATGGTAACCGTCATGCCTGCCCATAACAAATTCAGTACCACTCGGAACTCTAAATTAATATAGTTTCGCGTGACACTGCACTGCGCACTCAGTGGTAGGCAGTGGGGGTTGGTGCATGAATTTCTAAGAGTTTTATTATTCTTTGACTTGCCGCTTTCCTCCCTATGCTTTTTCGGTATTGTAAGAGCCAGTGCAAATGTTGCATATAACTTGAAAAGTCATTTGGTCAAGCAGGTTTCAAACCGTTGGTGGAAAGTCGCACGTACCACCGCTGCGCCATATTCGCTCTACTAATAAAGCAACTTTAATAATGAACCGTGTTACCTGTCTATCTCGCTCAATTTAAATAATTTCAAAGGCTGAACAGTTTCAAAACAATCATTGAAAGTGAAACTAATCTAACATAAAGTACTTAAGTTTCTACTTGGGCGAGCCTATGAATAAAACTTGAGTCTTCACACAAAGGTTGTGCAACTTTGAGAAAAGTTCATCCTGTCTAAAGAATACTAGCTGTTATTCACTGATTTGTCGTGAGATGAGATATAATTTTTTTTTTTTTTTTTTATGTGATTGAATGACGTGACGAGCAAGTCGTTCACCTGATGTTAAGTGACACGGCCGCCCATAACAGTTGCAGTGTCACCCGGAACTTTAAAACAATAAAGTTTCGCGTGACACTGCACTGCGCACGTCATCCTGAGACATCACCCAGTCTAGTAATCAGATTACTAGACTGAGTGATCAGATCATAAAGTCTCATTTGCCCAGTAATTTCACTAGCTACAATGCCCTTCAAACCGGAACACAGTAGTGCTTGCACACTACTGCTTGGCGGCAGAATAACTGGCAAAGCGGTGGTACCTACCTAGACGAACTTTGCAGATAAGTCCTACCACCTAGTAATATACTGCTAATGATACTTTTCAAGCAACTTACTTACTTTACTAGGTGGTAGGACTCTTCTGCAAAGTTCGTCTAGGTAGGTACCACCGCTTTGCCAGTTATTCTGCCGCCAAGCAGTAGTGTGCAAGCACTACTGTGTTCCGGTTTGAAGGGCATTGTAGCTAGTGAAATTACTGGGCAAATGAGACTTATGAACTGATCTCACAGCCTAGAAACCTTTTTTAGACTGTGGGATGTCTCAGGATGACGTGCGCAGTGCGCGGTGTCACGCGAAACTTTAATTCAGAGTTCCGAGTGACACTGCAATCTGTTATGGGCGGCCGTGTCGCTTAACACCAGGTGAACGACCAGCTCGTCACGTCGTTCGATTACATAAAAAAAAAACTTTTTAAAATGAGTAGATTCTTAGTTCGTTAAATTCAAATAAGACAGAATTATCTTGAATCGCATACCTTATCAAAATGGGTTCTGTTCGGAAAATTTTGAAGTCTCCATCGTTATTTTTTCTTTTAGCCTGAGGTATCTACCAATGTAACAGAAATAATGATACTTCACATTGTGAAACAAAACTTGCAACACTTAACCCGTGCTTACCTCCGTATATAGTTACTGATTTAATTCATTTGAAGATTAATGTTAGAATGGTGTCAAATAACTATTCATTTGTATAGTAGGTACGTAGTAATAAGTTAAAATGGCAATGGGCAGTCCACATCAGGGATGAAAGGTTCTCGAGTGGTGACCACAAACCGGAAGACGCAGCGTAGGCCGGCCCCCCACTAGGTGGACCAATGACCTGGTCAAAACCTCGGGAAGCGGATGGATGCAGGAGGCAAGCAGCCGCTCAAAGTGGCGCTCTTTGGGGGAAGCCTATGTTCAGAAGTGGACGTCTTCAGGCTGATGATGCTGATGATGAGTAGTATCAGTAGTATATTTTAGTTTGTTAAGTTATAGGAATCAAACTTTTTCTTTTAAAATTGAGTGAATATATATACCTGCATAAAGTGTAAAAACGAAAATGTATAAAAATAAAGATTTTTTATCGGGATTTTCGTTAATCTTTCCGTTATTGTTATTTTTATTGTATTCTAAGTCGCTTTTGGTGTAGGCTGTAGGCAGTATGTGTAGACTGTCGACAGGATGTCACTCCATCCATCTTCATCCTGACTCCTGACACATTCCTTTAGCTTGTGAACTCATAAATCTTACTTGCATCTACTAAACCCCTGACACTGGTATAGGACACAGGAAAATTGATATTGTTAACACCTTTCCAGCTGGGTTAGCACGGACGGTAGACAAAATTGTCTTTCCCCGTTTTACGTCACTTTCTTCATACTTGCTTGGAGTAAAACAGGGGAAAGACAGTTTTGTCTTCCGGCCGTGCTAACCCTACTGTACGCTTTACTTTAGTCACAGTATTTTTTCTGTCATCATCATCATCATCAACAGCCTGAAGACTAGTGCTGAACATAGGCCTCCCCCAGAGGGCGCCACCTTGAGCGACTGTTTAGTGTTGTAGTAGTTTTGGGTAGACCGTGTATTAGATTATAGAGACCGAAAATCAGTAAACAAAGCTGGAAGTCCTGCGAGTAATGATATTGGTGCGAGAGCCTACTGCGAAAATACCTACGTTATGGGGTACCCCAATAGGCAATCTTTAGATCGTTAACCGACACTTAAACATGTAAAAAAACAAGTCTGCCAGTTCCGATCCTGCCGGGTCATGGAAATAATCCACCCCCACCAACTTCAAATGCCTTGAATACTAAGTTTCGCCAAGTTTAGACCTGGCAGACCTTTTAATCTATTATCAGGGGCACCTTGGCTATTATTGGGTGTAGGTTTCATCGAGGTATTCGCTGAGGTAGGTAAAGGGTGTGAAGGGCACATTCTTAGGGGTCTGCCAGGTACTTCCGGCAGGGTGCGCAATGGCTGACCAATTTTTTTACATAATTAATCAATAGTTAACTGTTGTCAGCACTTTCATTCGGGTACCTTATAACGTAATTTTGACAAAAAAAAATACATCAAAAAATTTCAATTATTTCCATGACCCGGCAGGATCGGAACTGACAGACCTGCAGGGTTACTCTTGAATCCAATCCCAATTTCACTCTAATTCTAATCCGAACCAATCTCAATTCCAATGTTAAACAATTTGGTACTCTTCAACAAAATCGAGATCGAAATTGAAATCGGAAATGCAATCGACTTAATATTGTGACCCATAAAAGTACAACACTATGTAAGTGTTGCCATGCACACATAATAGAAAATATTAATACCAAAATTTGTGGAAAACATGTAAAAACCTTATTAATAACAGTGATAAAAAATATATTACCATAAAACCTTCACTTTTGATGATATTTAGTCACTTTCAAAGAAATAAAAGCGGTTATTTACCGACGAATAATATCAAGAACGGCTGAATGAATAATGTCATTATTGACATCATGGTTGTCTAGAAAAAAAAACTAGTATCAATGTTCTGTGTGCTCCAGCTGTTTTTTTTTTTTATATTTTGGCTCCACACATAGTGTATTTAGCCAGTGTCAAGTTTTGTAATTTTTCATCGTATTATGGAAATTTTCACTTAAAGTCAAGTCATAGTCACAGTCAGAGTAGTCATAGTCTAGTCTAAGTCATAATCCAGTCTAAGGCATGCCCTAGTAAAGTGGTGGCAACTTTACTAGAGGCTTCTATGGAATTTTGGAAGCAATACGAAAAACCACGTTTCACTACATTATATCACTTGCCCACACTCATGCTCGTAATTCAGCACTTAATGCGTAAAACACCACCAATTTTAAACATTAACACTGGAAAAAGCATAAGTGTTGTAAAATAATACAATGCACCGACGTGAACTTTTCCGCGTTCCCGCCAAAACTCCGCTCCAGCTGTTGTTTAGCGGTTTTGTTTTCAAGATTTGAAGTATTTGGTTGGAGATATTCGTCCGTTCTAACAGGAAAGATTATGAGTAGGCCAATCTACCAGCAGCTGGAGGCTCTAGCGGATTTCCTTGGGGACAATCCAGGGATAGCAAAAGGTCTGTTGCGGTCCGCCCATGGCAAATACGAGACAAAAAAGAAATGGGACGACAGAAAATACCAATTCTGTGATGCTATGTAAGGCAACTATTAAAACAGGCCTACAAGTTCAAAAAGTTGGAGGAGAGAGACTTCTCGTAAAAACACCACGCATGAAAGAACTACCACCTATATTTACAAACCTCGTATCTCGATGACATGTCACTACGACGAGTAGGCTTTGCCATCAGAGGCTCTAAATCGCCACATATGACCTCAAAAAGGTCTTTCGTCACTCTGTAACATTTCTTAAACTCGTTGTCGTTCATGGCAAAAGCTTTCTCAGTGTATCGCGCCATTCTTCTTAGGTTTCGACGTTGCCTTAGATCTTCTCTATGTGCATTGTCCAAAATATCAAAAATAAGAGCTAAACGTGCCATTTTACTTCCGAATTGCTTCCGAAACCACTTAACACAACACACTCGAACGCAAAAAAGTTAACTTTTGAAAGGTCTGAAAATTCTATCGCAAACTCTACTTCAAACTCAATTTGCCAATGTCAAATCGCGTCAAGAGTACCGAAAAAGCGGATGGTGTAGAAATGAGTCGATTCCATTTAGTTCCGTAAAATTCCACGGACAAAGATTCCAATCGTGCGCTAGTATCGGATTCAAGAGTACCAAATGCTACGATTTCGTTCCAAATCCCAAATTACGATTGAAATCGAGTGTCAAGAGTAACCCTGCTGATTTTTTTTACAATTTAGGTGTCGCTTTACGATCTAAAGATAGCCTATTAGGGTACCCGATGACGTAGGTATTTGTGCAGTGGGCTCTCGCATCATATATCGTATTGTCGATAATGACTGGAAAAGAAATGTTGAAGATCGTGCTGAGTGGCGTGTAGAGGTGTAAAAGTAACGAAAAAAAGCGTACCTGTATGTATTCGTTACTGTAACAATTAGTACTCGTTCCTATCGTATCGTTACGTTACTCGTTACATCTGATACCGCATAACATGCCATGTTATGTTAGAGCAACGAATCGAGTGGTATTGCTTACGTGAAACAGTGAAGGTACCCATACTACGAAAAATAAGAGTAACGAATTGCATTCGTGAGTAACGATTCGTTACTTGGTACACCCGTTACTCAGTACCGAATACATAGGGTTTGCTACAGCTCTAGTAGCGTACTTTGGGCTTACTTACATCCATATTGGCTTAATAATGATGTTAATGATAAATCTTCATAAAAACATTTAGTCAAAGTGATAATGCAAAGTAAAACAAAAACACTGCTATTAACATCAAAATAAAAAGTTGTTCTTCAAACGCAAGCCGCAACGTCCTCAGCAAACTGCCGACAAACGAGCCACTGGTTACCGCTTCCGTTCCCAATAAAACCGTCAGAAGCCCTTGGAGAGACATAGCTAAGGTTGAAATCAGTAGGCGTAGTCACAGACTAAACATACAACGACCAAACGTCACAATATCAAAAAATGTTTTCCATTTTTTTTATTGACGTTTGCAGTCCGCTTTTGATAAAATAACAAAACCGCATAGAAAACAACTTCGGTATTTACAATTTTTTTATATATTATCTACTAATTATATTTTTTGGAGATGCTGTGAAAGCACCAATAAAATCAATGTACCTTCACCATAAATCGGTAACAATAATCAGCAAACAAAAAACTAAACAAGAACGTGATAGGTAGATAATGCTAATGCTCCATAGCCTTAAAAATAATAAAATACAATAAATATGCGTGGACATTTCACACAGCGCTATCTAGCCCCAAACTAAGGATAGCTTGTACTATGGGAACCAGATAACTGATAGAATACTTAGATACTTTTTTGTTTGTAAATACATACATAGAATACAATATAATACCCAGACACAGAACATACATCGATGTTCATCACACAAATGCTTGTCGCGGGTGGGAATCGAACCCACAACCTATAGTTCAGAAGGCAGAGCTACTACCAACTGAGCTGTCAGGTCATTAAGTCCTCCTTGTATATTATTTTGTGCTATAAGTATACAGAATATTTTATATGTAAACGAATGACGTGATGAGCTATTCGTTCGACTGATGTTAAATGTCGTAGCTGCTCTAACAAATTGCAGTATCACGTGGAACTTAAATTCTATCTATAGTCTATTCTATTTAGTAATAAGATTAATAGGCTGTGAGATCATCAGACAGAAAAAAATATGAATGATTTTTTTTTTGTTGAATTTTTTGATTTGTTTATAAAGTCTAAATAACGAAAAAAGCGTTTCGCTTTGCGACCACATCGCCTAATCAGCTACCGACTAAATGTAGTTAATTTAAGTTCTATATACCTACGGTTAAACAACGACTCTATTTTATAGACTTCTTCAGACATAGAAGATAATAAATACGAACACCAATATCAAACTATTTATGTGCCTAAAATAAAATCGGTAAAATAAAAGTATTAAAATACTGTACTTAAAGTTGTCGTACCTACTATGATAATGTGTAAGCTGTGGCAAAAGGTTAACAGAGAGGAAACAAGAAATAACGTCTATTTCGTTCCCCATAAAAGCACTTGTAGAGATAAGAAATATCTATATACCTAATATACCTATAGTTGTATAGTTAACACAGAATGTACAATAATAAGTAATTGTTGTGATTTTGCAACGAGGCAATGCTGCCAGCATGTTGAGTACGCTACCTACCAGTAATGGGCTGGGCCTGGGGCATTTGGACTGTCTACAGGCCATCGCGGTTAGTATACAGTCCAAATGTTCTTTGTAGTAGATAGTGTAGCTTGTTTACTAGTATTAGTAGTGTAGTAGTTAGTTTAAAGAATAAAGGCACATTAGAAGGGGGTACAAGCTTGTCTTAAAAGATCGTTTCAATTCCATGATGCACAACTTAAGTATAAAAGTTCGAATGATTTCATTGATTTTCCGATACGTTCCAAAATTACCAATAACTGAACTAAATGCAGACGGCAATACTTTCATTATCCATCGACAGTTTCATTATACATTTGAAGTCGCTAATTCCGATTGATGTCGGTCGATTTGAAAGCCATCTGAAGTTGAATTGTATCCACTTTGTTTAAAAGGATTTATTCAAGCGAACTCAAATGCCATTTCGCTCATTCGTTCGTTCATTCTACGCGATTAAAAACAATTCGTATCGTTAAATGGAACAAATATTCGGAATTAAACGAGGGATACAATTGTGCAGTTGTTTGTTATTACTATACGCTGAAACAACACCTATTAAACCATCATCATCATCATCATCATCATCATCATCATCAACCACCTGAAGACGTCCACTGCTGAACATAGGCCTCCCCCACAGAGCGCCACTTTGAGCGGCTGCTCGCCTCCTGCATCCATCGGCTCCCCGCGGTTTTCACCAGATCGTCGGTCCACCGAGTGGGGGGCCGCACTACGCAGCGTCTTCTGGTTTGTGGTCGCCACTCGAGAACCTTTTCTTTTCCATCAGTTGTCGTATCAATAATCAATTCTTCTCTGGAGTCGAAATTTCATAAGGTTTTAGTATTCGAAATTAACAAGTGGTTTAAATGTTTCTCTTTACACAAAAATGCACTTTAGAATGATGTCCCCGCCCCGTCTCTTCTTATGCCATTTAATTTTTTTTTTCCAGTTTATTAATTTCTTTCATATTTATTTATTTCTGTTATTAAATTTTGTAAACTTTTATAAAATTTAATAACAGAAATAAATAAATAAATAAATGACGCCCAAAGATCACATACATAGATCCTGGACCCTAACTAGGATTTCCTGTATCTAGGGACCCTACAACACCCAGACACACAACAAGTATTTGTGCTTTTATGTTCATGTGCACAAATTCTTGTCCTGACACGGGAATCGAAGCCGCCGCCTCCGGGTTATGACCCATCCCGCCCACCACCACACCACAGAGGACATGCCGTCTCAACGAATTGGTACCTAAGCTGTATCTCAAAGTTTCTTGCCTCCTTTATAATATTTTTTACTAGATGCGTCCTAGGATTTCACTGTTGTTTATTCATTTTTTCGCAGTTACTCTTATTTTTCTGGGCTAAAAGTAATAGAGTCAATAGGAGAGGTAGGGATAGAGATACGTAAGGGTGTAGAGATATCAGGGATAGGGATAATAGAGACAGTGATAGGGACCTATCCATATGCTTATACATCTATGGTTTGACGGTGAAAAGAGTGTACTTGAACTTCACATTTAGTACACAGGTATCGTAGACGACATCTGTGTCAGTGAAAGGGAAGAAAAATAAATGCCCGTGGTACTATCAGTAGAACTACGGGCAATGTCCATAGTCCACAAAAGCATGCTGGGCAAGGGAAATCATCCGTGGTATTAGTACTAGTAGACTATGCAGTAGAACCACGGGCTAAGCATCGAAGGAATGGCGGGTAATAGACCAATTTACAACGATTATAATGTCGTTAGAATTCGTGACCGCCTAATACTTAGCCTAGTTCGAGTAGTTTGACCTAGTCTGGCCACAAATAGGCTATAGATTCAAGTGGAATGGTTAAACTTGAAATTTAAAATCCAGCCTAGCTTTTAAAACCAATATAACTTTTATGCAGTTCGCTTACCTACTTAAATGATATCTTTTAAAAAAAGTCATTAAATGACTTCAATCACTTCAATTTCATACCGAATACTTAACTAATTATTTTTTTTCGTTATTTTCAAACTGTGACTGATTTTAATAAGATTTGTATGGGGTCAATCTGAAAGTACTTATCAATTAAAAACGAAAGTATTTTTTAAAATCGATTTGATGGTGTTTTCAGGAAAAAAACATTAAGAATATTATACAACTGGATTGAGAACGAACCTCCTTTCGTTAACTTCATAGTAATTAAGCTGAAGCCACGTTCTGCCACATTACAACAGTAATTGTCAGTCTATCTCATAAATTTCTAATAACCCAAGCAAAGCTTTTACAACGGAGCGTTCTAAACAATGTCACGGGCGCCCAGCTAATCGACGTGGATAGGTCACCTACGCCGTAGCTACCACTGCACCGCTTTATGTCGTGCAGTCTAAGTCATAAGCCAGTGAAATATAAACAAACTCAAAAAAGAAAGAAAGAATCATAGTACATTCCGAAATTATCGTTATTTTAAAAAGTCGTTAAGTACATGTTTAAAGTTTAAATCATCTGGCTTATTGGAAATTTGTACCGTAGCTACTGTTGCACTACGATTTTTACTGTGTAGAGAGCATCACAGAGTCCGTAGCTGCTTGATGTAGAGAAGTAACCTACGCCGTAGCAACTATTGTACTACGGTTTTTATTACGTAGAGCCTGCATCATAGAGTCCGTAGCTAATTGATGTAGAGAAGTAACCTACGCCGTAGCAACTATTGTACTACGGTTTTACTGTGTAGAGCCCGCATCACATAGTCCGTAGCTACTCGACGTAAAGATGTTACCTACGCCGTAACAACTGTTGTACTATGGTATTCACTGTGTTTCGCAGCACTACAGATGTAGCTGTGTAGCTACTCGATGTAGAGAAGTAACCTACGCCGTAACAACTATTACACTACGCATAGCAACTATTGAACTATGGTTTTTATTACGTAGAGCCTGCGTCATAGAGTCCGTAGCTAATAGATGTAGAGAAGCTACCTTCGCCGTAGCAGCTTCACATTGAGTAGAACCCGTACGCTACTCGTAGCCAGTAGATCCAGCGATGTTATCTACTTTGCCGTTGCTACTATTGCACTACATATTACTATACTGTGTAGACCCTGCATCACGCAGTTCGTAGTTAATTGATGTAGAGAAGTTGCCTACGACGTAGCAATTATGGCACTATGCTTTACATTGTGTAGAGCCCGCATCACGTGATTCGTAACTAATTATTGTGGAGTAGTTAGCTACGCTGTAGCTACTGTTGCTCTAAATATAACTACACTGTGTAGAGCCCGCACTACGCTACTCGTAGCTAGTAGATAAATAGAGAAATTACCTACTACGTCGTAACATCTGTTGCACTGAACATTACTATACTGTATAAAGCCTGCATTATGCAATTCGTAGCTAATTGACGTAGATAAGATATTTATGATTTTTATAGCAGTATCGCCTGCTCAGCTTAATCTACAGATTCATTTGTAAAGGAAAAATTTGAATCACGAGCGGGACTTGAACCCGCATCCATCCGTCCCTAAAGCCGGGACATGCTTTACTTAAGCTACCGTGACAAGTGGTCTCGTGTCCGAATTTATCCTTCACCTTTTTACAACCAACTTACGGGGTTGGCAGCGCCATCTATTGAGAAATTCTCAAGAATTATCTCAACCAGCACGGTCAAGTTACATCAACACAAATGCTGTAAAGATAACGCCTCCCAAATCAATATTTATGATTTTTATTTTTTTATTTATTTTTTTTTTGATTTGGGAGGCGTTATCTTTACAGCATTTGTGTTGATGTAACTTGACCGTGCTGGTTGAGATAATTCTTGAGAATTTCTCAATAGATGGCGCTGCCAACCCCGTAAGTTGGTTGTAAAAAGGTGAAGGATAAATTCGGACACGAGACCACTTGTCACGGTAGCTTAAGTAAAGCATGTCCCGGCTTTAGGGACGGATGGATGCGGGTTCAAGTCCCGCTCGTGATTCAAATTTTTCCTTTACAAATTAATCTGTAAATAAGATGCTTACGTCGTAGCAATATGACGTATTATGACACTGCTTTACATTGTGTAGAGCCCGCATCACGCGATTCGTAACTAATTGATGTAAAGTAGTTAGCTACGACTTAGCTATTGCTGCACTACGATTTTTACCTTATAGAGCTCGCATTACGCTACTCGTATAAATTAATAAAATTATAATCAATGCATCTAAGTCAACCTACTACGCCGTACCTACAATTGCACTAACCATTGTGTAGTGCTTAACTTGAAGCGCCAACGTAGCCTGTACAGCGCTACGCAATACGTAGTTCATAGCTAATTTTTTTTTTTTTATGCGATTGAATGACGTGACGAGCAAGTCGTTCACCTGATGTTAAGCAACACGGCCGCCCATAACAGTTGCAGTATCACTCGGATCTTTAAAACAATAAAGTTTTGCGTGACACTGCACTGCGCACGTCATCCTGAGACATCACACAGTCTAGTAATCAGATTACTAGACTGAGTGATCAGATCATACAGTCTCATTTGCCCAGTAATTTCACTAGCTACAGTGCCCTTCAAACTGGAACACGGTAGTGCTTGCACACTACTGCTTGGCGGCAGAATAACTGGCAAAGCGGTGGTACCTACCTAGACGAACTTTGCAGAAAAGTCCTACCACCTAGTAAAAATTGATGTAGGATGGAAATAGCGGTGACCTACGAGTATATAGGTAAAGTGATAACATTTGATTTGATTACCTATGTAGAAGAACGTGGCGCCATGCTAAACTTGAATTACTTGAGGCTGCCGGAAAAACTAAAAAGGCTTAGTGACCAATTCAGAGCTTATTGACAAAGCTCTACCACCAAGTTAGCTTTTCACTACGATGCTATTCTTAACCAAAACCTCAGACAGGTTTTAAATTGTTACCTACAGATGGTGAATACGAAAATCCTTCGTCAGTTCAGTTCAGTAGACGCAGAGTAGGCCGGTTCCTGTCGATGGACCGACGATCTGGTTAAAACTGCGGGGTGCCGATGGATGCAGAGGTGAGCACCAACTCAAAGTGGTGCTCTGTAGGAGAGGCTTATGTTCAGAAGTAGACGTCTTCAGGCCGTTGATGATGGTGATGATCTTCAGTTCAAAACAAGTACGCTATCTGCTTGTAACTTCCATCCTACATTTTCACGGTACAGTATATATGTGAACATTTGTGTAGGTTCGCGTTATTTTGGTCGGCGCGTGAGGGTAATTGCGCGACTGCGCCAGCCGACGCTCGCACAATAGCTTTACACACCACGGCGTTCACTGGGAACTTAGAATTCTATGGCTGTCCTTTTATAGGTACTATATGGGGTATGCTGGAGCTTTGCAGTGGTTCTCTTTCTCACATGGGTTTTAGGGTTTCGTACCCAAAGGGTAAAACGGACCCTATTACTAAGGCTCCGCTGTCTGTCTGTCCGTCTATCACCAGGCTGTATCTCATGAGCCGTGATAGTTAGACAGTTGAAATTTTCACAGATGATGTATTTCTGTTGCATCTATAACAAATACTAAAGACGGATTTAAATTAATATTTAACGGACCTTCTTACAACAAACGTGATTTTTTTGCTCTTTTACCAGAGGAGTCACAAATGGCGCTACTTTAAATAGTACTGCTACTCAACACTAGATGACAGGGATAGATAATGGTACGGAACCCTTCGTGTGCAAGTCCGACTTGGCTGGTTTTATTTTGGATTGGGTAGTGATTAAAATTGGCGCTATCCTACGCTAGGATATAAAAGCTTTCATAAGTTAAGTTTTGGTTCTGAGCAAGCACTTAATAATTAGGGTCAATTCAGACAGAGCAGCAAAATGCTCGAGCAGTTTTTAAGTGCTATTGGAATATCTCATACTATTTTCAGCTTTGTCTAAATGGATTAAGGTTGATATTCCAATAGCACTTAAAAACTGCTCGAGCATTTTGCTGCTTTGTCTGAATTGACCGTTATGTGACACTTAATAATCTATAGTGACTGTATACAAAAAAAACTTTAATATACAGTAAATGGGCAAGTTTGCAGCATGGTGAACACTAATTATTTATTATTGTGTATCCCGCTTCTTCTGTTTATAGAACAATAATCCAATTCGCTGGCTGTTTCCAACTGGTTTTTTTTGCGATGTAAAAATGTGTCCAGTGAGCTATCTCTCATTCTGTTCCGAATCTGTGCACTAGTTTTTGTTCAAAGACTAATGAAGTGGTGAAAAATCACAGAAGAGCCCGAGGCTCACAAAAGGGATCGTTGCAAGAAGGAAGAGAGTATATTATAATCATTGATCTTCACGCTCACCCGTAAGGGTCCATGATATCTGCATCCTATATTTTGCTCACGCATTTTAACAACAGAAGTGATATTAGAGGAAGTAGGTATCGGTACCTGGTCTAGCAAATAAAAAATGATCAAACATGGGGCCACACTCAAACCCTTTTCTGCTTACATTACTCGAAGAACTCATGTAAATTTTCATGTACAAGTAAACGTAACGACGTTGTACAAAGTATCACGTCTTATCTACACCACGGAACATCCGCACCCCAGCATAAACGCAACAAATATCATATTTCTCATTAAAAGACTGAGCACAGCACCGCATTCTACCAGCTGACAATGGTCGCAACGGTGCGACAATACGCTTTTGTGACGACCACTCGCCACAATGGCAGACGCGGCCGATTTATATTTTTCTACCCTCTATCACAATAATAAACTTTTCAACGAGAGGGCGAAATAATTTCGGTCGCATTCAGCTGTTTTTCAACGAATCTTGAAATATGAAATTGCTGCTTCAGCTATATTTCCTATTGTATAATGAAACTATTATAGCTACTACAACTAAAGTAAAAGAAGACTGGCAGATCCTATGTATTTGGAGCATAACAGAAACTGCAGAAAGAAGCCGTGCGGCTGAATGATGCTTGTACGTATCGAAAGTATAAATTATAAAATTATATTATTTCTTTTTAAACCTTAATAATATTATATGAACATCCTCATTTACAGACAACAGGCATAGTCTGTAGTTTCTTTGTTTGGAGGTAAGCTAGTATCACCTAGACTGTTTATAAATTTGATGCTTTCTCTCAACGTTCAAAAGTTTTATGTTACTTATTTTTACAGATTAGAGATAAAACAAAAAACCACTGTGAAGAGCATTACGTGACACTCTGATTTTATTCTCTGACAAGTAAAATACAAAGATTTCACCCGGCAAAATAATAATGCCTTCCAAACCTCGAGTTCATTTTTCACAGCCTTCATAACTTGAGGACGCGAACGCCATGCCTGATTATCAGCATGATAAACAACTTGAAGGCTCTCCTCTCCCTCACATGTCTGAAACTAATCATAGCTCCACGCCGGGGCTCGACCCACTTTCCTTTCCAATTAATCCTCGATCTCTTGGCTCAGTTTTACGTTGCAACTACTGCCTAATCTACGCCTCTATTCCGTACTAACTATAAGTTAAACAAGGCCTCATTTCACACTAGCTATGACGTATTCTGGGTCAGTGTTCCAAGTTTTTTCCTACATTGTGAATGTGAGGTGGTTGCCTTGAGTTCTATATGGTTCGTTACCGGTATTGGATCCAATCGCTCGGTTATAGTTTTTACAAAACTAATCGGAACGCGAGTATGTGACCCACATCCGCTGGCTGCAGGTGGAGGATGCTTCTAAAACTAATTAAAGCTAGGCGCTGTACAGGAATCATGCAGAAGTTAAAGTTTGACCATTTTAGAATAGAATAGAATAATATAATGTTTATTGCCATTAACAACTGTGGAAGCTTAAGTCTGAACAGATTACTCAACCTACTTGTTTCATTTGCATCTTTCAATTCAAGTAAATACGCACCATGTCGTAAATAAATACCTATACCATATGTCAATTTAAAAAATAAAGAATTTATATCCACAAAATTACACTTTAGTAATAATTTTCATTTCAAATTCAAATTCAAATTTATTTATTTGCATTCGTGTACAGTTTCAGTGTCAGGTCTTAATAAATAAGCTTATAAGATAGGTACATACCCGAACCCTGTAAGAGCGTTTGCAAGTCTTGCAACAAAGTGCGGCTTGTACATACTTATATTATAGTCTTTGCAACCAGCCAGATTTATTTTCGTGTTCGTATTTTCTATAAATATGATTCATTTGTAGAACAAGATAAAAAGTCATACTATAATAATTATAGTAGGCACCACTCTCGCGTTATTGAACTTAGACTTTAGAGTATCACCCACTGCAAATGTTTCCGCTACGACCACAAGAGCATCGTCAAATTACTAAATATTTAACGAGCAAGCTTGGTTATTATGCTTCGGACTGCAGAAAGTGGTTATTCTCTTGTTTGTAATAGGTACAGAATAGACTAGCATATTCACTACGACTGCAGTCTACATAACATGTATACAATACCTACACTATCTTATCAGTTAACACACTAAAAAAAAGACTAACTACACATTTTGGGCAACCTGGACGATCCTATACGGTACCCATATAATATCGGCTGTGCTAGTATCGTCGGATCAGTCTATATAGCTCTTTTTTCCAGCTTAACACCATCAGATACTGACCTCACTGGCAAGGCCGAAGTACTCCCCGTTCGTAAGCTAAAACAATCATGTTCTCCATAGGGTCTTCTACCCTTCCAGTGGGCGTAGTAGTATCGATCCTCTTCGATTCGATCTTCAAACCACATACCGTGTTTCATGGCTATAATAGAATGAAACCTCACACACATTACGTAACGCAAACACACCGCTTCCAGCCGAGTTTCACATGGCACTTAATGCCTCAGTACTTCCCGCTTCCCGCGATTTGGCCTATCAAATGCGCGGTTCACTTACGGATGTAAGGGTGAAACGAATATTACCACGAGATTCTGCAGTAAAGGTTATAGCGGAGTAAGTATACCTTACCTTTAATATACCTCTTTGCCCACGATAATGTTAGTTAATACACTTTTTAGTGTAACTTTACTACTTTTCACATTTTTATCGAGCAAAGTGCCTTCATTCGTTAAGCTACTATACTATAATAGGTACTATAAATAATCATACCAACTACTTCTAAATTCTACTAGCTACACTACCTATACCATGCTGACCTATGGATAGTTCAAATGCTGGATTTGGACTGCTACTGGTAGTGGTTCTATTCGCAAACTGGTGCCCGTATTATGTAAAAGTTACAGCAGCAGTAGCAAAGCAACAGCAGTAGCAAAGCGACAGCAAGTACTTAGCAATCGGTCGCAAGATGTCACTGGAAATCTTAAGTCACCTGCCTGTTGCTCGCTTGTCGCTGAATGCGCTTTGGCCTTTTATATTATAGAATATTTCTTTTCGCCACTAGCAACAGAACAGCAATAGATGGAAACAAAATAATGCACTTTTTATTGCATCGATTGTCCTACAGAAATTAAGTGATCTAGCGCTCGATCGTTTTCTGCTCTACCAAAGTGATGTTTGACAGCATTGATTGCATACGGCTGTTGCAAACTTATTGCGAGTTACGTAATTAGCCAGCGGGTCCACACGGCAATAAGTTTACATTAATGATCAAATAGTAATGAAATTCTAATATAAATATATTTTAAACAAGTTCCTTTATAAGGTAACCCTAAAAATATAGAGCAACCAAACCCTCGGAGGTAATTGCGGCCACATGAAATATCGTGGCAATAGATCTTGTTCGCGCCGCCGCCGCCGCGCGCCACACCGACCATTTCTGCGCTCCACCACTCAGCCGGAAAGACTATCACACTGGCGTATGTTACACGTTTACTTTTAATGATAAAACGTAAATACAATACCACTAACTCCGTATAATAAAGTGAATGCTGTGTAGCTGTTCCTCTTTTTGTTTTCTTTCGTACTTGTTTATAAGTGGTGTTTATACTGGGTGGCGCAAAAGTAAAGACCCTATTTGGTTCAGCTATAAGATTTTTTCTAAATTAGAAAACTAGATTTAGGTTTTTTTAAATGTATATTTGTGCCATTAAATTTCGTACCATTAGGATTTAAAGATGATGTCTTTTAAATGGTGACCTCCAGAGTTGATACACATTTGAGCCCTATTTATGACATTTTGCAAGATGATTTTCCTTCAAAATTGGTTATGAGTGACGAAGCGCATTTCCATCTCTCAGGGCATGTCAATAAGCAGAATACTCGGTTCTGGGGCACTGATAATCCGCGCATTATTCAAGAAACACCTCTACACCCACTAAAAGTTACTGTATGGTGTGGCATCTGTGTTGACAGAGTGATCGGACCCTATTTTTTCGAAGACGCTGGAGGCAATGCGATAACTGTCACTGGAGAACGCTACAGAACCATGTTACGTGAGTTTTTGATACCCAGTTTGGACGAATTGGGGCTGGAGCACATCTGGTTTCAACAAGACGGCGCTACGGCACACACAGCGCGCGACACTATGGACTTAGTGAGGGACGCTTTTCCAAGCCGAATTATCTCTCGTTTTGGCGATTTGCCTTGGCCTGCAAGATCACCCGATCTGACCAGTCCAGACTTCTTTCTTTGGGGTTTTTTGAAATCTCGGGTGTATGTGAACAAGCCACAGACTCTCGCAGCTC
This sequence comes from Ennomos quercinarius, assembly GCA_910589525.2. Lineage (NCBI taxonomy): Eukaryota > Metazoa > Arthropoda > Insecta > Lepidoptera > Geometridae > Ennomos > Ennomos quercinarius. The sequence goes on from OU342497.1 coordinate 15,529,169, forward strand.
TAAAAGAAAACATTCGTCAAGAAATAACGAACATATCGCAGGAAGTGTTACGGCAAGTTATGCAAAATGTCATAAATAGGGCTCAAATGTGTATCAACTCTGGAGGTCACCATTTAAAAGACATCATCTTTAAATCCTAATGGTACGAAATTTAATGGCACAAATATACATTTAAAAAAACCTAAATCTAGTTTTCTAATTTAGAAAAAATGTTATAGCTGAACCAAATAGGGTCTTTACTTTTGCGCCACCCAGTAGTACAGTCCTTCTCTAAGAATATTAAACTCACTGAAGATCACAAAACTGTATCCTATAACGGTTAAATGTGCTCTCCTAATCACGGTAAGGTTATCTTAAGTACCGTATGGCATACGGTATTCCCTGTAATTTATCTGACACAATGACCAGTTATTGCAAAATATTGTTAAAAATCTTCCTTTTAATTCTAACATATGTAACCAAAAAGAATACCTACGGTCACGTGGTCAACGTGGTACCACTGGTGGTATGACTGGTGGTACCACAGATACTAACGAGCTCTTTGCTTATACCTATAGGTACTTGATTTACATGGGTTTTTGGTTATATTATTTAATTTTCGTGACATTTTTTTGAATGTTTCGATTAACGAGTTTTATTTTTAGTTATTGTAGCTTAATTGCCAGTCTAATATTTGCATGCGGGAATAGCAAAAACATGCAATAGAAGGCAATAGAAGGGACGCCTGCCTTTCTTCGCCGGCCCATCCATTCACCCTTTTCCCCTATTTTTTCCCCGCTTTTTTCTTCCCGTGGACAGGGTTAGAACGTAAAACTAACTAACCGGAGCGAACCCGGGGCGGGTCTACTATTTGCAAATAAACTAACTGAATTAGGATTTTATAGCCTACAGCTTACTTACTCTAAATTTACAAGACTCCAGCAACTTTAGTACAACTCCAACAACTTTAGTTCATGAAAATTATGACATTAGCGTAAAACTGCGTTTCAGCTACGTTACTGTGAAAGCCGTTCTTAGCTTCATGTTCGACTATTTGCCGATACCGATATCGAGGCAGAGATTTTTTATAAGCTCTGGATTGATATTAGAACGTGTTTTATAACATTAACCTTGGGGGCTTATCCGAGTTTATCCGGCATTCGGAGAAATGGTTGGGTTTTATATCTTTGATGTTGGGATGTTTTTAACCTCAAAAAGAAAAAAAATTAAATGGTGTAAATAGGGAAACACCAACTTTTCTTGGTCATTTTAGTAGATTTGCAAGACAATTCTCTACAAAAAGGAAATGACAAGTCACTTACGATAAGTTTACGACAAGTTTTCACCGATAGTTAAAGTATTATATATATTATACTAGCTGCGCCCCGCGGTTTCACCCGCGGATAAAAAGTAGCCTATGTGTTAATCCAGTACATAATTTATCTATATTCCAAGTTTCATCCAAATCCGTCCAGCCGTTTGAGCGTGAAGGAATAACAAACATACACACATACACACAAACACACATACACACATACAAACTTTCAGCTTTTTAATATTAGTGTGATGTGATGATATATTATAGTATATTATATAGCATTATGTTCTGGGGAAACAGTTATATAATTACAATATACAAGGTGCTTTTATTATGCAAAAAAGAGCAATTAGAACAATGGCAGGAATTCCTCAAAAAGAATCATGTAAAATACATTTTAAAAAATTAGAAACTCTCACAGCGCCATGCTTATATATTTTAATGATTTTAACAAATTTAGTTAAAAATTTGAGTGCCTTTGAAACAGACGAAGATAGAAGATTAAGAGAACTCACAAGGAGAAAAGATTTAAAAGGCAAGTTCTTCCCCACTCTGCGGGTCGTTAGTCATTGTGTTGCAGCCCAGGCTGTCAAATTATACAACAAATTACCTGTTTTATAGCGCTTATACTTTTAAAAATGTATTGAAGCCCTTCTTGTTAGAAAAATGCTACTACTCCGATCAGGAATATTTGCATGACCACTTCAGCAACAATCATTTTATAGATACTAACGCATAAAGAATTTGTTTGTTTTCGAGTTTTGTGTTGGCTATAGCACTGTTTGTAACATTGGTTATCCATGTACCGTGTGCCACGTACCTATTTTGGGCCATGACAGATAAGGGCTTTGTTTGTTAATTTTACTGTCTAGTATACCTAAAATTGTGACTGCATGTAAATGATGAATTTCCTATACACATTATTATTTTGGAATAAATGAAATGAAATGAAATGAAATGAAGTAACCAATGATTAATAACTCTAACAAGTTTTGACCATTGGGTAGAATTTGTTAGAGATTTTAACCATTGGTTACATTAACTATTGATCAAAAAACCCAGACTTAGCGGTAGAATTGTCATTACCAAACCCTGGTATAATTCCAGCTAACTTTACAAAGAAATACCTTTTATCAAATTCTTTCTGCGTGCCGTCAATAAAATCTGCCGCACGTCTGCCGATGTAACAAGATAAATCTAACTCAAAAAATAAAGTTGTCGATACAACGTTACAAACCTCGGCGGGCCTGTTCAGCAAACAGAAACAGGCTTGCGTTAATGGAAAGTGTCACAGGAAATAATTCACTCCCCAGGCGTTGTTCCGCGTAGCAGGGGGTAAAATGATACGTGGGCTTTTGTGTGCAGTTCGGATTTTCGATGATAATGTATAGCAAATATGCGGGTCGAGTTTTTTGGACAGTTTTTGCGAACTATTTTACTATGTATGTAGTTTTCTATATATAGTAAGTAACTATTTAATTTGCTATGATAGGCTTTTATTCTATCATGGAATAGGTTTTTATATAAGTGTTAACCACACCCGCACCACGCCGCGTGGGGTTCCCGCTGGTTGCTAAAATGTTTAGGGTCTATAATAATATAACTAGGTAGGCTTTTGTTCATCAAAATAGATTCATATTTGATTACCTAATGTATTTTGTTGAGAAAATATTACATTAAAGTACAATTAAGTGTAACACAACACATCATAGAGTTCATCATCAACCGGAAAACGTTCACTACTGAATACAGGCCTCTCCCACAAAACGCACTTTGGACGCTTTTCATAGAAAAGATCCATTAGTATTATTTATTTATGTATTGTGATAAAAACGACAAAATCAATTACAATTACCACAAAATATTTTATACAGAATAAACATGTATTGAATAAAAATAAAAATAGGTACAATGGGTTATTACAATAATGTCAAATAAAATAATGTCAGAGTTAGGCCCGATTTCACCAAACTAGAATAAATTTTACTCCAGGTATATAACTAACTTTCCGCGAACAGCCGAGTTACGCGAATATAGCCCTTATATCACCAATTTTGTGAAGGAATAAGACTTATTCCTTGGATACAATCAAAATGGCGTCTTTTTTGTGTAATTTCATTTGTCAATTAGCTGTATCCAGGAGTAAGGAATAGCCGTATACTTGGAATAAACGTTGGTGAAATCGGGCCTTAATACGATAAGATAAGTTATTCACTGTCACTACTATCGGGATTACCCGTATTGCTCCATTGGTCACTCATGCTTTCAATATGTCAATACTGCAACAACAATTTTAGACCACTTGTCAAAAGGAAAGTCAAAATCACCACGCTTGGCAGGCGGCTTGGTGATCGCAGATTTTAATGTACCGAGGAAATGGTGCTACCCATTCCCCATTAAAGCAATTGAGTTCATACCAAAGTAACCAAATGACTTGGAAAACATACATTATGAATCAGAAGTTAATGAAACCTAAATTATATTTGTCTTGAGCACGACATCATATTTTCATAGGTATTATAAGTCTGTATAGTCATGACTCACGTTGTCAGAATAGGTTATACAAAAATACCGAATCTGTCATATACCCAGAATCTGCCCTAAAACGAACATGGGAAATACTTTAATGGAAAAAAATGCAATCGACTTCCTCGACATAAATCTGCTTCCCAAACCAATCGAGTGGAATATTATAATAATATGTTTACTAAATAAAATCTCCAAATTTATCGGGAGCAGTCTCCCAGCGACACGTAAAAAATAAATTGAATCTTGAAACGTTCAGTACAAGTCGAGAGATTTGCGATTCCATCGCCGCTTCGTCAGTAGCAAATAAATTACCTAATTTAAGGAATACGCCTTTTGGCATATTCCAATTCGAAAGCCAGAGAAATGTTGATGTGAAAAATTCAGCAGGTACATTAATACAGTTTGGATCTTGCGTTGCGTTCTTGATCTTCAACTGACTTTATAAAAGAGGTGCGCAATTATTTTTATTTTAAGATCTTCTTTATAAATTGTGTTCTAGCAAAGAAATATTTGATTTGAGTCGGTCGTTTTTAATTATGTTTATTAACCTCATAGCTTCGTCATTTATAAACCGATTTAAAATATTTTTTTTCATTTGAGAGTACACAGTTAATCCGATAGAATGTTTACTAAAATTGATTCATTAGTTTCGCTTTTAAATCAAAATAACTAGAAACAGTTATTTGTTATACTAGGCTGCAAAGTTGGTTTTTGGCGCGAGTACTTGAATTGAAAGGGTTTCAAAGGTACGAGACGCAGAAAAACTTTGCTGCCGAGTGCAACACACAACTTTTCACCTGCTACAGCGAGGAAAATGCAAGAAAACCAGCTAAAAGGCTAAGAAAAGATTAGTTTTTAACTTATTAATTTAGCTATGAATGGCGGTAACGCTTAACATCAGGTAAACGACTAGCTGGTCACATGATTCATGGAAAATTAAAGAAAAAGTGTTTTTCATCCATTTTCCACGCAGTCGCCGTGTTGGATAGCGTATTGGTTATATACTGTTTGGTGCTGGACAGTGCGATTATTCTAAAAATGAGGTTGGTGAACGAGAAAAATATTGTATCTTTTAGGAGGTAGTCTGTGGTATTAATGAGTTTTCAGTGGACTGGCGATATCATTTAGGTTAAATTCGGGCAGATCTGTGATTAAATCCTCAATTCTTGACGAGAAAATTATTGAATAGAAACGTTCGAATTTTAAAAACACTTTCCACGCTAGCGATCAAAATGCGTTTTTGCGCCCAGATTTTGAATGACAAAGAGAACCTTTCCGGTTTCCGAGCTAGTGATGTGACAGATTAGTGTCTCTCTAAAGGCCGCCCCATCTTCCAGGGAACCAAAGTCATGAAATTAATACGATTGAAGTCGGTTTTTAAAAGCGTATTATTATTATAAGGATAAGGATATTATTATTATTAGGTCGCCTCACAATAACATCTCCTTGTTTATCACGAACTTCGCAATGACCTATGAACAATTGAAATGCTGCCCACTACCAGTACAGGATATTATTATTATTATAAGGTCGCCTCACAACAACATCTCCTTGTTTATCACGAACTTCGCAATGACCTATGAACAATTGAAATGCTGCCCACTACCAGTACAGGATATTATTATTATTATAAGGTCGCCTCACAACAACATCTCCTTGTTTACCATGAACTTCGCAATGACCTATGAACAATTGAAATGCTGCCCACTATAGTGTTATACCAGTAGGTAACGTGGTTCCTATCATGAAGCAAGGTAGTTCCTCGCCGGCTTCTTTCAATGCAATTATCATCTAGGTATTTATATAATAGGTAATTATCACAGGGCACTAAAAATGACACTTCGCACCCAGATGGAGGTGCCTGTAGGCTCTCTGTTGACACTAGTATGCGCTTACTCGGCACCATATTTATGTAGAATTTCATCTCTATCTGGTCGAGTAGCGTCTTTTTTTTCGTGTTCTGTGGTATATAAATTCTTAATTTATAAAATTATTTTTTTTGTCAATTTAAAAAAGGACGATGCACGAGCATTGTTTTTTACAACATTTTAAAAAATCATCAAAATCGGATAACATTTAGAGGTGGAAAAGCGTTGCCACTTTTTGTATGGACAGGAAGAAGGGTCACACTCCTCTTGATGAGCAAAGTTTTTTATTTCGAGGAATAATTTTGTGTGTGTGGCTACTTGAATTGTATCTGAACAAAACCTACATGTATGACACCCAATAAAAACATGCCTTTACCACGAAACAAATCACGTTTAATAGGTACTAAATCATTTATTTATAAAGTAAATAAGGTTAAAAATATAATTGAATATTAAAAATACAGTTAAATCGTCAAAATTAAATACAACCATTTTCATTTCCATTACCTTACAGTATCGTCCATTTTCGCAATCAATTGAAGCAATTCCGCTTAATATAACAAAAGTCAGCATTTTTTGCTTGAGCTCTGATCTTTAATTAAATTCTTTTCGAGTGTCATTTTCACCCATAATGAGGTTTTTCCTTTGAAATGGACCTTATGTATGCTGACGCCGTCTTTTCTGTTCAGTGGTTTTTAACTTTGTTGACTCTCGTTTAATTTGATGAAATAATGTTATTACTAGTTATGAATAACTAAAGCTTCTTAAATTGAACAAAGGTCACAGGGCTAGACGCTAAACATCTGTTTAGCGTCTAGCCCTGTGACCTTTGTTCAATTCTACACTACACACACACTGGCTAATATATTATAGGTATGCTTTTTCGTAAGAATATGGGAACGCGAAAATGTTTCCACCTAGTTTCCTGTTTCGTCGATAAACAGAGCATTTGTTAATGTTCTAATAACAACAGTTTCAAATCTCTAGATCATTTAGCAATAGTTGCTAATACCTAGTTTTATGCTTGTACACTAACCCTTGGGCCTTGATGCCAGAATTAACAAATTATTTATAGGAATTGCTTTCTTTTTTTCTCTTGCTTGTGATGTAAAAGTTTTATTCAGGTAGGTACCTTTGTCAATTTTATAGGTTCAAAGTATACAGGTGGGGCAAATAGCAAGGTGTTTTAAGTCAATGTCAATCTTTTTATTTATAGAGTTAGAAAATTCATCTTTTTAGAGAACTAAGCATGTAACCACCAACCTTACTATTATTCGTTACATTTAATTTTCAGGTTAATACCTTCAGCCATTTTTGAGACAAATGGTATTAATACAGACAGACGGACGGCAACAAAATAATCCTGTAATTGTATTGGATTTTATTTGGAACCCTAAAACAAAAAGTAACTAGCATAAGTAGGGATGAGTAATTTATCATAATTATTGATAACTAAAATTCAAGTTCTAAACCATATGCATGGATGCCATTGTGGCTTCTTCAGGATCTGGTTTCTGGCAGGCCAACGCACCGCATCGGTTGGCGCAACACTTCAATGTACGAGGACAGTCAGAGTCAGAGGTGCAGGTGTGCGTGCAAATCCAAGGGCCTCGGGGAAACTCGGGGCAACGACCTTTCTTCACTGGAATTAGAAAAACAATGGATATTTGAATGAGAAGCTTCGATGATCGTTCTAGACAACAGTATGGGTAATGGGGCGTTTCTCACCGCGCTTGGTTCACACCGCGGTGTGAATCACCCAAGTGCTCTAAATGTATAGGCTCTTTCGCACCGCGGTGTGAATCATCCTCTGCTATTACAACATTTGGGCGATTCGCACCGCGGTGTGAACCGCCCATTTATTTATTTTCGTATTAGCCTGTCTCTCGAATGTCAATTGCTTTCGTCTAATATAAGGGATGCTGCCAGCATGTTGGTTATACGCCCTTATACTGCGGCCACACTACCGTGATATGCCAATAATTACGGCCATAATTATTGTCATATTACGGTAGTGTGACCGCAGTATTGCAGGTAGTGGACTGGAGCATTTCGAATGTCTATAGGTCAGCGCAACCAGTATACTGTGTGACTGTGTGCCTTTACTGTAGGGTCTACGCCAATTAACACACTACCAATATTATAGTGTAATGTTGGCTACTTTCCTTTAGTAGTATTTACTTTAATATAGCATTCTGATTAATATAATGTAATAGGACGTTGTACCTTACGTACAACACAGAATGTAATGATCTATACCTATAGGTACTGTAGTAACCTACATTAATAACAAAATATTTTTCTTAAACAGCCGACGCTGTCAAAATAATCTCATCGTCATCACCCTGAGCCGTGAACTGAACATATGCCTTCCCATAGAGCACCACTTTGAGCGGCTGCTTGCCTCCTGCATCCAATGACTCCCGTGGGTTTACTCAGCACCCCTAGTAGATACGAGTTTATCTGTAAGTACTCGATATCAATTATCGTAAAATCAATAATATTCCTCAAAAACTATTAGTAGTGAAAACAAAAATTAAATATCTCAAAAAATGCCAAATTTACAAGAATTTTAAACTGGAATAGAAAGAGACAACTCAAACATGCATAGTGACGTCAGTTCTTCACCCTTCATCAACCTCATTACTAAGCTGTGTTAGCTTTACATCATTGAGTGTATACAACCTTAGCTCCACATACAATCTCCTTGGCATGTAACGTCACAACGTGTTTTCATAGTAACTGTGGGGAAGCTCCACTTGATCTTTGTTTTTCGAGAAAGGGACAGGCGATGTCCCGTCCAGAAATTTTTCCATACATTTTTAATATACTTTATGAAAATAATATTTACTTGTTAATTTTTAATAGGAGCCAACTAGCCTATTCAGTTACGTATAGTTCCCGCTAGGGGCGTTGTACTGAGATTTCATATAAATAATTTACGATACTCACTGACGAGCGTAACGAGTATGTATAGCTAGTAAACATGTATATACAAATAATAAACTTTTACTACAGTTACAGGTCATGAGAGCTCCTGCGGGAAAACTGGTAGGTTGAAGGTAAAACCGCTGGAGCCTTATAGTTTCCGTGGAAAGCAAAGTTTCAAGCTGCTCAATTTGAATAACATTAAGGTATCAGGACCGCAGATGGGCTTACGGCGGACCATCCGGGCACGAGCATGACCCGCATAACGTGATTTATTTGGGATGCCACATGCCACTTAACCCTACTGGTGAATTGCTTTAGTAAAAGACAAAGGGACTGAATGCTTTATTTTGTCGATGGACCAAAACCTATAATTTTTGGTTATCAGAAATTGCCTGATAGAACTGATATTGAGCGGTGCGATCAATGTCAGCGACACGCTTCTTCTCGTATATGCCGTGTCAGAATTTTGAGGCCACCCAAAGACTTGACTTAAGGTAGAACGTTTCACTAGCGCGACAAATTAAAATTTTCTAGCATTCTTTTGCCAATAATACGTGACTACATTAAAACTGATTCAAGAAATAGAATGTATCAACAAATTACAATTAAAAGTATCTCCTAGATATCATCGGTCTAGCAACAAATGGCAATAAACAAATTTCGTCTTAGTTTTTCAGTCTATTGCCATTTGTCGCTAAACCAATGATATGGCAGCTATTCATCCAACACACTGTTCTTCATCAACACACCCTGATAAAATTTGCCCCCTCAACTGCGAAAAAACGTACGACACACAATGTATGTTCTGTTCCTCATGTTAAAACGGCATTTGCGGGCAAGTTTATGTCCTTTATTGGGCCTTTCCTCTATAACAAGCTAAGTATAGACATTAACATTAAACCTCTAAGTGTTTTTGAACTAAGAAAAACTCTGTTTACTAAGCTAAATGGTATGAGCTACGAAGAATCGGAAGATTTACTTGTTGCGTTAAAATAATAAAAATATTATTACATATATATTATTCTAAAAGTACATTTAATAACTGTATTTTATTTTCTAAATATATATATATATATATATATACTTATGATACTTATATAAATTACATTAACATATCTTGCATACACTCATACGCACGCCCCTACACATATTTTCCTGCCAATCACTTAAACCGTCAGGTTGATTAATATTCTAGCATGTGAATATTAATTAGACAAGATTATATTTAATTTAATTTAAGTTGAATAATTTTTGTAACCTAGCTTAGGCATTGGCGATATTGTTTCCGGCGAAGGAGGCCTGGACCTCATAATACGGGCCCTGAGCCTAGTTTGGGATCCAGGGTTTCCACCTAAATATAATTGTTCCCTATATGCCTTGTTCAAAATAAATGTATTTTTCATTTTTTTTTTTCATGTAGGTGATACTTTTAATTGTAATTTATTGATACATTCTATTTATTTGCGCAAAATTAGTTTTCATGTTATCACGTTGAGTAATTAAGCTATTATTGGCAAAAGAACGCAAGAAAATTTGAATTTGCCGCGCTAGTGAAACGGTTCACCTTTACGACTATTTCTCTATTAGCGATACGCTACCTTTAATAATGTCATGGTACCTTGATGGAATCTTATGATGGAAGCAAATGACGAGGCGCGTATGATCTCAATGACTGTTATTTTTTTATGAAGGAATAGACCAGCTTTTGCCACAAAATATGCAGTCGAAGATGTAGCACACTGACTTATTAAAAACCTATTCACTTATACCTTATCCTTAACTGTATTTTTTAGGAAACAAAGAAGCCATGCAATTTCCATGTAAGTAGTAAGCAGTCTTTGTACATATTCGGTTATATATTCTGAAATTTGACGAGACTTACCCAACTTCACATCACGCCGCTCGGTCATGGCGTCTACACACATAGCTCCACCACAAGCAGTAGGACAACACAGCTGAGTTCCATTACATGGAATGCTAGGCCCACAGGTGGGGTCACACTCGTCCACGGGTAACGTAGGTGGACAGGAGCCTGTGCTCTGGGATAGAGAGATTGCTGATGACACTGAAAAACAAAAAAAAAGCTGTTTGAAACACCACAAGAAGAAAATAAGATTCAGGAGATCACACAACATTACTAGTGTAACTTTAATGGAAAAACCAATTTTCAAAAATGTTGCAGGCGTATATATAAGTCACGCTAAAAACACCAACCCTTCTTGTTAACTTCGACGTAATTAAGTTTATTGTGTTGGTTTTACACTACAGACACCAAATTACACAGTCTCAAGATATCTCCAAAGAAGCCCTTACACTTAGGTATGTAGACACACTTACAGATAATAAAAGAGGCAACTTAAATCCGAACAGAATGCTCATTAGAACACAATACACTTACCAATTAAGTACACAAACAAAGGCGACATTTTCACTGACAATTGCAGAACTCGTGTTGATAATTTACGTTTACTCCGATAATTACAGCTCGTCTTGTCAGAAATAACAAGAGTGATACACACGGGTGAAAAAATGCAAAGCATACATGATGATGAAATCAAAAGATTCATGAATATATTCGGATATTATTCTGTGTAGTGCAAGCTGGAGTTATCCTGGACCAACCCGCAGATGTGAAACTATGTTACCTACCTATCTACTGGGTGTTGTTTTGCGTCTTCTCCATAACTGAATGGCTCATTATAATGCGTACACTGAATTACCTAATAATGTAATTCTAATTCCACCACTTCATTAGTAGCCGAATATTTAATATATCATTTTTTATGATGAACCAAAAGTAGCCCCGTAGGAGGTTTTCTAGGTAGGTAATTCTCGGTATCATTCTAAGTTGGCACAGTTGCTTGTTTGTAGAACGGAAAGGTAGTGTGTCCCCGTGTTAATGTCACCAAGATAAACCACTAGCGAGTTGTATCACATCAGCCGCGTTTATCCCGAATGTAGGTTGGAAATTCCAACAACTAAGGAAAACAAATCATTGATTAATTAGAAGTAAAAATATATAAAGATCCTATTTGGTACTTGATTTTGGTACTTGGATACCTTATTGTTTTAATAGGGTTCTCAGCTTTTTTCTCTGTGGCTTCTTTGCATAAAGTTATGAGATTTAACCAAGAGACGTGAGGATGGGTGAAACTTCCAGCTTGGTCTTTTTGGCTATGAAACTTTACGGCCACATTACATTTTAGGTAGAGCTACCTACTACCTACAATACAATACTTCTGAAAGTAGTATTAGATGCGTTAGTTCAACGAAATTCGTGTCAACAAAATTCTCACAAGAACAAAATTTCGGAAAGGCAACTGACTAAGTAATAACAATTTAGCTTGATTTCATCTCATAGAAATTATAACTATCTATAGACCTTTACCGGTCTGTAGATAGTCCAAGATTCCTTTAGATTGTTATTTTTAGTTTTATATTTTATTTTATTTTATTTTTCAATTTTTGGAAAACTAACAGCTAGGTAACAAACACAAGTAAATACACAAATGACAGAAGGCCAATTACAAGTTTCCACTAATAATTATAACTAATAAATACCCTAAATATTATACATACAATACTATAAATTTTAACATAGTAATAGCGCACCTATTATTAACATATAAATATAATAAACACCGAAGACGAATGCACACAATTTCGAGAAAAGGAAAAGAACAAAAGAAAGCGACGATATAAAGGACTACTAATCTATACATACATACAAACTTAATAAGATAAATAATTATGCGAAAAATTCATTGCTTAACAGCTGCTTTAGCTGCCCGGCGGAAGTGTTGAAGAGGTCAACATTACAGACCTTGTTGAGAGTGTTGAAACAGCTGCTTGCCCTTATAGACCAGGGTAGAAGCCTTGAAAAATAATAAAAAGTGAAAAAAAATAATAGTAGGATGAAACCCATTAGAAAAGGAGGGAAATATTATAAAAATGAAAGGAAAAATAATTTACGGGCGATCTGAGGTTGGGAAGGGGATGGGGGTGAGTTTTTAAGGGTAAAAAATGGTTTTTCTCGATTTCCGGCAAAACTAAAAGTCGTATCGAAAAAAGTCAAATGGCAAAGTTGTAGGTAATAAAAAGATCTAAAACTTTTGTATCTACACTTTTTTCACATAACCTCAAAATTTATGTGAAAAATCCAAAAAACCAAGTTTTGGGTTTTTTATTTTTATCTTTTACAAAAATTATTTTTTTTTAACGAAATTTGGTGAAAACTTACCTTTTTATGTCCCAAATACGCTGTAATTTATTTGATTAAAAATATTTATTTTTTCACCTTATTTTGAATTAATATCAAAAAAACACCCTAATTTTCAATCGAAAATTCACCCGTCAAAATATCAGCTTTTTTCAAAAAGTTGGTATGGTTTCTGTTCGTTGAAATCTCTACTTTCCGATGGTGAAAAAAAAAATATATGTTACTACAGTAAATCTTCTCAGAAAATGCAAAAAATCAAAAAAAATATTGAAGAAATAAATGTCAAAATGTATAAAAAATATATTATAAATGTATTAAAAATGTATTAAATATATATGGAAATCGGCCAAAAGTTTGTTATTAAAAATACATTTACGATATATATTTTATAGATTTTTAATATATTTTTTATGTACTTTGAAATATTTTTTTTTTCATGGGATTAACTAAATTTGTTTGTGCAAAATTAAGGAGATTATTATTTTTTTATCTTGTACTAAAATATCATTTAATTTCAATCTTTAGGTTATGTTACGTTAAGCATACTATTTTTTAAAGAAAATATTACGATTTTTATGTTTGAGTTGATTGATACAGATAAAAATAGAGATAGTATTTACCTTCCTATGCAGATTCGAAAAGTTTTTTTGTTTTTTTAAGTAAACTTGTCACAATTATCTTCAAGAAACTCAGCGTGCACGTGTATTTTTATAAACGATGTTGTATACTGTACTGTATTTCGAATACTGGTTAGGCTAACGGTTGTAACAGCTGCTACGAAATATATAGTATATAATAGTAGGTATGTATGTAGTAAGACCCAGACCCGCCTAGCCCCTTCCCCACTTCTCCACGAAATACCTTTTGATGGGCTACAATTTTTCGTAGGTCACTCAGGTATATCTACTCAGGTATATATAATTTATCTTTAAATAGTTATAAATAGGCATCTACGCATATAATTTAAAGAAGATTCGACAACTTTCTCCAAATATTGTAGATGTCTTATTAAATATTAATTTTATTAACTTATTTGTTTGTTAATTATAGTAGTATATTTTTATTTGCAATTTTTTTGTTATCAATGTCACATGTAATCTAACGTTTTTCGAGTAATTAAAGTGTAAATTTTAATAAATAGCTCAAAATTATTTATAATAATTAAAAAAAAATTTTCGAATTCAAGTTTGTTTTGATTTTTTGCATTTTCTGAGAAGATTTACTGTAGTAACATATATTTTTTTTTTCACCATCGGAAAGTAGAGATTTCAACGAACAGAAACCATACCAACTTTTTTAAAAAGGTGATATTTTGATGGGTGAATTTTCGATTGAAAATTAGGGTGTTTTTTTGATATTAATTCAAAGTAAGGTGAAAAAATAAATATTTTTAATCAAATAAATTACAGCGTATTTGGGACATAAAAAGGTAAGTTTTCACCAAATTTCGTTAAAAAAAAATAATTTTTGTAAAAGATAAAAATAAAAAACCCAAAACTTGGTTTTTTGGATTTTTCACATAAATTTTGAGGTTATGTGAAAAAAGTGTATATACAAAAGTTTTAGATCTTTTTATTACCTACATTTTACCATTTGACTTTTTTCGATACGACTTTTAGTTTTGCCGGAAATCGAGAAAAACCATTTATACCCTTAAAAACTCACCCCCATCCCCTTCCCGACCTCAGATCGCCCGTAAATTATTTTTCCTTTCATTTTTATAATATTCCCCTCCTTTTCTAATGGGTTTCATCCTACTATTATTTTTTTTGGTTTTAAAAATTATCGACCCTGGTCTATTAGTAGGTAGGAGTTTTTCCTATAGTTAGTTCGCACGCGCGGTACATGCAGGCATATTTTAGTTTTATAGTTTTTAGGCATAGTTTAGTTTAGTATATTATTATATGTTATCTAAGTTTTTAACTAACCGAGCATATTTCATCTCGATTTGGTAAAAATGATTATCGAGTTATTTCTAATAACATTGTATCTATCTCATTTCAGTATAATATCAGTCACGCGACTCACGCGTCAGTGTAATCACCGAAACTTAGTCCGAAGGGCACGTGATTCTAGGAAGCGATTCAATGGCATCATAAACTTATCTCCGGGCATGGGTCACAGCACAGTTTTACTACAGTTCAATTAATTCGCTCAAGATATTGATTTTACGGCTAACTTTATGGATAGGGACCTCGTAAAAGTTGAGCCATCTCTCTTAGTGCAGATTGGTCATATTTACTTCGACTATAGCAAGAAAAAAAAAGTTTTGAAAATAGATAGCAGCTCAGAACAGAAACTAAGATGTAGAAATTGTGTCAGCATTTTATACACAATGTTATCAATGTGCTTTTAGGGTTCCGTACACAGAGGGTAAAACGGACCCTATTACTAAGGCTCCGCTGTCTGTCTGTTTGTATGTCTGTCTGTCTGTCCGTCTGTCACCAGGCTGAACCATGAACCATGATAGTTAGACAGTTGACACAGATTATGTATTTCTGTTGCCATATAACAACGAATACTAAAAAACAGAATAAATTAAATATTTAAGGGACTCCCATACAACAAACGTGATTTTTTTGCTCGTTTACCAGATGAGTCATAGATGGCGCTGCTTTAAAGAGTACCGCTACTCAACACTAGATTGCAGGGATTAATAACGGTACGGAACCCATCGTGCGCGAGGCCGACTCGCACTTGGCCGGTTATTTTTAATGGTTATATGTCGTTATTTTCATGATAAAATACCTATTAGCAAGAGAAGGTTGATAAAAACGTGGCATAAACCAAGCGTTTAAAATGTTCCTATGCTAATTATTATCTAGATTTCAACTTAGTCCGAGGTTGTAGCGCCTGACAGTATTAAAGAGCAAACATACTAGATGTTTTTGCTCTTCTGCTTTAGACAGGTACGTACGTTGAATTTATAGGCATCCCAACCGTCCATCATGCTTGACCCACAAGTTCAACCGTTGGAATATTTTATCTGTGAAGTGGGATAGTTTTTTGTGAAGTTAAATAAGGTCATCAACACTTTTTTTACTTCTTCTTCTCATGTAGGCAAGTGGTTAGCCTGGTTAGACTGAATGATGATGATGACTATTTAGATGATTTAGTTGGTATATGCCATTTTTTATAGGCAATACCTACCATATAAATATTGGATGGTGACCCTATAATATATTATGCCCCCTGCCATTTGCCCATGCTATTTGGTCTTCCCTATAACACGTCTTACCAATACCTTGCATAAAACAATATAAACTGAAACACCGGCTCATCGAGAAGGTGTTTTATACGTTTGATAAATTTTCAATGTAAGTAAATATTACTTACCTATTTAATGAATTTGATTTGTATGATATTATTTTGAATTAATGTACTGTTATTATGAATATTTAATGTGCACTCTAAATTTACAATGTAACGTATAATTTGTACAGAATTATAAATAAAATGTTTATCTGTTTATGTTTATCTGATTATCTATAGTATTGGTAAATATTCGCGAGTAAACAAGCAATCGTCAAAGATGGTTTACATAATAAGGTAGGCATAGAAATGTCTGTGGCAATTATTCCAACTGACGACCATGAATAGGAGGCCACAGTCAAGGAGATTATCTTCACGTGCAATATATAGGTACTGTGGAACTGAGAGTGACTTGGTTGAGGCTTGGGAAGATTAACATAAAATAATTGATCATCATCATCATCAACAGCCTGAAGACGTCCACTGCTGAACATAGGCCTCCCCCAGAGCACGCCACCTTGAGCGGCTGCTCGCCTCCTGCATCCATCGGCTCCCCGCGGCTTTCACCAGGTCGTCGGTCCACCGAGTGGGGGGCCGGCCTACGCTGCGTCTTCCGGTTCGTGGTCGCCACTCGAGAACCTTTCTTCCCCATCGGTTGTCAGTTCTACGAGCGATGTGGCCTGCCCATTGCCACTTCAACTTACTAACTCTAAGAGCTATATCGGTCACTTTAGTTCTCCTGCGGATCTCCTCGTTCCGGAGCTTATCTCGCAGGGAAACACCGAGCATAGCTCGCTCCATAGCTCGCTGCGCGACTTTGAGCTTACTAATGAGGCCAACAGTAAGAGACCATGTCTCAGTTCCATAAGTCATCACTGGCAACACACACTGATTGAAAACTTTCGTTTTCAGGCTCTGCGGTATTTTGGACGAAAAGATAGGACGAAGCTTCCCGAACGCTGCCCAGCCGAGTTGGATTCTTCGCGCCACCTCTTTGTCGAAGTTGGACCTACCTAATTGGACAATCTGTCCTAGGTAGACATACTTGTCGACAACTTCGAGAGTATCGTTCCCAACAATTACCGGTATAGGTGGAACATGAGCATTAGACATGATCTTTGTCTTGTCCATATTCATCTTAAGACCAACCTGCTGGGAGACTCTACTGAGGTCGTTGAGCATGGTGCTAAGGTCCTCGAGCGATTCCGCCATTATGACTATATCATCGGCAAAACGAAGGTTAGTGATGTACTCGCCATTTATGTTGATGCCAGATCTTTTCCACTCCAAGAGCTTGAAAATAATTGATAATGTTCTAGAAATATAATGGTAATAGGCATCTGAGTATAATGATGGTTAAAACTTTATACAAATTTTGACCATTGGTTACTTTAACTACTTATCAAAAACCACCTTAAGTCATTGATAAAGTCATATTCAAACCGGCGCGGTATTCGTACCGCGGTGGGTAGCGGTTTACCGCGCGGGATTCCGCCTGGGTATTTTGTATGAAGTTTCACTCAAGTTTCGCGCTAGCCGTGGAACTTCAGTACAAAATACCGCGGGTATATAATACCGGGTAGCGGTAAATACCGCGCGGTATTTACCGCTACCCACCGCGGTACGAATACCGCGCTGGTTTGAATAGGGTTTAAATCAATTTAATCCATAGATTAGCTAGTAGGTACCTACCTATATCTAATTGTTACAGATTGTAAGCTAGTATGCCGTGCGGTCTCTGTGGAAGCATATAGGACCACCTAATCTCTTCCCGTGGGTGAGCGGCCAGACCAGCAGATAAGGGAATATCCAGGGAATCGGCACCAGCATTCTACAAGCATTCTATTAGATCTATATAGCAACCCGCCCCCACTCTTTGGGGAGGCCAATTATCAGCAGTGGAAGTCTGCCAGCTGGTAATTATGTGATGGTGATGGTGATGCGTGCAAAAAAATTCACTGGCGCCCGGATAGAGACACCTTTTTATACATTTTATATACAGGATTCAATGAAATTAATTTGCATAAATTGAAAGAAAGAAGGAAAAAGGACGAAAAATAATTTATTTGTGAGAAACAAAACACAATAAAGAGTGCAAATACGATTAAGAATTAATTGCCATTTGCCACAAACCGGTCCCAACTCAGCTTAATGCTAGTCATGAGACCAGCACTGGTCTTCCGTTGGGGCCGGTTCAGTGTCGTCACGGTGCAGTGACATTACAGCTACGAATTTAAAATATTTACTTAAATGTAACTAGGTTTACCTACTACTAAAAACTACATCATCACATACGTCATTTATGACGATTATTAAAGCGTAAAGAGTGCAAATGAAAATACATTTTATTGAAAATTATGAAGATTGCCGCGGCGCCTCACGTAGTTGACACGAATGATTTTGATACTGTTAAAAGTTTTTTTACCTTGTATGCTATATTTAAAAACAGTTCTTAATTATTTTAATTTAATTTTGTACTGTAGCAGTTGTTTAAGTAAGATATCTCATTTTTGGAGTTACTATCAATACCAAATCGATGCGTTAGATTTCAAAAGTTTTGGTCAACGTGTGGCCGAGGCCGATGTCATGAGTAGGTACCTAGTTTCAAAGGATCCTAATGAATTCAATTACAGTTTACACCCAGTACAAAAAGTGTATAAAAAGGCATGTCTATACATATATATATACATCTATATGTCTTGTCCGTTAGTGTTTGCGCTCGGCGCCTATTGCTCGGGACGAATATTGTTATTATTTTCCCCTCAGCGTTATTCAGCTCTGGCCAGATGAAAATAAAACATCAGATTTTTTAAATATTTAATAGCAAAAATAACATACGCGTTAAATTAAATCTTAACCTATGTACAAAATATATATAAACTCCGATATGTATTATTCAATACAGATATTGCTATGGGTACCTGTAAACAAAATTCTCACGTTCTAATTATTTCATTACATTATACGTCTACTAAAAATTGACGCGCATATATAGGACACTTGTTTTAAACTTAAGATAATTGAATTAATATGTTTACCCAAATTGAAATAACGACGAATTAGTAAGTATGCTGAAAATGCGCGTCAATTTCTACAAGACAATTTCCCGTAAACCAACCGTAAAGTTACATAACTTACCCGTACATTGCATAACTTAGCCCTACTTATCGTTCTCAGAGTTGGAATGGCACGCATCCCTCGGTCCTCCTGTCCCTTACAAAGCTCCTGTCACTTATACAACGAGAACAATAACAGTGAAAGGTGACAAAGGAATATGATAGTCCTGATTTTTTGAATGTAGTCCTTAGGAATAAAACGGATATCGTTCTATGTAGATCTATCGAGGACAAAGAAGTTGTTAGTGCTAAGAGAAGAATGGTATTCATATATACAGCCTCCTGGCCCTAGCAGCTGGAGACAGCACGAGTGGCTTTCTGAAGCGGTGGGTCGCGCTGCACAAACCTGCAGCTCAATTCGTGGCTCAGTAAGCCCCTAAATAAATAAATGTGATGTTTTTTGGTAATGTGTTTACTAATATAGCTATAAGTTTTATGTTACTAACTCTATGGGTGAACAACCTGAAATAAAAGTTTTATTATTATTATTATTATATACATAAAAACTTATTCGACATTTGAAAAAGCATGAACAATCAGGTACTTATCTATTTTTATTAAAAACAAATGAATACTTTCGTAAGCTAACAAAAGTTACTTTAGATATACAAATAGCGCAGCGAACTTTATTTGGTCGAAAGTCCAGCCATCTCGTTCCTTCCGGATTTTCTTATGCTTTAGAATACTACGTAGCGTGCGTCATTGGTGCGTGACAATGAAATACCTATGATGCTTGCTTGTACTTTAGGGTCAATGGTTAGTGCGACCGAATATAACGATGGGTATTTGATCCGTAGAGTTAACCAATTGAAATTTAATTCAATAGCATAAATTGCGTACATTATAGTACATCATTTACTGTTGATTATTAACGAGTAAATAGGGCAGATAACAATATCTTTTATTGAAAATTATGAAGGTAGTCGTGGTGCTTAACGTAGTTGGTACGAATGATTTTGATACTTTTAAAAGTTTGTTTACCTTGTATGTAATAATTAAAAGCAGTACTTAATTATGTTAATTTAGTTTTGTACTGTAGCAGTTGATGAAGTAATTTATTCAATTTTTTGGAGTTATTAATAATACCAAATCAATGCATTAGATTTCAAAAATTTTGGTCCACACGTGACCGGTTTCAGGAGAAGGTGCCTAGTTTGAAAAGATGCTAATGAATTCAATTACACCCAGTATAGGTACCTACATATAGCAGGCCTATAACAATAACGTATTGTTTGAAAAGAACAAGAAGATCTCTTTTCCACTACAGGTGCAAGCATTGGTTAACTTAACAATGGATTAAAAAACCCACCCTAAGGCCGCTTGTCCACCGCACCGTCACCGAGCGTCACCCGAGAACGAGATGTCGTCATCGAAGTACATTGCTAGTAATGTACGTATCGGCGAAGTAGCCAGACATACATTACTAGCAATGCACTTCGATGACGACATCTCGTTCTCGGGTGACGGCTCGGTGACGGTGCGGTGGACAAGCGGCCTAAGACAGTACGTATGTCATGTTAAAGACATGATAAAAAGAAATAAAAAAGCTAGGTAATTCATTTAATCATTAAATTCTTAGTAAATATACTGATCATCTTTAACTTCAGAACTGGCAAGATAGTCATCCAGCCATTTTTCAATAACAGGCAGGTTTTCTGAAGACCACTTGGCTTCTTCTCGAATGTTCTTCATGCTCTTCTCGATGATGTGCTCCGCTGAACCAAACTCCCCTTGGTGGTCCATGTAGAAGTTGGCTACCATTTCCAGACCTTCTTCAGTTGTGAACTGGGAAGTTGCCGACGTTACTATGTTGTCCCAGAGATTCGTTTTTTGGGCAAACCTAAAAGGATTTAAAATCTTATTATAAATATTTATTGTTTACCCTGCCTATTTGTTATTTTTGCTGCAGGTATATCTGAGCCGAAGAAATAGTTTTACTATTTCCGCGTTTTTAAATTAATAAATAATAACAATGGACATTTCACACAGCGCCATCTAGACCCAAACTAAGCAAAGCTTGTACTATGGGAACCGGATAACTGATAGAATACTTTTTGTTTGTAAATACATACATAGAATACAATATAACACCCAAACACATAACAAACATCGATGGTCATCACACAAATGTTTGTCCCGGGTGGGAATCGAACCCAACCCAACAGCTTCGGTAGCGGTATACCGCGCGGGATTTCACCCGAGTATCTTGTATGAAGTTTCGCTCTAGCCGCGGAACTTCAATACAAAATACCGCGAGGGATCCCGCGCGATATTTACCACTACCCACAGCGGTACGAATAACGCGCTGGCTTGAATATGGCTTTACTTGGTATATGTCTGCATGTAAATGATATGAATTTCCTATAAAAATCGTTGTATTGAAATGAATGAAATGAAAATAGATCTTAATTAACACTTACTTTTCCTTCAGAACATCAAAATTGTCGCTCAAAAAGCAGAAGAGCGTGTTATAACCTTGTGAGCTCCCAGTCAGCATACTGAATATCAAGAACAAGTCTGTCTCCGTGAAGTTACCGTTCCCTTCAAGAACTGTGATGTTCAGTAACCTCATGATTTTAAACTCATCTATGGGACACCCAGCCAGGGTTTTGAGGAGGTAAGTTCTTTCACTCTGCTTCCTGGATGGGGGGAAGTTGATGACCCTTTGGAGACCAAACTCCCACTCCTTTTTGGAACCGTACCTGAAGACTGGGCAGATGAATTGGTTCGGTATCCTGAAAAGAGATTAGTGATTCTTCACATCCTTACGTCGTTAGTGTACCACAAGTCCGCACTAAGCGTTTGCCGAGTCATTCACGGACCGAACGGCCAAGGAATAGAATGCTCTTCTAGCAACAGTGTTTGCTCCTGGGTATAACCTAGGTCTTTTCAAGTCAAGAGTGAATGGGCATCTCATGGGCAAACGTGCTCCACCTTAGGCAACTTCGTCGCTTACCATCAGGTGAGTTGTTGTCAAACGTATGCCCGTTTTAGCATTTTAAAATATGCGAGTGTAATTTGCAAATTGAGATTTGATGTAGGTATTTTATGATAAATAAGTAATTAATTGTACACTGTTTTCTTTTTACCACAAAATTAAGGTTACAGGCTTAAGCCTTTAACATAGGCCAAACGCGTCTTTTTAACTAATCATACTGAAGAACCTATGAATTCTACAGACATGAAAAAAATATCACCAATAAGATCATTCTGCACCTGTACTTATCAATTGAACAAAATATTCGATTACTAGGTACATTATGAATAAAAAAAATACTTTAAGAACACCTTTCCAGTCACACAGTGTACAATGCCGCGTAAAGGAAGATTGCGTCATTAAATATTTTTACACCCTCGGATAGGAAATTTAAAAATATACAAGCTCATTTGATCATTTTATTTTTAGAGCCAAAATTAAGTCTGTTTAGTAATATTTTGCGTTATTTTGCGGCGAGCCAAGGGCGAGGCCCTTGGCGGCGCGTGAGTTAGTCTGCCCCGGCATGTGCCAACGGGTGGACGCGCTGCTGTTTTATATAAAATATTTTAAATGTTTTTCTTATTTGTAAGAAAATTATCAATTAAACAGCCAATAAATAGGTATCGACTATACAAAAAAGTCAGTTTTAGAACCATTTGATTAGTTCTTAGTGACTTTAATGTCAGTAAAAGTATTTGGAACAATAATAGATCGTATACACAGAAGGTCAGTATAGGTATTTTAAACTCTTTTGGCAGGGTAGGGTTCCAGTCGAACTAAATTAGCGTTAGGCCTCCCATACACGTTACATTTTATTGATCAATCTTTGGGATTGATCAATTTTATTGATCGTTTAGGGTTAGTATTGGTCAATGTTTTTCGGTTTACAGTATGGAGAAAACATTGACTTAATTGGTCTCGTCAATTTTATTGATCAATAAAATTGAACGTGTTACCATCACCAGTTATCAGCTTCTTCAAAAATGGTTCGGTTTCATTACGTCGTAATAAATAATCACAGATGAGTACACGGTTCATTAGGTTTCTTTCAGTGAGCTCGTGAGAGACCCAAATATCGAGCTTTTTTGTGTACCCAGTTTTTTTCAAATGCTACGCAATGCTGTTCTTCAGCTACGTCGTAACTACTGATATGCCGCTCTTGCTCCACTTTTTTTTAAAAATGGCATCCATTTTATCCGTAATAGGGCGACCAGAGCGAGGTGCATCTTTGACATCAAAATGTCCGGATTGAAAACGCTTAAACCAAATTTGTGCTACTCTTACAGCCACAGCACTAGGTCCATAAACATCGCAATTTTTTTTCGCGGCTTGCGTTTCATTTTTACCTTTTTTGTCATAGAATTAAAAAAAAACAGGAGTGAGTTTTGATTGACATCGAACTGACGTACAGCAATGGCGGACACCACAGAATTCCCACTAGTATAATTTTACAGCGCGTGCCCGCCTAGTTGTTTCTTGCTCCCACACGAGGTGCTGCCTGAATAAGAACGTCTCCCAAAATTTTGGGTAAATAATGGGTGATTGCGTTAGCTCTATCTATAGAGTAATTTACTTTGATACCTAAAAATTATGTTTTACCAGTGTTCATTGTTTCAAATTTATTGTAAAAACTAAAATGCAAGGTCAGGTGGGGTAAGTGAAACGAAGGAGTACCTAAGTGAAACCCTATCGTAATCAATAAATCACGCAGTTTAGCTCTATGCTATGTGGTGAAATGGTTTCAATGCTCTAACACACGCGTCACACAATCTTTCTGCTAGGTCATATAATAAAAAGAAATCTCTAAGTTTACAAAACACAACTCGGTTGATGCCATGAAGCAATTTAATAGTGTTTATGTACATTTTTACACAAAAAAATGAATGAAAGGGCGCGTAATGTGGGGTTAGTATCTGCAGTCACAGACGACACAGGTAATAAAATCAATCAAATACCTACTACATTACAAATGTCATTGTAAATGTCCGATGGGCGAAAATCGCGTATTTCACATCAACAGCTGGAAGACGTCTAGTGCTGAACACAGGCGTGCCCATAAAACGCCATTTTAGACGCTGATTATAGAGAGGTTAGAGGTTTGCCATAATCACCTCGCTTGGCAAGTGGCTTGTCATCGCAGAAGATTATAATGTTCCAAAGAGAGTGCTACTGCCCATTCTCTGGATAGCCCCTTAGTCTGCTCTTAACGGCACCCACAGAAAGAGATGGAGATTCGGCGCTTATAAAGTGCTATAAAGATACTATGCAGCTATTATTATATAAGTAGGATAATTATTGCGGATAACAGATAATAAAAACAAAACTGTCAATATAGTCACCTACAAAATAATCAAACCCCAATGTCAACCTACCGTCAGAATATTGAATCGGAACGTTTCTGTCAAAATCGTGAACCATTTTTAAAGTGATGTTTCATTCATGCAAATTGAATTTTCAGAAATTATTTTCTTGAAAAGTATTTATTGCCGTCATTTGCCATTTCAGATTAAGGCTTTCTATGTGTAAAAAATTAGCGTCCTAGCAGAATTCACAAAGTGGACAGATGTGCAAGTATGTTTCACTTACCCCCTCTGACCCTAAATATAAAATGATATATTTTACTTTATTTATTTATTTAAGCACAAAACAAATTACAATCGAAAAAATAAGTGAAATCAAGCAAAAAATTAGCTACTATACCTACAATAAGATTTATTCCGACTTATAAACTATTTGCAAATCAACATGGTACCTAGCTGGTTTTATGGGAAATTAAAAAGCATAAACTGGCAGTACCTTGACAATGAAATTTTTTGGTTATGTTTGGTTATTTTATTCATGAATTAATAATTTAGCTGTTTTTCTGTTAAGCTGAGGACCTGTTATTACATGAAATGTAACGCTGTATTTATATTTTTCACAATAAACTCTTCTAAAAGGGAAAATAGACAAAATAATGTCTACTTACTTGTGAAATATTATTCCTTCATGTTTACGCCTCAGTACGACTTCTGCTGCATAAAATGCTGCATTCACCTACTGCACACACATTATTTCTCAAATATTTATTGCGTTAATCACTATTTCAATTGGATTATTTCACAAGAAACCACAATATTAAAAAAAATTTGTTAACCTGTTTGGCTTAGATCAAACGAAGCCAAATAAAAAACCCGGTAACGGTGACAAGGACCAAAGATATTGCGTTCATCTTTTTTTTGCTTAGTACCGAACGTATAGCACTATCTTTGTTGTCCATGAATGACGTCATATACTTCTGGGCCCTGGCGGACACCTAAACATGTGTGACGGATTAAAAAATTGCCATGTGAAGAAAATTACCCGAAACCGGCCAAAAAAAAAGATCTGACGTTGGTGTGACTTTTTGTATGACCAAAAAGCTACGCGATCTTGTAACAGAGTAGTCAAAATTTAATAACTTATGTCATTTTATTTTTCATCCCTCAGGGTTAGTCCTATTTGAATTTGTAAAAAACTATTACGACATAAATATATATATACTTTTACACGCTATTAATGCTATATTTGCTCCGTTTCAGTATGAAAATGGAACCCGTATAGGATTATTTTGTTGTGTATCTGTCTGTCCATATTAGATTCAACTTATAGGATACCTACCTACTTTACGATGACCTAGAGCTGGTGTGCATTATTTATCGTACAGGCTTAGAGTCAGATGTTGCCAAAAGATTACTAAATTTTTAATCCTAGCGGTAATTTCATGGTGTACGATAGTACGGCGAGCTTCGGCAGTGCAGTCCTTGCAGTTATACCTGCGCGATGTAATCCATACACTACAATAAAACATCGTCAGCAACGAAGTTGACGCCACTCCATATTATCCTTTATGCTATAGGGGAGAGGAAGGGAGAGCGAAAAAGATAGGGGAAAAGGATGAATGTATGATGGTAAACAGAGGCGCACCTGCCTCCATTCAGGCTTTTCCTCTCCCATTTCTTTCTTCCTTTGGATAGGGCTAGGGCGTAAAACTAACTAACCGGGTCGGGTCTGTTAGTCAGTCAATAAAACTGTTTATTTCGCACAAAGAATTATAGCCAGGCTTTTGCTGAAAATGTTTTATGAACACATCACTCGTATTTTTCTACTTTACTTTTGAAATGAAACTTGCATCTTCCATTATGTATATTTGTTATTTATTATACAAACTTCCAATACTAGTAAGTGTCATATGTCTTGACGCCACTGCTGCTCAACGGGAATTAACTGCTTTTTCGACATTTTCGTAATGGCTGGACTCCCCAGCAAACTCAATTTTCTTCGAGCGGAACCATCCATGATTGGCTGATGGTACCAACACTACCAACCTATCAAGTATCAACCAATCATGGCCCTTCTGACAGTTTGCCAACCAAAAAAGTCAAAAACACGTCTTAATTTGTAAAAGTAAGTATCTATTAATACATTTCATGACACTTTACTTTTTCTACGTTATAGAAAACCTGCCCAAATATGCACGATTAGTAGGTCCATTACAGGTAAAATATTTATTAACCTGAAAAAGACCAACACATGCATAATATGCATAATGGAAATATGCATTTTCATATAGTCAGTTCTCTAATTATGATCAATATAGGTGAATAACTTGTATTCGAACACAATTTCGTCATTCTCCCATACTTCCGGGTAATTTGCAAGTTTGATTGTTGGCAACACTAAGCTGGTTTTGTGTATTGATTGCATCTCAATAATTTTATCGAAAAAGCAAAAAATTAGTGGAATAATAACAAGCTTACTTGTGAAAAGTGATCCCTTGAGTTTTTTTTATCAAACTACTATGATTCCGACAACTTTTCGCAACGCAAGACAGCATTTTATAATTTTTTTTCTAAGCGTCTTGGGCGACGTCCGTAGCAGTAATGGCAGGCGATAGACTTCCTATGATGTGAGTGTGTGCGTGTCCGCTTGTACTTATTAGCGTTCCGACTTCCTAAGGGTACCTCGGTTCGGGATCAATTGGGACTCCGTCCTTCTTTTTTTATTAGGTCCATGTTTTTTGTAGTAAAATTTTAAAATGTATGGAGTTTCTTCATTAGATTCACTCATCTTCACAGTACGAAAAACAAATAAAAATCACACATTTTCCTAATTTGAATATGGAAATATCTTCTTTAAAATTTAAACTTTTAATGATAAAACCAGCCAGATACAAATAGTACAGCCAAAGAAATTTTATTACAAGTTCATACTTACTATAATGCGAAAAGACTTTTTCCCCAACCTAATAATATGAGTTAAAGTCACAAAAGTTTAAAAAGTGTTACGATTGATTGTATTTTGTAAAATATATTTTAAAAACATCTTGCTTAATTTTATTTAATGCAAGCCTCCAAAATAATATTTTTTTATGTATACTTAGATACTTTTTTTGATTGTAAATACATACACAGAATACAATACAACACCCAGCATCAGAACAAACATCTATGTTCATCACACAAATGTTTGTCCCAGGTGGGAATTGAACCCACAACCTATAGTTCAGAAGGCAGAGCCATTACCAACTGAGCTATCAAGGCCATCAAAATGGAGCCCTCAAAAAAAAATTCTATACATTATCTTCAATGTACAGATTTGGACCTGTTACAGTTTTATTATAAGTAATATAGATAGATATATTATATAAGTAATAAACCGGGCACCATAATATTATTATAATAGGTAGATATATTTTTCACGGAGTTTCATCTGGAATTGTTTATCTTTGACAAACTCTAGCTCATTGTCAAACCTACGAGTGTGGCGCCCCAGGTGGCTCTTATTAATAACTTTGTGTCCAACGCTCAAGGTCATTGGCGCATGTTAAGCTCTTAAATAAAATATATATTATAGATACACGGTCTCTATGAAAATCAAACCTCAAAAGTGTCCCCGCGCCAATGCTTACTTATACAGATGTAATTATACCTCTCCAGCTAATATAAAATAGTACACAAGCGACTGTTTCATTTTAGTAATGAACCATGGCACCCTGTAATAGCGTTGTAAAACAATAATAATATCTGAGATAAATCACTTTCATTAGGCGCGGTCACACACGACTGAGAGCAAAAACAAGGCATAATATGCCTTATATTTCTGTTTAAATGGCACGTCAAATTGTTAGATCTCTTATTTTACTTTTATAATAGGTACTGATTTCCACTCGAATTTCAAATTCCAAAGTTAATTAATCCCAAAGGTGCGAAAGCCAGGCATTCATCGTGACTGTTGATTGGAAAATGCAGTTCAATAAATCCAACAAGAATGGCTTCTGCATTCGAAAAACTCATTTCACTCACTTGTCTATTTACAATGAATATAGACTCAAATTATAAGCACACAGTGATTTCAAACAATTGAATGGCTCAAAGTAAATATTATGTAGAATCTTAGATTAGAATATAATGAATCGCGTTTTTGTAACTATTTTATTATGATCGGTATCAGATAGAACCACCTCACATCAACAGACGGCTGAATAAAGGCCTTCTCTATAAAACGCCACTTTGGACGCTTATCATAGGGGAGGCTTGCCACAATCACTACTCTTGGATGGCGGCTTGGTGATCGCAGAAGATTTTAATGTGAATAGGTACCGAGGATAACACTGCCATTCTCAGGATATTCCCAGGATAAGCCGGCTCCCATCCATTCCCATCATCATTTCCATTTCATCAGAACTGACACATTCATTCAATATAAGTATGCTTACGTATATAACCCAATCTTGCAAATATAGTAAGTAATAACAGTTGGCCCACTATAATAAAAGTATTTTTTTATGTGATTGAATGACGTGACGAGCTAGTCGTTCACCTGATGTTAAGTGACACGGCCACCCATAACAGTTGCAGTGTCACCCGGAACTTTACAACAATAAAGTTTTGCGTGACACTGCACTGCGCACGTCATCCTGAGACATCACCCAGTTTAGTAATCAGATTACTAGACTGAGTGATCAGATCCTAAAGTCTCATTTGCCCAGTAATTTCACTAGCTACAAAATAAGAAATGTTCGAAGATAAGTAACTGAATACAACTCGTAAACTCATCACCAGATATACTTATCTTCGAATGGTTGTACCTATAATAAACTGATTGATGATAATAACAAATGGGAAAAGGCAAAGAGCACGACTATAAGGTAAGTCGTTGACCTGAAAAATGTGTACCTATATGCTCTTGATAAGTCCGCTAAAAACCTAATCTGAA
The DNA here is from genome assembly GCA_910589525.2 of Ennomos quercinarius. Lineage (NCBI taxonomy): Eukaryota > Metazoa > Arthropoda > Insecta > Lepidoptera > Geometridae > Ennomos > Ennomos quercinarius. The sequence goes on from OU342497.1 coordinate 15,558,594, forward strand.
TCCGGTATTTACGAATCTCTAGCATAATTGTATTTTCTTGATATAATGTTTTCCATAGGGATTTGCCAATGTTGTTTGGTCGCGAAGGTCTTTGTTATGATCTTTATGAAGACTAACTTTAGTCTTCTCTGATTAATGATGAAGCAACAACGACCCATATATATAGTTTTCTTTATCATTGAAGCATTTCTAAAGCAAACAATTTTCTACGGAAAGGGAAAGTATACCAAGAATTATTACAGCCGACCTTCCAGGCACCATAGAGAATTTTGTTTGCAATTGATTGGTTATACATTTGAGACTGAGCTGAAATGACTGAGTATCTGAAGTAAGTATTCTTGTATAAGAAACTTATGCAATATAAATAAATACTTTTGTGGTAAATCTACCCCTAACTTGGCTCATTAACTGATACAGTTATTCTCACGTAATAAAACACATAGTAACTAATTTAGATTTCACAATTTTATGTAAAACGATAAAAAAAATAGAAGAACCTACTTATCAATTTTGACTAACTACTACAATTCTCTTTACTCATATCTTGAAAATCTGTAAATAACGTTCGTACCTAAGGGCTATATAATATTACTGATAAAAACCTAATCAAAAAGCAATAAACATAATTTACTATCGATACAAATTGGATAATAAACAAACAGTAATAATAACAAAAATGTGTAGGTATGAAATGAAACTGAGATTGAGAGTCACATGATTTGAATATAAATTAGGTTTTTTTTTATTTAAGAAAATGAATGACGTGACGAGCTAGTTGTTCGCCTGGTGTTAAGCGACACGGCCGCCCATAACAGATTGCAGTGTCACTCGGAACTCCAAACTAAAGTTTCGCGTGACACTGCGCACTGCGCATGCCATCCTGAGACATCACACTGTCTAAAAAAGTTTTCTAGACTGTGAGATCAGTTCGTAAAATCTCATTTGCCCAGTAATTTCACTAGCTACAATGCCCTTCAAACCGGAACACAGTAATGCTTGCACACTACTGCTTGGCAGCAGAATAACTGGCATAGTAGTGGTACCTACCTAGACGAACTTTGCGGAAAAGTCCTACCACCTAGTAGTAGGTAGATCCAAAAATATCTAAACCAAGTAAATCCGAACTTTTAACCTCTAACTCAAATGGTCTAATCACTGAGCTCGTACGTACTTCAAATGTCTTTCTTTCTTCAATTGACAAAACTGACAATAACGAAACATATATTAGAAACACTTACGGGTTGCCTTCATCTGGGTTCTTCGCTTGCATCCACTTTGAGTACTGTTCCTGTGCCTCCTTGATGCAGGGCTTATACCCTGCCCGGCAGAGGAAGTTCTTGGTCAGCGAGCGGAGATTCTTCTTCCAGCTTTCTTCTTCTTCTTTCTCATCTTTAGTCAGCTCTTCGTATAAGGGGCTAAGGAGCATTCTCACGAATGCCTAAAATATTGGAGCACTTATTTTTTAGTAAATAGGTGATTAGGATAAATTTTTGATTATAAATAGGTATATTGTGAATGCAGGGAAAGCTATTTTAATGTACAATGATTTGCAAGCTCGTGATGCAATTATCATTATCATCATCAACAACAGCCTGGAGGCGTCCACTGCTGAACATGGGCCTCTCATCCCCATTGGCTGTCAGTTCTACGAGCGATGTGGCCTGCCCACTGCCATTTCAACATGCTGATTGTAAAAGCTATATTGGTCATTTTAGTTCCCATTTTAATGTATAAAATACGATAATATATTTCTGCAATGAACACTATTGTAAAGAGAATACTAAGCAATTAACCTTTGTAATGGACAATACTGGTAACGCGGTAGCGATGATGACGATGATGATAACAGCGGTAATGATAACGGTTTAGGCGGAAAAATCTTAACTTGAAATCGTTTAAGGTGTTTACATCAAAATAAACTTTCAACCATCAATAAATGAAACACAGACTGCTTCCAAAGTATCAAACAATCAACAGATGACAACTAACAAGATGCATAGCTAAGTACAACTAGATGAAGCATCAAAATCAATCTTCAAAAGCTGTATGCTGAAATACTAAATTGGATTTGGATTTTGGGTATCAGTCATATTATATGTATAATTAATTACATAAATAGCAATAATTTAGACGCCGATTGTATAAATATTAAAATTTCTAAGACCGTACCTACCTGAAATTTAATTTGAATGCACTGACAGATATGTCTCCCAATATGATCTACCATGGTGAACACCGGGTCCCACACAAGGTGATTCCTCTCTTCCTTCATAAACAGCGTCATATTCAAGGCTGTTGCGAAGGATAAGTCTCCAGCGTAAGCCAAATTCCAAGCGTCATGGAGAAGCTTGGCTCGAGTCAGTTCTGGGATTGTGGTACGCTTCTGGCTTTGGAGGTATTTGGATAGGAGGTTCCAGTTGTGAGCGTCATAGTTGACTGGGTAAGGCGCTGAAAGTGCAAAGTCGAGCACTGATATATATCGTACTATCGTTGTAATAACGAGGAGCATAAAGCCCAATGGAGCATAACGAACAGACTCGTCTGTTTTAGACTATTTGGTGATGCTTTTAGAATGTAGAGATTCCTGATTTAAAAATCTAAAGTATTTCATATTTGAAATGTTCAAAAAGTTGGCGATGTATCATGAAATAATATTTCTGATAACCTACATGAAAAAGTAATAATCACGATAGGTATAATACTAATCTGTTTTATCCTTTCATCGCAATTTAATCAAACTATTCATTAAAAAACGAGAAAACTCTATGAAAGTAAAGAAATTTTACCATTTTAATAAAGTAATACCTTAATAAGTATAACGATAGGATACTTTTTATGGAACTCACCAATTTCCTCAGGATTGACGATCAAGAAGTGATCCTTTCCTGGCATATCATTGAGCTTGAGTTCCTTGGTCTTCATCCAGGCTACGGGGGCAGTTTTAGTAAAGTCCAGCTTGTCCTCTCTGGCGACCACGACCGGCGCCCACCACGTCATGCGCGCAGCGTCCGGAACATCATGGGGACGCTCGCGGAGATACACTTTCTGAGAGAATAGAAGTCTGATAGAGATAAAGTTCTAAGATTCAAATATTTCGTAACTAGATTTGATATACGAACCCGTCACTTTAAACATCAGCATCCACTTTAAATGATATTAATGATAATAATAATACTGAATATCTATAATATGAAACTGAAGTTGCTCATATTATGCGCAAAAGAGCAATAGCAAGTCATCAAGATGGATGGACTTCAGACAATGGCTTGTAAATAGATAACTACATAACATACGAACCAACATGTGGTTATCATGATGGTGATAAAATTCCAGCATACTTCGTCTGTTCTGTCTACCTGTGTTTTACTTTAGACAAATTTGTCTTCTTACCTGAGTTATTGCAATAGAGTTGCTATTGTAGTTTCTCAAGACTGACAAAGTTGGTAGTCTATCCTTTTCAATCCAACTGTTAGCAATTGATTTCACGTCCACTTCTTTGAGGATCTTTTTATCTTCAATCGCCGCTGTATTCAGGGCGTTCCAGATATCATCTCCAGTAAATGTTTTGAATTTTCTGATAAAAAAGACACATTAAGACATTAGCACACACATCACATTAGCTATATTTAAAATTTAGGGTTCACGAACTTTTACATCTACTTTATTCCTTACCGTGACTCCAAAAACTTTTTCAATCCCTTCTTGAAAGTATCACCCCCCAGAGTGTAGTTAAACATCCTGAACAGTAGTTCTATTTTAGTGCACGCAGTCTCTTGCTTCATTCCAGTGATGCGTGAGTGTGGATACCGCTTGCTAAACTCGTAGTAAAGAGAGTAGAGAACTGTCATGGGCCATTTGCCTTCCATTTCTGAACCATCATTGATCTGTGCCAAAGGTGAAATTGTATCTTCAACATTAAACTTACTTTAGATTTAGCTTGAAGTTGATCAAAGATTTTTTTGCAAAGTAAAATTGATTCGGTGTCTTACAATACATGGAATCTACCTGATATTTATAGATAATCTTTTGTCATTGAATCTTTTTTATATACCTTAAAAGCAGTCTCTGCAGCTAAGTAGCCGACCAAAGCCTTGTTCAAGTGAGCGTCTGACCACCAAGCTGGAGTAGTAAAAGCTCCCAACCATTGGTACGACAGCTCCTGAGCAAGCTGCATGAACCCTCGACTACTTAGGTCGCTCTCTCTAGAATAGAAAGTGGTAGATAACTCCTATAAGTTCAGCTAGTGTCCCATAAAATTTTGTTTTATCATTGACAAATTCAAAACCACCTACGGAGGATAGTTTGGAAATCAAGTATTAATCTATCTGATCAGTAACCATGAGTTGTATATTAATCCTAGCATAATGTGATAACTTATCGTCGAAATCAAGAATAAGTACCGCAACAAGCAATGAGCAAATGCACCTATTGAAACTGATGCTACGGAAGTAAACACAACAAGGCCAAATACAAAACAAATCCATAACAATATCTGACAACAACGTCATCATAAATGAGCAGGTATCGACTTAACATGCAACTGTCAATTTTAAAACCTGACGCTGTAGAACAATATGCCATTGAAATCAAATAACTTGACAAAAAGAACAACAATGCAGTGAGATGTAAAGTTGTAAAGGACGACAAGTGGTCACTCTCCATATATCACAATGACGCTTTAAGAGCGGTCATTCGCGTCAGCCTATTGTGATGATATCATGTCAGGAGGAGGTAAATTTTTTCTGTCGTCTTTACAAATTATTTTGAAGTGTAGGTAGGTATAATTGGCATGATGGTGATGGATTTTTAAGGTTGCGTTTTAAGAGATTATGGCAATAATTGAGAGATGAAACTGTTCTATGTGATTTACCAGTTATTATCGTTATTCAGATGCCCAAAATTGTTTCGAGTTAAACATTCTGATGAATGTTTCAACTCACTAGATGTATGTATAAATATTATGAGACTGATTTCCAATCAACCGTAGATTTCCCTTATGCTTTGAAATGAATGAAGGTGAAAACTAAAAGGCGGTTTTTCATGAGAGCTATGAATATAGGCAACGGCGTCGAGATCACTCATACTCCACAACAATACAACTTACTTGAATACAATCAGGCCCCAGTTGTCAGCTGGCTTCACGCCTTGATAGTTAGGCAAAGCAACGATATCCAATTTTTTCAGAGGTAAAGGAACCCTCCATAGCTGGGCTATTTCGCCAAACACACGTTTGACTTTCTGGGTGACACCATCCAAGGCTGAGAGGTACTCTGATCGAGCCCACACACGGAGTTCTACAAAACATTAAGGCTTAGAGATCAATATAATAAGTATAATGATACAGTAAAATTTGCTAAAGAATCTTGTTCATTATCATTGTTCACTGTTCTCCTGAAAATAAGGATAATAGTAATAGTTTTAGCTTACGAATATCATTTCCACTGTCATCTGTGTAGTGGATCGTATCATTCAACTGCTCCAAGTCTGCGATAACGAGACCCAGTGTAAAGGTGGACATGGGAGGTGTACGCTCGAAGTGGTCCCAAACTGCATCTGGCTCTCCGGTTCTGAGAAAAAAAATCCTGACTTCAGAAATAGCATGTTGACTGATGGGTCTTACTTATAAGCACTAGTTTTAATCGACGCTTATCTCGTTTTTGCTCATGAAATTTTACATCAGCGAGAAGGTGAGTGAGTAACCTAACGCTGATGCTTTGCTGCTAGTATATAATTTGTGCATCCCATACTCACATGTTCTCAGTGCGTGTGACAGGAGTATTGCTCAAAGCGATCATGGTCCGTGGACGCACCACACTAAGCTCGAACGGAGTCTTGTACCCTGGCTCGTCAAAACACGGGAACATACGCCGCGCATTGTTTGGCCGCAACTGAGTCGCTATCACGCTTCTGATCAAAGGTGTGAGAGAGCAAGTGAAATGCGTAAAATTAAACCATCCCAGAATCATAGAACTTTTTTACTAGGTGGTAGGACTTTTCTGCAAAGTTCGTCTAGGTAGGTACCACCGCTTTGCCAGTTATTCTGCCGCCAAGCAGTAGTGTGCAAGCACTACTGTGTTCCGGTTTGAAGGGCACTGTAGCTAGTGAAATTACTGGGCATATGAGACTTTATGATCTGATCACTCAGTCTAGTAATCTGATTACTAGACTGTGTGATGTCTCAGGATGACGTGCGCAGTGCAGTGTCACGCGAAACTTTATTGTTTTAAAGATACGAGTGATACTGCAACTGTTATGGGCGGCCGTGTTGCTTAACATCAGGTGAACGACTAGCTCGTCAAGTCACTCAATCGCATAAAAAAAATAGAAATGAGTTCTATAATGTAAGGTGTTTCCTTACTTGCAATCTACTGGGAAACAATAAAAAGAAATGTCTACAAAACACAATTAAAGCGCGAGAGTAGGTGGAATAGACTGCAGAAGATAAAAGAAACTCAGCATAAGGTAAAGGTGAAAATAGAATCGATTGATTTATCAAACCTAAATCAAAGGATTCAATTGTGTCTCACATCCATTCTTGATCTCGGGCTTTTACTGTGTTTTAGGCCTCAAGCCAAAGTAACCTTTGGATAATCTTCATGACTGGCATGTTACCCCACCTTTCCACCTCCTGTTCGGTAGTATAGGTAGTCTTAAAGAAAGCTTCTGTGTTCTCCATCTCCAGGTTTCCGTTGAAGCTTAGCTCCAGGAATCCAGTGGAGCCCTTTGGGATTCGTTTCTCAAGATGTAGCGTCACTATGGGCTTTTTAGGGTCTGTGGCCACTTTTGTTACTGCAATTTTCTGCTGTTCATTTCTATAATTTTACAAACTTAATTAATCGAGGATCAAACCTAGGCCAGCAAGGTCCAGTAAACAGAAACAAGAAAGAAATTCGTCTAGACTATTACATTTTTTAATTTTGATTATGATGGCAAAGATTGTTTGATGCTGGCTTCCAAAAACAATTTGAGAATAACTTTCATATTTTATTGACTAATTTAGTCAAGATGGAAAACAAAATGATGTTCAGAACCAGAACTGAAAAGCATGGCATTGCTCTCCTATACTTACCAGTGCTTTATTTATGCCACCGAGATCAAAGTTTTGAATGAACTAGGAGCCAACGAAACGCAAAGCACATCAATTCAATCAATTCCGCACCGGAAGCACCCATAACATACTTACGTATCTGAGCGATGATGGCCCGGAAAGTGCGCTTTCACCTCCGATTCGCTGATGTCAATGTCGTGCGAACAGTGAACACTAATCTCGTCAGCATCCTTCAACCAAGTCACGTTTATCCTCACGTGACCTTTAAAAATCCCATCATCGATGTACGGCTCTATTTCCAAGCGATACCCGGTCGGCTCTACAATTTTCTCTAGGCGACTTTCCATGGATAAGCCGTGAGCATTGTTCAGGTCGATACTCCGGGTCTTGATGATATGGACTGCTGACCTCTGCGGGAATAACAAGCGTTGCTAATTTAAAGGTCTCGTAGACTTAGGTGTATCAATTTGTTAGTGTGTCAGTTCGCTCTGGAGAGGAAAACGCCGTTTGGTGAGGGTTGGGCCCTCAATTGCCTATTGCGACCGTACTTACCATAATGGGTATTATACAAGCATGAAAAATCGAGATAGTGGTGATTTAGGCACGTGATGGCTGTCATTTATGAGACGGCTAAAAGAAAATGAACAGTTTAGTTTTTTTTTTTTCTTCACGAGGGAAACGTTCCGCACGTTTCCCTCGTGAAGTTTATTGACACATTCTATCTATTTGCGGAAAATTAGTTTTCATCTAATCACGTTGAGTAATTAAGCTATTATTGGCGAAAGAACGCAAGAAAATTCGAATTTGCCGCGCTAGGGAAAGTTCCACCTTAAAGACATACATTTTACACGATAGAATTATAATCAATCTATCACACTTATGATTCACAAAGAAAATAAACATTATAGTAGTTAAGTATACGTTTGCTGTTTCCAAGAAAAACAATGAATCATATTATTATTTCTGAACTACCGTCGAAAGGCTTATTTTTCTACTTACCTACTAATACTATTAAAAATGTAATGCTATTTTAAAGCTTACATTAATAGCCAGTACACCTAGCCTAAACCTTTTTGAATGTACACTTCTATATATAGTTTTATTTTCTGTCATTATATTAGTTGCAATAAGCCTGTGTGCTTGCGTAATAATTTATTATTGCATTATTTTATATCACTAGGATAAAATGTAACTAAACTGTTGCGAATAAGATGTATATTTAATAGAAATGAATCATAGTTTACATATTGCTTGGTACTAAAAAAAATGAAATTTCTACGCGTGTTTTAATCTTCGGTTCGCATTATAAATCCTAACATCATGCATCAACAGCCTGAAGACGTCTACTGCTGAACATAGGCCTCCCCCATAGGGCGCCACTTTGATCGGCTGCTCGCCTCCTGCATCCATCGGCTCCCCGCGGTTTTCACCAGATCGTCGGTCTAAATAGTCGAGGGCTGGCCTACGCTGCGTCTTCCGGTTTGTGGTCGCCACTCGAGAACCTTTCTTCCCCATCGGTTGTCAGTTCTACGAGTGATGTTACCTGCTCATTGTGTCACTTTAGTTCTCCTGCGGATCTCCTCATTACGGATTTTATCTCGCAGGGAAACACGAGCTCTCTCCATATATAGCCTTGTGTTTACTATTAACCGTAGACGTCTTTTATCCTTCACCTGTATTGTCTACATAATAATGTCTTATAATTTTTACGATACGGCTTATTTTATGCTTCATAGTCCACACAATTATCACTGGGTATTGCGTATTACCAGTTTCTTAGAAAAATTTGCCAGTCTGTGTGTTACTGTATTTTACCTGTCAATCAATAGTAATTCTTGTTCCAACAATGAAAATAACTATCCAATGACTACAAGACTTGAAGCTACCGAGTATACGTCCGCCATTGCTTCTCTATTCGGTGATAGGCCAGTCAGTGTTTAGTCAGTAATTAATGCAAGCTGCTCTTGTTTACTTAATAATCTAAAGCATAGTTTTCATTACATTGCAAATGCAAATAAATCTTGACTTTATAATAACAAAACAGTTTATTGACATAAATATTTTTACATTATTTTAATGAATCCATAGATTCCCGTACTAGTTTTTAAACTGTGTTTCAGGAATCAGTGGCTTCTCCCAATAGTTTAAGGGCTTGTGCAAGGCCAGCGCGAATTCAAGTCAAAGCCACAGAATAGATGTATAGTACTAGGCCAAAGCGGGGATGAGCCAGGGGCCGAGCGGCAGGGGCGGTCTAAGTTAAACTGGTTCCAACGCGCAATAGTTTAGGTAATTTATTATTACACTGAATATAAAGGGTATTTTAAAAATCCGCTATACATAAGCCCTCTACTATATTTAGTTCAACTACTATACAAAGTTTCATGATCTTATTTAAAGTATTCATTGAATAATCGCTGTTTATTTGTACGGTTTGGAGGTAACTTTGTAATTTTTTTCTATCGAGAAAATTTTATTAATTCGTGTTTTCACTATACATTTGCAGTAGCATTAGTTCTGAACTTTACCATATATTAATTTCAAAGTCATTGTTGCAATATTGTTGACAGGATACTGCTTCAAGCTAAGCCGTTTTAAGCAATTTGGCGTTGTATTGGCTCTTAACACCTATTATTATGCCACAAGAAGCAGTAGGTGTAACAGTAAAATTTGGAAAGAAAAAAAAGCTTATAATAAAATAGTTTATTATAATATACCTAAACGACGTTATTCAATTAAGTACAATTCCATATCAATTATATATTTTATGCCGGTAAATATTTATAATTAGATCATAAAATATTAATGGTGTTTACGATTTTACCTGCATTGTTTGCATTTGATTTTTATTGCATCCTTTTATTATTGATGACCGTTTGTTTCATTTAATTGTTTACTCTTTATCCAATTACAAAAGTTATACAATTTTCTATTGAGTTTCCTGTTTTAATTTTACTGCTTATTATTGTATAACGCGTAATAGATTATCTGTTACTTTAGGGATACATTAGTAGACTAACTATCCAATCTAGGTATCATTCGCAATTCTGCTCTTCCGCTCCGCTGTGACATTTATAATATCTTATCTCTCTCACTCTTACTACACTTTTAACAGATTTCTTGAAGTGAGAGAATCAATTTCTTCATCTTTCAGTTAGTAACACATTTCAGTAGCGGTTTGCGGTAGGAGCACCTAAGTGTAGACTCAGCTTAACTTCAAATAGGGGAATTGAGCTTGGAATGCACGCGCCGGCAACGTATATTAGCACTCGTTACAACAATGTTAATGTATATCAAACATGTTGCAAATGCTAATATTTAGTGCCAACGAGTAGTAGGGGCTTACTGTTATTTATTCTGCGCCAATAGTTCCCATTAATGCATAAGCTTAGAACCCTTTCGCATTATGAATTTGGTGCTATATAGTTTGCTCAATTTTTTTTCCTACATCACGAATTGTAACTGACAATTACAATCAATGTATACAAGTAAAATCAACAAATGGGTACGATTCGAGATTTGTTTGAAATAAGACTGAGTGTGTGGGTCTGATCATGTAACTTGGTTCAATGTATCATTTAATTCATAGTTTAAAAACTTTCATAGTACCTACATAACTACTCTTTGATGAGGAAAAGAAAAGGAGGTTCCTTTATCAAGATAACTATTGCACATAAACTGCCAAAACCACACTAATTTTATATTCAATTGAATGGCTTGTTAGCTCAGTTATAGCTCTGCCTTCTGAGCTATAGGTTGTGGGTTCAATTCCCACTCAGGACAAAAAAATTTCTGATGAACTTAGGTGTGTGTTCTGTATCTGGGTGTTATGTTGTATTCTACGTAAGTATTCACAAACAAAAAGTATCTTGGTACCTATTGTATCACTTATCTGGTTCCCACTTATGTATACTCTAAGGTTTCCCATAATACAAGTTATGCTTAGTTTGGGGCTATAGATAGCGCTGTGTGAAATGATAAATAAATAATATAAAATAACAAAAAAACATATTTATTTATTATTACTTATTTATAATTTGTTCCAAGTTCCAATGCTACCTACATGATCACCTTACTGGTGTAAGATCCTAAAATGACAGCTTCATGCTATCCATTTACATCTATTTTTATCCTAAGCTAGAAGTGGAAATCTGCACACGTCTCTTTCTTTATGCAACTAACTATGTACCTTGTATCCTTTTTACTCACAATAAAAAAATAGAGATCGAAACAATAATCACAGATGTAAAAAAAATTTTTTTTTCTTTATTCTCTAAACTAACTACTACACTACTAAAACTAGTAAACTATCTACACTATCTACTACAAAGAATACTTAGACTGTATACTAGCCGCGATGGCCTATAGACAGTTCATAATGTGAAAATAGAACCCTGTATAGCCTCATAGCACACATGCTACACAGCCATTAGAACGTAACGTAACGATATTCCAACGTCCATCATACATCAATAGTAGAACTGCGCTTTGTTACGGGCAGTGATAGATTTTTAACGATATCACAGACTAACAAGGTTTTCTACCATTTTTTTAAATTGGATATGTGATATTTTAGTACAAGTTTAACAGAAGTGCTGTCTGTTGTTTTTTCTTTAAGCTGTATTATCTATGTCAACATCTTTAAACGAGTATTACTAAAAATTGGCTGCCTTTCATACAAAATAGCAAAATTACCCATCTGTTTTTTTTTAAATCGATGGCTTATGGCTAAAAATAATAGATTAATGTACATACCTTATCCGGTGGCAGGGAATGCACCTGGCAGAGGCTCAGACATACGATGATTAACGTTAGACGCAACATGGTTCGTTTTCCTTAACCTGGTAAAGAAATTTAGAAAACTTACTGTTAAAGTTGATAAACAAAAACGTCTCCAACTTTCAGCTAAGAATTCATTATGCTAAAGCAAATGCAAGTTATCTATGGCTGACTTGCACCATTTATAAATGCTAAAACCACGGTATTATTTAGTACATAATTACGGTTAAAGAAACCTACCTAAGGGTTTTGTTTAAAAAGCGGCCAGAATGTTACTGTAAAAACAAATAGATTGGTGCAGCACAAAACTTCAGAGTCAAGAGTAAATTTACAGTTAATTTCAACAGTAACTTTTAACCGGGCTTTAGTGCAAACCAGCCTTAGCTAGCTTAACTAACCTGACCTAGTCCTATAAAGCTTCTTTTTATAATCCTAATAAGCCATAGAGAACTTAGCTACTGTCCTGTTTAAGGCCTAAATATATAAATAACTTTATATTATATACAAACACTTCAGCTTCTGATGATCGACGGTTTTCAAAACACCTGTTTTGAAGTTGGTCTAACGTGGTCTAACGCAAACCTTCGAAGCAGGCTATTTGTAACTGCGCAGTACAGTAAAAATGATGAGATAAAAGGTAAATTCAGGCAATCCGTTTTGATTTGACCATTTGATGCTAAATACAATAGCCAGATCCTGTACAAGGAATAAAATAAAAGTTAGATAAATAAGGATTGTGGTACTCACGTGACGGTTCGGCAGCCTGAACAGCACTGCTGCGAGGTCCCCACTAGCTCGCCAATTGACTCCAGGATATAACTCATTTGGTTTGACGACACGTCGTGATTGCCATCTCGTATTATCGCTGATATTATTTACTCTGTACTGGTGGAGGAACCGTCACTCTCTATTTGCTGAAAGATCTATACTTTGTAATCGAAAAGTTACATAAGGTCTCGATTCCGTGTTGCATTCAATAAAGGGAAACGAAATTAAATTGTCGCCGTCTTTATCATTTGTTCCTTTATTAGAAGAGTGCCGCCATACTTTAGGTTTAGTTTAGTTTTAAAGAAATCGACACTACGGCCTATTTATTATCTATGTACCTAATGTACCTACCTACCTAATCACTGCAGAGCTAGGGTATGGGGTCGTGACGCCACAAAAGGGCTTAATAGCTTCAGGCTTCAGAGCCAGAGCGTCGTGACGCCATCTTAGGGTATATTTTATTATTAACTTTAAAAAATGTAAAAGATATACCTACTTTCTAGAGGGAATTTTGCAATAGACCAATCTGGTTAAAACCGCAAGGAGCCGATGGATGCAGGAGGTGAGCAGCCGCTCAAAGTGGCGCTCTCTGGGGGAGGCCCATGCTCAGCAGTGGACGTTTTCAGGCTGTTGATGATGAGGTGTGTAATGATCACTTCAGATACTGCTACTTTGCGGAGATACTGCTTCTTGTCTATAATTCTGTACATTTCTGTACCATTGTTATTTTTTTACGGTACCTACCTAGTTATAGTTAACCGGAGTGTTGATTACTTTTTCACATCATTCAAGCGGGTTACATTTCTTCTGAACAATTTTAGTTTTCTGATATTCGCACACTCCAAATTTACAGGCATGTTTATGCTGACTGTACCAACGGATTGACAAAAGATACTTCGCCTTACGCTTGTTGTGTCATGAACTACTGACCTTACGTAGCCACTAATAATAATCTAATACCTTTACAAAAAGTCACCTGATAAACAAATAGTATTGATTAAAAACAAACAATTTTATGCCTTTCAACAACGTAGGAACAACGTACAAAATGATTAATTTTTAATTAAAAAAGTGTTAAACACCATTAGGCAGTTTGCAATCACGGTCTAATCTAATTGAAAACTAATCAAAAGTAATTAACAATGGAGTTTATGTCTGTAATCTCACTACAGAGGTGCGTCATCCTATCACCTCACACGAGAATTGGTAATCGCGTATTCAGGAAGGAGAATAAGTAGGTAACTTATAGATACATCGGTATTTTAAGTCGTGATGTATGTACCTACATCATGTATGTGCATGTGGCCGTGGCCGTGTGGTCCCCGCGGTGTGACAATAGGACCACTCCATCTCTTCCCGTGAGGGCCGTATGAGCCGGCTAAGTAAATATCCAGTGGATGGGCAGCAGCATTCTTCGTTACATTAAAGTCTACCGCGATCACCAAGCCGCCTGGCAAATGTGGTGATTATGGCAAGACGCCCCCTATGATGAGCGTCTATAGTGGTGTTTTATGGGGGAGTCCTGTGTTCCGCAGTTGACGTCTTCCGGCTGTCTGCCTGTGATTCTATGTACAGTGATGTCAATGGAACATTTCCGTCCAATGGAAGATTTCCTCAGCGTGGGAAGAAGTGTTTGGGCTGCACCACTTTCCTCTTTCCTATACGAGAATGCGTCCATCGGCTCCTCACGGTTCTGACCAGGCTGCGGGGAGCCAATGACCGATGCAGGAGGCAAGCAGGCGCTCAAAGTGGCGCTCTATGGGGGAGGCATATGTTCAGCAGTAGACGATGCTGATGATACGAGCTTCAGGCTGATGATGATGATACGAGAATGAGAAGAAGCATGGAAGAAGTCGTCATTATTGTCTGGGACTAGTTTGTCTCTTGGACATGGCTTGGTAAGTACCGGGTCAGTGTTTCCGCTCCTGTCTCTAAAATGTGATTTCATTTACGTGTTTTATGCCTATCAGCTGATAGGCATAAAAAGTTACTTACTCAAACTCAGAGAAGCCTTATCATGTGTAAGAAGGTACAACGCTTCATTTTTATTACGATCAAAAAACAATAGAACACATTTTTATCTAGGGATACTTACGTGTGGACCATTTGGTGATAAATTTTGCAGACCTAATCATAACATTCATCGATATCATAAAAAAGTGTTATAATAAACGTCAATATTAGAGCGAGGTAACATCTGGTTTTGGTATTTGCCCAACGCAGGGTTCTGTTGGATACCTATAAAACGGCTTACCAAAGTAAATATTTTTTAAATATTCCAAGTATAGAGCACAAAGAAATTGGAACGTTTTGGAGTGGTTAAATGTGCATTTTCAATTATTTTTATAAAAATGGTATGTTGATTCTATTTCCGAACCAGCAACGTTATGGACTACATGAACACAGAATAAAATAGAACAGGGTATGAGAGAAATAGATTATTACATAAAATACTTACCTGCGTATCCATGGCTTATTATTATACCATGCCAATAAAGCCCATAACAGTTTGTCACAGGTTTGCATTTTCAGCTACCTACCTTCCTTAATGTTTCATGCCACAAACTAATTATTACTTCATGAAACATTTTGCCATGTCATAATAAAATTACAACAAGGTCACTATAGTCATCTTGGAAGCCTCACACCACAATATTTTACCAGGTTAAACTTTTAATTTAAAGAGGCAATGCTGCCGGCATGTTGGGTACGCTATTAGTGGGCTGGAGCATTTGGACTGTCTATAGGCCATCGCGGCTAGTATACAGTCCAAATGTTCTTTGTAGTAGATAGTTTACTAGTTTTTAGTATTGTAGTAGTTAGTTTAAAGAATAAAGGCACATTGACCGTTAAAAAATAATTTAAAGAGATATACGGAACCTTGCTCCCGTCTGAAGGCTCGTAGCTGTCGGCAGGTTTATTAACGCAATGCTCTCGCAATAAAACGTATCTGCTAGTAAAATACTTTTCAATATCGGCTTACAATCGAAGCCGGGCCTGGCAGCCATTCGGGCAATTTGTTTTGTATACAGGATATAACTACAGCTATGATGAAACAACTTGTTTAGCCTGAAGATTTCATTCTTTGGATATTGAATGCTACGGTAAAATACTGTAAAATCCCTGGAGATAGTACTAAATTAGGGTAGCTCCCAATGGACACCACAAAACGGATCCCATTTTTCAAACATTTTCATCCAACCCGAAATCTCAATAATCAGAGTCAGTCCCATTGGATACCACGTCAAATTTACTGATGGTAGGTATTCAGTAAAGATGTAGTATCTGATGGCACATCGACATCTTCAAATCGAGAGTGAACAGGTATCTTCTAGGCAAGCGCGTTACATCCTAGACCGCGTCGACACTTAACATCAGGTGAGATAGTGGTCAAGCGCAAGCCTATCGAACAATAAAAAAAAAAAAAAAAAAGACAAGTGATGACTGAACTTTTCTATGTTATTTTATGGTTTTCTAAATAATTAAGTACCAGAAGACTAGAAATACGGAGGGAGTTAGAATTACGAAAAATATCACCTACCTAGGTAGTTATTTCAATAATTTTAAGTGTTTCTATAGGCATGTGATCTAAATCGAAACAAAGTACCAGGACACCTGGAGAGGTGAGGAGGCTTTTTTTTTCTTTTTTTTTTTTATGCTATTGAATGACGTGACGAGCTAGTCGATCACCAGATGTTAAGCGACACGGCCGCCCATACAGGCTAGCTTCTTACTTTTATAAGTAGGCAAGGTTATGACTATGTATTAGCAAAAAGTCTCCAAAAGGTCACAGTAGGGCCTCTGTACCTGATTGCTGATCATTACTGTCTCTGTAGAAGACTTCTGTTGTAGAAATAGGGTAAAATACCTAGCGTAACGAATGGTGTCATCTTATTTCTGTGGTGTCACTACTCAACCTCATCAACCTCAACCTTCATCGTAAGCGTAGCGCAGCGCAAATCGGTTAATACAGAAAAGTATTCGTTTAAAGTAAATTAACATTGAATTCTATTGCTAAGCCAGCTGAGCCGAATTTTACTAATCACCATGAAATGCGCATAAGTTAATGCACGTGTAGAAATTAGTAATTAGTTTAGTAATCACGTGTTCGATCAGTTTTTCCGGAAGTTGTAAGTATGAATGTACCCGTATTTAATCAATTTTCAACGGAGTTTAAAAAAGGAGGAGGTTTATGGATGGGCTATTCCACTATGATCACCTGAGTACCTATCACTCGGTTTGGTAAAACTGATTTATTATACAGAGGAACCCACCCACAAAATACCTATATATAGGAGAGCTACTACATGTGATCAAAGGACACTAAAATATCGCCCATAAAACACATTCACCCACCTGGGTTCACCCGTGTTTTTCTATACAATCTAACTTGTAATAAATAAAATAACATACCAAAATTTACACCCCATTTCACCCTCTTAGGGGTTGAATTTCTTTAAACCCTGTCTTAGTATTACCCCAATTAACCCCCAGGCTATAAAAAGAAGACACCCTCAAAATATCAAGTCTCTACGCGCAGTGGTTAGGGCTGTACGTTGTCAGTCAGGAGGCAGCGGACAAAGCCTTTTTATTAATATAGAAGAAATACTGTCTTGATCAGAGGACCTAGAACTTTTTTTTTTTTTTGTGCGATTGAATGACGTTACGAGCTAGTCGTTCACCTGATGTTAAGCAACACGGCCGCCCATAACAGTTGCAGTATCACTCGGGTCTTTAAAACAATAAAGTTTCGCGTGACACTGCACTACGCACGTCATCCTGAGACATCACACAGTCTAAAAAAGATTTCTAGACTGTGAGATCAGTTCTTAAGTCTCATTTTCCCAGTAATTTCACTAGCTACAATGCCCTTCAAACCGGAACACAGTAGTGCTTGCACACTACTGCTTGGCGGCAGTAGTGTGCAACATTTTCGTGTCTTGATCATCTAAATAAAGATATTAATTTCTAGATTACTCCGGAGAACAAAACTGAAGCGGCCTGTCTCACTCCGCGCTTTAGTTATGAAGCTACGAGTACACAGGACCGGGCGTCTAGACGGGTCGGTCCATTACGCGTAACGCGTCAGAAGAGCAGTGCTATAGCGATAGAACGAGAGGCAACTATTTAAGGAAGGCTTGTAGCACTATGCGAGCTGAACACAGATAACCCCCAATAGATACCGCATGAAAGACGACGACCGCGCACCACGCATTGGCGTAAATGGTTCAATATAAATCGCCGCTTCGCAGCACGGCTTTAGTTTCGACCAAGTATTAGACCCGTGAGCACCTGTGTTTTAAAGCGCATTAAAATTGGTTGTGTGGCAAGAAACACTATAAAATGCCTACATGTGCAGTCAAATGGTGTGGAAAATCATCAAGGCACTCAAATTACCAAAAAGACGGAGTAACATTTCATCGGTAAGTAAAATAATATTAATTTTCTCAGCTATAGAAGAGGTCAGCTTATAATGGCTGGTCCAGGTAGCGACGGTCACTTGTCCCTCTTCTACTTTCCTGTTTTTACAGTGGTTGTCCCTTTCCCGGGTAGCACGTGCAACGCTAGTGTTGTGAAACTCACTTCACTTAGCCGCTATCGATAGCAGGCTTGAATAAAGTGAAATTCATAACTAGTAGGTTTTATACCATTAAATATTCTTGATGTAGGTACATTATAAAAAATTATGACTTATATGATGACACTCTTATATAAACATTACTTTACTTTACTTTACTTTACTTTACTTTACTTTACTTTACTTTACTATTACTATAAAATTGGATACCCATGAGTGACTGACTGACTGATGATTGACATAATTGATCTCAGCTCTCAGAAGTGGTCAGTCAAAACTGAGTATGAGGCTGTATAGTGATGGGTCATGTCACCCCAGGAAAAATCTGACATTACCAGAAAATCGTCTCTGAGATGGAACAGGTCAACGGATCTCGAAAACGACAAGAGATATGGGGGTCCAGTTTTAACTAATGTTGGAGTAGACCCTGGGATGTTTCCAGAGAAATGAAAAAAATGGGGGCCCCCGAACAAAAAACGGTGGCCCCCATACAAAATTGAAACGCTCATAATTCGGCAACGGTAAGAGGTATGTGGGTGGTGCTCGACCAAATGTCATAGAGGATGACGGGGGCTGTCAGATGGTTGTCATGAAAATCCAAGATGGCGGATTCAAAATGGCGGCCATTTTGAAAGTTGGTCCGATCGGGGTGATTTTTTGCATTGGGGGGTTTTCGGGGCCGCAGATTCGATATTTCAAAAAAAATTTTGGATTCCGCCATTTTTAAAGATGGCTGCCATACAAATTTTTTTTTTCATTTTTGACGCATTGTTTCTCGACACCTATGGAAAATTTTGAATGTCTTTGTTGTGTTTTGTGTCCAGATGATCGAGGTGTCTTCAAAAAAATTCGCGACCTGGTCTTCCGAACTTCGGTCACTCGGACGGTCAACGGCCTGGCCAAACCATAAAAGATAGATCATGTGCGTTTTAAGGAATGTCATAGCAAACCCTGGGACGATTTTGGAGATGTCAAAAAAAATTCAAAATGGCGGAAAAAAAAATCCGCCATACAAATTTTAACCATAAATGACGGCGAAACTATGACACTTTAGTATAAAGAGCTCGAACTAATATTAGTTGGAGGTCAGAGGGGAAGATTGCGAAAAAATTTTTTTTTCAAAATGGCGGAAATTTTGGCCGCGGCGGAAAAAAAAGTTTCACCGATCCGGATGAAAATCGATATCTGGGGGTCCCCAAGGATGATGATCAACATTCTGTAATCAAATTTTGACATGTGTCAACTTTCAATGGGGCTGCCATACAAAGGTGCTTTTATTGAAATATCAACTTTGCTTTTTTGCGCCTCCGTTGCGAGTGATTTAGAAAAGTCGTTCCTGGGGATCAAGTAAAGATGTTATAAGGGTAAGAATGCAATATCAGTGAAATCAATTTTTTTCAAGATGGCGGCTGTAGACGTACCGACTCATAGTAAAAGTTGTCCGATCCGAATGAAAATCGATATCTGAAAATCCCACGGTACACTTGGTAGGAATGTGTAAAAACTTTTTTGATTCCGCCATTTTGAAATATTGCGAACATGCAATTTCACTTTTTTAGGATTTTTAATTCGCAAATAACACCGAAACTGTGAGACTTTTGTAGGGAGGGTTTGTTCTAATATTGTACAGTTTTGAGAGGGGCATACAGTGAAAAAGAATGTTTTTCAAAATGGCGGTCCATTGGTCCGCGTCCGAAAATAAAGAAGCTCCGATCGGGATGTAAATCGATATCTGGGGGCCCCAAAGGATGCTGATCAACATGGTTTGGTCAAATTTTGACATCTGTCATTTTTTAATATGGCCGCCGTATATACTATTATCAAAATTGCTGTTTTCCGTTTTATTGCCTATGGTACTACAGTTTCGGAAGGAGATAGTTGTAATTTTTTTTTTTTGTTTTTTTTTTTTTGTTTTTTTTTTTTTTGTTGTTGTTTTTTTTTTTTTCTATTTTTACTAAATATTCTAATAACAGTTATGTCAATCATGATGTGTACACATGTTTTGGGATATAATCTAGCTCAAAATGTATGTATTTTTTTTTTCTTTCTGCTTGTTCTTTCATTTGGTTATATTCTGTTTTGTGTGCCAAATAAAATAAATAAATAAATAAATAAATTTTGACAGATGTCAGTGTGACAGATGTCAAACGTCAAAATTTTGACAGATGTCAAATTTTTTGATAGATGTCAAATGTCAATTTTTTTCCAACCTACCAAATGCAACGACGAGCGAAGCAAGCACCAAGTATACTGTAGTTTGGTATAAGTGGACGGTCACGACCAACACTTGCACCTGCACACTTGCACCGTGTGCGGGCCGCGTGCGGCCCGCGCACGGTGCAAGTGTGCCGCTTGCGACCTGCGCACTGTTCTAATACCGCTGTCAAGTGTAGACAGATGTCAGTTTGATTGATTTTAAATGTCAAACTTTTGACAGATGTCAATTGTCAAATTTTTTTGACAGATGTCAAATTTATTGACAAATATCAAATGTCAATTTTTTGGACAGATGTCAAATGTCAATTTTTTTTCCAACCTACCAAATGCGGCGATGAGTGAGTTAGTTTATTGTCTCTCATTGGTATAATTGGACAGTCACAACTAACACTTGCACCTGCACACTTGCACCGTGTGCGGGCCGCGTGCGGCCCGCGCACGGTGAAAGTGTGCCGCTTGCAACCTGCGCACTGTTCTAATACCGCTGTCAAGTGTAAACAGATGTCAGTTTGATTGATGTCAAATGTCAAACTTTTGACAGATGTCAAATGTCAAATTTGATGACAGATGTCAAATTTATTGCCAATGTCAAATGTCAATTTTTTGGACAGATGTCAAACGTCAATTTTTTTTTCCAACCTACCAAATGCGGCGATGAGTGAGTTAGTTTATTGTCTCTCATTGGTATAATTGGACAGTCACAACTAACACTTGCACCTGCACACTTGCAACCTGCGCACTGTTCTAATACCGCTGTCAAGTGTAGACAGATGTCAGTTTGATTGATGTCAAATGTCAAACTTTTGACAGATGTCAATTGTCAAATTTTTTGACAGATGTCAAATTTATTGACAAATATCAAATGTCAATTTTTTTGACAGATGTCAAATGTCAATTTTTAGGACAGTTGTCAAATGTCAATTTTTGACAGGTGTCAAACGTCAAATTTTTTCCGACATACCCAATGCGACGACGAGCGAAGCGAGTTAGTTTACTGTAGTTTGGTATAAGTGGACGGTCACGATCAGCACTTGCACCGCGCACGGTGCATGTGTGCCGGTTGCATCCTACTCATGGTGCAAATGACGCTGTCAAGTCAAACAAAATGGCCGCCATGCAAAGTCACGCGCATTATCATTTTCTTTGATAAATACGGCAGTTTTGTACAAGTACTTGCAAAATTTAAAGTTTAGCTCCAAGTATAGCGTTTTGAACAAATGGAACGCCACGAAAACACACACGCGGGCCGCTCGCGGCCCGCGCACGGGGCAAAATACTAGTAAATATATAAACTTGAAACCCCATTTTGACTGACTGACTGATGATTGACAAACTGAGTCAAAACTGAGTATGAGGCTGTATACAGATGGGTCACGTGACCCCGGGAAAAATCTGTCATTACCAGAATGTCGTCTCTGAGATAGAACAGGTCAACGGATCTCGAAAACGACAAGAGATATGGGGGTCCCGTTTTAACTAAAGTTGGAGTAAACCTTGGGATGATTTCAGAGAAATAAAAAAATGGGGGGCCCCCGAACAAAAAACGGTGGCCCCCATACAAAATTGAAACGCTCATAATTCGGAAACGGTAAGAGGTAGGTGGGTACTGCTCGACCTCAATGTCAATCGAATGTCATAGAGGATGACGGGGGCTGTCCGATAGTTGTCATGAAAATCCAAGATGGCGGATTCAAAATGGCGGCCATTTTGAAAGTTGGTCCGACCGAAGTGATTTTTTGCATGGGGTTTTCATTGCCGCAGATACGATATTTGCAAAAAAATTTAGATTCCGCCATTTGTAAAGATGGCTGCCATACAATTTTTTTTCCATTTTTGATGCATTGTGTCTCGATACCTATGGAAAATTTTGAATGTCTTTGTTGACTTTTGTGTCGAGTTGTCTTCAAAAAAATTCACGACCTGGTCTTCCGACCTTCGGTCACTCGGACAGTCAACGGCCTGGCCAAACCATATGAGATAGGTCATGTGCGTTTTAAGGAATGCAAAGCCTGGGACGATTTTAGAGAGATCAAAAAAAACTCAAAATGGCGGAAAAAAAAATCCGCCATACAAATTTTAACCGTAAATGACGGCGAAACTATGACACTCCTGTATAAAGAGCTCGAACTAATATTGTTGGAGGGCAGAGAGGAAGACTGGCAAAAAAAATTTCCAAAATGGCGGAAATTTCAGTCGCGGCGGAATAAAAAGTTTCACCGATCCGGATGAAAATCGATATCTGGGAGGATGCTGATCAACATTCTGAAACCAAATTTTGACATGTGTCAACTTTCAATGGGGCTGCCATACAAAGGTACTTTTATCGAAATATCAACTTTGCTTTTCTCCTGTGTGTTATGTAAAATTATTGAAATACGATCAAATGGTTTATTTCATTAAATCCACCTACTACCTATAACATGAACCTACATTGATTGAAAAGCATCAAATGAATGACATTTTATTTAATTTCTAAAAATAATCGATACAAATTTTAATATTAAAAACTAAGGCCGCACTACAAAACATTTAAACATACATGTTTTACGTATTTATTTTTCGGCATAGTAAGTATCAAAAGTATCGACAAGTTTTATTTTGTTGGTTGACATACCCAACCCTACAGCGAGTTAATTATTAGGGCGTCACTCAAAACAGCCAATAATAGCGCATTGGCTCCAGTCCCCGCAACCCGCGCCTTCCGCCAGTTTCGGTGAGCTCGGATCCGAACAATTATCCCGTAATGCGGTATCTATTGGGGGTTATCTGTGGAGCTGAACTACACTTTATAGCGTATCAGCAAAAACTCAGTTTTGTTTACCACTTCAGTTTTTCGCATCATAGTTCAATGGTAACTAGTGTTTGTTTTCATAAGAACGAGCTTCCTACTCCCTCATCGCCACATGAAGTAGATAATGATATGTAGGCCTACGTCATGAATATAGACGTATGTTTAAATTGGGTAAATATATATTTAAGTATTTTACCCACATTTATAAAATGCAGCTGTTCGTCTGTCTGGATTACGTCATTGGTAGATTATGTTGAGAATCTTTACAAAGTACTTATTCGCGCGTGTTCCCGCTATCAAACAGGAACGTAAACTATAATGACACTAATCATAGAACGATCATTTCAAGATCTTGGAGTGCCCACACGAAAGTGAGGCAACTTTTAAAAACACGAGACTACTCTGTTATCCATATCTCTGTCAAGGCTCTGTTCTTTCTCCTGCTTGAAATGGCTTAGCAACAGGTTTTTAACTTGAGGATGAGGGAAGTAGTAGGTGGACCGACGATCTGGTGAAAACCACGGGGAGCTGATGGATGCAGGAGGCAGGCAGCCGCTCAACGTGGCGATCTCTGAAGGAGGCCCATGTTTAGCAGTGGACGTCTTCAGGCTGTTGATGATGACCACCAGCTCCCCACCCATCGGCTCCCCGCGGCCTTTAGCTGGTCGTCAGTCCGCCTAGTGGGGGGCTGGCCTACGCTGCTGCTTCCAGTTCGCGGTCGCCACTCGAGACGACGGGGATTGGTAGTTTCTTCCACTAGTGGTAACACAGTATACCAGTTGTTTTTAGGGTTCTGTATCCAAAGGGTAAAACGGACCCTACTACTAAAGCTCCGCTGTCTATCTGTCTGTCTGTCCGTCTGTCACCACGCTATATCTCATGAACCGTAAAAGACAGTTGAAATTTTCACAGATGATGTATTTCTGTTGCCGCTATAACAACAAATACTAAAAAAAAACAAAGTAAAATAAATATTTAAGGGGCTCCCATACAACAAACGTGACTTTTTTGCTCGTTTGCCAGATAAGTCATAGATGGCGCTTCTTTAAATAGTACTGCTACTCAGCACTAGATGGCAGGGATAGACAATGGTACGGAACCCTTCGTGCGCAAGTCCGACTCGCACTTGGCCGGCTATTTCCACCCGTTCCGTGTGGTACCTATTCGTCATAATTTACTTACAATATGTGGTATTACGTCGTCGCAGAGATGCTACGCGACGTAAGGGATAATGAACCCACACAAGTTTTTACAACTTTCAAAGTGTTCGTCGTAAACCAGAAATTATTAATAATACGTGCGCAGGTTTCTTGTAATATAATTATTATGATAATAAGTAAAGTATAGACGTAAATGGAAATGCCCGGCTGACTCATCTAATTGTTTTAAATTTGATCAACCTTTATTAATATTGTTTACCAGTTGGTAGCTATATAGCCTCTAACCACAAAACAGTATTCTATTTTGTGGTCTAACTAACCAGACTGGATCATATAGGTTCTTGAGTCATTGTGATTGGATTAGTACCTACTAATTGTTTATTTAGGATCATCTTTTATTGTTTGATACGCCATCATAGCCACAGAAATCAGGATAATAGGTGTAGAAAATTCATAATAACGAAACCTATATTGTTAAAGATATTATAGTTCTTCCCCCCCCCCCCCCTTTTTCCCCTTTCTTTTTTTTGTGTTTTTTTTTTTTTTTTTTTTAGTTATACCTGAAGTGTGGTTTATTCTTCAAAAAACAATCCATGACCTATATTGTTGTTAGTATGTATAGGACCTATAATATCTATACCTAATATTAGGTTTTGTTAACGAAACATGCATAGACGAAAACTTGGATCGCCGAATTCGCTGAAAAGATGGTGTAGGCGAATTATAAATTTGTAGTGATTTAAAACAACACCCGAACACAATAGTGCTTGGCGGTAGAATAACTGGCAAAGAGGTGGTACCTAACACCTACCTACCTAGACAAACCTTGAAGAAATTTCCTATCACCTTATCTTAGAGAAAAGCGTTATATTTCTATGATTATGATGATCAATTCAACGGAGGACTGCCAGAGAATTTTTCACAATCGTAGTAACGTCACTTTTTTGCCAGTAGGTATGTAATGTACCTATAGGCAAGCACCTATATACGTACCTATATTATACTTTAATAAAAAAATATTATTAGGTACTAGGTACCTCCTACCTAAGCTATATCTACAGTAGGTACGAAACTATAAAAAAGTACTGCACCCAAGAACCTATGGTAGGTAGTACAAGTAATTCTTATCTCTCCCGATAGTCGCGGAAAACACAATTTTATAATTTATTGGCAAGGCCGGCTAAAATTGTTACTGCTACTTTTCTTTGCCGATAACCATCCCAAAGAGCTCCCGCTCAAAGAGCTATAACTCAAACTTGAATGAAACTCTTACCGTACCGCGGTTCTAGTTACGCTGGTGGTCGAACACGTAAATTACGTACATCGGCAACGTGCATAACGCCATAGATTCGAGTCGCGTGCACAGCTCTTGACGTTGGAATTTAAAATTCGAACGATACGGTTTTAATTTCAGTTTTAGTGTTACTTTTTTCCCAGTGATTTTGCAGACAGTGATGTGTTTTTTTTTAATTTTGAGTAAATAAAGTAGTGGAGCCTTTTTGGACTAAAGTGACGGTAGGTTAAAACAT
This sequence comes from Ennomos quercinarius, assembly GCA_910589525.2. Classification (NCBI taxonomy): domain Eukaryota; kingdom Metazoa; phylum Arthropoda; class Insecta; order Lepidoptera; family Geometridae; genus Ennomos; species Ennomos quercinarius. The sequence goes on from OU342497.1 coordinate 15,584,461, forward strand.
TTGCTAATTTCGTATGTATTAATTTTTCTTTCAATATTATAGGGTCAGTTTAATAATATTATTTTATTCAATGTCAAAATCATATGCAGTTCAATCATCATCATCATCATCATTAACAGCCTGAAGACGTTTACTGCTGAACATAGGCCTCCCCCAGAGCACGCCACCTTGAGCGGCTGCTCGCCTCCTGCATCCATCGGCTCCCCGCGGCTTTCACCAGGTCGTCGGTCCACCGAGTGGGGGGCCGGCCCACGCTGCGTCTTCCGGTTCGTGGTCGCCACTCGAGAACCTTTCTTCCCCATCGGTTGTCAGTTCTACGAGCGATGTGGCCTGCCCATTGCCACTTCAACTTACTAACTCTAAGAGCTATATCGGTCACTTTAGTTCTCCTGCGGATCTCCTCGTTCCGGAGCTTATCTCGCAGGGAAACACTGAGCATAGCTCGCTCCATAGCTCGCTGCGCGACTTTGAGCTTACTAATGAGGCCAACAGTAAGAGACCATGTCTCAGTTCCATAAGTCATCACTGGCAACACACACTGATTGAAAACTTTCGTTTTCAGGCTCTGCGGTATTTTGGACGAAAAGATAGGACGAAGCTTCCCGAACGCTGCCCAGCCGAGTTGGATTCTTCGCGCCACCTCTTTGTCGAAGTTGGACCTACCTAATTGGACAATCTGTCCTAGGTAGACATACTTGTCGACAACTTCGAGAGTATCGTTCCCAACAATTACCGGTATAGGTGGAACATGAGCATTAGACATGATCTTTGTCTTGTCCATATTCATCTTAAGACCAACCTGCTGGGAGACTCTACTGAGGTCGTTGAGCATGGTGCTAAGGTCCTCGAGCGATTCCGCCATTATGACTATATCATCGGCAAAACGAAGGTTAGTGATGTACTCGCCATTTATGTTGATGCCAGATCTTTTCCACTCCAAGAGCTTGAAAACATCCTCCAATGCGTTTGTGAACAGTTTCGGAGAAATAACGTCTCCCTGTCTCACGCCTCTTTGCAATGGAATTTGTTCCGTACTCTGGTCCTGTAGTCGGACTGACATAGTGGCCTTACTGTACAAACACTTCAAAACTTCGATATACCTATAGTCAATTTGGCATCGCTGCAAGGACTGCAGCACCGCCCAAGTCTCGATTGAATCGAAGGCTTTCTCATAGTCCACAAACGCTAGGCATAACGGCCGATTATACTCTTCGGTCTTCTGTATAATCTGGCGCAGCGTATGGATGTGGTCTATGGTGCTAAAGCCTTTTCGGAAACCGGCTTGTTCGGGAGGCTGGAATTCATCAAACCTGCGTGCGAGACGATTCGTAATGACTCTCGAAAACAGCTTATACACATGACTCAAGAGCGAGATGGGCCTATAGTTCTTCAATAAGGTGTTATCGCCTTTTTTGAAGAAGAGCACCACCACGCTCTTGTGCCATGCCTCTGGCGTTGTACCTTCAAGGATGACAGAATTAAATAACTTCTGGAGGACTAAAAGTACCGGTCTACCACCCGCTCTCAGAAGTTCAGTCGTAATTCCATCTTCACCTGGTGCCTTGTTGTTTTTAAGCTGTTTGAGGGCCATTCTAATCTCGTACAGGCTGACGTCCGGGATATCTTCGGTATAGTGTCGGACTAACTTGGCTCTGATGTCCTGAGCTGTGTTAGTAGCGGGCTTACGTGTCGAGGTGTATGCAGTTCAATGTAATTGTACAAACAAACAGTTTGATATTCATATTAGGACGATTTACTTCTTGGTTTTGACGTTGTTATTTTTGATGCTTCTGGCTGAATTTACACCTGCGATGTTTTTCATATAGTAGGTATTACTGAATCAATCATCTGTTTCATTATTTGATTAGCGCAAACATAACAACTGCTTGTATGTTTTTTCACCTTATACTTGAGTTGCTCCTGGTACAACTAAGTGAAGTAAGGTGACCACGGAAAAAAAAAACAAAAAATCTACTTACACCATCTTGAAGTGGAGCATGGGAAGAAAAATGTTCCCCTATTCTTATTCTATTTGGAGGCGGTAAGGCCAGCACTGACGTCCCGCATGGGGTGTATTGTGCATTTCCCCCTGCTAGCATTTACCCAAGCCAGCCCAGCTTCTTTATTATAGCGGAGCACGGCTTTGGGTCGCTGGCACAACTGTTCCAGCGTTGTTGCATTAGGTGGGTGGTTTGGAGACCGATTGCGCGCGAGTCGATCCCGTGGTGGTTGTTCATTTTCATTTAGTAGATGTGTCGTTTCCCTTGTCTTTTCTGTGGCTGTGCAATATCTGCAACGGGAAAAGGATGAATGATGGGTCAGCACAAAGGAAGGCAGGCTTATGGGACGGCAATAGAAGAGAGGCGGGCGAGGCCAGCCTTCCTTTGTGCCGGCGCAGCCATTCATGTTTTCCCCTATCTTTTCCCTTTCCGATGAACAGGGTTAGGGCATAAAACTAATTAATCCGTGCGAAGCCAGGGCGGGTCAGCTAGTTAATAACTAAAGTGAAATATCATTAATAATCTATTGTGTCTATGGCTGTCACTTAAAATTTTAAAACAGCTGAATTTCAGCTACCGAGCCTATGAACCGATCAAATGAAACACAAAAATGGCTAAACTAAATACCTACGAGATCGACACCGTTGGGTACATAATTAATTAAAAACCCGTACGTATTTTTAGAGGACACATTGCTAATTAAGTATCTTTCTGGAGTACGTTGATGAATGATTATTCCAATCATAAATGACAGGTAGGCAGGCACTTGGCGATGAGCCAAGCAAACAACTCCTAGGAGGCCGCAATCTAAAGAAATAACAATCGATTTTCACCATAGAAGGCGGCAGATTCAGATTCAGATTCAGATATTTTATTGCTTCCATAGTGTACATAGGTGGAATAAGTATAAAATTATTTAAGTAGGCTCATTATGCATTAAGTATATTGCGATTCAATTATAAATAGTTAAAACCGAAGTAAATAAAGGAATTTTTCAATTCTTTTTCTTTTTCAACCCACTTTAAAATAGGAAGAGTTTCTCAATTCGGTTGCATGATTTTTCCTCTTTTTATGTTTGTTACCTCATAATATCTCCGTCATTTACAAAGCGATTTTTGAAATCTAAAGAGTGTACCTACGCGTAAACAATATCTTGGATTATCAACCTAAATACGGTACAATAAGAGTCATTTTAAGAGCGAAGAGATGATTTTAAGTTGATGAAAAAATCATTTATATTTGAAAGCGTATAAAGTACCTACATTCAGTTACCAAAATGGTTTTAAAGCAAAATAACTGGAAAAAATGTGCATGATAATATTATATGCAATTGTTTTTCAGCAGGACATATTTTTAGGCGATTGACTTTTACTTATTAAAATTTGTCTACTTACTTATATAATTATTTATAGCCCATTTCGGGTGAATGAAAACACGGTAGATTTTTTACACAGGAACTAATGGTAGATATTTTATAGTCCTATTTTACTATACCCATCACCAATTCTGTGATTCATTCAACCAACACAAATTCCGATACACCAATCTATCCATAAATAATTAGTTCTAAAATGTCTTTATCCTGCGCTTAGTCCTTTGTCTAAGATCTTCAATGCCAGTGTTCATGTCCATAGATGTATACCTACAGGAAACAAAGCAGAAACAAAGCAGTCCATAGATCTCTATTGTCTTAGACGCCGACTACATAGTTTGTCACGCATGATCTAAACCTATAAGGCACTGATTAAAACAATAATAGGCATAGGTCGAGGTATTAATCATCAATTAGCAGGTAGATGTCACTGCTAAGTGCTAAACATTAGTCTCCAGCTCCGCATAGAACGCTCTTTGGGAGTCTGCTTGCCTCTTTTATCCATTACTCCTCGCGGTATTGACTGATCGTTTTTGATTTTAGATCATGTTCGCTTGATATGATAAAATAACTCATCGAACCTAGAACCTACAAGGCTTAGGTATGAAGTAGGCACCTATCTGCCTAAACAGGATGTTCCAGGAACTGTGTCAAGTGGAAGTCCGGAGATAGACCTCTGCACGATTCACCGCCATCGTATATATTCCGTGATTTTTGTATACCTTGCATTTTTAGTCATTTTAAGTCAAGCCCCCATATTATTTCCTAAAAATCACTGTAGTTTAATTTAGGCTACACAGTTATTTTTTTTATACTAGTGCTCCAATAATAATTAATGTGCCTAAACGTAGGTATATACCATTGTCATTCTTTTTTTTTAAATTGTTTAATAGGCTTTTGCGTTTGCCACTATCTCACTTGATGGTAAGTGACGATCATGTGACGATGTATTGTATCATATCGACTATGTTGTATAGTCTGTGATACAAAATACATGTATCATGTACCTATACTATATCTATAATTTAGTAGGTACCTATTTACATTTACTTAAACGGTGGTGCAGTGCAGAAAGAGTGCAGACTATAAATAGGTACCTACCCAACCTGGTGCAGACTGTGAAGGTAGTTGTACTTATTACATAATGAACGCGTCACGTCAATTCCAAGATCCCATCGTGTGGGGATATAAAAATCGTCGATTTATAAACTGTCACTAGTGTTTCCTTGTATTTGACTAGAGGCAGCCAGCGGTTCCACCCGTGTTTTCTGACACCCCATTTTGCTCCTTTTAGGAGAGGAATTTGTAAAAAGCTTTCTTACGGTGGGTTTTTTCACCGATAGTTAAGGTAACCAATGGTTAAAAACTGTAACAAGTTCTAACCAATGGTCAAAATTGTTAGAGTTTTTAACTGTTGGTTACCTTAACTATTGGTGACATATTATACAATGACAACCAACCAACCATCATTCATTTACATTTAAAAAAAGATATGGGTACATAGGCTTAGGTTATGATGGGACTGGCATACCCTAATGGATAAAAGTCCCTAAATAAAATAAAGATTTAAAAAAAAAAAACAAAAAAAAAAAAAGTCAAATCACTAGTTCTAAGGCTGGATTTTTTAATCTGTAGCTAAGGTAACCAATGGTTAAAAACTCGTAACAAAATCTAACCAATGGTCAAAATTTGTTAGAGTTTTTAACCATTGGTTACCTTAACTACGAATCATAAAGCCCACCCTAAGTGGTTTGGGCTGTACGTTGTCTTTCAATCAGTCCGTCAGGCACTCAGGACGATTCCCACGACTACCTCATCATCCTCTTTGCCTTTTCCCATCTGTTATTGGGGTCGACTCCCAATCTAAGCTGTAGCGGTGAGCTACCAGAATTACACGAGCGACTGCCATTTGACCTCGCAACCCATAAAGAACCAGTAACAGGGATGGTTAGATCAGGCGTCAGATTCTATCAGGCGTCTGACTACCCGTAACGATTGCCATAGATGTTCTTATGACAACCGGGACCGACGGCTTAACGTGCTCTCCGAGGCACGGAGCGATGGCATCGCAAACTGCACATAACTTACTAGATAGGTAAGTCATTGGTGCAGGGCCGAGGATCGAACCCGGTGCCGTAAGATTGCGAAGCGCACATGCTACCGCTCGGCCACCATCGCTCCACGGCTACCTAATATCAAAAAAGAAAAATATCCAAAGGCAATCTTTTATTAATAAAATTGTCCAATGATAAAAATGTCCGTTAACAAAAATCACAATTAATAAAAGGACAGTCCTTTACTAATAATACTAGTAGATACTATAGATTACTCCGAAAATTACATCTAAATATCTATCGTCGTGTGTTGACTGGCCTGTTAGCTCAGTTGGTAACTGTAGGTTGTGGGTTCGATTCCCACTCAGGACAAACATTTGTGTGATGAACATAGGTGTTTGTTGTGTCTAGGTATTTATATTTTATTGTATGTACTAACAAAACAAAAAGTATCCAAGTATTATATCAGTTATCTGGTTCGCATAGTTATGCTTAGTTTGGTGCTAGATGGCGCTGTGTGAAATGTCCACACATACACACATTATATATTTATTATTATTATTATTTAGATTCCCATATAATAACCGAACAATATCAATCATAATAATATTAGACTGATAAGTTTAGTACTTTATTTCGTTTTTGACCTCAATATAAAAATAAAAAAAAGCAGGTACCTACTTATACTGATTTCTTGATCGAAAGTAACGGTTTGAATAGGCCTTTACGGTTTCTGGAACCATAGCTAGAACTAGGCTGACAGGCATTTGTTGGTTTTCATTATAACTGAGAGCCTCTCTCAACAGTCATGCAAATTGACCGTTGAGAGAGGCTCTTAAACAGTAGCAATAAACAATTATAATAGTTCACAGAATCAATGGCTATGGAGCGAGCTATGCTCGGTGTTTCACTGCGAGATAAGCTCCGTAATGAGGAGATCCGCAGGAGAACTACAGTGACCGATATAGCTCTTAGAATTAGCAAGTTGAAATGGCAATGGGCAGCCCACATCGCTCGTAGAACTGACGACCGATAGGGAAGAAAGGTTCTCGAGTGGCGACCACGAACCGGAAGACGCAGCGTAGCCGGCCTCCCACTCGATGGTCTCTGGTGAAAACCGCGGGGAGCCGATGGATGCACGGGGCGAGTAGCCGCTCAAAGAGGCGCTCTGTGGGGGGATGCATAGGTTCAGCAGTGAACGTCTTCAGGCTGTTCATGATGATGATGATGACTAAGTCAATTATTATAATTCTTTATAGCATTATAATAACAGTACCAACAAACGGAAGACTAGATTTATAGGTGTAGGTAATTTTGCACTAATCCAGTTTTTACCAGTCATCTACCTATACACATAGTCTCATAATGCTAGTAGGTATTCAAGTTTCAAGCCTTTCCAAGCGTTATCAGCCCGCATGCGCACGAGCATCCGATACGCCTACCGCGATATCTAGGTACCTATTAAACCTGTATACCTATATATATACCTATAAGCCTATATCCCCACCTACTTATATCGGTAACAGTAATATAATAGACCACAAAGACCTAAGAACCTGACCTAAGAACGCTAGGATCACCGGATCAGTCTAGCCCTTCTGGCTCAGGTACCGCTTTCGGCACCGGTATAGGATACCAGTGTAACACAATCAGACACCAACCCCGCCGGCGAGGTCGACGTACCCCCCGTAGGTTAGCTAGAACAGTCGCGACTTTCCATAGGGTCCACTCTTCCAGTGGACGTAGCCTTCTCGATCCTCTTATCCCGGCAACGGCCCAAGCCGAGGCTCGCACCCCAGGGGTGCCCTTGTGCTAGTTGCCTCCCACTTTTGACGGTTGGGCGCCTTAAGCGCCTGCCCTCCCGCCCGGTGACGCTGTAAAGGTCGGTAGAGACCAACAGCATTAGACCGTTCAAAAAAAAAAAACCTACCATTGTAAGAATGCGGAAACCCTCTGTGCGGCCACACTACTACCAATACGATTAGAGTACAAATTTATAGTTTAATACAGGACTTAACTTTTTAGTACTTTTTGTGTCTACTCGTGACCACGGCCAATGCAACTTGGTTGAAACGTCGAGGTAAATAAATAATGTTTTTAGCGTGATTAAGTCCTGTATTAAACTATAAATATGTGTTCAAATCGCGAGAATTTAAGAAATACTACGATTAGAGTAGGTAGGTACGTACCACAGAGTACTTTTTTATATGCACGTACCTGCTTCTACCTACCCACTACCACAGAATAATTAATAGTACCTACCTACTACATGTTCAAGTAATCCCATAGTAAAATAGGAACTTATTGAACTACATACAGTACCTAAGTATTAAAGTCAGTATTCGTTACAATACGGTAGATTTTATCAAAATCACATTCACCAATTTATGAAATAAGACCATCGATTCGTGTATCCGAGTAAGATAGTACCAGAAACCTCTAAACTTGTTCACATAAAGCTCCAGCATACCTAACTACATTTCGTATAGGATAGGATAATCGCAGTGCGGACTGCGGACGCTACGTAGTTAGTACTTTCCGTAGGAAATAGAAAGGTACTTAATATTTACTTACCTACTCTGTGTCACTGATTATCGAGGTGTTAGTGTTAGATAAAGGTACCTTCTACTTATTTACTAATAAAATAAAATTGTTGTTTCAGAATGATTAAGCAAAATGACTTTATCTACAAGCCGACAGCAGTTTTTGGCATGTGAAACACAGGGCACTGAAAATATTCAATACGGCCGAAAAGGAGGCGTGTACGTTTCACACTGTATATGCGTCGGGTTCATCATCTTTGCAATTCTAGTAGCAGTTATAGTCGGAGTAATTGCACATTTCATCACTTATGTTAAGGTAAGCATAACCTTCCTATTGTTATCAATAAATTGTAAGTACCTACCTACTTATATTTTTCGGGAGTGGACCCATCTATCTACCTACTGATAAGACTTAGCGTAGCTAGGTTTTATGCTCTTTGGTTAAACCCTGGTTATAACTTGCGTATGTAGATAATAAAACCGCAATAAAAATTTAGGTATCTACTTAGGTATGTATATCGTTATTGATTCACGACATTGCAATTCACTAATGAGACAGTGACATTATCCACTTTTAATCAGTGGATGTTTTATATTGTTTACAAAACATGAGACGGTACCTAATACCTACTCCACATTTACTTATCTAAAACGTGCCAAACATGTGAGTTTTTAATTTAATATAACTTTTGCTTGCTTGTCCTTGGCCTCCCCAGTTTTTGATTCTGGCTTTCAATACTGTTTGTTCAAGTTACTTCGTAAATGTTACCGAATGACGAAATCGATTTGGTTTTGTTTTTGTCAGAACTCAACTATTCTTTTATTTATCAAATTATCAGTCTGTGGCTCATCGATCGGTGTCGGTCGGTGCGGTGACCAGTGTTGCCACCTTAGTGGTTTTACCACTAGAACTGGTGGTTTCGACCCTTCGTTTAGTGGTGAAAACTTGCGTTTAGTGGCTAGTGGTTTAGTAGTTCTGACTAAACATAGAAATCGGTACTAAGAATCGTATCAATCTGAAATCAACGATGACGAAGTTACAGACAAAAACTGTTCATCCGAATTTATTAAGATTAGCTTTACTTACTACTACTACTATCTATACTTATATTAAAACTGTAACAGGTCCAATTCTGTACATTGAAGATATTTTGCAACATTTTTTTGAGGGTTCCCAAGTTCATATTACGAAGTAGGCTATAGGATAGCTGTAGGATACTTTTAACCCTGAACCCTAGCACGGTTCCCTCGGGAGAGAGTGAGGATGATAATTATGTACTTATTTGTAATTCTTTAACGCGTGGACCGATTTTATTAAGTTTTTTGTTAGATACGGTACTTTAAATATTGTTTCGTAAATATTTTGAGGTTGTCGGTTGTGTGGTTCAGAAATTACAGACATGCAACCTTCAGCATTAGTTCCAAAGCCACTCCTACCCACCTCCTGTGCTATGGGAAAGAGAGAAGGGATGAAGTGAAAAGCGCTGTTTCATCCATTCATCCTTTTCCCTTATCTCTTTCTTTAGACTGAGATAAGGCCTAAAACCCATGCGAAACCGGGACGGGTCAGCTAGTTGGTAATATGGCGGCGGAATTCCATGGCATTAGTGGTTGTCAAATAGTGTAGTTTTAGTCTAGTTTGAACAGAGTAGCTCAAATTACCCAATCATAGGTAAGCGTAAGTTTCAATTTTGATAAAAATTACGGAAAAGGAGTAAGTTGTTTCAAACACTAATATTTCTGAGCAGTGACAAATTCAAGGGGTCAAGCTCAAAACAAAAGCATTTGAGTTCTTCCTAAAATTTTGCTAAAATCTGTCAGGGTGAAAAATTTTTTGAGCTCGCTCCGCTCGCGCTTTTCAAATTAGTTGATCCTTATGTGTCTTGTGTTACAGTGGTGTTCATTTCTACATATTATATTTCTATAGCGCTGATTACCTAGGTGAATTTTCGCGCTCGCTACGCTCGCACTGTCGTTTCAGAAACTCGGACCAACCAGGATTTTAATTTTATTTGGATAACCAAGATTTGGTTTAGGTTACCAATTCCTGAATCCGCGCCTGTTGGAAGATCTAATGTTCGCAGAACTACTAGTTGCAGTTGATTCAAGCATTTGACCACTGTCTCGCCTGATGTTGTTAAGTAATGACGTGTCCTACGTTGGGGTATCATCATCATCAACAGCCGGAAAGTACGTCCACTACTGAACACAGGCCTCCCCCGTAAAATGACAATACCGTCGCACATCGTGTCCTACGATGGGGTATACTTGCCTGGAACTACAAGATACGTGGTCAGTGATCACTCGAAACTCACTTTGACTTGTTGATTCTGATAATTGTATGCTTATTTACTGATTACAATTGCTATTATACATTATTTTCTTTCCTAAAAACTGGTAAAAACTAATAAAAATTAGTTTAGTGGAAAATTTAGCGAAATCGAAAATAGGGCCGTTTTTGTTAGTGGTTTTCTGGTGGTTTTAAAAGTTGAATCTGGTGGAGAGCTAGTTAAACCGTTGGCAACACTGGCGGTGACAGTGACAGGTCGGTCGGCTGCGCGGTGGCTGCGCGCGACTAGTGCGCGAGTTTAAAATAAATTATGTTTTAATTCTAAATACATACCTACTCGAAAGCAAATACTATCAATTTTAATAAAAACTTTAAAATGGTAAATTATCAAAAAAAAACGCCATAGTTACATTGTGTTCACTGTGATATATTTATATAATTTAATCCACCAAAATGTTATCAAAGTTGTGCCTAATCTCGGTTTTATTTATCGTTGTAAGTATAATAAATATTATTAAATAGTCCTTTCCAATAAACTTTACAGTTACAGTATTTACGCAGTTACTACATTCATATTATTTATTTTTTTGAGAAACACAAAATTAGACCTCATGGGATTCGCGAACATGTTCAGCTCATTCACGGGCCGCGCATTTATTTATTGTCTCTAGATAAGTTCGTGTAGGTATGTGCCTAATGCACCTATTTATTGTTTCCAGATAAGTTCACAAAATAGCCTACAATTCTGGGATGAAACAGAACCATTTGGGCAGCCTCAAGGCGAACCGTCGTTAGATCTTCGCCTGCCTTCCGAAGTCGTGCCAAGTTTCTACAGACTGAAGCTCATACCTAACTTGGACAATGCCACCTTTACTGGCCAAGTAGCCATAACCCTCCGAGTGAGCACACAAGTCAAAGATATCATATTACACTCAAAGAATCTTACAATTAGTAGTAAAACTGCTAAGCTTACAGAGCAGACCTATGAAAAGGTTGCTACAATAAATTCGAGGTCAAAACGGGAGGATGTTGCGAGCATAACATTAGCTCCGATTACTGATGGTCTGCCAAACAATGTTACGGCAACAAATAGCACTACCATAAATACCACAACTTCAAATGAGACCACCACATCACCAGTTCTGACAACAACAACAGACAAGCCAGCAACTGTGGACAACCAAGTCATCCATAGCAATGCAAAAAGAATCAAGATCCTCATGATAATGCCAAGTTCAGGAGACAGGCTGGTAATCTTGCTGGCATCAACGCTGAAACCAAATGTGGACTATATATTAGAGTTGTCCTTTGAAGGGAAAATTGGTGATTCACTCACTGGATTTTACAAAAGCAGTTATAAAAGCAACAACAAGGATGTAACGTATGTATTTGATAAATTATTATTAAAATACTTTTGTTTAATGTAAATGAATGATGTGACAAAATAGTTGTTAGCCTGATGTTAAGTGTCACGGCTGGCCATAACAGATTGCAGTATCACTCGGAACTCTAAATTAATATATTTTCCCGTGACACTGCACTGTGCACATCATCCTGAGACTTCACACAGTATAGTAATAAGATTACTAGACTGTGATCAGATCGTAAAGTTTAATTTACCCAGTAATTTCACTAGCTACAATGTCCTTCAAACCGGATTACAGTTGTGCTTGCACACTACTGCTTGGCGGCAGAATAACTGGCAAAGCGGTGGTACCTACCTAGATGAACTTTGCAGTAAAGTCCTACCACCTAGTAAAATACTAATACTGTACAATACAATACAAAAAACTATTGTACTTATACCACAACATAAATTCATGATACATAATAACTTGGTAATAACATCATGTTAATGTTAAGCTATTTCGAGATAGGTGGAGATAAAGGAATGCCATCTCCATCTTGAAAAACTCCCTCTGAGACCTATGTTAAACATTATGGGAGTGACATTTCTCAAGTTTAACTTAACTCCCATGGAAAGAGAAAAAAACTATTTCATCACAGTTAAAAATCTGTCATCAAAATACCTATGGCATTGTGTTTAATAACTACTTATTTTTATTACATCATAAATTAAAACCACTGCTAAGGTGATGATACAATTCTTAATACTTACAGAGATTTTAAAGTCATTAACTTAATGTTATGTAATATTAAGCTATCAATTTTAAAATATTTTAAAGAAAACATGGTAACCACAAAGATAGGTAATTAAGAGTTGTAAAATGACACAATATTAATCAGAATTCACATCAAAATAAATTATATCCCTATATACAGTAAATAAGTCCTTAATTAAAGTTGTTGTGAAGTATAATTAAGGCTTGTAATAAAAGTGAATCATTGTCTGTTTGGTTGACATTCACACCAAAATGGCTAAATCAATTAGGGTGGAGTTTTGTGCAGAGATTGTGTATACAGCCAAGATCAACCATAGAGTACATTTACCCCGGAAAATCAGGAGTTTCTGAGAGAAAAATATTAAATGGCGAGTAAAACTGCAGGATGTATTTAATTGTTAAATATTTTGTTTCCTTACCTTCACAGCTTAGGAGTAACCCAGTTTGAGCCAACATCAGCTAGAGCAGCATTTCCTTGCTTTGATGAACCAGCCTTCAAAGCCAAGTTTGAGATTAGCATTGCTCATGCAAAGGATATCACTGTGCTGTCTAATATGAAAGTGTCTGCTGAAGAACCTTTGTAAGTATGCACTTTACTATTACCATGGAACAAGTAGGAGAGGAATGCCAATACACCAAGAAAGCGTAGATCAGAAATATGCCTAAAACCGATAGATAACTAGATGGTGCTGCAAAATGAGTGGGACTATAAGTTGAGCGGAGATCAGAAATATGCCAAAAAAACCGTTTTCAACCTGCCTAGTTTTATAACGATTTTCAGCATATTTTTGATCTACACTGTTTTCTTGGTGTATTGGCATTCCTCTCCTACTTGTTCCATACTATTATGAGCCTGGTGCACTTCATACTTTAGGAACAAAGCTACAAGTACATGTGACCGGCCCGTCTTATCGGGTCGGACCGTTACACGTAACGCGTTGAAAGAGCAGCGCTATAGCTACAGAAAGAGAGGCAGCTGTTTCGGTTGGTCTATTCCACTATGATCACCTGTAGGGTCAGCATGGACGGTAGACAAAATGTCTTTCCCTGTTTTACGTCACTTTCTTCATACTTGCTTGGAGTATAACAGGGGGATCTATGTGGTCTATGGACCACTCTTTAGTGCCCTTTGTTAAGCTTGTAGTGCTTTGCAAGCTGAACTATGCTTTATTGCGTTGTAGCAAGAATTGCTTTTTATTTAAGTGACTTCGCAAAGTGAATTCATTTATAAGTTGATGTTGTGTGACGGCCGATACAATGTGGATGAAATTAGGATATGTACCTACATGTTATCGCAAATGAAGAGGTCAAGTTGCGGATGATACCATTGGCCAACGATTAAATAATAAATCGGCTAATCTAATACTAGTAGTTGTTATAGTTCTTAAACTTACGCGATTTGAACACAACTAGTTACATGTTTATATCATCGACGTTTCAACCATATTATTCCAACTTCCTGGTCTCCCGGCAACTACTTCGTACTTTAAAATAAGATAAATGATAGGAATACCTACAGAGATCCATGTGGAAAAAAATCCAAAGGAGATCTATGTGGACAAAATATCCAAGTAAATAAATCCCTTAGAGAATCTGTGTGGAGAAAAAATCCAGTTGAATCCCCAAGGATATCTAAGTATCAAAAAGTATCTAAGTATTATATCAGTTATCTGGTTCCCATAGTACAAGCTATGCTTAGTTTGGGGCTAGATGGCGCTGTGTGAAATGTCCACACATACTTATTTATTTATTTTATTTATATATTATTTGGATCATCACGCAGTGGGTACCTGAAAACGGCCGTCGCCGCCGAGGCAGGCCCCGTAAGAGATAGCGTGATGACCTCGACGCCTTTCAAGAGCAGTGGTCTGAAGTTGCGGGGGACCGGGATATCTAGAAAGATATGGGGGAGACCTTTGCCCAGCAGTGGGACAGTATAGGTTAACAAAAAAAAAAAAAAATATTATTATGATTTCCAGTCCCGACCAACCTAACTGGATAATGACACACTTCGAGCGTTCGGTGGAAATGTCCACATACCTTGTGGCCTACGTGCTGTCGGACTTCCAATCGTTGGAGACCTCTTACCTTAGCAAGGATGGAGTTAACAAGACTATACGAGTGTGGACTAGGCCCCAACTGATAAGCAAAGTAAGAAACTTTTACTAACGATACCTAACTATAAAGCCACTAAAGAAATATCTAATGATTTGGTTTTTAGTCTTTTTAGGGTTCTAAACCTTGATAAGAAAATATGGAACCCTTTATGGAGTCCTTTGTAATTTCGTATAGCTTTGTCTCGTTTTGTTACCTCGTCCCCTGCCCGCGCAGGTGAGTCGTGTTTGTACGAGAAATTATGTTCACGAGCTATCAACGGGCTTTATAATCTTTGCTTTACTTCTTCACTCAAAAACATTTTTGCTCATGGAAAATGTTTGACTCACAATTTTTTTTATCGACTTGTTTACCAATACAAAATGTCAAGACTACTGAATGCCTAAAAAGATGCAGCTTGAATAGGAACTTTAAATGCTTGAAGGAAGGTCTCATAGGTAAATTAACTACTGTAACTGGTTACGAACCTCTGGTTCCGTACGCGGCCGAAGGGATAGGAATAAGTCGAAGTCTTATAGAATAGTAAAGGGACAAAACCGAAAGTACTAGACATGTAGAGGAATAAATAGAACTATAGGATAGTACAGAAATAAAACCGAAAGTCTTATAGGGCGGTTATGAAAATAAATCTGAAAGTGAATTTTTGAAGGATTAAAGGAATAAGCAAACCCAAATGTCCTTTAGGTTGTCCATTCGAAAGGAATAAATTGAAAATTCATACAGGACAATTTAAAGATATAAATCCGAAAGTCTTAGGACAAATAAAGGAATAAACGACATCCTTACCGTTTATTACTGTTTTGGACTCCATGCCTCTATTTAATACATTTTGATACTGAAACAAAAACACAGAGAACTGGTATAAAATTGTACGATAATTGTTGGCAGGCCAACTACGCTATCACGATCACACCGAAGCTTCTAGATTACTACGAGGACGTGTTCGGAGTGCCTTACGCACTGGACAAGCTGGACCTCATCGCTATACCGGAGTTTTCCAGCGGCGCCATGGAAAACTGGGGCTTGATCACATTCAGGTATGACATGGGGCAAACAACATTAGAAAGATAAATTCCTCAATGTATAAAGGAATTTAAATAAGGTATTTGACCGGTTGAACGAAGTGAGCAAAGTCTCTGCTTCAACTTGCGAAATTAGCTATCATCTGTCTGGTCCGGATGCTGCCGTCTAAGCCAATCTTAATCGATGAATGGGCTTCATTTCGTCATTTCCGGCAAGTTGGCATTGTGTGTCATCCCATCCATTAGTATTTTCTCACTATTTCTCACTATTACAGTTAATCAATGTTTTGTCTATTCAGTTCTCCGCCTAAGGGACCATAATACCAATGGATGAAGATTTTACACAACCGGAAATGACCAAATGAAGACCATTCATCGATTACGATTGAGTTACACAATACGGGGGAGGTAGTAATTTTTCAATTAATCTTGACGAAACTCGGTGTATACAGGTTCTAGGTTCTATAATTTCATAGAAGTTTTTTATCGTCTGCGATTTTTGATTGCTCGGATATATTTCCTAAAAAGGGGGGAAGCGAGACCTTCCTACACCCACACTAGCCATCATCGTGGTTGATGGTGGGAAATGTCTGGTTTGATTTTGGATAGCAACTGGAGAAAACGCCGATAGTTACTAAGGGAGGTCTCCTTCTGTTTCACTCCATTCCACTTCCTCCTATGTCAGTTTGCTATGAGGAGGAGTTCAAGAATACTTCAGTGGAGTATTTTTCGGAGCTCATATCTAGACAACCATTGGGAATTAGTAAAAGTGCATCGAATCAAAGTTGTAGAGAATTTTCATCACCTTTCATAATGCAGTACGACAAAATTTCCTATCGTGCATCGTTTTCGAGATGTTAACAAAAACAGAAAACGGGACCTTCTTTGTCCCCCCTCTTAGGGCTCACCTCCGAAGGGTGGGGACTTTTAGTACGTTAGTCTCTTAATTAATCCAAAAAAGTCCCAAATTCAACTTTCTGCTTTCGACCTTTCCAACCACACCCTCCTTGAGCACTCATTTACAAAGGTAATACACTTTTGGACTATGATACAGACATTTTGACATGTGCACCAATTGTACCCTAAATCCTATCTGGTTACGTGAAGATTGATATTCCAGAGAGACGACCCTCCTGTTCGACGAGGTAGAAGGCGTGCCCCGCGACAAGCAGAACGTGGCGATCGACGTGGCGCACGAACTGGCGCACCAATGGTTCGGGAACCTCGTCACCATGCGCTGGTGGTCCGACCTCTGGCTCAACGAGGGGTTCGCTACCTACATCGAGTATCTGGGGGTGGACCATGTGAGTGCCTTACTGTCTTACATATACGTGCTGTTTCTTATAATTTAACAGTTTAATGTTCATCATCATCATCAAAATCCTGCTGAACATACCCCGCCCCAACAAAGCGCTACTTTGACCAGCTATTTGCCTCCTGCATAGGTGGCCTACGTTGCGTCTTCCGGTTCGTGGTCGCCACTCGAGAACCTTTCTTTGTAGTCATAGTTATACTTAGACATATTTATTCATGAAAAAAATACACGTCAAATAGGTACACAGGAAATAATTTTTACTTCTATTACTATTTGCTCATTTCTAATATCAATATGATGTCATATTACTTTTAATTGGACTGGCTCTGTTAGATCAGTTGGTAGTAGCTCTGCCTTCTGAACTATAGGTTGTGAGTTCGATTCCCATCCAGGTCAAACATATTATATATTTTGTGTGATGAACATCGATGTATTATTTATACGTATTCGCAAACAAAAATAGTACTTATCTAAGTATTTCTATCAGTTATCTGGTTCCCATGGTACAAGCTATGAATAATTTGGGTCAAGATGGCGCCGTGTGTAATAACTATGTGTGGACCTTAGAGTATACTCTTAAGTCCACACATAGTTATTGTTATTAGAATCAAATAAAAATTATATAGACTCTTTTCGTAGAGTATAAGACTCTTGTCGAAGAGTCTGGACATAAATTTGACAGCTCTCTACAGAACCCTCCATTTTGCAGATCGAACCCGAATGGAAGATTTTCGAATCATTTTCCCGCGACAAAATGGACCTACTCCGATCTGACGCACTCAAAAACACATCGCCCGTCGCACGAGAGGTGGTCGACGCATCGGAAATATCGCAGAAGTTCGACGAAATATCGTACACGAAGGGAGCTAACCTGATACGGATGTTAAACCATACGCTGTCAGAGGAATTGTTCCAAAAGGGATTGCTGATTTACTTGAATGACTGGTAAGTTTCAGACTACCCTCTCTTAGAAAATTTGTTCTAGCATCAGAAGCAATCGTTAAAATTTGACGAAATATTGTACACGAAGACAGCTAACCCAGCTCACTCCTCATTTACCCCTGATGGACTCCTAGAAGTCCCGCACAGTCTGTTTCTAGAAATCATTTCTGCTACACACCCGCAAGATCACACCTCTAGTGTTGCAAGTGTCCATATATGTATAGGCAAGCGGTAACAGCTCACCATCACTTGTCTCATTAAACATGTTAAACAACACGTCAGCAGAGATGAGTGTTTCAAAAAGGATTACTTATTGTTGGAGGACTTATGCCCGTTTTCATCAAAGAACCCTAAACTACACCCTAACTAGGAATCCCTTTGGCTAAGGGCCCCTTAGATTTGACCCTTACCTAAATTCGTTTTCACAGCGCTGAGTGACACTTAAATTGTCAAGTGACAGTTTATTCTTTTCTACGGTTTCCAAAAACCGTACGTGGCCGATTTTCGTTATTTAATTTATATATTTTAGAGAATAATCGTCAAAAATACAAGCAACATGCTTTATTGATATTGGCACTAGAGTTTTTAATATATTATGCATCCAAATAAATTAAAACAAATACCTTTTCTGGCGTTATGCAGGTAGAAACAATTGCCAAATACAATTGGAAAAAAAAACTGGCGTTTTGATAATTTAACCTGCCACTTAACGCTAAGGGTTTGAGCTTCGGCTCCCTAAAATTAGGGGATCCCTTAAGCTTTGAGTGTCCCTTAATCACCAAAACAAAAATACTGTCAATGTCGCATAAATCTTTTTAAGGGTCCCTTAAAATTTAAGGATCTTTGGCGAAAAAGGGCATTAGGGTGGGTTTTTTGATCCGTAGTTAACGTAACCAATGGTTAAAAATGCCACAGATAATATAATACTGTACTAGTAACAATGCTAACAAATTCTAACCAATGGTCAACATTTTAACCATTGGTTACCTTAACTACGTATCAAGAAACCCACCGTTAGCAATCACCGGAGGCGGTGGGTTCGATTCCCGCCACAGGACAAGTATTTGTGGACGGGAAATAAGCGCAAAGTACTTGTTCTGTGTCTGTGTGTTGTGGGTCCGTGGTCCTCTTAGTTCCTGGGTCCCTAGATAGTCAAGATTTACGTATGTGATACTTGGGCGTTATTTTTCATCACACTATCACATCACACTAATATTATAAAGGCGAATGTTTGTGCGTATGTGTGTATGTGTGTATGTTTGTTACTCTTTCACGCTCTAACAGCTGGACGGATTTGGGTGAAATTTGGTATGGAGGTAGCTTATACCCTGGATTAAAACATAGGCTACTTTTTATCCTAAAAACGGGAACGGTTCCTGTAGGAACGCGGGTGAAACCGCGGGGCGCTGCTAGTATTATTATATCTAAACATACATTGTTGGTAAACCCGCTTTTTGGAAACTGTAAGTTGTTAGTGGTAACTAAAACAATTTCCAAAAAAGCGGTCGTTAGTTGTCTCATTTCCAATAGACACTTTCGACATAGTGGTGACAGTGACAGAACTTTACACTTCAATTTTCGTCTTTTTTTTATGCAATTGAATCACGTGATGAATTAGTCGTTCACCTGATGTTAAGCGACACGGCCGCCCATAACAGTTGCAGTGTCACTCGGAACTTTAAAACAATAAAGTTTCGCGTGAAATTGCACTGCGCACATCATCCTGAGATATCACACAGTCTAGTAATGAGATTACAAGGCTGAGTGGTCAGATCATAAAGTCTCATTTGCCCAGTAATTTCACTAGCTACAATGTGATCCTGACCTTCAAACCGGAACACAGTAGTGCTTGCACACTACTACTTGGCGGCAGAATAACTGGCAAAGTAAGAAAGAAAGAAAGAAAACATATTTATTTGTAACAGAAAAACAAAATACGAGCACAAAAGAAGACACTTTGAAAAATCTGTCACAAACCGGCCCCAACTCAGCATGGTGCTGGTCTTCCGTTGGGACCGCTGTGAAGCGACAGTACCGACCTAGACGAACTTTGCAGAAAAGTCCTACCACCTAGCCACCTAGTGGATGTCTCATTTCCACTGGACGCTTTCGACATAGTGGTGAGAGTGACAGAACTTTGCACTTCAGCTTTCGCCTGAACACGAGTTTAACTATAAAGTACAAACTCTTATAAAAACATAGATCCCCTTCCCCAAACCCCCACTAAAGGCCCCACTAAAACTCAGGCATATTCAAGAAACAAGCTAACACAAACTCCCTAAACCAGGAAATACTCCAATGCCGAGGAGAACGACCTATGGACCGCGATGTCTAAGGCGACATCTTCGGACCCCTCATTTAAAGACCTCTCGCTAGTCGAGTTCATGAACTCTTGGACGCGGCAAGCGGGGTACCCGGTCGTTAAGGTCAATCGGAACTACGTCACGGGCGCTATTGAATTGGAACAGGTGGGATTTTTTTATACATACTCCATGTGAAGGTATCAGAAAAAAACTAGGCATTCATTTTTCTGATACCCTCAGATGGGAACGAGAAAAGCGTCTTCTTCCCTGTCTTTCCTTCTAAAAATTAATGATGAAAATTGTTTTCTTGAAGGTTTAAATAGAACTTGATACTCAAAAAAAAGTAAACCATCTAAGGGTGGAGTAGTAGTAACCTTTTGAAGTTTCTGGATAGAGAAACACTTGTCCCTTTCTCGCAAAACGGAAATTGAGTCCAGCTGCCTCATAGATACTATGAAGTTCATAATATATCAAGTCTCTTTTTAATCTTTCAAACCTTTATAAAGTACAGTCGGGAGCTTTGGCGGGATCGCGAATAAGTTCACGTCGTTGCATTGTATTATTTTTCAAAACTTATGCTTTATCCAGTGTTAATGTTAGAATTGGTGGCGTTCTTCGCATTAAGTGCTGAATTACGAGCATGAGTATGGGATAGTGATCTAATGTAGTGAAACGTGGTTTTTCGTGTTGCTTCCAAAATTCCATAGAAGCTTCTAGTAAAGTTGCCATCACTTTACTAGGGCATGACTTAGACTGGACTATGACTACCTGACTTAGACTAAGACTTAA
Organism: Ennomos quercinarius; assembly: GCA_910589525.2. Classification (NCBI taxonomy): domain Eukaryota; kingdom Metazoa; phylum Arthropoda; class Insecta; order Lepidoptera; family Geometridae; genus Ennomos; species Ennomos quercinarius. The sequence goes on from OU342497.1 coordinate 15,605,329, forward strand.
CTTTACGTGAAATATTTCATAACACGATGAAAAATTACAATACTTGACACTGGCTAAATACACTATGTGCGGAGCCAAAATATAAGAAAACATAAAAGTACATTCATTGTGTCGCTTTCGTACATATTCGAATAGCATTGTAACAATTCTACAACTACTGCTTACATGCCTAAGATCTTAAACCCTATCGCCATTCCAGCGACTATTCACAAGCACCAAGCAGCCATACCAGGCTATGATCGACCAACTCTGGCAGATTCCCGTCAGCTACACAACCATGGACACTCCCCTCGACCAATGGTCGACCAAACCAAAGGTGTGGCTCAACGAAAGGATCCAAGTGGTCAGCTCGACCATTAACGCTACGCAGGCTTTGTACATCAATGTTAACGCAATCGGTGAGTGTGCAATAGTTATAATTTGTTTGGTTCGTAAGACCACAGGTCAACCAAATCAAAGCTCTGGCAGGCTTTGGTGAATGATTGTTTGGTCCAGTGGACAGCTCGACCATTATAAGTAGCTTGTACGCCAATGTCAAAGCTATTGATCAGTGCAGAACAACTTTTTTTTGACTAGTGGTTTACCAAACCAAAAACCAAAGATCCGTATTTATTTGGGACGGTTGCCTTTAATTTTATTTTAGTTATATTAAGTTGTGATAATTACTACGGACGTCAATTGGAAGACGGGGCGAATAAGTGATGCTATCAGAAACAACTGCTGTTCTTGGTGACAGATTCGGTGGAACGTTACACTAGCGCGGCAAATTCAAATTTTCTTGCGTTCTTTTGCCAATAATAGCTTAATTACTCAACGTGATTACATTAAAACTAATTTTGCGGAAATAAATATAGTGTATCAATAAATTACAATTAAAAGTATCACCTACTTATCATTGGTTTAGCGACAAATGGCAATAGACAGAAAACCTAAGAAAAAAATTGTTTACTGCCATTTGTTGCTCAACCAATGATATCTAGGAGATACTTTTAAGCGTAATTTGTTGATACATTCTATTTATTTCCGCAAAATTAGTTTTAATGTAATCACGTTGAGTAATTAAGCTATTATTGGCAAAAGAACGCAAGAAATTTGAATTTGCCGCGCTAGTGTAACGTTCCCCCTTAAGAGTGGCAGCTAGCCAAGCGACCACGAATACAATTTCCACCCTGCAAAACATCTTTTGTCTCTCTTGTTCACATTCAAAAACCAGTGTGAAAGAAAAATACAGAGCTAAATCTTATGACGAAAATCGATACCCTTTTCAGGCTACTACCGTGTAAATTACGACAAGAAAAACTGGCAGTTACTGAGCGCAGCACTTAAATCTGGCAGTGTTCAATCTCCCATCACTAAAGCTCAGTTAATAGACGACGCCTTCAATCTAGCCAAAGCTTCGCAGCTGGAGTATAGTTACGCGCTCGGTATGACCACTTGTGTCATCGACGGAGAGGACTCCAAGATTGTGTGGGACTTGTTACTCAATAACATGGCCTTTTTGAAGTATAATTTGAGAGCTACGCCCGGATTTGTTTATTTCCAAGTAAGTTTACTTTTCTGATTTAATTTAATTTATTTTTGTTTATTATTCTTAAGGTAATAAACAGCATTACATAAAGATACAAACAAAACCAATAGTAACAAAGCAATCAACAGATTATCAATAGTTAGGCGCAAAGATGAAAGAATGAACAACTTTTAGGCATTACGGAGTTTAAGACAACAGATCATCATCATCATCAACAGCCTGAAGACGTCCACTGCTGAACATAGGCCTCCCCCAGAGCGCGCCACCTTGAGCGGCTGCTCGCCTCCTGCATCCATCGGCTCCCCGCGGCTTTCAACAGGTCGTCGGTCCACCGAGTGGGGGGCTGGCCTACGCTGCGTCTTCCGGTTCGTGGTCGCCACTCGAGAACCTTTCTTCCCCATCGGTCGTCAGTTCTACGAGCGATGTGGCCTACTCATTGCCACTTCAACTTACTAACTCTAAGAGCTATATCGGTCACTTTAGTTCTCCTGCGGATCTCCTCGTTCCGGAGCTTATCTCGCAGGGAAACACCGACACGTAAGAAAATATGTAATGCCGTTCAAACCGCAATTTTTTTGTAGTTATCTGTTTAACCCAGTTTGGGCCGATTTGGGTATGAGCCCTCTCAAGCATAAATAAAAACTGTTTTGACATCAAAACTACAAAAATAGGTCTTTAGCTCACTTTGTAATGTTATCTAATTTTATTATGTTTAGTAACTACAATAGTTTTAATATTTTAAGTACCTAATGTAATCTTGGCTTGTAAAAGTGCTAAATATGCATAGTTATTTTCAATAAAAAAAATTGACTTTGACTTTGATGTGGTCAAACGTAAGCATAGATATAAAAGAAGGAATACAAATTAATTTGTAAAGGAAAATTTTTAATCACGAACGGGATTTGAATCCGCGTCCATCCGTCCCTTTAGCCGGGACAGCTCGTGACAAGTGATCTCGTGTCGAATATCCTTCAACTTTTACAACCAACTTACGGGGTTTACCGTGTGGTCCCGGTTACGAATAGGACCACCCCATCTCTTCCCGTGGGTGCCGTAGAAGGCGGCTAAGGGAATATCCAGGGAATGGGTCGCAGCGTTCCCCTCGGTCTTGGTGGCAATCAATCTTCACCTACTGCGATCACCAAGCCGCCTGCCAAGCGTGGTGATTATGGCAAACCCCCCCCCCCCCTAATGACAAGCACAAATAAAAACGGCCCCCAGTCCCCGGCAGCTCTGCTATCCCGTGGCTACGGTAGCGGCCACGGTAACGGCAGGGCAAGGGGTGCGAAGAATCCCCGGCAGACGCCCGGCTACCAACCCCAACGACGACCCCTGGCCCTGGCAACACATAACGTGCGCACACTGAAGGCTGACGAAAGGATGGTCGAGCTAGAGGCGGAGATGGGTAAGTTACGCTGGGATGTAATGGGATTGTCAGAAGTCCGAAGACAGGGACAGGACACGATAATCCTAAATTCCGGTAACTTATTCTTCTACCGGGAGGGAGACCAACTCTCCCAAGGGGGTGTCGGGTTTCTCGTCCGCAAGTCTCTCGTCAACAACGTGGTCAAAGTCGACAGTGTGTCGGCCAGGGTAGCGTACCTGGTACTCCGAATAACCAAACGGTATTCGTTGAAGGTTATACAGGTATACGCGCCGACATCGGCACACTCAGACGATGAAGTAGAAGCTATGTATGAGGACATATCCGAAGCCATGCATACTTCCGAAACATACTTCACCGTTGTGATGGGAGACTTCAATGCGAAGTTGGGCACAAGGAATAGCGATGAGCTGAGAGTGGGGCCATTTGGATACGGGCAGCGGAACCCTCGAGGACAGAGGCTGGCTGACTTCATGGAGAAGGAGGAACTCTTTATGATGAACTCCTTCTACGAGAAGCGGCCATCCAGGAAGTGGACGTGGATAAGTCCCGACGGTTCCACTAAAAATGAGATAGACTTCATCATGACGACCAAGAAGCACATATTCGATGATGTCTCTGTGATCAGCAAGGTGAAAACCGGTAGCGATCACCGTATTGTTAGAGGCACATTGAATATCAATGTTAAGCTCGAAAGGTCACGTCTGGTGAAGTCTACGCTCCGTCCAAATCCTGTCCAAATGCAAAACCCCGAAGGCTTTCAGCTGGAACTCCAAAATCGCTTCCAGTGCCTAGCCGACTGTAACACAGTGGACGAGCTAAACGACGGGTTGGTGGAAACTGTCCAAGCTGTTGGATCGAAATTCTTTAAGACCCAACGCCGAAAGAAGACTCAAAAGCTCTCAGAAAAAACTCTTGAGCTAATGGCCGACCGGAGCGAAATGAAGCTGCAGTCTTCAGTTGATATGTCAGCCTACGGTGAACTCAATAGACGAATCTGGAGTTCCTTGCGACACGACTTGCGTGCTCTTAGTACTTCACGTATTGAGGCCGCAATTGAGCGGAACCAAGGCTCTAAAGTGTTCGCAAAGGATTCGTCTATTGGGCAACACCAAATGACAAAACTGAAGACCGAAAATGGTAGCGTCATTTCATCCAAGCCTGAGATTCTGAGAGAGATCGAGAACTTCTATGGACAGTTATACACCTCGACACGTAAGCCCGCTACTAACACAGCTCAGGACATCAGAGCCAAGTTAGTCCGACACTATACCGAAGATATCCCGGACGTCAGCCTGTACGAGATTAGAATGGCCCTCAAACAGCTTAAAAACAACAAGGCACCAGGTGAAGATGGAATTACGACCGAACTTCTGAGAGCGGGTGGTAGACCGGTACTTTTAGTCCTCCAGAAGTTATTTAATTCTGTCATCCTTGAAGGTACAACGCCAGAGGCATGGCACAAGAGCGTGGTGGTGCTCTTCTTCAAAAAAGGCGATAACACCTTATTGAAGAACTATAGGCCCATCTCGCTCTTGAGTCATGTGTATAAGCTGTTTTCGAGAGTCATTACGAATCGTCTCGCACGCAGGTTTGATGAATTCCAGCCTCCCGAACAAGCCGGTTTCCGGAAAGGCTTTAGCACCATAGACCACATCCATACGCTGCGCCAGATTATACAGAAGACCGAAGAGTATAATCGGCCGTTATGCCTAGCGTTTGTGGATTATGAGAAAGCCTTCGATTCAATCGAGACTTGGGCGGTGCTGCAGTCCTTGCAGCGATGCCAAATTGACTATAGGTATATCGAAGTTTTGAAGTGTTTGTACAGTAAGGCCACTATGTCAGTCCGACTACAGGACCAGAGTACGGAACAAATTCCATTGCAAAGAGGCGTGAGACAGGGAGACGTTATTTCTCCGAAACTGTTCACAAACGCATTGGAGGATGTTTTCAAGCTCTTGGAGTGGAAAAGATCTGGCATCACATAAATGGCGAGTACATCACTAACCTTCGTTTTGCCGATGATATAGTCATAACGGCGGAATCGCTCGAGGACCTTAGCACCATGCTCAACGACCTCAGTAGAGTCTCCCAGCAGGTTGGTCTTAAGATGAATATGGACAAGACAAAGATCATGTCTAATGCTCATGTTCCACCTATACCGGTAATTGTTGGGAACGATACTCTCGAAGTTGTCGACAAGTATGTCTACCTAGGACAGATTGTCCAATTAGGTAGGTCCAACTTCGACAAAGAGGTGGCGCGTAGAATCCAACTCGGCTGGGCAGCGTTCGGGAAGCTTCGTCCTATCTTTTCGTCCAAAATACCGCAGAGCCTGAAAACGAACTTACTAAACGAACTCTTACTGTTGGCCTCATTAGTAAGCTCAAAGTCGCGCAGCGAGCTATGCTCGGTGTTTCCCTGCGAGATAAGCTCCGGAACGAGGAGATCCGCAGGAGAACTAAAGTGACCGATATAGCTCTTAGAGTTAGTAAGTTGAAGTGGCAATGGGCAGGCCACATCGCTCGTAGAACTGACAACCGATGGGGAAGAAAGGTTCTCGAGTGGCGACCACGAACCGGAAGACGCAGCGTAGGCCGGCCCCCACTCGGTGGACCGACGACCTGGTGAAAGCCGCGGGGAGCCGATGGATGCAGGAGGCGAGCAGCCGCTCAAGGTGGCGTGCTCTGGGGGAGGCCTATGTTCAGCAGTGGACGTCTTCAGGCTGTTAATGATGATTACGGGGTTGGTTGGTTTGCCTTTGTAAATTAATCTGTAGGTTACCCTAAGCAGGCGATACAGATATAAAAATCATAATTATAAATGTCTTTTAACCACTTTCTGCTATTTTTTCCACATCCCATCGGGTGGGCCATATGCTAGTTTGCACCTTTTATTTTCATCATCATAATCAGCCTGAAGACATCCACTGCTGAACATAGGCCTCCGCCACAGAGCGCCACTTTGAGCGCTACCGTGTACTCAAAAGTTTGGCAGAAAAGAACCTATGTTATAAATACACATTTGAAACCTCACAGGACTACATGAAGCTACTCCTAAAGAAGCAACTAGAAAAACTGAACTACGGTCTCGATAAACCAAAGAACGATAACGAAGCGTTCCTCATAGAAAACCTCGTGATGTGGGAGTGCTACGTGGAAGCCCCGCGATGCAGAGACTGGGCGAGGTCACAATTTGAAAGCTGGACCTCGCAGGCGGACATTACTAACAACCCGTAAGTATTGAGAATAGCGCCATCTATTGGCCAGTTAAAGTTAACAGTGTGCAGGGTGTAACATCAATATGGGTCAGTATACGGATCTCGGAAACTAAAAGAGACAGGAAATTATGTTCTTAGGAACCATGTCATCGATTTTAGAGATGGATAAAGCTGCATTCATAGATTTTAAAAATCATACTCGACCCGTCAATGGCAGTCGGTCAATTCGATAATAAACTCATCATTATATTATACAGTATAACGAGCTTATAATGATAACCATACTAATATTATAAAGGCGAAAGTTTGTATGTGTGTTTGTGTGTATGTTAGTTGCTCCTTCACGCTCAAACGGCTGCACAGATTTGGATGAAGTTTGGAATAGAGCTAGCTTATATACTGGATTAACACATAGGCTACTTTTATCCGCGGGTGAAACCGCGGGGTGCAGCTAGTAAAACTATAAAATCAAGTAGCTTCATAATATTCATAAGGTAATTGAGTGAATATGGGGATTCAAATTAGCGCCATCTATTGGCAGCTCGTACTATTCATATTACGATAGCAGCATTCGGTAGCAAATTTCAATGTGCCGACGATGATGTCATGTTGGGTTGGGAATGATCTTGATTTTTTTTTGATGGCTGTTTTTGCAAAATTAAATAAATATGTGTGGACATTTCACACAGCGCCATCTAGCCCCAAACTAAGCATAGCTTGTACTATGGGAACCAGATAACTGATGCAATACTTAGATACTTTTTGTTTTGTAAATACGTACACAGAATACAATATAAACACCCAGACACAGAACACACACCTATGTTTATCACACAAATGTTTGTCCTGAGTGAGAATCGAACCCACAACCTATAGTTCAGTAGGCAGAGCTACTACCAACTGAGCTAACAGGCCAGTCAAATTGAAACAATCACTTAAATACATGGCTTGTGTCGTGCTATTTTTTAATGAAAAATTGATAATATTCCTTGAAAAATAAACATTCGTGAAAACAAAAATTAAATATCTGAAAAAATGACACGAGACAGTTCAAACGTGCAGTGACGTCAGTTCGTTCACCTTCATAGTACCTCATTACTAAGCTGTGGTAGGTTTACATACAATCTCTCTGGCGCGTGACTTCACAACGTGCGTTTTGATAGTAACTGTGGGGAAGCTCGGTTTTGCGAGAGAGGGTCAGGGATGCCCCTCCAGAAACTTTAAAAGCTTATTACTCCGTGATTTATTTACCGATTTTACAATTTTTTTCAATTATTGCGTTAATTTTTAACATACTTTACAAAAATAAAAGCACGTTGACAGGATCCGGTCCAAATACTGCCCAGTGATGAGAGTGCCTACATTACGTTCCTTACTCGTCAAATATTTTCGAAATCTGACCATGGGTTTTTTTTTAATTAATTTTTAATATTGAATTTGGTACTATGGGACCTTACCCGATACTTAAGTATTGGGATAATAAATATTTATCTCATCATCATATTTGGAGTGAATTAATCGTTTTCCCGTAAAAAATGTATGGGATAAGTTTTTCGCGATTTCTGTCATTTCTAGTACTCATACCTTAAATGGTCCTATACAATATTTTGATCCCTACATGAAATAGGATCAATTGGCGTAAAAAAAATTATGTTGTGTATTTTGCATATTTTTCGCTGACTGTACATTTTTTCCAAAATCAGTTAATGCAGTTCAGAGTATCTCAAAACTTCATATTTAGTCTTCTAGGAACATTTTCCAGTAGCTATAGCGGTTAATGTACCTGCTCTTGCTGGCCCGTTTCAAAAATCAATCCTGTATAAACCTCATTTTTTTTTAACTCCATGGTCAGATTTTGGAAATATTTTGTGTACAAGTATTTATTTATGTCAGGAGTCTAAAAATGATACTCGTTTCTCTGGGCAGTATTTGGACCAAAGCCCATACTAAGACTGTCAATGTCCTTTGGTTGTTAATTTTTTATAGCAGGACACTAGCTTATTTGAGTTGTTTCATTCCAGTATCCCGAGCTACCTCCGTTCGCTGGTGTACAGCATGGCGCTCCGGCACGGCGGCCGGCGCGATTTCGACTACCTGTGGCACGTGTTCCTCAACTCCACCGACCCTAACGTCAAGAGCTTGGTCATCAATGTACTGCCCAGCACTAGAGAGGAGTCGCTTATATCTACGTGAGTATCCCACTTTATATATGTTCCTAGCTTACACTTAAGGTGACGGGTAGAGCCAGATAAGCAGGTCCAAATCCGTTCAAAGAAACATCAACCTTAACCTCGCAGTTTTAAATATCAATTCAGTCTGCACTTCAGCGTGGCGCTTACGACAGAAACAACACATGAAATGACTGATTTTGACGGTTTTTAATTAATATTTATTTTTATAGAGTATTTTTAAGTCATCACGAAATCTGAATGTTTGTTGGGAATACACTAATTTATTTTTTGTAAAAATATTTTCGATAGAAGCTCAGTAAAATGGGAACATCCAAATTTTTTGAGGGAGGTTTGCGATTTTTGTTGTATCGAGCTATATTTATTAGTCTTGTATTTGCGGTCATCACAAACGACTTAATGAGATGAATTACATGATATATAAAATTCAAAGCTCCACATGTTTTAATTACGCCAGGAAACGTACCAAAAAACACCTTGTTTGCTCTACTCGTCGCCTTAAATACAGTATTGTAAATTGAGTTTTTAATGCAACAACAAGTAAACTTGACTAACCAAGAAGTTTGTGGTACTGTGGAAGATGTCCATCACTTATTGATTGAATGCGATAGGTTTGGTGTGGAAAGGGAGTAACTTATGTAGAAACATAATTTGAACATATATGATGCTGGCTCATATGTTACATTATTAGCGAATCCTACTACGAATGCTGCAATTTCATTATATGATATTCTTTTGCATAGGTGGACGCTTTCTCATTACTAATAAATACGATACGTGTAAACTAGGTTAGGGTACGATGGGGCTGGCATACCAGAATGGGTAAAAGCCCCAAAACAAATCAAGATTTTAAAAAAAGTATTGTAGATAAAACCGGAAGACGCAGTGTAGGCTGGCCCCTCACTAGGTGGACCAACCGATCTGGTGAAAACTGCGGGGAGTCGATGGATGCAGGAGGCAAGCAGCCACTCATAGTTGCGTTCTTTGGGAAGACAGTGGACGTCTTCAGGCTGATGATGGAGATAAACCCAGGAGCAAGGTGCTCCTGGGTTACATGTTTGTTCTTCATTCTTCAATATACATTGTAACTTTTCACTATCAAGCCAAAGACAAATGCCCATCTGAACTAAAGTCTATTCAAACAAAACTTATTTAAAGTGGAACGTTACACTAGCGCGGCAAATTCAAATTTTCTTGCATTCTTTTGCCAATAATAGCTTAATTACTAAACGTGATTACATGAAAACTAATTTTGCGGAAATAAATAGAATGTATCAATAAATTACAATTAAAAGTATCACCTACTCACAGATAACCCCCAATAGATACCGCATGAAAGACGACGACCGCACACCACGCATTGGCGTAAATGGGTCTATATAATCTCGCCGCTTCGCAGCACGGCCTTAGTTTCGACCAATTATTAGAGTTCATTATTAGGGCGTCACTCGAAACAGCCAATAATAGCCCATTGGCTCCAGTCCCCGCAACCCGCGCCTTCCGCCAGTTTCGGTGAGCTAGGATCCGAACAAAAATCCCGTAATGCGGTATCTATTGGGGGTTATCTGTGCACCTACTTATCATTGGTTTAGCGACAAATGGCAATAGACTGAAAAACTAAGAAGAAAATTGTTTATTGCCATTTGTCGCTAAACCAATGATATCTAGGAGATACTTTTAATCGTAATTTATTGATACATTCTATTTATTTCCGCAAAATTAGTTTTCATGTAATCACGTTGAGTAATTAAGCTATTATTGGCAAAATAACGCAAGTAAATTTGATTTTGCCGCGCTAGTGAATCGTTCCACCTTAAGCAACACTTTTCTTAGGTTCTCGTACGTTTGTTAAATTCGTGTCAAATTGGTACACCAATTAATTCTAAACGCTCATTGGATGCCTATTGGTCATCGGCTCTCTTCGGCCAATGAGCGTCTAGTATTTGATTTGTTCACTTGACACGAATTTGACAAACGTATGAGAAACCGGTGGCTAGAGAGATAAATGCGAACTTACAGGAGTTGTTAATCCTTAGTTCTGTAGTACAGACGGGCAAGAGACTGATCGCTAAAATTAATAAATTCAATTGTTAACGTGTTTTGAACTACGAACACAGAATTCGCCCTATTAAAATAGGCGAAATGAAGCCAAAAAACTACTATAGAAGCTTGTTTTGACAAGGGAGGCTGTATTAGGATGACAGTTGGAAACTTGCTGAAAAGTTCCATAATTTGAAAGAATACTATTTAAAACACAGATTTTCGTCCTAGATACGGGAATAGATTATTTAGGATAATCTCAATTATTATTTTTTTTACAATTTAGATGACACTAAAATTCAAATTGTTTCATACTTCGTTGAATCTTTGAATGAACATTAATTTTTGATCAATGATTTTCAATATTTAAAAAACGAGTTTTTAGCACTGATAGTACCACTACTATAATGATATTTTTTGGAAATAGGATTAGTTAAATATTATAGTACAGTTTGTTTTTAAATCAGTCGTAACATCAATACGTAGTATTCCCAACCTGGTATATGGAACAAAAACCGAAAGTATCAAAACAACGTGGTCAATTGTCAATTTGATTTGAAAAGTGACAATTTGGTATTGCCGTATGAAAATGAATATTGTTTTTTTTTCGTATGGTTAGATTCTGGTAGACCTATTTTTAGTACAGTGACAATATTTTACATATTTGATTTACAGCCTCCTAGAAAAAAGTCTAACGGAGATTCCCAAACAGTACGCCATTGCAGCATGGAGCGTGGAGCCCCCTATAGGGTCACAGATCGCACAGAACTTCCTCATCGATAACTTCGACCGAGTGTACGACAAGTTTGCCGCCATGGACCCCTTCATGTTCCCCGCCGTTTTGAACGCCGCTTTTGGTTTCATTTCGAACAATGATGAGCTGGATAGAGTAAGTATTCACTGGGTTATGAAATTTAGATTTAGTACATTCTTAGTTTAGAGTAAGTGCATTTCTAATTTAGAGTAAGTGTATACTCAAATACTAATACTCAAATGCTCATTTATTGATAAAGTATTGTTTACACGTCATTATACATTCGGATCAATTAATTTGAGCAAAGCCAGGTATACATAATTTGACGTGAATGCATTCCTAATTTAGACAAAGTACACTCCTAGTTTAGATTGGTTTCATTCCTAATTTATACAAAGTACATTCCTAATTTAGATTGGTTTCATTCCTAATTTATACAAAGTACATTCCTAATTTAGATTGGTTTCATTCCTAATACAAAGTACATTCCTAATTTAGATTGGTTTCATTCCTAATTTAGATTGGTTTCATTCCTAATTTATACAAAGTACATTCCTAATTTAGATTGGTTTCATTCCTAATTTATACAAAGTACATTCCTAATTTAGATTGGTTTCATTCCTAATTTATACAAAGTACATTCATAATTTAAATTTGTTTCATTCCTAATTTAGAGTAAGTGTATTTCTTAAAGCGTGAGGGCATTTCTAAGTTACATTAGGTTCATACTTAATTTAAAGTGAGTTCATTCCTGATTTAGATTGGATTCATTAGTTATTTAGACTCATTGTATTGAGTTGAGTGAGTGCATTCCTAATTCAGTTTCGGTTCGTTCTTAATTATTTAGAGTGCGTGCAGCCCTCATTCAGCGGGAGTGCAGCCCAAATACCTCAAGTCTTCATCTTTAGATACCAATTCCACTAAGTACTCTGTGGTATCGGAATTTCGAATACGCTTAACGCTATATTATGCCTACCTCTTGTACACGTGTTTGGTCATAATAGCACCTTTTTGGATCTCTATACATATCATGATGCAGACATATTATAGTACCCAAAGAGTACATAACCGCTACGTAATGTAGCCTATGATCACCCACCCTCCGGTCGGTTTGGCCCACTTCTTAAATTGCCCATTTCCAAAATTGTCATCTTCCTCCAGGCGATATCACCTAGGTGATCATAGTGGAATAGACCGGAGTACCTAGAGTATCTTATATTAATATTGATGTTATTATTGTAGACTGTGTAGTAATATAGGTGTCGTAAGAGCCGGCTAAGGGAATATCCAGAGAACGAGCAGCAGCATTCTCCTCGATACATTAAAGTCTTCTGCGATCACCAAGCCGCCTGCCAAGCGTGGTGGTTATGGCAAATCCCCTATGATGTATGATAATCTGGAGAGTTATTGCTATCGAAAACGAGTATGCGCAGATGTAACTGCGCTGGACTCTTCAAAAACGTTTCAAATAAGTACTATTATTAAACGATTCTGTGCGTCATATGATATGATACGCAAAGCTTACATGTACAGCCCCAAGTAAAAGGTGCTGTGATGACCGACAAACGAAACGCCACCGTGAGCTAAATTTACTACTAACGCCATCTAGTTTTAAATAGAAATGGGATGAAAATTAGCAGGAAAGAAACGTGGATCGTAAAAACATTGATTCAATGACCAATTCCGTTTGCACTTCAGTTTGGCGGTTACGACATAAACACAGGGCCATAATTTCTGATGTAAGCCGGTGTTTCATTCTATGATTTCTAATTTAGAGAGAGTATATCTTAACTTAATAGAGGAGTTAATTGTTTGTTATATAAGGCTGCAAGTTGTTTTTTGGCGCGATTACTTTTATACCTGAGCTTAGCGAGGGTTTCAATAAGGTTCGAGACGCAGAATACACTTGCTGCCGAGCGAAACACAACTTTTCACCTCACTACAGCGAGTCAAATGCAGCTAGCATTTAGAGTGTGTTCCATGCAGTCGTCGTGCTGGCTAATGCGATTATTTGAAAAATGAACATGCCTCACTGACATGACTAGCAGCTTAGCTGGCGGTATAGAGAATTATTGAATAGAAACGGTTCGAATTTTAAAAAAAGCTAGGATATAAAATGCACTCTTGCACTCAAGTTTAGAATGATAAATAGAATCACTGAGGCTGTGAGGTGAATAGGTTGTTTTCATAAGGTGGGTGATGAAAATGTGATGTTTCTTATTTAATACTGATTTAACATAACTTCTGTCGCAACTTAATCCATTCCAAATGAACAAAGAGTATTCAATCTTCCACCCATCTAATCCTCACTATCTTTTCCAGTTGAAATCGTTCGCGCTCGAGCACAAAACGAAGCTACTCCCCATGTCGCAAACATTACAGAAGTTGGTCGACACGGCCACGCTTCGCATCGCGTGGGTTAAGAAATATGCGCACGGAATTAATCAGTGGTTCGAAAATTACGTTACAGGTATGTATTTCTTAATCTAAATCTTAGCTCGTAGTAGTTTTAGATTCGTTACTTCAGCTTTTGTCCTTTTTTGACATTCGAATATTGAAAGCGATCGAAAAAGACAAAAAATCGTGTAACTAATCAAAAGCTACAACGCGTTTATTAATATGGTTGAAAGTATAGTGGTACTCTTCTGATATAGTTGAAATGAAAAAGATGGGGATGTTTCAATTTCGTTTTTAACGAATGCTCTAGGTACACTCATATTCTTTCCTAATTTTTATTAGATTTATTAAAAGTTAGTTGAATACAAACAGACATGTATTTTTTTTTTCATGTAATATTTGACTTATTGTGAATTGTGAGGCTAAATGAAGATTTTAACAGGAAGCCAGAAGGAAAAGAAAATTTAACGCCATCGGACTTTTTTTTGTTGCAGCCAATGACAAAGTAGGCTTTACACGTTGTTTATCATTCAGCCTCCTTTTGTTTTTTAACATTAACTTGAGATATACCTACTGTATATAAAAATCTGATCTTTTATATATGAGCTTTTTAGAAAATTATCTCGGGATGGTTTTAGAATCTCGGTACCTTCCAGTATCTAATATAGATAGATATATTATAATTATTACGTCTACTTTCCAACAGGTAAACTATTACCAGATGGCAGTTCTACCCCAATACCACCGACTACAGAAAGTGGCAACATTACTACTGCCGTTCCATTAGACGCTATTAATAGTACACTCCCATCCACGACTATTAGTCCACAGAGCTAAGTAAAACACATTATTTTTGGAGTCGGTTAAAAACAGGGCCAAGTTTGCTGAATCAATGTCCTGCAACAACTAAAAAATAGAGTCCAAAATGGCGTTAAAAAAACAATAGTAGTTATAAAAGTACTGTATAGATGGCGCTAAACAAAATTAAACATGAAGATCATATTGATCGTGCCATAAATTAAGTTTTGCCATCATATCTAACAATCTAAAAGATCGCTTACCTCAATTTATGTTATCTAAGCAATAGGACATAATTTATCCCAAATCTTAATGAGTATAAAACATAATATTTATAAAAATTTAACACAGCGCCATCTAGTGCCAAAAACTGGGCAAACAGCTGATTCTTTGAACCATTTATGAAGGCGGTACCCTTAGTTTTCTTTTAGTAAACGCCTCATTTCATTGCATAGATTTGATGCACACTCAGCAATGTATGGAAAGCCATAGGTAGATTTAATTGGTATAGCAAAATTGGTCCAAAAACCGTAGACAAAAATTAACAAAGCATGTAAGTATAGAAGTTTCTTGTTTATGTACAGATGTTAGTTAATAAAGAAAATAACGCACACTAGCGCCTCTATCGGTCATTTATAATTTTATAGGCGATAAATTAATATGACATAATATTTAACTTGGCCGTCTCAACTTACTTTTAATCATCATCATCATCATCATTAACAGCCTGAAGACGTCCACTGCTGAACATAGGCCTCCCCCAGAGCACGCCACCTTGAGCGGCTGCTCGCCTCCTGCATCCATCGGCTCCCCGCGGCTTTCGCCAGATCGTCGGTCCACCGAGTGGGGGGCCGGCCTACGCTGCGTCTTCCGGTTCGTGGTCGCCACTCGAGAACCTTTCTTCCCCATCGGTTGTCAGTTCTACGAGCGATGTGGCCTGCCCATTGCCACTTCAACGCTTTACTTTACACTTACACACACTTACACTTTACACTTTTACTTTTAATATACAATAATAATTGAATTACTCTGTACATTATTTAAAGCTACAGTAAATTTGACAGCGCATAAACTATTTCGTTCTTCTTCATTTTAGTGCATCAGAAAGAGATGGAAATATTAAGCGCTATCAAATTTGCCTAGTTATAATGTAACACGGAATGGATAGAGGCATTTGTTAGGTTTTTAAATATATTTATTAAAAATGTATATGTAATATTATATTTTAAATTTATATTATAATTATATTAAAAACATTAAATTTATTAAATAAAAACTACCAGCTTGCCATTTTTAAAGCGGCTTTGTGAACTATATAAGATGTCGTCGAATTCTCGTGCTATTTATATAAATGCTTGCTTTTAGTAAGCGGTATAGGACGACCTTATTCGACAATAAATTCAGAAAAAAATTCAAGAAATAATTATTAAGGCCAAAGTTTAATACAGCTTCGATTTTAACATTTTAGCTGTAAAATACACAATTTTTAATATTAAAACGTATTGTTATAAGGAAAAGTACTTACAAAACCAGAAATGTGTATTTATTTATAAGATTATTTTGTATTATGTTATGAGTTTATTAAGTTTAATACCAAAAATAAGGCAGTGAGTCATTCTAGGTATGTTTATCATCGTAGCAATTATTACATTCAAAAACCAAAAAAAAAATTTAACAATGTTAATGGAATTATTATAAATATCGGTAAGAAAAGTTTAACTAGTAAATCTGTTAGTAAATAATAATATCTGTGTCTGTATGATACATTAAAATGTTGCCCACTAATTTGAAAATTTAATACCCACAGCGAGTAAAAGTAAATGTGCCAATTTTAAATAAAGTGTAACAATAATGCATTCCACAAATACAAATCAAAACAGGTTAAAATGTTAGATTTAAGCAGAGAGCACGAAAATAAAACATATATTTAATGCTCTGTGGATTTAAGCCAAAAACCTTGGAGTATTAACTAAAGCATAGAGAGATCATCAAAACTATATTGTATTTGTACTGCTCACATGTATCGCTACGTCAGTGGCGAAGGAAAGAAACAGACATATAGTAATTAGCTACACTTGCGATAAGCACCGTACCATTTTTTTCGACTTGAGTCAACTGTTTTTTCTATACAAATCTGTCAGACTCATTCACATCAAAGTGCCCATATCATATAAAAAGTGTCCAAAAAAGTGGTACGCTTCACGCATAATCAAGTTCTCTCTATGCTTTAGTCTATACCATACTCTAAGCAAAAAACGGTGTGCAATATGTCAAAGAGGCGTCACAGACCAATGTTACTTGTACAAATTACATCACGTGTCTATAATAGAAGCTAGCTGCTGTTCCCTAGAATAATAATATTTTTTAATCTAAGTACAACATGTTAGCAGTTAATTGAGATATTTTGGAGCAGACTGTACCAAATGTAAATTATGCGAAATATTAAAAACGTTCATAATTATTTTAATCGTAATGAAATCGACTCGAATTTACAAGATCTATTAGATTTTTTTTGTCATCTATATTAGTCATGTTTATAAAATGTTTGCATGTTGAATTGTGAAAGTTTAAGTTATTTAAAATATAATTTTTAGTAGATAAATAAATATGTTATTAAATAAATTAAGCCTATTTTTTTCTCTTTTTCCAAGCCCGATATTAAACACCTCGTCTAGTATAATACATTTGTATCAGTATCGAAGGACTTACACGATCTTATTCCTCCATTTCCCTTCTTTCACCGGACATCAAGGCGCACAAAAACACGGCACCCATATGTGGTTGAAATTCCATCAACCCGCACTAATCGTTTTGCTATGCACTTTATAGTGCGAACAGCCAATGAGTGGAACACCTTGCCGGCGTCCTTGTTTCCAGCTAACCTTCTAGGCAAGCATGCATCACCGTAGACTGCGTCATCACTTTCCATCAGGTGAGACAGTGGTCAAAATGCTGTGCCTATCAACAATAAAAACATGCATTAGGAAATAAAAGTAGTTTCTTTCAAGTTTATTAATTACTGATTCTTATATGCCCACTTAACTATTCTATCTAACGAGACTATATTTATCTACAAAACTAATTACAATTATGTAATTGTAATTTTTAACGAAACTAATAGTGAAAACGTAGGTATAGGTACTATTGTACCACTACTTATTTATTATGCTAAACTCGGATTATTTTAGGTGAGCTATGGTGTTGTTTACTAAATGCTAAAACTAAAAACAGAAAAAGCCGCTAGGTAAGATTATTATGTAGAGAGCAGCATATTGATCACGTGTTACATAATCATCATCCTCTTCGCCTTTTCCCATTTGTTATTGGGGTCGGCTCCCAATCTAACCTGTAGCGGCGAGCTACCAGAATTACACGAGCAACTACCATCTGACCTCGCAACCCATAAGGGACCAGTAACAGGGATGGTTAGATCAGGCGTCTGACTACCCGTAACGATTGCCATAGATGTTCTTATGACAACCAGGACCGACGGCTTAACGTGCTCTCCGAGGCACGGAGCGATTGCATCGAAAACTGCACATAACTTAATAGGTTATTGGTGAAGGCCGAGGATCGAACCCAGTGCCGTAAGATTGCGAAACGCACATGCTACCACTCGCCTCCATAGCTCACGTGTTACCTAGTGTTGCCTGTTATTTACAATATAACATGTCTCAGCCTCACAAATTTTTCGCTTTCGTATTAATAAAGTTAATTATATTTCCAGTATCAGATAATAAAATACTCCAACTAACAAAACAACACACGAAAAATTAAAAGCCCGTATCGTTCGCGCCACGTCACTACCCTCCACAGTGCGCGAGTCTATGCCTTCCCCTAAAATCAATACTCGGCTTGTAAACATGGCTCGGATGTAGGCCAAACAACACGCCGTTTTTATACATGTTTTGTGTGTTCTGTTCGATATAAAAATTATTTTGTTTAAAACTAGTAACCATAATGGATACGAGCAATGTGGGATATTCCTACCATCTGCCTTCGGGCGGGTGGAACTACAAGATTCGTACTACGTTGTCGCAGTTCAGTGATTTATTTAGCGAATTCAATAAGTACATCGCTCCTGCCTATCACCACGACCGATGTGAGAGGTAAGTCAAATATGTTTAGGTCATAGATCGTTCCGTTCATTTGACAACCCTTAACTATTATAGTCATCTTACAAGTGCGTAATCAGCTGCAATAGTCGCTAATCTTTATCACTCTTATAACCTTGTGTTTAAGTTTTTTAGGGTTGAAAAATTGCTTGCTCCGTCTTTTGAGTTAGGTTTGGCTGCGTGCCTTAAAAATCAATTTATTTAATAAAGTTTTCAGTGCTGAAGCGTACAATACGATTTGTTTTCCTAAAGTGCATGATGGATTTAAATATGGAGAAATTATGCATGCCAAATGACCGGTCAGACTTTGAAATATAGAGTTCATAAATATATAAATTACCTGCTAGTAATTCTTTTGTTTTACCTAATCTAAAACTAAAAATCTTTCAGTTGTTTTAGACGCACATTGATCCAGTACCTACGCGTCGCAGAAATGAAAGTCTGCATTTACCTAATAACTATTCACTTCTATATAGAGCCGCGACAACCGTTTCTTCTTTTACTTTACGTTTATGCCTTTCTAGCAGCTGCTGCCCCATAACATTATGAATAAATACTTTCTACGACTGTTTCAGGTCTGTCCAAATGAGGATATACTCCATG
The DNA here is from genome assembly GCA_910589525.2 of Ennomos quercinarius. Lineage (NCBI taxonomy): Eukaryota > Metazoa > Arthropoda > Insecta > Lepidoptera > Geometridae > Ennomos > Ennomos quercinarius. The sequence continues at coordinate 15,624,360 of OU342497.1, forward strand.
CACAAAGGAGAATTCGTAATGGTTTTTATAGCGTTTTTTGCTTGTTTTGGCTTGGGTGTTTTCATAGGATTAGCAGGTGAGCTTTTTTAAATCTATTGATATTCGATGTCCATATAGTATATAAAGGAGCGCGCATAAATTAAAACAGTGAAGAAAAACATCGTGAGGAAACTGCATGTTCAAGGATCAAAAATTCAAGAACGTGTGTCTTCTACCAAGCCACACTTGACTAGCATGGTGGGTTATGGCCTACACTCTTTCCCAATGAGAGAAGGTCCGTGGCCAATGGGAACACATGATGAAGATAAGTGAAAGGGGCCCCTAGATACAGGGAATCCTAGTAAGACCCTTACTAGGATTCCCTGTATTTATAATGACCCAGGAACGATCATGTAGGTACATACATCCTGGACCCTTAAGCTCGGTTCTAACCGGCGCGTTATTCGTACCGCTGTGGGTAGCGGTAAATACCGCGCGGTATTATGTATTGAATTTCCGCGGCTAGAGCGAAACTTCATACAGAATACCCGGCGGAATACTGCTACCCACAGCGGTATGAATAACGCGCTAGTTTGAATAGGGCTTTATATATTAGTCCACGATCTTTGGGCACAATCAATAATGGAGTCTTCAAATCGAGAGTGAACAGGTATCTTCTGGGCAAACGTATTACACCTTAGATCGCATCTTCATCACTTTACCATCACGTGAAACGGTGGTCAAGCGCAAGCCTATCAAACAATAAAAAAAGTAGTTTATATAAGAAGTCGTTCATAGTTTCGACCGTGAGAGAAATAAAAAACTGGTGTCAAAGGTACTTACGTCACCACTGAGCAGATTTGGTTCATGCTAGAGTATTGATAGCTGCAACTTGTCCTTCCCCCATTAGGCCCGTCGCCGACGATGACCACGTCGATATCCGCCAGCACTTCCCTCTCGAACTCCAGCCCCATCTACCAGGGCCCCTTCCACCTGCACAGTCCAGCTCTAGGCACCAGAGTGCAGCAATTGTGGCTGCTGGCTGAAATACTCACCAATAACAACGACGGTAAGGAATACAAAACTATATATAAATATCTAGTGTAATTCCGCTGAAAAATAAACAAAATTACTTATATTTGGCTGGTAAGTTCCACACAGAACCACACAGAATCAACAGCTTCTTGTGACGGTTAGAAACTTGGAGGAGTCAAAATCTTTACTATAGGTAGGTAATGTAAGAACTTCCTCTGGCCGTTCTGACTCTTCTGTGTTCGTTCCAAATTTTCTGTAGCTGTTGTGAACTTTCTGTGACCATTCCGACTTTCCTGTGCTGTCTACTTCCGACACCTTCTGTTTTCGTTCTGATATTTCTTGTGTCCGTTTTTAGACCTTCCTATACTTTATCTTTTTGACTTTCTAATTGAACTAGTCATAAGTTTTAAAACGTAGAATTAAATACCAATAGGTAACGATGTGATTTTGCCTGTGTTATATAAAAATTACATTATTCTTTTAAATTCAAATAATGTACTTATTGCACATAGGTAGGCTAATTTTAGCACTATAACATAGAACAACACATTTTGCTGAACCTATGCGATACGATGTGAGAATTTAATATTAAAGTAAATACAGGTGTTTATAATATTGAAAACCTAACATAAATTGTATTTCAGAGGAGATATTCGACAAGAGCTTTCAAGTTAGTCTATCAGTGGAAGGCGTCCTAAGTGATCACACCACGGTCACCCTAGTTCCTGAAAGTCAAGCCACTAACAGGTAAGCTGATAACTGCAGTTTCATACTCTTTATTTTACCTAGGCACCAACTTATTGCAATGAGGAGATCCGCAGGAGAACTAAAGTTACCGATTTAGCTTTCAGAAAAACAAGTTGAAATGGCAGTGGGCAGGCCACGTCGCTCGTAGAACTGATAACCGATGGGGAAGAAAGGTTCTCGAGTGGCGACCACGACCCCCCACTCGTGGCCGACGATCTGGTGAAAACCGCGGGGAGCCGAGCAGCCACTTAAATTGGCGCTCTGTGGGGGAGGCCTATGTTCAGCAGTGGACATCTTCAGGCTGTTGATGATGATGACCTATTTATTGTTTTTTTAAATATTTACAAGAAAATACAGTATTCCTACACTAGGAAACCTTTTACCTATTATAATTATGTTCCTGCTAGCAGATGTCCCATGTATTCGTACGGGTTAATTAATTTTACGTAAAGCAAAAAAAAATGGTGGGCTATGAGAAAGACGGCTGATAGTGCCTGGTGTAAGAAGAGCCACCCATCCCTTCCTGTGCATGCCGTGAGAACTGGCTAAGGGACTATCCAGGGAATAGGCAGCAGCATTCTCTTCGGCCCGCATTGTAATACTATTATACGCATTTATGTCTACTGCGATCACCAAGACGCCGGCCGTGTGTTTGAAAGGTGTTAAGTCAGGTGTGCTAAAACGGATTGTTAACTTTCATTGTAAATGAGTTTACCTACTGTTATAAATGCATGAAATGACGGCTGCCTAGAGTAGTAAAGTGGCGATATTTATTGTTGTCCCTTTCCAGAACCCAACATCTTAAATGCCAGAAGCAAGTGTGCGAAGAAGTGATGATATTACATCTAGGCGCTTTGGAGTACACGCATTACGTCCTCAACGTACGGTTCTACGGACTCAAGGAGTTTCACAAGCGTTACTACATTAGAGAAATTGTTTTTTACGTGAGTAATTAGAACATACTTATCTGTTTTATATGTATTTGTATGACTACAATGTGTTTATAGTAGGTAGTTTAGTTCTGCTTCTGCGAATAGTAAACCTCGCAAACGCAAACAAGTTTTTCAATCAACGTAGGTATATGCCCGACGTTATATCTCGCGGCCTATATCTTGCTTGACAACCTCTCGACCGATTTTGCTCATAATTATTTGAAATACTTTTATAGGTAGGTACCTAATGTTTCTGCCAAATATTATCAAAATCGACCACAGCACAGCAAACTTCTCTTTTTGAGAGAAATCCCCTGAAATCAAAAATTGCCGACAACAAAACAGTGTATGAAATCGTAGAACCTGTGTAAGTTTCGACAAGATAAGTTGGAAAATACGACCCGCCCCCTAATTACCTAATTTGCGACAGGCGTAAATCTCGCGGTGATTGCTGTCATACATCATTAGTGGTGTCGAGCATGTATCACCGCGAGATTTACACCTGTCGCAAATTAGGTAATCAGGGGGCCGGATTCCGGACAGATGAAAGCACGCGCGTTGAAGCAGAGACTTCGTTCACTTTACTTGGTCGGTCAAATATACGTAGATATAATGGCCGCTGGCCGGTTTCCGATGAGCTATGTAAAGAACAGCTTCTCTGGGTGGGTGGCAAATACACACGCACGATTTGTTGGTATGGATTTTTTGCTAATTGGACCAAGGAATTTATACAATCTACATTAAAATCAAGTTAAGGCCTATTCCGGTTTATTCCTACTGGAAAGGTTCACTGGTGGTTTATAATTTTTTTTTAATTCCTGTTTGATCCTCCAGTCGTGGATCGTTAGTAAATTGAAATACATATGATAAGTCAACAGCGCATCATTCAATTTCTTTTTGATTAAAAAAATTATCGAGCGGAAATCAAAATTAACAAAAATAATGATTAATTGTTTCAGTTTAAAACATACAACCCAGCTTTTACGCAGATGGAAACGTGGTTCAGGTTTATCTTCTTATTGACGACATTCTCAATCGCCGTAAGTAATACTCGCTGAGAAGGGAATTCTATTGCTATCCCTCTCACACTACACTTTCTACACAATGGTAGAAGTGGTAAAACAATATTCTCTGCCTTTCGTCACAGTCGGTTTTCCAATTTCCAATGGCACGCATTATAGCTATTTAAGGTGAAACGTTACACTAGCGTGGCAAATTCAAATTTTCTTGCGTTCTTTTGCCAATAATAGCTTAATTACTCAACGTGATTACATGAAAACTAATTTTGCGCAAATAAATAGAATGTATGAACAAATTACGATTAAAAGTATCATCTACTTGTCATTGGTTTAGTAACAAATGGCAATAAACAATTTTCTTCTTAGTTTTTCAGTCTATTGCCATTTGTCGCTAAACCAATGATAAGTAGGTGGTACTTTTAATTGTAATTTATAAATACATTCTTTTTATTTGCGCAAAATTAGTTTTCATGTAATCACGTTGAGTAATTAAGCTGTTATTGGCAAAAGAACGCAAGAAAATTTGAATTAGCCGCGCTAATATAACGTTCCACCTTAAGTGATATAGGTATAGCTATAGGTACCCTAGTACGTAACCATGAGCTGTAGAAATCGACTTCTTTTCTCTCGAGAAAGCGTTTGTCAACCAACGAACGATCCCGCGGATCACGTCATACATCCTTTTGTTGCATTTTCATTGAACAAACGCTTTTTTGTTTTTCATTTTTGTTTTACGTGCTAAAGATATAATAATATTGAGAAGAGATAATATGTCAATTTCTACAACTCATGCTACCGGTGCCTATAAGTGTAAAAGTAAAGCAATAGTAAAGTAGTAGTAAAGACGTTGTACAGTCCGCAACAAAAACTGCTAAACATATCCAAATTTTCAAATACTCACAAATTGTGAATAGTTAAATGATTTTGAGTCACAATCATTTCGTTATTGCAAACGTATATAAGTACCTAAGTATATATATTTTGTTATACATAGATCTTGTGTAAGGTTTCGAAACATGACCCTATTAGGGTATGGCAACAGAGTAACGAGCGGCCTTATTTATTCTATAAAACCTAGTATACTATATAAACTTAGGGAAAAGACCTTATCGTTACTTCTTTTCTCAGTTCTGGTTCGCGCATACACTAAGAAAATTTGCAACACACGATTGGGCTATCGAGCAGAAGTGGCTGTCGGTTTTACTGCCGCTACTTCTACTTTATAACGGTAAGAAAAACATCAAACATTTAAGTGACGTTACATTTAGAGCTAGCTCTACCACAGATTATCTATCTTTACATATAAAACTGTAACTGGGATAAATCTGTACATTGAATATTTTGATTTCATTATTTTTCTTATTAAGAAGTTCTTAATCGAAATAGAAATAGAAACATATTTTTTTCTTTTTTAACGATGGTAAAATAATTATTTCAATATCTTGAAAGACGACGAAATTATTTAAATTAATCTTTGCGTAATTTTCACGGTATTATACGCTGCGATAAAACATAGCCGGCAACAAATATGAAGCCACTATACTCATCCTGTCGAAGGGAAGAGAGAAGGGAAAGGGAAATAGATATAGCCCATCCAGTCATCCTTTTCCACGCTTAAATTCTCTCTTCCCGTGAACATGCTTAGGGCATAATACTAATTAACCCGACTATAATACTAGTAAACTACAAGCAATTTGGGAATTCTAAGTTACATCATCAGCCCAATGCATTCCCACAGCTGGGACACGGGCCTTGTCTCACAGGGAGAGTAGACCACAATTGACAGGTGACAGCTGTTCGATTCGTGCTACAGATAATAAATCATTGATTTTCAACGTCAGTGTTGCAGTTTTAACAAGTTTTGCATAATGTTTGAACCCAAAAAAAAATATTTACGTTTACAGAAAAATAATGTAACTTTATTATAAATCCTTAATAATTGTTCGTTAATTTTACATTCGCTGTGCGCTGGTTAAGTGCATTCTGAATAAACACCCAAGGTCCATACAAAATAAGACTTCTCCTTTTACTGTTACCTTTTTTTTAATGTATTGATAGTGCTTACTAGGATTTACTAGGTGGTAGGACTTTTCTGCAAAGTTCGTCTAGGTAGGTACCACTTTGCCAGTTATTCTGCCGCCAAGCAGTAGTGTGCAAGCACTACTGTGTTCCGGTTTGAAGGGCATTGTAGCTAGTGAAATTACTGGGCAAATGAGACTTTATGATCTGATCACTCAGTCTAGTAATCTGATTATTAGACTGGGTGATGTCTCAGGATGACGTGCGCAGTGCAGTGTCGCGCGAAACTATTGTTTTAAAGTTCCGGGTGACACTGCAACTGTTATGGGCGGCCGTGTCACTTAACATCAGGTGAACGACTAGCTCGTCACGTCATTCAATCACATAAAAAAAAAAAAAAAAAAAAGTGCTCTACAAACTCTTTCTTTCTAGTTATTACAGTTACAAAAGTCATTTTTTTTTCTAGATCCGATATACCCCCTCCGTTTGGTTTCGGGCAGCTGCTTCGCGCCTCTGGTCGACACCATCAACCAGAACATATTCCTCGCATTCGTCATGCTCTCCTGGCTCGCATTGTACCACGGACTGAGACAGGTAGACGAGTAGCGGAGAATATGGTCCTTCGAGCTCTGCGAAGGACCACTTTTTCTTCGGGATTGTTGATATAACGGCCCGCCCGCACCGGGGGAAAAAGTGGGGAATTCCTGGAACACTAATGCGGCATTAGTAATGCCCGTTAACGGTTCGCACTTATTTTCCAGTCATTTACAAATAAGTGCAAACTTAGGAGCTGTCAAACTTTGTGCAGAGGGGCATAAGCTTGTCCTAGTTTATTTACTTAGTAGGTTCATAGTATTTTTACTACGTGTATAATGTTTATTAGGTAATAAACTGAATGAGCCGTTTCAAATTATTATATTTAAGTAGTTCTTTATTTTTATTTAAAAGAAGGAGCCATTTAGTCCGTATTTTCTAAACTTTGTATAAATCGAATCTATGGACGTATCATTCACGATTTTTTTAATCAGCTATAGGCTAACATTTGACCACGGTCTTACGTGATGATCCACAAATCTTAATAGTGTACTATTATGTATTCTGTGATACAGTTCAAACCGTATATTTCCAGTTACCCCCACATCGGACTGAACTCATTATCTCCACGAATATCTATCTACCTATCTCCCCGGGTTTTTTTACTGTTTACCTTGTTATTCCGCTACAGAATGAAAGAAGTTTCCTATCTTTCTACCTGCTGAAAGTGATCGTCGTCGGCCTGGTGTGGACTCCCGCGATGGTGGTCACGATATGGCAGAAATTCTACGCGTACGTCGACCCTACCTTCAACTACATGACGAATCCCAACTATCCTGTAAGTGACGATTTTAGAATACCTACCTATTTTATTTATTTTATTTTATTGTTTGATAGGCTTGCGCTTGACCACCTACACATGCCTAGCCACTTTAAAAAAAAATCAGTCAAATCCACAGAGTAATATATTTTTTTCTAATCTGTGGTCAAATCACCCCCATATTACATATTAAATTACAAAGTACCTACACAAAAATAAAAAGAAAAAATTAATGAATACACTAACTTATATTCTATTCTAACCCGCATTGCAGTGACATGTCTGTCGCAGCAATGCCTTTGCATGTGGAAGACCTTTACCGTCGTCGCGGCCATAGACATTTCCAGGCTTTCAAAGAGCAAGAGCAGTAGGTACCCCTCCTCAACACTTTAGTTCAGCAGAGGACGTCTTCAGGCTGTTGAAAGACATCCACTGCTGAACATAGGCCTCCCATAGAGCGGCTGCTCGCCTCCTGCATCCATAGGCTCCCCGCGGCTTTCACCAGATCGTCGGTCCACCTAGTGGGAGGCCGGCCTATGCTGCGCCTTCCGGTTCGTGGTCGCCACTCGAGAACCTTTCTTTAACCCCATTGGTAGTCGGTTGTGTAAGCGATGTCGCTCCTGCTATCCTTTTCGCGCCAATGAAACGATTCTCAGCGATAGAAAAGGATAGAGCACGAAAAATACGATTCCGTGCTGACCGATGTGGCTCAAACCACAAAATGAAATAAATATTCATTACAAATCATTTATTTCATTAACAGTGCTGCTAAATTACTTATCTAAATATTATATTTCATTTATATCATAAGTAATTGTATAATCAATTTAACATATTATATTACTTGAATTAATGTAGTTATGTATGTAGTATGGTAATGATGATACCATCGATGATGATCGATGATGGTAGGCCTCCCATAGAACGGCTGCTCACATCCTGCATCCATCAGCTCCCCGCGGCTATCACCAGATCGTCGGTCCACCGAGTGGGGGGCCGGCCTACGCTGCGTCTTCCGGTTCGTGGTCGCCACTCGAGAACCATTCTTCCCCATCGGTTGTCGGTTCTACGAGCGATGTGGCCTGCCCAACGCCATTTCAACTTGCTAATTCTAATTCGGTGGCTTTAGTTCTCCTGCGTATCTTATGTGTTACATAATAATAAATTTTTATCTCGTCGATAAAATATAGGTACGTTCATTATGTTTGTTTACTTTGCAGGTCGTGAAGATGATGTTCTTCGCCGCGATTACGCTGTACTTCCTGTATTTAATAGTTTTGATAATAAAAGCGTATAGCGACCTTAGGAACATGCCATTCTTTGGTAAGATATTATTGCAATAACAACCGCTTTCTACTAGTCCACTTTTTGTGGTAATGCTAGGAAATGTTTACAGTAATCACTGGAAAAGTCAAATTGTTTTTGTTTTGCCTTATGACTTCTTAGAAGAGGCAAGATTAGGCATTAAAGCCTATCCTGAAACACAGTTTCAACTAGTTTGGGAGTCTATGGGTTCATCATAACTTTGTACCTAACCAATATGTCAATAAATGATTTGTAAATGATTTAAATGATCGTGGTCGACTTAAGTTAGGCTTTAGGGAAAAACACTTTTTATTTATGTATCCCTTCTTATTTAAAGATTTTAAAGATGTAAATGTTTCATTGTCTATAATTTAACAGACCACAATGATTTATCCTCATCATAGGAGAGTCCCACATGCGAATTTATCCTCAATACGGCCTGCAGCTTGGTCAAAGCAAGCCAGGAAGAAATGCCCCTTGCTAACTGTTTCTAACAGTTTCCACCAAAAACGATACGACACGGAGTGTTTCCAACAAAATGATGTAAAGTTTCCACGGTTTCCACACAAAACGCAATGTACGCTGAACTTTAAAAAATCCAATGATTGAATCGTTAGTTTTGAAAGTCGATTAATTGAATCTAAAACCTCGTAAGTGTTGTAAATTCACAAAAGTTGATAAAATTGATTTAACACTAAAAGTTATTTTCAAATCAAATCAAATCAAATATTTATTCGCTAGAACGCAATTTACAGAGAAGATGTTAAAATAACATAATAAGGCATTTTGCGTTCAACCTGCATGCAAGCGTGCAAATATTAAATAATGTTTTTGTTACAATACAATTGAAATTCTTTAACACTATAAAATGTGTGTTGTAAGAACCAGTCATGCAATGTTTTTTTGAATATATTGCCTGTTAGCATTTTTATATAATCAGGTATACAGTTATATATTGATATGACTAGTTATATATTGATCAGACTTCGATCAATTTAATTTTACTCTTTCAGATATAAGACTCCGGTGTTTGTCCATAGTGGTAGCAACAGTGACTGTGATAACAACATTACTGGCGGTCCAAGGATGGGGCCCTGCGGCACTCCAAGATCACTGGGCATCACAGCCAAAGGTCCATTACGACACTTCGGCGCCTTTTATGGCCCTTTATGGACTGTTCAACTTTAAAATGTACATACTGGCCTACCTGTTCTCGCCTGGCACTGGTTCTATTCATGGTAAGTCAATGTTTATGCAGTCAAAAGCTATTGCTAAATCAAAACTCAATCAGGAACTTAATTTTGCACCATTCTTAATAAACTCAAACGATACACATCAGTAATACGTTATTGTTTATGAGACATACTTTCCAAAAATGAAATACTGGACTTCCTTTATGTTTATACGTTTTTTACTTTGTGTATTTGTGTAGTAATCGCTGGAACTACTGATCCTATTCTAAAAATTATTTCAATGATAGAAGCAAAAATACATGACTATCTGAGTGACATAGTACGTTATAATGTTTTTGGTACTACTCAAGTCCAGATGATTGAATAAGCTTTGGTATATTATTTCAAAATATTAGACAGACTACTTTATATCCCGATCCCACAGGTGCAAAGCCATGGGCACAGAATACATAATAGTACTAGGCCGCGGGCAAAAGATAGTACCTAAGTCACAAGCAGGTGCTTATATCGTTATAGAAAGATGCAATAGCTGTAAAAGATCTTTGTTTTATCGGCGTAAGTATAGATAATAAAATCCGCTAGGACAAGCCCACGCTATCTCAGAAATATGATAGCCTGAAATAAGAGATCTATTAGCCTCGATAGCTGGACATGAAGTTAAAGCTTAAGTTAAGGCTTTTGAATTATTTCGACCGCCATCGCCACCGACTAGAAACAACCATCTATAGCAGCGTGCGAGATTTTGTTGACTTGAGATTTGACTGATCAAATTAACGAACGGTTTATGAATTAATTTTGGGAAATACATTCATAAACCGTAAACTACGGTGTCAGGCCTCTGCATAGATATGAAACCCTTATAATAATTTAAAAAATAATAAAATTAGGTGTGTGGCTAAGTACTTAGGTTATAGATATGTCTATGATCTAGGTACATCAAATAGATAGACGAACGAAGGAGTAAATAGCTAAGTCGATGAAATTTTAATGTTTTGTTATTTTCTCCTCGTAAATAAGTAGGCAGTTTAGAAAAACTCTGACTGACTGTGACTTCCGTGATAATTGAATTAGATAGTGTACAACAATAAATATACTAACCAACTGTTAAAAAACTGCTCACTCCGTAAGTATGTCTTCTAAAATAATACGCAGCGTTGCGTATCATTTATTTGTATTACGCATGAAAAATAGGGTCAAAAAAACAGTGGAGACGAAATACTTCTCTCATCATCTCAATATTAATAACTAGCTGCGCCCCGCGGTTTCACCCGCGAATAAAAATTCACCTATGTGTTAATCCAGTACATAAGCTACCTCTATTCCAAATTTCATCCAAATCTGTCCAGCCGTTTGAGCGTGAAGGAGTAACAAACATACATATACACACACATACAAACTTTCGCCTTTATAATATTAGTGTGATTGTTCAGAATCGATATTAATTATGTATTGTATGCATTATGTATGGTTATTGCCCCATAAACCTACACGCAAGGGGTACATAAAACACATACTCGATCCTAAAAAATTTCAGTTTCTGTTGAACCTGTCAGGCGATCTTTATCCGTGGTCTATAGCAGTATAGGTACACTCCCATGCAAAATTGTATAGGTAAGTAGTATATAATTATGTAAGCTTTTCAGTTCGTAACATATTGTGACCGCCATTTTGTTTTCAGAAACCGCCATTACCAAAGACAACCCCGCGTTTTCGATGATCAACGATTCTGACGAAGAGGTTATTTACGGTTCGGACGAGGAGAGCCGACGCCCCCTCAACGCGCACCATATCACCAACGAGGACATATGATTCACACAACAAAAATATATTTTCCCTATGTCAATGTAATTTTTTTTTCTTGTTATAAAACTGTATTATGAACTAAGCTTTGTATCATTCATTTATTTAAGTTCCCCTAATATATGAATTCCTTCGCCATGTCTTATCAGAGCATAATTCTCCCCATACTCCCATTTGTTTGAAAAGTAATACTTACTGCATTCACACACCCACAAACCCTGGGTGAACAAAACACATTCACAGGGGTGATAGGGTGAATGAACTGAACAAAAAAGAAGTTACATGCTAAAAATCAAGCGATGACGCTTGGTGGGTGTGCATCGTATGAATCGTGTCGTAATACGTAGAGGACAAGGACATAACGCGACAGTCCTAGTTTAAAACGGATTTTAAAGAAGAGATGATTAATAGGGAAAATGCTATACAATAGAGTGGGCAATAGTCAAATAGCTATATTATAATGTACACCTAGGTACGTCTCATGATCATGAATCATTGAAAACAGATAAGTAATAGCTAGAACATGTTTCAAAACTTATCTTACTTAGTTGAAGGAAAATTCTACTACGTAAAACTGTGAGCAAAGCCGTGAAACTATCTTCTATCTAGGGCAACAGATTTGGCTGAAACTTGGCACACAAATAGACTAAGACATAGGACCTTTTGTTCTGCAGGAACACAAATCACAATACAGGACTACTACGGTATATTTGGTGGTCCAGGTTTCGACATTCCGCCTGTTGGCGACTGCTGTAGTGCCTAGTAAGAAATTATCGTGGCACAGGAATAATTTCAAATTGCAGCAAGTAAGCAAAAATGTAGGCTTCCTGGCGCAATAAATCTACCTCCTTAGTGCTCGTAACAAGTTTATGCAATCGCAGCAGCTGTATCAGATGACTAAATACCTGCCTACACAGAAACTGCAAAATAAGACTATAAACTCAATGCGATAAAGTTCATTTTCAGGAAACCTGTTACCTCCTACGATAGCGCCTTGCATTTTAGTTCGCAATTCACAATAAACTGTCCTTGATGCTTCTTAATAAAAGAAAATCTAGCGTTCATGTGATTTTTAGAAGAACGCCCAATTTGCGCGAAGTGCTACTCTTTGCACTACTACTAGTAGAATAAAAACTATCGCCAGATTTCTCCCCTCACTAGTCAGTTAGCTGTAAATGTCACTTTAGCCTTACAAGATTAAGATTGAGACGCCATTTTGTTTAGAATTGTAAGGTTGAAGACCTTTATGATTCATGCTGCGTGCATGACCAAGCTCATGCCTCTGCTCTTGAGCTGAGCTGATACACAGGGCGCTCATACAATTATTTTGTTGTATGTGACGCGATACAGGTTGCGACTACTACCAGAGTTGGAGCAAATCGATAGTCCATAATATATTTCGACATTTATTATCGTGACGTCGAAAACTATCGATAGAACCTACTATCATGATAGTATTATCGGTTAGTACAGTTACATAACATTTGCGGTATTGAACCGAATGTAAAAACAAAAAGTATCTGCACAATGCCTAATGAATTACCATGGAACGTAATCATCAAATTCGGTAACAATCCAAAAATTTTAGAAGAATTACGGCAAAAATGCAATATCGGTGTATTGAACTATGCAATAGTAACAAACTATTGTTTTTTTTAACAAAGAAAAAAAACTCGGATGTAGCTGGGGACGCAACTAGTTCTAAAATGCTCATACTTCACCTACCTACCGTACTTATTTGATGCAATTATTGAAATTATAACTGAACTACAACAGCAAGTCAGCAACTATTGATGGCAAATAATCGATAGTTTGACAAATTCGATGCCACGGCAACTATCGATAGCATAGTTATCGATACTTTAACAACGCTATTGTTGACGCGACATAGCATAGCAACGCCATTTTGTTTTGAACAATCTGACGCTTGCTAATCTAGCTAGGTAGGTACCTATGTAGCGCTAGCGATCACCGCGCCGCGCCGCCCACCACCATGGTGCAGAAGAGAAGAGATATAATATAATATTAGTATTACTTATACAATACTAGCTATAATATATTATAATTATGTGTAATACGCATACCTATTACATACCATTTGTACTACTTATAGGTATGTATAAAATATTCTGAAATATATACTTTGGGTATGCAGACGACAGTACTGTTGTTGAAAGATACACATCCAGTGCCCGTGCCAGTAGTGACGATATCCGAATTGAGAGAGAGGCGATGGTTGAGCGCTTAAACCTGGCATTGGAAGCCGTGTCCGATTGGGGCGACGCTAACCTGGTTAGGTTTAATGCTGCAAAGACACAGGCATGTTTATTCTCTGCTAAGAAGAGCTCCCTCCATCTGTCTCCTTCATTCCGTGGAGCAACGGTAAATGTAGGAAGCCACCTAGAGCTTTTAGGTGTGGATCTCACGTCTAACCTTAATTTTGGAGCGTATATTGAGTCCAAAGCCAAAGTAGCTTCTTAAAAACTTGGCATTTTGTTCAAGGTAAGGCGGTACTTCACACCAAGACAGCTTCTAAATCTCTATCAAGCACAGGTCTGGTTGTGTATGGAGTACTGCTGCCACCTCTGGGATGGGTCTGCCAAGTACCAGCTTGAGGCTTTGGACTCAATAGAAAGGCGTGCCAAAAAGCTCATTGACGACGACACTATGGTAGGTGAAAGGCTTCAGAGCCTAGCTCATCGACGTAAAGTGGCAAGTCTGTCGGTTTTTTACAGGTTGTACCATGGTGAATGTGCACAAGAACTGCACGATCTTATTCCCCCGTCACCATTCCACTACCGGACCTCTAGACGCTCGGCTAGGCGCCATCCCTTCATAGTCGAAATACCACCCATTCGTACCAAGCGGTTTGATTTTTTGTTCTTAATTAGAACTGCTAAGAAATGGAATGCCCTTCCAGCGTCTGTGTTTCCGGCAAAATATGACCCGGGCGTGTTCAAGAGAAGAGTGAATAGGTACTTACTTAGCTAGCATGCTACACCTTCGATCGCATCGTCACTTTCCATCAGGTGAGAGCGTGGTCAAATGCTAGATAAGTCTGATGTAAAAACAAAAAGAAAAAAAAACATATTTTGGCATTACAGCTGCGAGAGTTGGAAATTTTCGTTGCTGACTGTACTAGCCAGAAAAAATGTTATCTAAATACTCAATTTTGATCAATAAAATATAATTAAGTAGATTAGAATGTAGAGTTATTTTATTTAACCTTTTGTATTTTAAGCAAAGTCTAACTGCTCATCAACAGTGCTAACAGCCCGTTGCACAAAACTCTTCATTATCACTTCATTAGCTAATGGCGGCATTAGTGCTAATAAAGTCCTTAAACTAATGACGTTGCACAAAAGCTCTGTGACCAATATTAGGTTTTCTTAAAGCTCCATTAGATAATGACGACATTAAATAATGAACGAATGAAATGAGTGAACATTTTGTGATTTGGTATTGTGCTTTTACCAGTTTACCATTGATTTTGCATATAAACATAACGCACATTATGCCATTATCGTCATTTCCAGTGTCAAATTGAATAAAGTAAAAATCTATACATATAATATAACTGTAATTGGGCTAAATCTGTACATTGAATATTATTTGAAAATATTGATTGCATTACACTTCTTTATCGATATAGTAGTGGAACCAGTTTTTTTGTCTGTTCGTCTGTTTGCCTGTCCTTTTGAACACGCATCACGCTGGAACTACTTTGGTATGGTTAGAATAACATATAAGAAACATTTCGTTTTCTAAAACGGCAAAGTGCGGGTTGCACGAAGCAATAAGTATGTAATTTTATGCAAGTATTTTTTGTTTGTACGTATATTTATACTATATTATATTTTTTATTTATACTTATTCTGTCGAAAGGAAGAGAGAAGGGCCGGGGAAGGGGCTTCACCTGCCTCCCTTCCATTGCCGGCCTATCCATTCATCTTTTACCCCTTTCTTTTTCCCTTTCACTTCCCTCTTACCCATAAATAGGGTTAGGACGTAAAACTAATTAACCCGTGCGAAGCCGGGGTGGGTCAACTAGTTTAAAATAAACTCGAAGTCCTGCTCTCGTCTTGTTTGTCCCTGCTCAGTTGGTAGTAGGTCTGCCTTCTGAACTGTTGTGGGTGCGATTCCTACTCAGGATAAACATTTGTGTGATGAACATAGGTGTTTGTTCTGTGTCTGGGTGGTATATTGTATTCTATGCATGTATTTACAAACAAAAAGTATTTAAGTATTGTATCAGTTATCTGGGTCCCATAGTACAAGCTTTGCTTAGTTGGGGCTAGATGGTGCTGTGTGAAACATCCACACATATTTATTTATTATTTAGGTACCTATTAAGTATAGGCAATTATCGCGGCTATTAGACAGACCATAAGTGTTCTTTGTAGTAGGTAGTGTAGCTAGTTTAGTTTAGTTTTATTATTGTAGTAGTTAGCTTGAGTAATAAAGGCACATTGCCCGTTAACAAAAAATAAGTATAGGCAAATATTGTTTGTATCACGCTTGTTTGGTTCCGATATTATTTTCAAATATCTTCATCATCATCATCATCATCAACAGCCTGAAGACATCCACTGCTGAACTTAGGCCTCCCCCAGAGAGCGCCACCTTGAGCAGCTGCTCAAGCTTGAAAATAATAAGCAATAAAATATAATTATTATGGAGTGTATAAAGTTGATTAAGTTTTATTTAATATCCCTACATTATAATAATATACAGGGTAGAAGTATTGAAGTTTTACTCAAAGGAACATACTTTATTTTAAAAAAAATTAAAGAAGAGCATGCTGGGAAACATCTTTGATATCAAACAATGATAAAAGTCTTGATAGAGACATATTTTAATCGCAGAAATGTACTCAAAACACTTTGAAAATAATTAAATGCAGTTTTAATGGAGGCTTTTCGGCCCATTAAAAATTTCAACCTTTAAACTGTCAACTAATGCCTCATTAGTGTTAATGGCGCTTTGTGCCACGTAAAACACCATTTAATGGATAATCTGACGTTTCATTAGATAAACTTAAAGGAGCATTAAAATCGGATAAAATTTTGTTTTGTGCAACAGTTTAATGACAGATTAAGGTTTAATGTCGACTTTAAAAGTTAATGTTCGTTTCTGCAACTGGGTGTAAGTGTTAATATTCTTACAATGGAATAGTTCCATATCAGAGCTAACCACTTTTTGACTAGCTCCAAATTCATACTCCTAGATACCCACTATCCTGTGTGATAAAAACAGATTTCAAATAAATGTTCTAGTACCCATTATGTAGGTGTCCTTTAGTAATCTTAACAATACTTTCTAATTGAGAAATAAAAAAAATCCTGAACTTTAAAATTTTAATTCAGATGTAATAATAAATAATAATTGTCAATGTAACCTAAAATAGATTAATGCATAACTCACTCTAAGGATATAGTCTGTAAATTGTTCAGGGTATGTGCAATTAAAATGACAGG
Source organism: Ennomos quercinarius (assembly GCA_910589525.2). Lineage (NCBI taxonomy): Eukaryota > Metazoa > Arthropoda > Insecta > Lepidoptera > Geometridae > Ennomos > Ennomos quercinarius. Next base: position 15,641,220 of record OU342497.1, read on the forward strand.
ATGCGGTTGGAGTATAGCCGCTGTCAGGGGACGTTGGCGAGCACCACAGGGCTCTGAAGGCAGCACCTGTGGAGTGGCCGCCGTCCGACGCAGCACTGCTCCGCCTCTCATCACACATGTTACACCTGCTCGGGGATCACAGTTCTCATTCACACTAGGAGTTTCATCGTCTGAACATAGATCAATCACTTCACATTCACTATCTGCTCTGTTCAATGGATCGAAGTTCTTCATCTCTGATTCTGTTTGATCACAATCCAGCCCGTCTACAAAAACAATATCTTTGTCAGGAATGAGTTGAGCTTTTTGCTCAGCCTCTTTCTTTAACTTTTCAATATATTCTTCCATGCTCTCACGAGACATTCGGTCTACGTCAACAGTGATCGGTCTACACTTCAGCATTAGCAGTTGACCTTTAACACCAAGTATTTTCTTTTTTCTCTGATGTGGAAATGTATGTTTGCGATGCCAATAATCTATTGGCCTTCTGTACCTCACTGGAAATTGTTGTTTTTTACCTTTATTTACTAAAACTTTGCTAGGGAGAGGATATGTGCAGCAGTACCTTTCAATTCTTTCTCTAGAATATGAAGTGTCCCTCTGCACAGTTGTTTTTATATTTCTTGTATATGCCAAAGAGGAAAATGGATATGGAGGTCCTCTATCTATATTCGCTGCATTTCTTACAAATTTAGATTTAGACTCACTATTAGAGTTTGCACACATAGAATCCATTTTATTTGCTCCAACCGGTAACAGTTTAAGAGCTGACAGTAAATCAGGCAATCCTCCAGTACAAGTACTCGTTGGGATAACTTCATTATTACAGAGCCTCTCATGAGCATTCAGAACCTCCAAGTTGTCAAAGTGGCTATCACAATTATCACATAAATAAATGTCCGATTTTATCTGAGGTTCTTCTCCCACTGATGAAGATTTAACATCCTCATTGTCAGATACATCATCATTGATAGTTTTCACTTGAGTTTCTTCATCATCGTCATCCAAGAGAATAGGTTTGGCGTCATAGTAGAGGTTCTCGTTCCTGAAGGTGACGAGCAGCTTGCCGTTGCGCTTGTCGTAGAGAGATGTAGTATGGTCGCGGTTGTCGACGTAACGCAATTTGGCGCGAGGATGCCGCGCCAGCTGCGCCGAGAACACCAGCAGGAAGGTGCTTTTGTGGAACTCATAACACTTGCGCACCACAGTCTTCAGCTGCTCCTCCCAGTCCCGCGGCACGGAGGTCGGCCGCGCAAAAGGGTGCACGAAAGGCACATTCCGTGGCCACCACGGCGGCTGCAGGATCGCGCTCGCCGTGTCGTGGCCCCATGAACATGTCACCATGAAGCTTATGAACTTCTCTAGCTCGGCGGCGGTGAAATTGTTCAGCGCCACCGGGTGCCCATTGGCGAACAGCAGCGGCAGGATGGCGATCATGGTGCCCGCTTACTATTACGGTCATCGCAACCGGAGAACGGACAGCGCTTCCGATAGAGGCCCGCACAGCCATTCTGTAACGGTGAATGCGTTGAAGCCCATTTCACTAGCGTCGACCGAACGCAATATAATCACAAGCTTTTACACTGTTGTTTTTTCATCAGAACGCGGTTACAAAAGTTTATAAAATCGGAGCAAGATCACAAAACGCAATCGAAGCGAGAAACCAAGAAAGAAACGAAACGAATATACTCAACTACTCAAGGAAACGAGCGAGCGTACGATACGATAAAAAGAGAAAGACATTTATCAGTGTTGCCATTGCCAAGGAATTTTGGCTTGCTGCGTGCAAGAAACTTAAGTATTCTCTACACTACTCGTGAAGTTGGACGAAGTTAAGGTGCAACGTTTCACTAGCGCGGCAAATTCAAATTTTCTTGCGTTCTTTTGCCAATAATAGCTTAATTCGTCGCTCTTATGACTAAAGGTCCTATCTCACTTTTTGGCTGTTTTGAGTTAGGACCGCTATGTTAGTCAACGCAAAATTCTCTATCCATCTGATTAATCGTTGTACCTCTTAACATTTTGGATCACAAGATAATTAATTATTAATTAATTAATTATTATTACAATTAAACTTCATAATATTCAATTACCTATTGCAACCTCAAAATGAGGCTGATTAAGTAGTTTGTTATTGTTAGGTACTTGTAAAGTTATGGTGTTGTGTTGAATTAAATACAGTATTGCAGCATTAAACTTACTTAAACTTACTAAAAAAAACAGACACACTAATAAAGCATTAACAACATAAATTTTGTATATTTATTTCCATACTTAGTCCCAAAAAAAGTCGTAACTAAAAACAGACAGCTTATTTTAAATAAAACAAAGTTTTTACTAAGTGACCTATCTGTTTTGATTAATCAAGACAGGTATTTAGAATGCAAACAGGTTAAAAGTTTCAACGTGTAATTAATGTACTTGAAATTATCTACAAAAGCATATAAAAATAAATATGCTGGACTTGCGAGGAACGAAAATATCTGAAAGTTAGAAATGTCAAAACCTTAAAACGCGTTTTCTGAACAATGGACTAAAATGAGATAGGACCTTTAGTCATACGAGCGATGAATTACTCAACGTGATTACATGAAAGCTAATTTTGCGCAAATAAATAGAATGTATCAATAAATTACAGTTAAAAGTATCACCTAAATATCATTGGTTTAGCGACAAATGGAAATAGACTGAAATCCTAAAAAGAAAATCCTTTATTTTGCTATTTGTCGTCAAACCAATGATATCTAGGAGATACTTTTATTCGTAATTTGTTGATACATTCTATTTATTTACGTTAAATTAGTTTTAATGTAATCACGTTGAGTAATTAAGCAGTTATTGGCAAAAAACGCATGAAAATTTGAAATTGCCGCGCTAGTGAAACGTTCCACCTACGTAAGAAATACGATAGTGTGGCCCTCCACATGCCCTCCACACTATTCGTGAAGTAGGACGAAGTCAAGTGAATGCAGTGCAACCTCACATTTGCCTCGGCCGACTTCCAAATGTTGTCGGTTTTTGCCTGAGTCAAAGAACTCGAAGTGCCCCGAAGTTGTTCGTGGAGCGTCCGGAACGTCTCACTACAATACTCAGCTCACTTCACTTCAGTTTGCGTCGAGACAAATACGCACATTTTTATAATACGCGGCAGTGGGTATTGCAATGGCGGCACTCGGTGACGAGCATTTCGCAATCCTACACGGGGGGCGTGGTCACGTATAACGCGATTCGGTAAAGAAGAGAACCGAAAAGAGCAGACATTCCTATTGCTGTCTCACTCCCTCCGCACTTAAACACTATATCACGAATGTGTTTACTTCACCAATAGTGTGGAGGGTGTCGTAACTTTTGGAAGTAGGCCGAAGCGAGGCGAGGTACGAAGTACCACCACCACCAGTCTACCAGAATCTCATGGCACAAAATTTTAAAAAAACCTGATTTTCATACGGCAATACCAAATTGTCACCTTCCAAATCAAATTGACAACTGACTACGTTGTTTTGGTACTTTTGGTTTATTATTCCGTAGACTAACTAGAGGATACTATATTCCATTCCTGAATCTTAGATATTTTATGTAAACAAAGTAATGTCACGAAAAGTCACTGTCAAAGTGACATGCCAGTTGCTCAAAACATTTTTTACTTCTGAAAAATATTTTTATTAAATGGATTTAAAGAGTATCAATCTTACAAGCATGACTTTGCATACACAATATTAGTAGGATATGAAGTAGGATTTTGCAATTCCAAAGTTCAAAAGGTAAAATTTTAGGAAGACGTAAATAAAACATTAACATACATTACTTATGTTAAAAAAGGCATGTTATGTCAAATAAATAAATAAATAAATGTTTTTTAACCAACCAGAAACCTTATAAATTATTCTGACAATCATTCTGTAATTTTAAATCGAGAGATTTATTCATATTTGATCAAAAGATATTTAGTTTGACCTGTTTTTTTTATATTTTACATACTTTTCATCATATCTCGAAAAGTGCACGAAAGTAGCACAATGTGTCTTTGAAGAAAATATGGCATGTAATGGTATGATACCATCATATAAATCCCAAAACGAAAACGAAAAAATGTTTAGATCCTCTACAGTCTTACCAGTCTATTAAAATATTTTCTCCCAAAAATCGATTTCATTATCATAAAATTTTATATATCAGATATAACGTTAAAATAGATAGTACAAAACGATTTTTATTTTATAATTAAGCAGATTATGACTAGACAAATAATATTTAATATTTTTTTGGTCAAATATAGTAATCTACCTTTATAAAAGATATTTTTTGCACTGTTATCCCCTTTGTTTACATAAAATATCTAAGATTCAGGAACAAGATATAAGTATTGATCTTTTTAATTCTTGCGCAATTAAATTGTGACTTCTTTTTCTTTAAAACAGTTTTAGTACCTACCACTTTATGGCTGAATTAAATGTGAAGGCAAGTCAAAGGATGGTGTGTTTTCTACCCCAGTGAAAGTAGAATGGGGGAAGAAGAAACTCAACTTAGACGGATTAATTGAAATGTTTTAGAAGAGTTTTGTAGTATAAATACTTCTTTAAATCTTCATCATCATCTGATGGAACCAAATAATTTTTGTGTACCTACTTTCATGATGGTTTTATTTTTATTTATAGGCCATAATAAAAACTGCATACTGTTTTAGTAAAGTGACATGCAGTGTCACGCAAAACCATAGACTTGAGATGTACAAAACCAACAATGACAGTTTAAAAATGAGACAAGAAATTTAAGAAATTGTGTGTGTGATAAACTGTTGTTATGAGCTCTTCTTGTGCTAGTATTCTGACACATCCGCCATTATTTCACTATCTCTTTTCCTCCTCCTACTCATAATAATAATGTTTCTAAAATTTACCTTAATTTTCACTGCACTTTGTTTTGACCCATTTAATAACAGAAAAATATGACTTAAATATTAATAAAGTTGCGAAACTTAGTTGCCAAGGTGGCCGGAAGTGAAAGAAGTATCAAGACACATTAATCCATTTATATCCGGTGCTGCCTACTACAAATTTTATTTTCCCTAAATGCCGTCAGATTCTGGTATAATACCCTTCCACACTATCGTATTTCTTAACTTCGTCCAACTTTCCCAGCAGTGTAGTGGCCGCTTTAGCTTACTGAGGCGTAAATATGAAGGAATAACATTTAACAAGTAAGTAGTCATTATTTTGTCTATTTTCCCTTTTAGAAGTGTTTATTGTGAAAAATATAAGTACATCGTTACATTTCATGTAATAACAAGTCCTCAGCTAAACATAAAAACAGCTAAATGGTTAATTAATAGATAAACTATATAAGATAATTAAATAACCAAACTTAACCAAAAATTTAATTGCCAAGGTACTGCCAGCTTATGTTTTTTAATTTCCCATAAAACTAGCTGCGGACCATGTTGATTTGCGAATGTTTATAAGTCGGAAAAATCCTTTTGTAGGTATATTAGCTAATTATTTCCTTAATTTCACTTAGTAAAATATATCACTTTATATTTAGAGTCAGGTGGGGTAAGTGAAACATACTTGCACATCTATCCACTATGTGAGTTTTGCTAGGAGGCTGTTTTTTTTCTCACTGGTAGATATACGCATAGAAAGCCTAAATCTGACATGGCAAATGGCGGCAATAAATACTTTTTGAGAAAATAATTTTTGAAAATTCAATTTGCATCAAACATCACTTCAAAAATGGTTCACCAGTTTGACAGAAACGTTCCGATTCAATATTCTGACGGTAGATTGCTATTGGCGTTTGACTGTTACGCAGCTGACTATTCTGACAGTTTTGTTTTTATTATCTATTACCCGCAATCATTACAGTTAGGTTTTTATATAATAACAGCTGCCAGGTATCTATATAGCACTTTATAAGCGCAGAATCTCCATCTCTTTCCGTGGGTGCCGTATAAGAGCAGTCTAAGGGACTGTAATAAGCGTCCAAAACGGCTTTTTATGGAGAGGCCTGTGTTTAGCACTAGACGACGTCTTCCAGCTGCTGATGTGAAATACGTGATTTTCGCCCATCGGACATTTACAATGACATTTGTAATGTAGTAGGTATTTGATTGATTTTATTATCTGTGGCGACTGTTACTGCAACAACTAACCTTACATTACGCACCGGTTCATGCATTACTTTCATGTAAAAATGTTCATAAACACTATTAAATTACTACATGTTATCAGCCAACTTGTTTTTTATAAACATACTAGCTGTGCACCGCGGTTTCACCCGTGGATAAAAAAGTAGCTTATGCGTTAATCCAGTATATAAGCTATCTATATTCGAAGTTTCATCCAAATCCGGCCAGCGGTTTGAGCGTGAAGCAGTAACAAACATACACACATACAAACTTTCAGCTTTATAATATTAGTGTGATAGTGTGATAGCTGATTCCTTTTTATTTTATGACCTTGCAGATAGATCATGTGACACCTGTGCTAGAGCATTGAAACCATTTCGCCACATAGCATAGAGCTCAACTGCGTGATTTGTTGATTACTATAAGGTTTCACTTAGGTACCCCTTTGTTTCACTTACCCCACCTGGGGGCTTACTCTTAGCGCTTTACTCTAAGTGGGTTCTTAGCGCGATTCAAAACTGAGCCTATATCGAATTGTTTTGTTTTTTTTGTATGAGGATTTTGACAAGCGATCCAGTGTAGGCTCTATTTTCAATCGCGCTAAGAGCTCACAGTACGCACCCAGACCTTACATTTTAGTATTTACACAAAATTTGAAATAATGAACACTGGCAAAACATCGTTTCTAGGTATCTCGGTAAATTACTCTATAGATAACTCTATAGTAACTTTAGAAGTAGTACATAATTTAAGATTTATTTATAAATGTATATATTTATATAATTAGTATTTATTTTACGTGTTTTTTATACAATTGTATTTTTAATTTCTTTATATATTAATCACGTTTGCTTTCTTTCTTGATGCTATAATGAGTAGGATGTAATTATTACTGTTTACTATCAGGCAGAGTACATGTTTGATTGGGTTATAGAACTGTTCATATGTTCTTTCTAAATCATGTCGTTGTGTTTAGTATTTTCTATGATCTCTTATGTGCACCTATGAAATGAAATAAATAAATAAAATAAAATAGATAGAGCTAGCGAAATCGCCCATTATCGACCCAAAATTTTGGGAGACGTTCTTATTCAGGCAGCACCTCATATGGGAGCAAGAAACAACTAGGTGGCCACGCGCAGGAGATTTCTATTAGTGTGAATTCTGTGATTTCTGTAATTTTACTATACTCTGGGGCGAACACTCGAACAGAAAAAAACCAAAAAAAGTGTTTTTGATATTTTTCTTTTCTTGCTATGTTTTTGTATGTTTTCTTCTGTTTGTGAAATATGAATTAAATTTTAAAAGTTTTCTACTACACTGAAACTGACCAAACGTTAACTGATTTCATTTTAAGGAATATATGTGGTGTGTGTATAGATCAGATACATAATTCAAAATGTGCTCGTGAATAAAACTAATAAGCAAAAATGGTTTGTAGATCCCCTCGCAACTCCTGCATTTTTCGTGGTTCTCAGTCTATAAAACCTCAGTTTAATTTGATGGTTTATTTTCAGGACGTAAACGATGGACTTAACCCTCACAGTTCTCCGCTTTTAAACCATGTAAACGAGATCGACTATGAGTGAGTATATATCTTATTCTTTATTCCTATTCATTGTTTTGTACTTTATTTTTGACTCCAATAAAATCGTAAGTGTGATTTTTTTGTGACTCCAGAGAGACGTGTAGATCAGTATAATTACAAGTTTCCCAATGTCAACAACCTTTAAAAACTGGTCTTACAAACGGTATGGGCTTTTTATTATAGGCAATCTTTTTTAAATCACATTATAAAATAGAATTGGTACAGATGAATTGCATTATCAATTATCTGCCACTTAAAATAATTATAAGGTTGTAATATTTCTTTGATGAATAATCTAACGATTTGCTTGAAGGAACATCAGATAAATAGTACATTTTTATTTATTTAACCATCAACAAAATACAGCTAATGTTTTGTAAAATATGCCTTAAACCTAAGTTAGGTTTGTCCTGACAGAGAGACATGTGGTTCTCAACAACTATCAACTTATAAGTATCCAATTTGAGTACCAGTCTTACAAAACACAAGTTAAATTAAAAATGAAAAAGTAAAGTTAAATTAAAAACAAATAAGTAAACAAACCTTTGCACTATAGCACAACACATATCTCGGCAGATGTCTGTGGGGTGATCTTGATACCTTAATTGCCTACATATATGTAGTGTAAATCTAAATACTCTACCTAGCACACCTAAATTCCCTGTTCTTAGCTTAGAGCAGTCAGCATGGAGCTTGGAGCAATTAAAAGAAGCAGGGCTACAGCAGAGGCTGTTACGGCCTCGCAGCCTTGCCTGGGCCATACTCCTCAATGCAGTGCCTCCACCCAATGCAGACATTACATCGAGGTACATAAAAAAGTAACTCTAGCTTCTTTGATTTTGTTAGTATCATACAGCGTTCCCCGCTACTTGCTATTGGGAGGTATTATTGTGTGAAACATTTTTTTTTCAGCATAGAAGCTCACAGAAATTTCTACAATGACTTAAAAGAAAAGCTAAGCATGGATCCTCATGGTGCCATTGGTGATGATCCATTATCACAAAATGATGAGGTAATGTAAAATCATTTTGTTGTGATGGAAGTTAGATCTCATTCACACAAGCGCTAAAAAGTGTTAAAACCCAGCAAGATCACTTTAAAAAGTTAGTAGCACTTTCCTAGACATATGAGTGCTTTTTGATCCAAAAAGGTATATGTACTGCATACTACTACGTGTATACATAGAAGTCTTTGTTTTGATCATGTCTCATTTCTCCCTACAGTATGACCTGATAAAATGAATAAAATATTAAACCACTACATGTGCCCTGTGGTTTCAACCGCAGATGAAAGTCTATGTGTAAATCCAGCATAGAAATGCTATGTGCATTTCAAATTTCATCTAAACACACACAAACTTTTGCATTTATAATATTATTAGGATACATTTCAAATATACCTAGCGTTTAAAATAAAAAAATGCCAAATATAAAAACGTTGCATTGAAAAAGCGCTGTCGCGTGAATGAAATGCTTGACATTCATTTTAACGCTTTTTTACCGTATGTTGAAAAAGCGCTCATGCGAATGAGGTCTTACATTGGAATAATAAATAGTTCATGATGAGATAATAAATAAAATATCATAATGTCTTTAATCCATTCTTAACAAAGATTATCTGTTTGTGTAAATAATGAAACAGGTTATTCAACATTAAAAAAAGCTGGTTCGTGGAATTGTAAAATAGTAAACATTATACAGATCAATTTGTAAAGGAAAAATTTGAATCACACATGGGATTCAAGTTAGATAGATTACGCTAAGCGGGTGATACTGCTATAAGAATCATAAATATAGTAAACATTGCTTTGTCACTACATTTTATTTTAATTTTATATCACATTTCAGCTGACATTGAGTATTAATAAGACTGGACTCCGCTAAGCCTGCTCTCAAGTGAGCACATTTCTTAAAATGTAATATTTACTTGTATTCAGTTATTACAAGCTACAATAAAATGTTCTAAGGCGTTGATCTACTCTGAAGAAGCAAATTCAAAATATCAAGTGTGTTTGCTTTTGTACTTAGTTCCAGTAATAGCAAAGAAACAGCTCTAATATGGTTTTTCAGACTTCAGAATGGGCCATCCTCCTTAGTCTTATTAGATTCCTATCAGAAGATAAGATTTAATGAAATCAATCAATATCTAACTAAATCTCTCCTTTAAGTATAAGTATAAAAAGTGAATAATTAAGAATTAATGTCTATTAACAACATAGTACCTAAGGATAATATTCTGCTTATCAATTTTACAACAAATACTTTTAATTACTTTACTTTTAATTTTTTTTTTCTGCAAAGTTCGTCTAGGTAGGTACCACCGCATTGCTAGTTATTCTGCCGCCAAGCAGTAGTGTGCAAGCACTACTGTGTTCCGGTTTGAAGGGCATTGTAGCTAGTGAAATTACTGGGCAAATGAGACTTTATGATCTGATCACTCAGTCTTGTAATCTGATTACTAGACTGTGATGTAGTCTCAGGATGACGTGCGCTGTGCAGTGTCACTCGGAACATTAAAACAATAAAGTTTCGCGTGACACTGCATTGCGCACGTCGTCCGAGTGATACTGCAACTGTTATGGACGGCCGTGTCGCTTAACATCAGGTGAATGACTAGCTCGTCACGTCATTCAATCGCATAAAAAAAAACTTAAATCAGTCGTCACTAAACAACCTTCGCGCGATATTGTGTCAATTAACGATTACGTAGTGCGGCTTAGACACTAAATTACGCGTAGACTCTTCACATCAAATACAAACTAATATAACAGTGCATTGGTTTGGACTATATTATTCACTACTATCACTGGTCTGCCGCATGCCGTCTACGACGAAAGGCCCAAACAGTACATAGTATGCCTCAAAAGCATTTTTTTTTAGGAATTAGTTCTTGACCTGGATACAAAGTCCTTCAGTCGCAATATTAAAAAGTCTACAAAGCCTGCATTATAAATATTATATTTCACTTAGTCATAGTCACAGTCACAGTCCAGTCCAAGTCAGCCAGTCACAGTCCAGTCAAAGACATGCCCCAGTAAAGTAGTGGCAACTTTACTAGAGGCTTCTATGGAGTTTTGGAAGCAACACGAAAAACCACGTTTCACCACATTATATCACTTGCCCACACTCGTGCTCGTAATTCAGCACTTATTGCGTAAAACACCACCAATTTTAAACATTAACACTGGAAAAAACACAAGTTTTGAAAAATAATACAATGCAACGAAGTGAACTTTTTCGCGTTCCCGCCAAAACTCGCCTCAAATGCACATAACTTAATATAGCCATATGGAACAAGGAGAAGAATGCCAATACACCAAGAAAACAGCGTAGATCAAAAATGTGCCTAAAACTAGATGGCGTTGCAAAATGAGCGGGTTATAAATTGAGCGCAGATCTGAAAAAAACCGTTTTAAACCTGGATGACACTGCAAAATGAGCCGGCTATACGGGTAGCTACTACTAGCTATGGCGGGCTAGGTTTAAAACGGTTTTTTTGGCATATTTCTGGTCTACGCTCTACTCAAAACCCGCTCATTTTGCAACGCCATCTAGTTTTAGGCATATTTTTGATCTACGCTATTTTCTTTGTGTTTTGTACTCTCCTCCTTGTTCCATAACACAGCATAGCTTTAACATTGTTTTTTTATTTTTCATGGTTTCAGAGTATATGGAGACAACACTTCTGTGATAATGAGCTGAAGAATCTGATACTTCAGGATGTGGTGAGGACGTTCCCTGATGAGCTGTACTTTAGAGAAAAGGATGTACAGGATCTAATGGTATGGATGCTACACCAAGCTTATTTTAATCTAGCTGACCCACCCCGGCTTCGCACGGGTTAATTAGTTTTACGCCTTATCTCAGTCTAAAGGAAGAGGGAAAAAGATAAGGTAAAAGGATGATCAGGATAAGGTGAAATGGCGATCTCGAATCCTTTCACCTTCATCCATTCATTCTTTTCCCTTATCTTTTCGGCCCTCCCTTCTCTCTTTCCCATAATACAGGATAGGAGTGGGTTTGGAATTCTAAACATTAACACTAGAAAAAGCACAAGTTTTGAAAAATAATACAATGCAATGACGACGTGAACTTTTCCCGCGTTGCCGCCAAAACGTAAAAATAAACGTTTGATTAGATATGATTTGGTTTTTGTTTTGTGTTTTTGTAGGTGCGAGTGTTATTCTACTGGGCCCGGTCGCACTCCCATGTAGGGTACAGGCAGGGGATGCATGAAATCCTCGCGCCGTTGCTTTTTGAACTGTACCTCGACAGGAAACTAGCACCTAACAATATTAGGTAAGTAGATGTGGAGGCAAAATACCCCCGCGCCCGTATTATGTAAAAGATACAACAGCAGTAGCAAAGCAACAGCAGTAGCAAAGCGACAGCAAACACTTTGCAATCGGTCGCAAGGTGGCACTGGAAATTGTAAGTCGCCCGCCTGATGCTCGCCTCTCGCTGAATGCATTTTGACCTTTGATACTAGCGCCACTAGCAACAGAACAGCAATAGACGGAAACAAAATAATGCACTTTTTAGTTCATCGATTGTCCGACAGACGGTGATCTAGCACTCGATCGCTTTCTGGGGCCGTACCGTGAGCTCTTAGCGCGATTCAAAACAGAGCCTATACTGGCTCGCTTGTCAAAATCCCCATACAAAAAAAACAAAACGATCCAATATAGGCTCAGTTTTGAATCGCGCTAAGAGCTCACGGTACGCCCCCTGGTCTGCCAAACTGATGTTTTTCAGCAATGATTGTGAAATTTACGGCTGTCAAACTCATGTCAACTTTAGAAACCAAATCCTGTATGCTTATTGGTTGAAGCCGGTTAAAAAATAGCTAAAAAAAAGTGCACTTAGGTCGCTCTAGTGCTCCGTGTGACGCAATGCTCCATGCTGTAACTAGCTGTTTACTCCCTCTAGCTCGATGTAATCTTTACCGCCACTCAGGCCCCCCCCCCCCCCCCCCCCCTGTATCCGCGCCTGCCGCCACTACCTGTAATACGTTTGGGTGCATAACTAAATTAACTAATGCTCATCTGCCTCTTAAGTCGCACTTATCTCTATGACGTACTCAAATGCGTTGCAGTAGGTACATCATAGAGGAATAAGTGCGAACTTAAGTTTGATTTTTTTTTATAACTAAATAGGCCCGCATTTTACCGCAGTCTCACCTGATGGAAAGTGATGACGCGGTCTACGATGGTACACGCTTGCCTAGAAGATACCTATTCACTCGCGACTTGAAGAGCTCCAGATTGTACTTATCGGGAAACAAAAACGCTGTTAAAGTGTTCCATTCTTTCACTGCTCGGATTATAAATATCTAGTGAAAACGCTTTGTGCGAATCGAAGGAATATCAACCATAAATGGATGGCGTGTAGCTGTACGTCTTGTCGTCCGATGGTGGAATTAGATTGGGGTTTTTTTTTATGTAATCGGATGACGTGACGAGCTAGTCGTACGCTGGTTTTAAGCGACACGGCCGGCCATAACAGATTGCAGTGCCACTCGGAACTCTGAATTAAAGTTTCGCGTGACACTGCGCACTGCGCACGTCATCCTGAGACATCTCACAGTCTAAAAAAGTTTTCTAGACCGTGAGATCAGTTCGTAGTCTCATTTGCCCAGTCATTTCACTAGCTACAATGGCCTTCAAACCGGAACACATTAGTGCTTGCACACTACTGCTTGGCGGCAGAATAACTGGCAAAGCGGTGGTACCTAAATAGACAAACTTTGCAGAAAAGTCCTACCACCTAGTAAAAGTAAGCTGTGTAAGCTCCGCAGCGCACTCACCGAAATGCATCGACTTTAGGGCAGACATGCATAAAAAGCGGCCAACTTCTATCTGTTTATCTGATATCGTAATATTGTTTTCTTTTTAGTGAGAGACTGAGGTATATATTAAGTGAAGATCATTTGGAGCATGATAGCTAGTAAGTATGGTTTACTTTTATTATTTTTAATTAACACACATAAAATTTCGTCTTTTAAGTGTTTCGTTAATAGAATCGACACGACTTTTGACTCAACCATAAATTTGAAATAGACTCTAAAACATAATATGTCCCTGGTCTGTAGTAGTTACTCCTAATGCTTAACTTTTAAATGTAAAAAACACCAAATACATAGACACTAGGTGTTTATATATACACAACACAAGCACACCCCAGCGAAATACACCAAAAAAAACTATCATTCATAAACAAATACCCCACGAATCCACATACACATAAGGAACACACACATCCTGCATATGATTTTGCTTGTAATTTTATTAACTCATTCATACACAAACACGCCTTCCACATACACAAAAGCACCCCCACATACACAATGAAACAAACTGCGCACAAAATTATTTATTTTTCGTACATAATGTTCCCAGTATGCTGTTCAGCTCCGTAATGAGAGGCCTCGAGCGATATTATACGACGGGAGACGTTTTACCCACAGCCAGTGGCCGTCTGCCCACAACTAGGGTGGTCCATGTAAGTTATCATTTTTTTTCTTCATTGTTTAAAGGGAATGTAGACAAGCGATACAAGGAAGAGACTATTAAATATCTTAGCTTTAGCATAGCATTAAGTACATACTACAAGATTTGCCTTAGTTAACCGAGGCTATTCATGTTACGCACACTTGTGTATGTTGCATGTCATAAAATTTGCTCTTTAGCGGCCTTTTTTAAAGCGCGTAGTAGTTTTAGACTAGTTACTTCAGCTTTCGTCCTTTTTTGACATTTGAATATTGAAAGGTGATCGAAAAAGACGGTGTAACTAATCAAAAGCTACAAAAAGCTGCGTTTATTAATAAAGATGTATTTGGTGAAACTGTGGCAGACCCGCAGAAGCCATTAATAAGAAGTTGAAGTTGACACTCTTCGTTTTCCTGCTATCCACGAATAGCTTCTCGATCTTATCAACATCTTGTTCCTTTTTCTTAGGAACGAATTTTCACGATTCTTGAAAATTGGGTAGTGTATGGTGTAAATATGTGCTCTTTACCATAGCTTATTGTAATAACCATACATTTTTTGTTTCAGAATCCTAACGAAGTAGTGAGATACTTAGATAGAGTGAGAGAAGATTACCTAGTGCCGATGGATGCTGAACTAGCGGCTCATCTTACTAGCTCCAATATATCTATGGAACTATTTGGAATGTAAGTTTCTTACAAACATTAATTTAACTAACGTTACTCATAGTATTATTGCATTTTAATGATACCGTTTATTTCTAACTTCCGTCCTCTAGTTGAGAATCGGTCGCCAAGTTTTCAAGTTTTGTTTTGTAATTAATATCAAATACTTAGGTCTACTACTAAGGCCGTAAAATCCTGTAAAAAAAAAATAAAGTCAAAAGCTCATGTCGTTAAAAGTTTTTACTTACCTTCATTTATGCCAGATACTAAATAAAGCAAAATGCTCTAGTAGGTGGACATCATCACTTACAATCACGTGAGACAGTGAGCAAATGCTAAAAATAAAACATGAAAAAAATACCGCAGAAAATATTTTGGGACTCATGAAAGAAGAAGAAGATGTTTATCGGGCAACACTACACAGGACTTGCCCTTTTGTTTTACATATTAAGTGTCGAATAAATGTTGACTTTTGTTCGTCGTTGTAGCCGATGGTTGCGGCTACTATTCGGTCGCGAGTTCCCGCGCTCGCAACTAGCGGCGCTCTGGGGTTTCATATTCAGTGCGGGTCCCACCTTACCCTACCTACATTATGTCGTCGTCGCCGTGCTACTCGCGCTCAGGAACACGCGTGAGTACACATACACAGGTACCGCCTGGCGTGTGGACATACACACCCTGTCACGTGGACATACACAATCTGTCACATGTATATACACAACCTGTCACACTGACGTACACAACATGTCACATGTACATACACACCCTCACCAACACACCGTGTCAGGTGACCAAATTACCTAATATTAGACATACACATCCGATCACATCGACAAACCTTCAATAACAATGTATACAGACACGCTGTCATTTTTTCTCTTTTACATATAATATTTCTCTCCATTCCAATGCTACACTTGGACTCGGGTATGGTGACTTGGTGCTATTTGTACCAATGCGTCCGCCAAGCGTATCTGTGGCTTACATTTACACTCAACATATTGCCCTCTCATCCACACTCTACATCTGCCACATCCACCCTTCTCTCCCAGTGCTAGACTCGAACCCAAGCATGGTTTTGTTCTCACTGATGCGTCCGACTGCATGTTACATAATTACACTCACATAGTTCCTCCTCGCATCACATGTGATACATCTATCCCTCTCTCCCAGTGCTGGACTCGGACCCTGGCGTGGTGCTATCGGCCTTGATGCGTCCGGCCGGGGTGCCGGTGGGCCACGTGATCGCGCTGGCGCTACATCTGCAGAGTCCACTGCACCATCCGCGACCGCAGACTCCCACCAAACAGGAACTAAACAATCACACGTTAGTGTTTCTTTCATTTGTTTATTACTAGCTGGAGTAGCTGGCTCGGTGAACTTCGTACCGCCTATCAATAGCGTAACTACCGGCAAATGGCGTTCCATTTGCCGGTAGTTACGTTGATTGTGCTTACGAGAAACATTTAGATGCATTGAGCATCATATGAATATGACTGCATCGTTGACTCACCGTGCAGTTAATCTGCTTGAAGTTCCTCCACATTTTCATTATTACAAATGGTCCTATATGGTTTCAAGTCGTCAGCGACTTTAGATTTGGCTAAATTAGGCAAGTCGTTAACATAGGTAAGGAATGGTAGAGGGCTTAGGTGAGATCCTAGGGGAACACCCAGAATGAACCGCTACCACCATAGACCTGAAAGTTCAGATATTTAGCAACTACTAGTTGGGACTGTTTCGGTAAATATGATTTCAGCCACCTGAAAAAAGATCTATGCATACCTAGACCTCGAAGCTTCGCTTTCTGTGGTTACATTGATGAATAAATAAATTATCATACGTGATCGACCAAGTCAAAAGCTTTACTAGATTCGGTGTAAATGGCGTGTGCTTCACCGCCTTTTTCAAGGATTACCAGTATGTCAGTTACATAACCTAACAGATTAATGGTACGCTACCTTCTTACTATTATTACCCAATTCTTTACATCTAAACATTTCAAAAAAATTGGTGATCGTGAGGCCTCCGGTTTGAGCCAGCGTGCTTGCGAATAAGGCCATCCATCCCATCTCATTCCGTGGATGCCGTAAAAGCCGGCTAAAGGAAAATATCCAGAGCCGTGCGATCATCAAGCCGCCTGCCAAGCGTGGTGATTATGGCATATCCTCCTATGATAAGCGTAAAGTGACGTTTTATTTGAGAAACCCGTGTGCAGCAGTGGACCTCTTCCGACTGTTGATCTGCGTAGACGTCAACACAATCGTTGGTTGACCGCTTGCGGTCGCAAGGTCCCCCGTCCGCAGCACTGGTAGTATATGTATGTCTGGCAGCGGCAGCGTGCCGGTGGAGATGGAGCAGACGGGCGCGGAGGCGGGCATGGACTCGGGGTCGGAGGGCGTGGCGGAGGGCGCGGACGTGGCGCGCGAGCTGGCCGCGCTGGCCGTGCTGCGCGCGCACCTGCCCGCCGCCGCCGCCGCCCTCGCGCGCGCCCTGCCGCGCCCCGCGCCCGCCGCGCAGGAACCCTTGCAGCGGATACTGCAGGTCGGTGGACTTGACTTCTTTACAGACGCTCTACACGATTGGCGTATTTCATCGTCATCAACAGCCCAAATACGTCCACTGCTGAACATAGGCTTACCCCACAGAGCGCCAATTTGAGCGGCTGCTCGCCTCCTACACTACATCTATCGGCTTACCGTGGTTCTGACCAGATCGTCGGTCCACCGGGTGGGGGGCCTACGCTGCGTCTCCCGGGCAGTGATCGCCACTCGAGAACCTTTCTTGCCATTTCAACTTACTAATTTTGAGAACTATGTTGGTAACTTGCTTAATACCATCGCGATTTTGATTAAATGCACAATCTGAACCCAATTATTCTGTCGTAACGGAGTTGTAACAACTAATAGTATGAAATTGTAATTGGAGGTCCCATTACAATATAATAGAAAATAATTACTACACCACCAATGCATGTTATAGGTTACAGAAATGCGAGATTTTCAATCTTTCCTTCGAGAAATAAACACCAAAACCTTCCTTCCAGCTGGCAGCGCTGCTCCAATGCCGCAACCACGCCCTAATCGACGTGGAAACCGCCTTAGAAGCAGCCGAAGGTCAAACCACGGACAAAGTCGGGCGCAGGCAACTAGTCCCTGTGACAGTCCTCAGCAAACGCAAGCAAACAAACAAGATAGTGAAACAAGTGAACAACGCAAAGGAAGTCCCGTTAAAGTTGTTCCATCAAGTGGAGTGTGCAGCCGGTGACTTGCCTTGCTTAGACCCGTTAAGATTGCGGACAGAGTGACTAAGACGGAAGCTAATGCTTTATAGCTATTATCATTAGGACTGCCATATTATTATACATTTTACATTTTCAGAGTTAATGCCATAAAAACATCCGTTCTAAAGTTAAGTTCAGAGTGGCAGTTTCTTTGGCATTACTTTAACACTCTGTGAGTAAGCAATCTTATCCATAATTAGCAAGAATTTTTGTTATTATATGCAGACCGATCATACAGATAATTTACGGTTTTGGTTTGTAGTTAAATTAGTTATACGTAAGCATTAGAATTAATTATTGGTTTAGTACTTTAACTAGTTTAAGTAAAGGAAAAGTATGATTAACTAGTTTAGTTAAGAGGCATTTAAAGTTATCTTTTTCACCAAGCAGTAAGCATGTCGTAAATATTGTACAAAAGATTATTCCTCCTTGAAATAATTGACACTATTTCATTTTTTTGAATGGTAGGTACCGAAATTAGAACACCACTTCGAGATTATTATATGAATAAAAATATCACAGTTAAGAAACAATGAGGCTTAATGACAATTGAATTGTGAAGTGAAGCCTAATTTAAGACAATGACTGTCATAAAAAAGATTTCGAAACAAATGTGTTGAATGAAACTGGCCTCAATCTGACACTGGCTGAAAAACGCCAAACAGCGTTTAAGGTGGAACGTTTCACTCAGCGCGGCAAATACAAATTTTCTGGCGTTTTTGCCTATAATAGCTTAATTACTCAACGCCATTACATGAAAACTAAGCAAAAAGAAGAGACAAAGAACGTTTTGTTCGCTGGCTTCTAGCTAAAATCTTCATTTAGCCTCACTTTACCGAAAAAAATCTAGTAAAAATCTACCGCATTAAAAACAAAAATATACGTGAGTTGTTTTTTTAACTAATTTTTAATAACATTAATAAAACTGGGGTCAATAATTGGAAATGTCCGTTATAACTAGAGGGAAACTAGGTAGGTACTAGGTACTTAAATAATGCACACCGACCTAAAGAGAGAACAAGTTGAGAGTGAACAGAGGTCTTCTAGGCAAGCATGCACCAACGTAGACTGCGTCATCACTTTCCAGGGGCTCTAGCAAAGATCCCTTTAGCGTTAACGCCAAACGATAACTCAAAATTTATGTGAATGACATTAGCTGCGGAAAACATTTCCACAACTAATGCCATAGCTAATGTACTTCCCATACATTTTGAGTTATCGTTTGTATCGTTAACGCTAATGGAAAGGGATCTTTACTAGATCCCCTGGTGAGACAGTGGTCAAATGATTTGCCTATAAACAATAAAAAAAATATAAAAAAACACTACGAATTCAGCTGATCTTGTGCGTGACAGACACGACGCTCTACAAAGCCGATTATCTGTATGTGCATTATTGGAGCTCATTAGCGTGTTCAGTTAACAAGATCAACACAATATTACTATGGTGTCTGATTGAACACTTAGGCCTATGCTTAATCGTCAATTGATGGTCATGTATAGATTTCATTCCGTTTATCCCCATGACACTACTGCTTGGCACTACCTGCTGCCGTAGCACGGACGGTAGACAAAATTGTCTTTCCCCATTTTATGTCACTTTCTTCATACTTGCTTACTTGTCAAGGGGAGTAAAATAAGCGAAAGGCAATTTTGTCCACCGTCCGTGCTAGGGAGGCAGCTGGGTTAGTAGACATGATGTTTTTCATTCAATGTGAATCAGTTCCAACCTTGTACAATATGAGTGTTTATAAATAGATAGGTACTGAGCCACCAGGCGTTGATTCACTTATCGATTTACACTGTATACATTTGATTTATCAAAAAAAAAGTATATATATAAGATATCTTCATTGTGATGAGAATGTTTTTGCAATATATGGATGCATTTATTTAAAAATTATTGTTATTAAGGATTATCTAAATAGGATATGTACAATGGTTGTATATTGTAAATATACACATATTATATACACGTATATTATAATGTAATAATCAAGTTTTTCATATGTTTTATAATACGTAACGCCTGCGCAGTGGCAACGGTAGCTTGATCTAAAAAAGAGTGGCTGCGCGTAGTTAATTGTGCTATATAATCTGTGACGCGCATAAGCGTAAAGGGTGCGAGTTCAAGTCCCGCCTCAGGCCGCCCCAATACGATGTATATTTTGCAGGAAAAGTAAATAAAGAGTAAAATGAGTTTCTATTTACTATCCATGGAAATATAAAAACATATTTCCTAGTATTCTGGAGCGGGAACAATAGGTTTTTTCACGTTCTTGCTAAAATAAGATGAAAAAACAATCAGTTGATTTAAAAAAACCAAAAGTTAACAAAAAGTTAGGGTGTACAAATGATGAATGGTGTTGCTTAGCACGGTTGTCATCACGTAATTTTTAATATAGACAAATGTGATATATAAGTAACTAGGTTTTTTAATATACTTAGAAATAAATATGAGAACAAAGTTAATTATGTTTTGCTTTCGCAAAGCTTTTAGGCCCACGCAGGAACCCGCGGGTCACATGCCAAACAAAAAATTGTAATTTAATATTAGTAACTTGGCTCCACTATGGTGGGCCAAAACGAACCTTTATTAAATAAGTTCAGGATCGGCAGGCGAGACGCCAAATCCGTTTCTTTTTTTAAAGTACAGTCAACAAAAAATAATAAACGTAATTATGATCTTTATAGTACTAGTCTAGTGGAATAAATATAGGAGTGATGTGTTTAAAAAATAATAATAGTTTGAATTCGTACGAAAGATCAAAGAAACGATATTCATCAGAGCCAATATTGTAAATATAATAAAAATATTTTACTTGTATTATTTGGTTTTTTTTATTAGACTGCACGGCACGGCTGCGATCGAACACAAATAATATGCAATTTTTTATAGAAAGCGTGTTGGAGCATGGACAATTGTACAATTTGTACGTCTACGTTCAGGAACACTAACCAATAATATACGCTTTGATAATGGATTAAAACTAAATAAATTGAATGCCGTCGTCCTTGTTTCCAGCTAACTATAGCCTGGGTGTTTTCAAGTGAGTGAATCTAGGTAAGCATGCACCACCGTAGGCCGCGTCATCACTTACCATCGGGTGAGACAGTGGTCAAATGTTATGCCTATAAACGAGCTTATAAATCACTTTAAATAATTGCGTATTCAATCCAGTTTACTTTATATGCGTTAGCGGTTAGCGTATAGTAGTCTGTGCTTTATATGGAACATACTGGGTGTAACAGTCTGAGTCAGTCATAGTCCAGTCTAAGTCAGGTGGTCACAGTCCAGTCTTAAGTCATGCCCTAGTAAAGTGGTGGCAACCTTACTAGAAGTTTCTATGGAGTTTTGGAAGCAACACGAAAAATCACGTTTCACCACAAGTGTAGGACACTTATGCTCGTAATTCAGCACTTAATGCGTAAAACGCTACCAATTTTAAACATTAAAACAGCAAAAAGTATGTACAAGTTTTGAAAAATAATACAATGCAATGATGACATGAACTTTTCCGCGTTCCCGCCAAAACTCCTTCTTCATACTTTTTTTTTTCTTATAGTTTGGCTCCACACATAGTGTATTTAGCCAGTGTCAAGTATTGTAGTTTTTCGTCGTATTATGAAATATATCATGTAAGTCAAGTCTTAGTCACAGTCAGTCAGGGTAGTCATAGTCCAGTCTAAGTTAGGTAGTCATAATCCAGTCTAAGTCATGCCCTAGTAAAGTAGTGGCAACTTTACTAGAGGCTTCTATGGAATTTTGGAAGCAACACGAAAAACCACATTTCACTACATTATATCACTTGCCCACACTTATACTCATAATTCAGCACTTAATGCGTAAAATGCCACTAATTTTAAACATTAACACTAGAAAAAGCATAAGTTTTGTGAAATAATACAATGCAACGACGTGAACTTTTTCACGTTCCCGCCAAAACTCCAATTCTTCATACTTACTTGCCATATGGACTAAAACAGGGAAAAGACAATTTTGTCTACCGTCCGTGCCACCGTGCTAACCACAGATCAGTAATATGTAGCTAGGCTAGCTATGCTAACCAGTGCTAACCCAGCAGTACGATTATTACTCAGACCAAGGAAGTATATATTAGCTCAATGGATTATTACAGAAAAAAAACAATCATGTCATTTGACATTGACTTTTATATGATAGTCGTTACCGCCGTCACATAACACGTCCGCCGTGTTTTACGCATTAAGGTGGTTTTTCGTGTTGCTTCCAAAATTCCATAGAAGCTTCTAGTAAAGTCGCCACCACTTTACTAGGGTATGACTTGACTGGACTATGATTACCTGACTTAGACTGGACTGTGACTAAGACTTGAAGACTTGACTTTACACGTGAAATATTCCATAACTCGATGAATAATTACATTACTTGACACTGGCTAAATACACTATGTGTGGAGCCAAAATATAAGAAAAAAAAAAGGTACTCTGTGGTCTCGACTCTCGACCACTCTCGACTAGTGGTGGTTAAAAAAGCACAAAGCATCCAAAGCGGGTCCGATTTTGGCCCACAACGTACAACGCCCGCTTTCGTGGCTCTCACTTGGCGCTTTTTATATCGCGCCGCCTAGACTTAGAGCGTTGTGCATCGCACGCGCTGCGTACGGAACATCGCGGCGCGAGCGCGAGGAACGCGTAGTAGGTAAAAGCGCCGCGTTTACTAAAGCCCTCTAATTACCTAATTTGCGACAGGCGTAAATCTCGCGGTGATTGCTGTCATACATCATTAGTGGCGTAGCGTAGCATACATGCTCGACACCACTAATGATGTATGACAGCAATCACCGCGAGATTTACGCCTGTCGCAAATTAGGTAATTAGGGGGCCAGGACCCCTATTCTCACGAATCGAGATGAAATCTCGTCTCGGAATAAATCTCGAGACTCGAGTTTTCGGTATTCTCATGCAATATCTCGATTGCTAGCGCACGAGATGACTCGAGTGATGGAAGCATTAGCGTATAGTAGTCTGTGGATTGGAGGCAGTCGAGAGATCAGAACGAGATAACGCTATACGTAAGACAGCGATCACAAAGTCTATGCTCAGAATCAAGAACTTGAAAATTGACACTGGAACATGAATCAAACTATAGAAAAAACAAGTAAGTTGAGTTCATAGACCTTATAAAAAAAAGCAGGACTGAGTCCCAATTGATCCCGAACCGAGGTACCCATAGGAAGTCGGAACGCTATAAGTACGAGCGGACACGCACAAACTCACAACATAGGAATTCTATCGCCTGCCATTACTGCTCCGAACCTCGCCCAAGACGCATAGAAAAAAATATTATAAAATGCCGTCTTGCGTTGTGAAAGTTGTCGGAATCATAGTGGTTTGATAAAAAAAAGTCAGGGGATCACTTTTCACAAGTAAGCTTGTTAATATTTCGCTAATTTCTTGCTTTTTCGATAAAACTATTGAGATGCAATCAATACACAAAACCAGCTAGTGTTACCAACAATCAAACTTGCAAATTACCCGGAAGTGTGGGAGAATGACCAAATTATGTTCGAATACAACTTATTCACCTATATTGATCATAATTAGAGATCTGACTATATGCAAATGCATATTTCCATTATGCATATGCATGTGCTGGTCTTTGCAGGTTAATAAATATTGTACCGGTAATCAAAATCAAAATCAAAATATTTTTAATGAGTAAATGTAGGCACATGTACATATTTTCACACGTCATTAACATAGGTATTCTAGTTACCTACTGTTACATGTTATAAGCTGGGGTAGATCCCACGCTTTTTTGTCACTTAAATAATCATCTACCTTATAGTAAGCCTTATTTGTAAGCATTGATTTTACTGTTTTCTTAAATTTAGTTTCCGTCAAATTCAGAATGCTAGGTGGGATTTGATTATAGAACTTAATGCTATAGACCAAAAAAGACTTGCTCACCTTAGTTAACCTTGTTTTTGACTGGACAAGCTTAGATCTATTTCTGGTACAGTATGTGTGCCCGTCACCAAGTTTTCCAAACGATTCAATGTTTTTCCTAACATACATAATGTTAACATAAATAAAAAGTGAAGGCATTGTTAAGATACTAATTTTCTTGAAAAACCCTCTCAAAGAAGCTCGAGCCCCAAGCCCATATGCTGCTCTAATAGCCCGTTTTTGGACCTACTAATCGTGCATATTTGTGCAGGTTTTCTATAATGTAGAAAAAGTAAAGTAACGTAGAAAAATACGATTTATGTGTTCATAAAACATTTTAAGCAACACCCTGGCTATAAATCTTTGTGCCAAATAAACAGTTTTATTAACTGACTGGCTGACCCGAGCCAGTTAGTTAGTTTTACGCCCTAACTCTATCCAAAGGAAGAAAGAACTGGAAGGGGAAAAGGATGAATGGAGGCAGGTGCGCCTCTCTTCACCGTCATACATTCATCCTTTTTCCCTATCTTTTTCGCTCTCCCTTCTCTCTTCGCTTTAGCGTACAGGGTATATTCCCAGTTGCCCCCACATGCTTCGCCCCCGGGTGGCAACTGGGAATAAAAATTCCCAGTTGCCACCCGGTGGAGACTGGGAAGCTATTGCTCCCACTTCATTCGCCGTACATTGCTGCGTAGAGCGCCAACCCCTTCATTACTGTCCAAATGTAATCTATACATGGTTCTTGGGGGGAGGGGGGCAAGTGCGGGGGGCGGACAAGTGAGGGGGGAGGTGGTGGCAAGTGCAGGGGTGGGGGGGAAAGTGAGGGGGAGGTGGGGGCAGGTGTGGGGGAGGGGAGATTGCAGATTCCTTTATTGTGCGTGCGGCTAGGGAATGGAACTCACTCCCGGCGTCGGTATTTCCATCCACTTACAACTTAAGTGTCTTCAAATCAAAAGTAAATAGGTTAATTCTAGGTAGGCGTGCTCCACCTTCGACCTCATCATCACTTACCATCAGGTGAGATGTAGTCAAACGCTAACCTACCGAAAGTAAAAAAAAAAATAAGCCATTCAATTTTGACTACTCTGTTACGCTCACGTAGCTTTTTGGTCATACGAAAAGTCACACCAACAACTGATTTTTTTTTTGTCGGATTCGGGTAATTTTCTTCACATGGCAATCCTTTAATCAGTCACACATATTTATGCGGCCCACAGAACACTATACTCCTAGCGGAGTATAGCGGATGCGGCCGCCATTGCTGTACGTCAGTTCGATGCCAATCAAGATTCATTCCTGCTATTTTTTTATAATTCTATGGTTGAGTTATTGTGATTTTCTAGTGTTCGTTATGGAAAAACGGTAAAACTGTGCAAAATGCTATAATGGTGCATCCGAAGATGTGAACGTGCGATTCCACAGGTTTTCTCTGCCTGGCAAACATGGATCTTTGAAGTAAGTAAGCTTAATAACCTACGCAAAATCCAAAAAGGTATAATGTACTACGTACATACATAAAAGAGAATACTTTCTTAAAATCACGCTGCTTACACCCGATTCTCACTCTGTAGATTAAATGTTTATTATTTATTTTTTCAGGGCATGATCATGGGCTGAATACTGGTATCCAGCTGGTAGCTATACTTCTGAGGAATCACTGAAACAACTACACCAACAGCATATAGGTATGCTATATGCAGTAAGCACCTTGTTGATAGTTCATTAAACCAGCAGATTTATGGAAACAAATTTTATAATCCCAACCCCGATTGGAGCAGTAGGTGTATTGTTGAAGTGCCGCCAAGAAAAATGTGCAACTTGTAACTTCACCTATGAATGTGTCGGGCTCAAACCTTCAAGTAAGTTAATTTCAATTACCTGAATAAAAGTTTTCCCAGGTCGTGAGGCTATGGACCGAAGTTGATGGAAGTATTATGTTAAATCAGATAGATCCTGTGACTATGATCCTCAGTAATGAGGAACCAACCAGAGAGAGAGAGAAATAAAAGTACGTTAAAATCCAGTTCATAGCAATGATATTGACACAGTTGCCAGTTGGATTTATTTTATACCAAAGGATAGGGGAATATGAGGGTTCCCATTTCTTGAGTGGGAAGCGAACCACCAACCTACAGTACAGTTGATGGAGCTGGCCTTAAGGCTATCTAAATAATATTTTCTTTTTTGCTTCAGGTACTCAATGAAGGCTTCTAGGCTGGTGTTACTATTGCTACTGCAATAACTACATCTTACTTACTGTAAAGCTTCCGGAACAATTTTCTGAAAATGGTGTGAATGTGTGCTGTGATAATATAAAGTCACAGAAGAATCTTAAATCGCCACTGTATTAGACAGTGAGTGACTGTCTATATTACCATCTTCATCATCATCATTTCCATATGTGCGACTGTAACTATTACACCAGTGGCCCTGAGGCTGATTTCGTTGGTTTAAAATTATTGATGTAAAAAGTAAAAATCAAGTTGAAATAGCCATCTTTGCTTTACAGCATTATTTTACAACACTTTTAATGGTGGCAGGATTGTATTTTGAGACTGCATGTTTCTTCATTTTATGTATTTGATAATAATAACTTTAGAACTAAACTGGGCCCAATTTGGAATAGTCTGCATCTTAGTCATCTGTAAGATGAAGTGGGTGCATAACTAACTAGCCCCCTCATCAAAATATTCTTACTATGACTGTTTGCTTGCATGAGTCTAATTTTATCATGATGCCAATTTTTCAAGCTGTCATATCATAAAAATCATGATAAAAAGTATTTTTAGTAATAAAATTGTAGTTATTATGTATTCTGATGACTGCTAAAACAGTTTTTATAATGATGGTGCTAGTTGTGCACCCATTTATTTTAGTAACTAAGTTTAGGTGTGAAAACAAAGTTGTTACCTACTCATATAAATATGTATAATATAATGTGATTATTTAAGAGTTGTGGCTTTTATTTATTATGGTACCTTTATAAGGGTGGGTTTTTTCACCCGTTGTTAAAGTAACCAATCAAAAATGCTAACAAATTCTAACTAATAGTTAAGATTTGTTAGAGGTTTTAACCATTGGTTACCTTGAAGTAGTGTCTGTGGTTTATTCCATCTGTGATAAGGATAATCACAGATTAGAGAAAACAACAAAAGGATAATAGCACAGGATAATATAATAGTGTTCTGTGCACCACAGAGTATTTTTATAGCTGTGCATACCATAGAGTAGTATAAGTTGGTGCCACAGATTGTTTTTTTCTCTAATCTGTGGTTGGTGCACTATACAATGCAAAACACCATATTATTTTTTCTAATGAGCCGTTTTATTTAAAAAAAAGAAATCGTCTTTTATGCATGACCCAATAGATGGCGCCAGTTGTGGTTTTACTAAAATCTGTCACTGTCTCTGCTTCAAGCATAGACCACAGGTTAGAGGAAATGTGTCACGATACTGACTGACAACTTTTAACTCTTTCGTTTTTTTTAGTTTCGTTGCGAGATACCTTGACTTTATTTTGGATCATAATATTAACGTTTATCTATCTCGCAGATTTACTGTACTTCAATTTACTTAATAAGAATGCACCACAGACTACTTAGGAGATATTACAGGCAATGTACTCGTGGTCCACCCAACTGAATTTGACATTTCTTTGTAGATAGTCTAAGCATTTTCTTATGTTTAAACTACTCTGTGGTTTGAAAGGTTTAAACTATGTACTTACAGCGCCATCTAGAAAAGAAGCGGAACTAGTGTTTTTTTTAAATAAAACTCCTCTGAGCAACTTCGTTTGATTTGATAGGCACGGAGCAAAGAGTATATAACACTTAGGGATGTTCCGATACTAGTGAATACGAGTATGTACTTGATACTTTTCTTTCAATACCAAGTACTTTTTACCATCGAATCATTCTTTCGATACTTACTTGGTATCGGAAAGAAAGTACTAATAGCGAATCGAATCAATGCTGCTAAGTCAAAACAGGATAGAACCACAGGATAAAAATTCAATGCCAAGCAGCTTTATTTCGCTATAATATGTATTTCCTTAAAGAAACATAGTATGGCCTAACTTTAAATTAAGTAGAATAAAAATGTGATATTTTAATGTATACTTAGGGTTAAAACAACCCTATTTTTAATTTAAGTAGGATTCAATGTAGTAGAAAATTAGTGTAAAGGTAAAAATACATGTAAAGGTAGAATGTAAGTAGGATTTAACTTAATTTAATTGTAATTCAAAGCGTTGAATACAGTTAATACACACAAATAGTACAGTTAAGGTAGTTGTTATACTTAATTAAAATAATAAAATAAAATAAAAACAAACCATTCTCACGATACCTATTTGGTATCGGAAAGAAAGAATTTGTATCGGAAAGAGTACTTTTATCAAATATCGTCAAATAACATATCCTTAGTGTTCAAATGTCCGATTCTTCGCGCTAAAACACTTGAAAATGTAGATCAGTCATAGAAACAAAACTTTGCTGCAATAAGGTAAAATTTGTTTATTTTTTTCCGTATTGATAAATAAAAAAAAATGTATCGATATGAGTGGGTATCGATACTTTTAGGGTATTCATATGAGTAGTACCTATCGAATCATGATTTGAGTACTACTCATATGAGTAGGTATCGATACTTTGGTGGTATCGGAACATCCCTAATAACGCTTGGCATGGCAAAAAGTATAACTATAACTTCTGTCGCCCAGACAAACTAACCAACGAAGAAAAAAGTAAAGAAAAGAAGAAAAAAGTAAGAAGACAAGAGAAGACAAGAAGAAAAAGAAAAGAAAGAAAAAACGAAAAGAAGAAGAAAAGTTTCCATGCCATTAGCTTCAATGTCAATAAAATGGCAACAAATGAGCCTAAAAGTAAAGGCAAAAGCGCGTCTCATGGTGGTCTCGACTGCCTCCGACCACACGAGACATCTCGTGCGCTAGCAATCGAGAATATTACAAATTTGAAGCTTGAGTCTCGAATTTCGAGATTTATTGTGAGATGACATTGCGTCTCGATTCCCTACGTGCCATCTCGTGCGCTAGTCAATCGAGAATATCATGAATTTTAAGCTTGGGAGTAGAGACAACTCGAGTCTCGAGATTTATTATGAGATGACATTGCATCTCGATTCGTGAGAATAGGGGTCCAGTTGCTTGTGCTTATCGAGTTATCGCGGCAGCGGTCGGGCAGCCAGTCATCGCTTGCTGTTGGAAGCGGTACGCTTTCTACGACTCCCGCGCGAAAACGTGAACTTAGGCCGGCTTACGCAATATCCCTACGCTTACTTTGGTACGCTTTATGTTTTGTGTGGTGCTTTTGATTAGAAACTGTGATAGGACACGCAATAATGTTTATGTTGAATGTTTATTAATTGATATGTATATACCCAATATGTCTGAAATAAATTAATATTTAATCTAATTTTTAATTTTAATTGAATAATTAGGTGGCTGTGTGATTTGGTCCTACCTTAGTTGAAGGGTGAATTAAGTGAACATTTAATGAATAAAAAATATCAGTGGAGATTTTCCAATATGGAAATTTTACCGGTGACTTAGGTTCTCCTCGTTATAACTTAAGCACTTAAAAAAGCGTGCTTTAAAAAAAAGCACAAAGTTTGTACCACGCTTTTGACAAAGCAGTTTTGAACACTACTACTCTCGACTCTCGTTTCGGTCTCGCTACCAGCTGGAAATCGAATTTATTTTTAATATTTGAATGCTATAAAATTACATTTATTAGTTTTATTGATAAATAACTTGTGGCTCGATGGTCAAGGTTGTGTC
The DNA here is from genome assembly GCA_910589525.2 of Ennomos quercinarius. Classification (NCBI taxonomy): domain Eukaryota; kingdom Metazoa; phylum Arthropoda; class Insecta; order Lepidoptera; family Geometridae; genus Ennomos; species Ennomos quercinarius. The sequence goes on from OU342497.1 coordinate 15,671,094, forward strand.
AAAGAGTGCGGTCGTTTTGGCAATCTTTTAAATTGAAAATATCTTATATGTAGAGTATTTTGTGTTAAATATTAGTGTAAAACTTGTAGATTAAGTTTTTAACATCATTCATTGGTAAGTTTTTGTAAATTTCTTTGCCCTCATTTTTATACATAGTCTTCATTTGTTTTAGTCTCTTTTCTTCCGTGAGTTGATGGAAACGGACCCTGGAGGGGGGGCTGGTTGGGCCCCGAATAATAACCAACCAAAGCAAAATGATATCATTTTCGCAGATAGTTACTCTATTCCCTCGCCGGTTGAATTTGTTTCGATCGCGTCGGATTCTTCAGATGTTGTGGAACGTTCCCTTCAGCAGAGCAATGGTACCACCAGTACCATTAAACGCAAAAAGCATTCAAAAAAACACTTAAAAAAGAGCAGAGATGAAAAACAGTCTCAGGATTCAATCATACCTTTGGGTCAAGCTGTACCATCATCAAATTCAAACCTTGATTCCCAAATCACCGATTCTCTTGCCTCTCCGTCTGCTACGGTATCGCAAACTCCATCTATTCCCCCTTACATCCCCTCAGGTAGACAGATTTATAAATCCACAGATAAAGGCCCATTTGTTGTGCATGTACAAAAAATTGAGCCTTCTCCGACTTCTGGCTTTGTCTTACACCCAGTGATCTTTGGCCGGTTTCTGGTGAAAAACCGTATCTGCAATATAATAGATGGCAGCGTTCAAAGAATTGGGCGCAACAGAATTTCCTTGACGTTTAGTGATGCAAATTCAGCGAACAATTTTGTTTCAAATGATGTCTTAACGAAAAATGAGTACAAGGTGTTCATCCCTTCGTTTAGCACAGTTCGTTTAGGTCTTGTGAAGGGAATTCCAACTGAATGGTCAGAAGAGGAAATCATAGAAAGTATTCATGTCCCTGTTGATGGTTGCCCGATAATAAAAGTGCGTCGATTAAACTATAAAGTGGTCATTGATGGGGTTCCTGTTTATAAACCATCTCAGTCATGTGTTCTTTCTTTTGATGGTCAAGTTCTTCCTGCGCGGGTATTTATGTGTTTCAACTCTCTCGTTGTTGAACGGTATTATTATCCTACAGTACAGTGTTTCCAATGCTGTCGGTTCGGTCACACAAAGAACAGCTGTAGATCAAAACCACGCTGCTATAAGTGTGGAGAAGGTCACACTGGCGATTCATGTGACGTTGAAGAAGGCTCTTCCCCCTGTTTATCTTGTTCGGGTCTACATTATTCCACAAGTAAGAGCTGTCCTGAACTCAGTAGGCAAAAGCAAATTAAAATCTCAATGGCAGAGAAAAGTATGTCATACTCCGAAGCATCTAAATTGCATCTGCCTATAAGAGGCAAAAGTTACAGTGATGCAGCTAAAACATCTTATGCCAGTGTTTCCGTTCCCTCTGTACCGTTATCTTCTCCCAATAAATCAGTCTCTCAATCTTATAGGAAGACAATATTCGTCAAACCCAGACCTCCCCCATTACAAAAACAAGGCTATGATCGTTATGCTCATCAGGCTATAATTAATAATCCAGTTATGCCTAGTAATAATGGTGTTGCTCTTAATCATCATAATAATGACTCCTCTCCCTCCCCCAGTAGCATTTTGGAGCTTATTCAGGCTCTCACTAGGCTACTTAACTCTCCTGCTTTTGTACCGTCCAACGCTGCCCAAGATTCCTCCACTTCTGTATTACAATCCTTCCATGATGGCGTCCTCTCTAGGGCTGCAATGGAATTGTCAAAGTCTTAACAGTAAAAAATCTGATCTATTGTATATTATTAATAAATATGATCCATCTATTATTGCCATCTCTGAGACTTGGCTTAAGCCTGGTTCCTTTTTTAAGGTACCTCGCTATCTTTGTTTCAGAGATGACAAAGCTGATGGGTATGGCGGTTCAGCCATACTTGTCAGAAACTCTGTAAATTCTCATCTTGTAAATATCCCTTCTCCGTGCATTGTTGACAACCTTTCAGTAGTTGCTGTCAGGTTAAAAAATATATCATTTGTTTCATTATATATCCCCAGACCTTCATTTGATATATTAAATAAAATTCTCCATATCTTATCCCATATGCAAGGTCCATTTATCATAATGGGTGATTTTAATATTCATCATCCTGCCTGGGGCTGTCAGGCCTCTGATTCTCTTGCCAATCACATATTTAATATTATGGATAGTTTAGGGTTGTGTTTACTGAACACTGGTTCTCCCACGCGTCGTACAAAGCCGAATGAACGGGTTAGTGCCATTGACCTGACTATGGTGTCAGCAAGTCTAGCTCCTTCAATGACCTGGAAAACCTTATCATCATCCTTCGGTAGTGATCACTTTCCAATTCTCCTTAACCTCCCTTTTTCCAAAATCAAACCACTTCCATTCAAACCATTATTAGAATATAATTTAAACAGTAAAACTCAGTCTGATGAATGGTCAAAATTTTCATCACTACTTGAACATTCTGCTTCTGATCTTCCTGACATTCTTCCTGATTCTCTGAACAATTGTCTTAGAGCATTGATAAATTGTATTCATTCTGCTGCTAAACACACATTCCCAGCAAAGGTACAAAATTTAAAGCATAGATCCCCTCCGTGGTGGGGTCAAGAGTGTAAGGCTGCTGTTGCAGATAGGCTAAGTGCTGAAAATATATATTGTGAGAACATGACAAATGCAAATTATGACAATTTAATCACAGTCATGTCTAATACTAAACAAATTCTTCACTCCAAAAAGTCAGAGGGGTGGGAAAATTTCTGCTCTACTATTTCCCCTAACGTTCATTCCTCTTTTGTGTGGAAATCAATCCGAAAGTACCGTGGTTCATATAGAGAACCATCCCCTCCATATCCTAGTTATGAGGGTTGGTTTGAACAATTTATGGATAGACTGGCTCCTCCCTTTGTTCCTGATTTTGTCAATACTATGGCATCTAGTTCTTCTGTTTATGATGCAAGTTTTACTCCTTTTTCGATGCAGGAGTTGCGTCTTGTTCTATCTGCGCTTAAAGATTCCTCTCCTGGTCCGGATGGGATCCCTTACTCTTTTTTGGTTAAAGCTGGAGAAAAAGTTTTAAGCTATTACCTTGAAATTATAAATTTGATGCTAGATTTAGGGTTTGCTCCAGCTGCAATGAAAACTCAAATAATTGTTCCAGTTTTAAAGCCCGGCAAAGATCCGGAAAGCCCTGATAGTTATCGTCCAATAGCTATGTCTTCTGTTCTGACAAAGATTGTGGAACATCTTGTAAAAAACCGACTTGAATGGCTAATTGAATCTAGAAATATTTTGCCTGAATCACAATATGGTTTTCGAAAAGGTAGAGGAACTTTAGATAGCTTGTCCATTTTTGTTACAGATATTAGACTCTCTTTTTCTAGAAATGAGTCCATTGTTGCTGCATTCCTCGATATATGCTCTGCATATGATAATGTTAATCTCTCAATCCTCAAAAATAAGATGGAACATCTGTGTCTTCCAAGGAAAATTATTAACTTCATACTTAATCTTTTTTTAGATCGTACTGCTCAGCTTAGAGTTGATGGTGAGATAAAAGGTTCAAGATCGGTACATAAGGGTTTGCCTCAAGGCTCTGTTTTAAGTCCTCTCCTCTTTAATTTGTATACTTATGACTTAAATAAGTGTGTCTTACCTTATTCTAGAGTACTACAATATGCAGATGATCTTGTTTTATATGTGGCTGATTGTGATATATTAAATGCTGCCAACAAATTATCTCAAGCTCTCGAGTCATTAAATATTTGGCTAGGTCATAATGGTCTAGATGTAGCCCCACTAAAAAGCTCCATTGTTATCTTTACCAGAAAACGGTTGAAACCGAGACTTAACATACTGCTTAATAAAACCAGGATTCCTGTAGAAAACGAGAAAAAGTTTTTAGGTCTTGTTCTAGACAGCAAATTAAACTTTTCTTCGCATATTAACTATGTTTCAGTTAAATGCGAGAAAAATCTCAATATTTTACGATGCTTGGCTGGTGTTTGGTGGGGTGCTCACCCCTATTACTTAAAGCTCCTTTATAATGCTATAATCCGTAGTGTTATAGACTATGCTTCATTTTTATATGAGCCAGCTTGTAAAAGAATGCTCAATGCTTTGGACTTAATTCAGGCAAGAGCTTTACGTATTATCATAGGAGCAATGAAGTCTACCCCTAAAAATGCTATGCAAGTGGAATGTGATGATCCTCCTTTAGATCTGAGACGTCAATATCTCTCGGATATGTTTTTATTTCGTTTGTTTCAGTTTTCCTCCCATCCTCTATTTCCAAAACTGCAGCTTTTGTTTAGGTATATTTCTATGCCTTACTGGAATCATAAAAAGACTCCTTGTCTAGTTACAAGTTATGCAAAAATTATTAACCTTAGATTCACTACCCATAGAACTCTTAAACTTCCCTTATTTGAATTTGATTATCAAACTATCTTATATCAACCCTCTTTACATCTTAATTTAGATTTGATGAAAGGGGATACCTTCGCCAATAAACACTTTCTTCGGATTAAAGATAATCTTTGGCATGGTTGGCATTGCATTTTCACAGATGCATCTAAGCTAGATCAAAATGGGTGTGTTGGTGTTGGTTTATTTCATCAAAACTATAATATTGTTCAAAAGATTAAGTGCCCCCCTGAAACATCAGTTTTCGTTGGTGAATGTAGGGGTATTATGGAAGCTATCAACTATATATTGTTGTTCAAATTAAATAAAACCGTTGTATTCTCTGATTCATTGAGTGCTCTTCAAGCCTTCCAGAGTAATCCTTTTAAAACAGGCTCCAAAAACTGGATCATATTTAAATCTAAAGACTTGCTGTTGAGATGCTCTAATTTAGGCTATTCTGTGCACCTAGCTTGGATCCCTGGTCACAGCAATATTACTGGCAACGTAAAGGCTGATGAGATTGCCAAACAAGCAGTCATCTGTGGGGATAAAGTCCCTTTTAAAAATTACCCCCAAGACCTTTTGCTTTTGCCTACCCGTGACTTAAAATCTAGATGGCTGAATAGATGGTTGATAACTAGTAGACGGACAGGTTCAAATTATGCTAAGTATCAACCCAACATTCAAATTAAACCGTGGTTCTTTAAATTTAAATACAATAGAAGAGTATGTTCCACAATATCTAGGTTAAGATTTGGCCATTGCTGTTCTGGCGTACATTTAAAAAAACTGCGAATAAGAGACTCATCCATCTGCGAATGTGGTATGGACGAAGCTGACTTAAACCACATTTTCTTCGCTTGCCCTAAATTTGACCATAATTCATTATTCAACTCATTAATCCATTATAAATTTCCATTCCCAGTTCACATAGATAATATTTTGTGTAAAATAGACCCTACTTCAATAGATATATTATCATCTTTCATTACTGAAAATAATATTAAATTGTAATCAATATATCTTATAATGTAATTATATTCAATGCTCCTATGTAAATCCTGTTGTATCCCATTATTGTAAATAAATAAACATATTCTTCATATTGTCATTATGTAGCGTAGTTTGTAGTTATAGGATATTTTTTTCTTTTGTTTCAGGTACCCGAAGTTCAAAATTTCGTTTTTATTTATCATTTCTCTTTTGACATGACGCTGGCAAAAATGTGAAAAACAATTGCCATTAAAAAAAAAAAAAAAAAAAAAAAACTTGTGGCTCTTGTTACTGTTACAAAAGTTACTTTTATCGGCAATGGCAGATTCAAAAGAAAACGGTGACAAACCGCTCGATATCAACGGCAACAATTTTGATCCAGATAGGTATCTAGACTGCATTTTAAAACATGCTACACTCAAACAAATCATGGACAAAGAAGCGGAGGTGGTCACCCAAAGCCAGTTTCTTCAATCAGAAATGCAAACTTTGGTCTACGAAAATTATAACAAGTTCATATCGGCTACTGAAACTGTACGCAAAATGCGCACCGATTTTAAAATAATGCAGGAGGAAATGAACAAACTCAGCGAAAATATGAACAAAATAACTACCTTTAGTGCACAAATATCAGAATCCTTGAAAGAAAGTGGCAATAATGTGAGTAGATTGTGTGGAACTAGGCAACTCCTTGATAAGCTCCAATTCCTGTTTCTGTTACCATCTCAACTAAACAAAGCTATTTTAGAGTGTAGATATGCCGACGCTGTACACGATTACACACATGCACAGAGAGTTTTACAGAAATATGGCAACCAACCTTCATTCCAAAGTATCCAAACAGAATGTTCAGAAATCATTTATGCCCTAAAGAAAACTTTAAGGGACAGACTTTTAAGCCCGGAGACATCTGCTTCAGAGCTAGCTGAAAGTGTTGGATTACTGAGACAGCTCCAAGAAACCGATTCATCCCTACATGATATATTCTTAAGCTGTGCAGAAAGCCGCCTTGATAAACACCTGCAAGCATTGAGTGCAACAGTTGAAAGTACTGACATCCTTGAATGGGTAGAGAAATGTAACAATACACTACTGGCTGACTTGGGAATCATAATATCATGTTATCACGACATGTTCCAAGAAAAAGAAAACACTTACACCCCAGAATTTGGTGACAAGATTATGCTTCAAGTCTTTCATCTGTTTGAAGAAGTAATGAAGAGACCAGAGAATATTGGAACAGAAATTCTAATCAGAGGCTTGGATAAATTCTTTAGAAAGCTACAGGCAATGACTGAGATAATTTCAAGTGACACCATATCAAATCAAGCTATTGAAGTTGTAATACAATGTATTGACTACAAAGCAACAATACAGTATCAATCAATACAAAATCAGTTTAAAGACAATCTGACGAGAGTGAGGCAGACATTGGCCAGCAAAGGCACAGAGCAAGCTGATCTGAAAGACATTCTAAACTCATTACAGGTGTATCTTATGCAGAAAGTTCAAGCATCACTTCTAGACTTGATGGCATTCCTACAAAACAATCTGTCCTTTGGCCTGAAACCATGGTGTGGCAAGGCAGTAGCAGACATGTGCTGGAAAGTGATCTCAGAGACAATAGTCAACCTTTCAGATATGGTGAAAAAGATGGCCTGTCTCCAGACATCTAACAACAACATCCCCTTTGAATTACTTCTTATACTTGCCAAGTTGTGTTTGGAAATGCAAGAGAATGGTGTGACAACCTTGCACAACCATTTAATAAAACTTTTAGAAGAAGCTGCCCCAGGATTAACCATAGACAGCAAGGACACTACCAGTGTGATGGTGCACTTGTCCACAGCTGCTCAATCAGCATTGGATTCCGAGGTTGTTTTCATAGGACAAACGGCTGCACAGATGTTAAGAGTCTCGGTTCTTGCGAGGGATTGGTTACGAGCTCCCGAGCCGCGAGGGCCACGCGCCGTGTGTCGTAGGGTCGTGGAAACTCTTGCAAGCGCCGACAGCGCAGCATCACAATTATTCCCAACAAGCATAAAACCCTCTAGTGATTCCAGCCGCCGAACTATTTGGTCGCGAGCCCCTTCGTCATTCACATCACCTCTGAATAGAATATTTTCTGAGCGCATTGAAGTTTTCAGTCCCGCTGGCGCCGACAGGGCAGCTCTATCCAATGGTGCACTGAAAGTGGCCCTGAAAGCGCTTGTGGAATGTGTGAGGCTACGTACTTTTGGGAGACATGGGTTGCAGCAACTGCAAGTGGATGTTCATTTCTTGCAGCAGAGGTTGTCCTGCATGGGTAATGATGAGAGGCTCCTCAATGCATTGCTGGAAGATGCCCTATCGTCCGCGCAGCTGCGATGTGTAGATCCACAGCTGATGGAGCCTAGCATTGTAGATATTATTTGTGAAAGAGGATAATAGTATTTGCTAGATTTATTCCTATTGTAATGTAATATGTAATTAGTAATACTACATTACTAATACAATACTAATATTACATTTTGATTACCTAATCAAAACAAAGGGCCCTGTCTAATCAGGGCTCTTGTTTTCAATATAACTTAAAAGATCCTTTGTACATACTATTATCTCCATGGCATTATTTTTACGCTTAATAAAATTGTATCAACTACTTATATTCTTACTTAGTTTGTATAATGTAATAAACTATTAGCAGGATATTTTAAAGTAAACAACATATTTTTTTGATGATTTATTTTGTCCCATTATTCAAAAATTTCATCATCATATTAAAAATAATGATATCTACATAGATTATAGTATTTATTGTTAAATGCTTCTAACCATAAATCTCATGAGACAGGAGGTACTACTATTTTAGAAATTGTTACATTGTTAGTCACGAGAGTATGTTAAACATTTTATTTAAAATTAAAAACAACATAATATATTTTTTGTATTTCTATTATGAAGACATTTTTTATTTTGGTCCTACATCCTAAGAGAGTAGACAGACAGAAATAACAGCGCGTTAAGTGCCAAATAAAACGACGACATGCAAGGAACTGGATCAATTTATACAAAATAAAAAAGTGAACTTTTATACAAAATTAAATTTTTCAATTGAAATAATGAAGATTGCGTCATACCATCCATTCACTGTCTGCCTACCCACAATCTGTAAAGTATTGCATTGTATGAATACTCAGACTATATAAACACCAACCACCAATATTTATTTATAAAAATAGATTTTGATTTGTTATTTTATTTGAGTTTGTATTTTATAATATTTTTCCTATCAGTGACTACAACAATTTTGCAAATTTATATAAATCATCATTATGCACCTCTTGCATGGTATAATTTCATTATGCTCAACAAAATCATTACAATTGACTTATATCTAAAAAGTAAACAAACAAAAACACGCCACTTATTTAATATATTTGCTACAAATACTCGTTCTAGTAAACTTATAACAATTACCTCTAAAGCGGAAGCTCTTGAGTTCACTGCAATGTAGTGAGGACTTGAGTAAGGTATGTAACAATATTTGATAGGAAAATACTTATTGTGAAAAACATGAGTAAATTAAATCTAATCAACTAAAGGAATACTAAATATAAATAGACTAAATGGGGAAATATCTACTTATAGTGTGTTTTATTTATATAGGATATACTATTTTATATGTGTGTATGGTACTCAATGAAATGAAAAACTGTTGGATTATTTTATTATGTGTTCTCTTATTAACTAAATGGTGAATAGTAATAATATAATCTGTGTATCAAATACAGCAGTTTAACTGTAACTGCACTATTATAGAACAATGCTGAATGACAGTCCTCCAAACAGTACCAATAACATAAATATTTACTCTTATACATACATACACAAATCTAAAACCAGAACGAATTGACAAATATATGATAACATTTCTCATTTACAAAATTATAATAGATCAACGCTTTTTAATATACCCTTGAGATAAAAATCGCATCATAAAACTTCACCAAAATTGTAAAAATTTGTATCTTACAATGGTCCTTTTGTTACTTTTTTGTGAGCCTTGTGATGCGCGTTCCCGTCTAATATCTATATCGGCTTATAACAAACCCTATCCTATCGCGTCACGCGATCAGTCCCATTTCCAAATCCAATGGGGAGCCACACTGCTCATTTATCTCGCTATCGTCGCTAGTTCTGAGGGTAGTTCCATTTTCATACGAAAACTACTGACATTCATCTCATAAAACCACAGATCGTCTGTGCATAAAACACTATCAACACACTAAGAAGATTTACTGCATGGAGTTCACACTTCAAATATCTATAGATCCAAATTCTGCTATTGCTACTTCACTTGCTGAGGACATACTCACTTTCCTAATATTCTAACATTGTCACTCACTATCACTTACATTTTTTGTAGGAAAGTGAGAGAGAGGATATGAAAATCAACAAGTGAGATAGCATTCATGGTGTTCGACGCGAAGCGGTATACTGATCCTCAATCCACTTTTAGGCAGGTAACTGAAATCTTCTTGCACACTACAGTTCATCACCATTTGATTTGACTATGAACTGCCAGCTCCAGGGACGATGGCGCTGTCTGAGATTAATCTTGCCTGTGCCTCCACATTGACCAGCCTCCAATCTCTATTTCTTATTCTTTTGCATTAGCTTCTTCATCTTTTCCGGGGGTGGAATTCCAGAGAACGCGGCGGACCGTCTCGTCATAGCCGTCGTCTTCGGTTTGGTGGACTTGAGCACATCGGTCGCCGCTTCGGTTCGGCCGGCGGATTTCCGCAGCGCACTTGGCTTCAAGTTTGAGTTGCTCGCTTCGCTTTTGACGCTGGATTTCCTCGCCGCGCTTGGCTTTGAACTCGTATCATTTTTCCCGCTGGATTTTCTTGTGGCAGGCTTTGTTGTGTCCACCTGGCTGGAATTGATTGGCTTGGAGACTTCTGCGGGAGGCGGCGAACGTCGTCGGCGGATTCGCGGCGGCGTGTGAGCCAGGCTTGTGTGCCGCGACAAAAGCGCTGCGCTGCCAAACAACTGCCCACAGTCGCATTTGTGCTCCACTTCTGTGCGCCCTGCAACGAAAGTATTTTTAAATAAATCTGTAAGCTAGAGCTTAGAGTTGATGTACTATTCTGTTTATACAAAGGTTCTACTCCATTTTAAGATATCAAAATTTACTTACGTTTTTTAATTGGTTTCGGTGGCGTATCGTTCACTTTGTGCTTTGCAGTGATGGCTTTCCCTAAGGATTTCCGCTTAGCGATACCCACGAGAGACTTTCGTTTCTCGGTTAGCGATTTTCTCGAAGCTTTCTTTTCATTGCTTTTTGTCGTTCGCTCTTTAGATGGCTTTAATGATTCACTGACGGTCTTCGGGAAAGAGTACTTCACGTCGCTGTCATCCGAATCTGTTGAAAGCGCTACTTCCGACGATTGGGGCATATTTTTTAATGCAGTTGGTGTAACCGAAGAAGTTTTATTCTCTATCGCTTTAGATTTAGTCTCTACCGGTTTTGGCTTCGGGGACGCTTTCGGTTTCGGTTCAGCTGCTTTCTGATTAGGCTGAGCAGCTTTCAACTTTGGCTCAGCAGCCTTTTGTTTTAGCTTTGGAATCTTCGGAGGGTGCTGTAAGGATATTCGTCTCTTTACAAGTTCCTTGGAGTTCGGGCGCTCGATCTGAAGCGAGTTACGCTTACTAGCTCTAATTTTCATAAATGTTTTGACTTCAGTTGTTTCATCCACCTTGAAATTTGGATTTAACATGTATCTAACTTCGTCATCGTCACTAGATTCCACAGAAGGTTTGGCTTGATCCACTATTGGAATTGGTGCGTCGATAGTTTTTTGGCGTTTGTTCACAGTGGGTGCAATCTTTTCCTTTTGTGGAGTCTTCTTTTTCAGTGTATTCTGGATTTTAACTGCCTTGTGCTCTATTTTCTTAATTTTAGCCGGTATAACAGAAATTTCGTTCATTTTACTTCCATCTAATTTTGGCAAATCCCGTTTCACTGGTGCACTTTGAGTTTCAGTAGATTTATCTTCTACGTTCTCTTTTGGCAAAGGATTTTCGACAGCTTCATCGACGGTAATTTTTTCATTCACGGGTTGTGTTGTTTCTGTAACTATTGGGTTTTCGAGTTCAACAACTTCTACTACCTTTTCTGGTTCAAGACCAATTTTATCGTTTTTATTATCTTGTTCTATTACATTTTTCTCAATAAATATGATTTCTTCTGCAACAGTTGCAGGTTCTAGAACAGCATCTTCAATAGCACCATCAACCTTTTTATCTTCTGATTTCGATTTTTCTTCATCTTTGACAGAATCACCCCCTGTAGCGTCAGGCGGTTGCTTAGATTGTCGTTTCTTTTTTGAGCATATAACAGAGTGCTTATTTAAGGAGTGCTCATTAGGAAACACCATGTAGCACAATGAGCATTCGTGAATGATATCTTTAGTTGACAACGCACTTTGGACACTTTTGTCATCCGATTTTTCTGACCCTGTATCTGCATGTTGCTCTTTATGCTCAACCAGATGCTGTAACTTTCTAAACGTTTTTTTGCAAATTTCACATTGCGGAGGGGGTGAAGGTTTTTCGACGGCTGGGTGAGCAGGAACCGGTTTTTGCCTGTTGATGCCGTCATGGGTCTCCCTGTGTTCGACTAAATGATGCAGTTTTCTGAACGATTTGTCGCAAGGTTCACAGCGGAATGCAGCGCTCGAATCATCGTTTAGTTTTGCAGCTGCTTCTACTTTTATATTTTTGGTGTCATTCTGCTCAGAAGAACTCTTTCTGAGGGTACGCTTTGGAATATCAGGATTATGAATTATCCTGTGCTGCACTAGATGATGCAGTTTTCTGAACTCCTTTTTACATACTTCACAGGAGAACACTTGCAACTTTGAGTCTTGAGCGTCTTTCTTTGTCTGCTCTTTTTTATGCTGCATCTGGTGACTAACTAAGTGAGACACCTGTCTAAACTTTTTGCCACAACTCTCACAAACGAGATCTCGGTGTGGAGCTTTGATTTTTGATAATTTTTTAGGCTCCTCTTTTTCTTTTTCAAGCTTCTCTGGTTTCTCTTTGACGGGGGTGTCTTCAATGACCACCACTTCACTTATCAGTCTATCCGATTTAGTTTCTTCAGATTTTATTTCTGAATGTGATTCTTTAGATTTACGTTTCCTGGGAGTGTCTTTCTTAATTTCGCTAATAGGTATATCATAATCCATGTCTTTATCCTCGGATTCTTGTGAAAACCTGGTGCCGCGCGAACTCCTTTTGTCTGAGTCAGACCTGTTAGGCGATACGCCAGTACAATGTTTAACGTGCTTGAAAACTACATTTTCTGATCTGAACAACTTGTTGCAAATAGGACAAACGATATTTTCATTAATCTTACCCATGGTCCAGTTTTCTCTAATCATATCTTCTTCAGAGCTATCCTCATTATGCTCGTCTGAAATAGATTCTGACTTGATAGGTTTAGCGTCAATAAGCCTCGGTTTCTTTTGAGGGCTAGGTGTTTTGCTATCAGCGGCTCCTTCAGGTAATGGATATTTTCTAGGACGCCCTCTTCCCCTTTTTACTGGAGTATCTGGTTGGTCAGTATTTGATGTGATACTCTTATTTAAAGTTTCTTCCTGGTTTTCTAATAATTCAGCAGCTTTCACTAAATTGTCAATAGCAGAAGCTGTATCTTTGTGGTCTTTTGCATCTTCAGTTTGTTTTATGATTTCTTTGGTAGCCTCTGTAGCTGTAACCTCAGATGTTTTATCTTCCGTAATTGTATTACGACCAAGTAAATACGACTTTTTGTGTGCCATATTTTTAGACTGTTTATCACCTTTAACTTCTTCGACTTTTCTTTTCTTCTTGGGCGAGGTTTCATAACCAATATCGCAAGGCTGTATAAGCTCTAATTCAGGTGTTTCAACTGGGGTTAAAACTTGTTTTCTCTGGTGTTTAGTTTTAGTTTTATCTTGATGTTTATTTTCATTAATAACTTCTATCACTTCGGAATCTACGGAATCAGTATTGACCACAGTTTCAGCGATATCTAACTCTGGCACTGATATTTTAGCTGGAGAAAGTTCTTGTCCTTGAACATTCAATTGACTCGGTACAAATTCATCGCTAGATTCTACAAAAACCACCTTGACTGGTTTATCTTCTATGATAGTAATAGGTTGAGCAACCTGTTTCGCTGTCAAAGCTGATTGATATGCGCTGTGTATTTTAGAATGATATTTTTTGTTACCAGAATCTCCAGTCACAACACCTTTAGCTGTCTGTATATTAAGTGGAATAGTTTGTTTTTGAGGTATCCTAGATTTAGATTCAATGCAAATCATTTCGGTTTTAGGATTCAGTTTAGGAACCAGATTTTTTTCTTTTACTGTTTGAACAAGGTTGTGTGGTTCTTTACGTTCAAAATTAACTGTTAGACAATTTTCGTAAGAAATAGAATTTCGTCTAGCAAATTTATCAAAGTCTGTTTCAGTTATTATAGCTTCCATATTAGCGTCTTTGCTTATTGAAGCTGTGCTTTTCTCCGAAACTGTTTTTTTATCATGTACCGGTAGTTTATTTGGAATAGACTTCTTGTTCAGGTTTAAATCTCCAGTAACTGGTTCGTGTTCTATTACTTCATCTTCAGAATCTATATTATCAGCCACATTGTCTTTAACTACATTGACTTCACTAGTAGATGTTATGTTGGATATTTTAGCAGTTTTATTCAAAGATTTTTCTCTATCCATCTTGCTGTATGTTTTAATTTCAGGTTTTGGGACCTTTGGGAGCTCATGTGGGGGACGTTCTACAAACGGAATTCCATGTAATTCGTTCATTTTCATTTCTATATCATCTAAAGTTCCTGAATCATCAACTACGGGTTTAGGAAGTTGTAGTACCGGAGCCGATACTGCAGGATCCGCTTCATTTTCGTTCAATAAGAGCGTTTGTTTCGGTTCGTCTGCAACTTTCTTTTCGGGCACTACTCTATTTATCATATCTTCAATCGTTTTGTCTATCAAACTAGCCATAGTAGCAGTACTAAGATCTCTCAGGGTTGGTTCTACTTTACTGGCGGTTTCTACAGTTGCTGCTGTGTCAGAGCTTGTAGTAACAGTTGATGATATAGCCGCCTTTTGAGTATTTTCTTGCTTTACAGTTGCTTTGTTGGTAGGCTGTTTAAGTTTTTTATCAGCGCTTTCATTTTTTACCGGGATTTTTGTTTCTAATTTTGCCGGCATGACTTTACTTGAGAACACTGTTTCATTTTTTGCGATTACCTTTTCTTGAGCTTTGGCTGTAGCATTGTTAATTATTGTTTGTGCTCGCTGGCTATCAATTTTTTGTAAAACGTCTCTCCTATTTAAATCATTGGAGTTTTTTATTTGTTTAGAATTAGTGCTAACAGGAGTCTTTACTTCTTTAAACTTGTTCAAAAACTCCTGTCTATTGGCATCGGTCCATTTGCCAAACGGCACAGCTGCAGAATGGTTATTGTTAGCGGGTTTCGTTACTTTTTCGGGTTCAGTTTTAACCTGTGTTGTATCGACAGTAATAATTTTAGCTATTGCTTCTGTCGGTTTAGCGACTTTAATATCCAGTATTTTAATTCCTTCACTTTTAACTGTGGTTACGGATGGATTATGTTTTGAGTTAGGTTTATTAGCAATATTAGCCGCAATTGGGATATGTCCTTCAGGTTTTATCATTGTATTTTTAGTGCAAGGCTTTTCTGAAAGTTTTAAAGAATGTACCGCCTTTTCTAGAGGTTTCACTACTGGCACTGTAATAGTACATGTCGGTTTGACAGATTTTTCATCTGGTAATGCGGTAGGCACCTTTGCTTTCTCTGAAGATTTTGTTTCTGGCGTAGACGCAGATTGCAGTGCCTTTATTGACAGTGACTTGGCATCCAGTACAGTAGTAAGATGTCCCATCTTTTCCGATGGCTTCACATTGGGCGTTGCATTAATTATTGCTCCTTTTTCTAATGCTTTTATTTCAGGCGCAGGAGTAGAATGTGTTATTTTTCCTAAAGATATTTTTTGAGAAACAGGTTTTAGAGCTTCTTTTTCTAACAGCTTTAACCCAGGCACTATAGAATGCCCTACTTTATCAATAGGTTTCACTACTTTTAGCACGGGAATTGATAGTTTTGATTTTTCTGAAGAAATTACTAATGGTACAGGAATAGAAGTCAATGTGTTTTCAGACGTTTTAACTTTAGGCAACATAGATAGCGCTGCTTTTTCTGACACTTTCATTTCAGGAACTAGAGTAGAGCATTTTTTATCTTCCGTAGTTTTGACTTTTTGGACATTACTTTTTTCTATTTCTTTTGGTTTCTCCATTGACTTAGAAGAGCTTGCTTGGTCAGATGTTTTTTCTTTTAATGTAGGTGTATAAACTTTAACTTTTTGTTTGTCAGCAGTTATGTTTTCATTTTGAGAATAACTATTGTTGCTGATTTTTGTCAAAACTTCGGAGATCTTACTGCTGAGATTTTCTTTTTCTTCCGATTTATTGGTTGTACTTGACGGTGTTATCAAAGACACGCTTTCATCAGTATCGATTGAATAAAGTGTTATACTTTCTGGCTTTGATTCTTCAGTTCCAAGGTTTAAGGATGTACTTGAAACATCTGAAAACATTTCTAGGGAAACTCTTAAATCTTCATCAGATTTCATGGACATTTCAACCATAGCTTCTTCAGGTTCATTTACAACTCTTTTTGCCTGTGATGAATTGTCCGGTCCAATTTCGTTTTTAGTAACTTTTTGCATGTCTGTTGGGGACCTTCTTTCATTTATATTTTTCACTGATATCTCAATGTCTTCGTTATTTCTTAAAACTGAATCTTTGCCTACAATCTTAATTTCTTCCACTATAGCTTTTCCAGTAGTTTCAGTTTTTTGTATATCAGCTAACTTCGCTGTAGTGGAAGTTTCAGCGTCGTTTTTATCTTTTGCGTTAGATGGTGGAATAACAACCGAATAATCTTTCTTTGGAATGACCACATCACTTGTGTTATTACCAGTAGTAATAATTTCTTTTTTTAAAACAATATCTTTCTTTATTTCATCTGATTTGTTACTCGTTTCAATAGGTTTCTCAGCGCTTGTGGTAGATTTTGCACTTATTTTTTGCACCTGAACAGCAAGCTGGGTGTGAGCAGTAATATTTTGAGAATTTGGTGTTTCTTCAGTAATTTTACTAGCTTCTTTATCTACTGACAGAGTTTCTTGCATTTTTTTCTCTGGATACAGTTTTTTCACACATAGTTCTTTTGTTTCAGATTTCATGTTAGCTTTGCAACTATTTTCTTTTTCTAACGAGATGGTGTCAGCAGATTTGGCATTATCAACTGATTCTTTCTCCCTTACTAGTGACTCCGCAGATTTTAGTTTAATGTTGTCTGTATGAACTTCTATAGTCTTTTTCACATTATCTGAGTGCCTATTAGGATGCAACTGAAGGTCAACCATTGTTTTAGTAAGTGGTTTGCCTTCCTTACTAGGTGTTGAATGGAAAGTCATAGGTGTGAAACTCCCTACAACGGGCGACTTTCGTGATTCACTAAACTTCATCATTTTTCCATTCAGATTGACTTCTGTTTTAGAATCCGGAGGCTGTTCCTTGTCTTCAATGTCTTTTTCACTTGTTGATGTAGATGCGACGGATTCCTTTTGGGGTGATTTATTTTTCCCTTCTACAACTTTATTGTTCGATGAGTCAGGGACAGTTTTACAGAAATCTTTGACAGGCACGTGTGGAGTGTTCTTTTCTTCCTTTGTAGGCTGAAAACGAAAGAAGAGAAACATAAATTAGTCTCAATAACTATTATGTAGATGCACAATGGTATGTTTTTACAGATACACTACAGTTGGGACATCCCATGTATGCTATCACCTGATAAGAAGGGAAGGGAAATACGGCTTTTTGTCTTATTAGGAATGAGAGTAACGATATTCACTACACCGCCAGAAAAACAATGCTTTTTTTGTTTTCATGAAAATATATGAAAAAGAATATATAGATACAGAATATAGCATATACATATATGATTAAAGAATATTTTTTTTGTATGAAGTCATAAAACCTATGTATAAAGTATAGGTATATCTACAAAGAATGAAAGAAAGTATCCATGAAAGTATAGGTATGTATTAAGCTACTCAACTACAAAAAGTTTTTAGTACTAAAATACATAAACTAACTGTCCAATTAAAGTAACACAAAGTAACACCCAACAATTACATACATAGATCTTGGACCCTAACTAGGATTCCTTGTATCTAGGGACCCAGGAACTACGAGGACCATGGTCCCGCAACACCCAGACATAGAACAAGTATTTGCACTTTTTTTCCATGTGCACAAATACTTGTCCTTTCGCGGGAATCGAACCCGCCGGTTCTATTTAATCTAGTCTAGTCAATATCCACAAATACTACAGCTTCTTTAACCCCATTTCTATCTAACTAAACAAAAAAAAAATCTTACCAAACATGTATGAACAGATTACAGATATACAGGGTGATTCGTTCGTAGACCGTATCCTTTCAGGGTGTGTATAAACAGGGCTTGGGTTATCTTTTAAGCGTAACATTAGTTCAGCTATTTTTTTTTTCTAGTTATTCAAAGTTTTGTGAAAAATGGAAAAATCCCCGTTTTCGACCTTAAATCACTGATTTCTGAAAGCACCGTTTTTAATTAATAAGTTTCTGATTTTAAATACATAAAAGAAACCTTAATGACTCTACTGACACTTAAGTTTAATAATAATTAACCATAGTTTTTTAAAACAGTGCTTAAAAGTGAAACAATTATTTTCTTGAAAATGATGACCCTGGCAAAAAAGTAGATTTATC
Source organism: Ennomos quercinarius (assembly GCA_910589525.2). Lineage (NCBI taxonomy): Eukaryota > Metazoa > Arthropoda > Insecta > Lepidoptera > Geometridae > Ennomos > Ennomos quercinarius. Next base: position 15,689,407 of record OU342497.1, read on the forward strand.
TCAAAAAGTTGACTAAAGTTTTTGTTCTATAAATGATTTTAAAAACATGTCCTTTTCAACGGCTTTCTAATGATATACCATTTATCAAAAAAAATTGATGGGTTTTAAAGATACTCCCAACCAAAGATGTCTATCCTCTCATCGACACACGAAATCATCCATGTATACTTGGTATCACGATAAACGTTAAGCCATAAAGCGAGAGTTAAGGCAACCAAGCAGTGATAAAAATATTTTTATGTATCAATGGCCTCTCGTTGATACACAGAGCCTACCGTACGAGTTGAAATTGGACAAAATCCCTGGTAAATAACACTTAATATTGTTGGTGACAATAAAATGAAAGTTTGCTTATTTTTTTGTTAATAACTCAAAACGGCTGTAATATTATTCTAATCAAGTAAATTGTAGATTTTCATGCACATTTTTAAGGTACCGTGCTTGAACTTTAACCTGAAATCCACGTTTTACGGTTTTTGTAGTTTTTATCATCGTTTTGAGTTATTAAACAAGAAAATTAGCAAACTTTAATTTTTATTGTCACCGACAATATTAAGTGTTATTTACCCGGGATTTTGTCCAATTTCAACTCGTACGGTAGGCTCTGTGTATCAACGAGAGGCCATTGATACATAAAATAAGTTTATCACTGCTTGGTTGCCCTAATTCTCGCTTTATGGCTTAACGTTAATCGTGATACCAAGTATTTACATGGATGATTTCGTGTGTCGATGAGGGGATAGACATATTTGGTTGGGAGTATCTTTGGAACCCATCAATATTTTTTGATAAATGGTATCTCATTAGAAAGCCGTTGAAAAGGACATGTTCTTAAAACAATTTACAAATAAAAACTTCAGTCAACTTTTTGAGATAAATCAATTTTTTTTGCCAGGATCATCATTTTCGAGAAAAAAATTGTTTCAGTTTTACGCACTGTTTTTAAAAACTATGCTTAATTATTGTTAAACTTAAGTGTCAGGTGAGTCATTAAGGTTTTTTTATGTAATTAAAATCAGAAACTTATTAATTAAAAGCGGTGCTTTCAGAAATTAGTGATTTAAGGTCAAAAACGGGGATTTTTTCCAATTTTCACAAAATTTTGAATAACTCGAAAATAAAATAAGATCGCTGAATTAATGTTACGCTTAAAAGATAGCCCAAGCCCTGTTTAAACACACCCTAAAAGGATACGGTCTACGAACGAATCACCCTGTATAGATAGAAATAGATAATTTTCTTGTAGTTAATTACTATAAAACAATCAACTACAATTTAGAAGGCATCTTATATCTGTAGAGCTGCACACTACAACAATATTTTTGAATTAAGTAAGATCCTAGGCCTATGTTCAGCAGTGGACGTCTTCAGGCTGTTGATGATGAAGTAAGATCTTCGTGCGCTAAGCTCGGCCGCGCGGTGGCCAAGCCGTAGCACGCGGGCTTCGCAATCTTACGGCACTGGGTTCGATCCTCGGCCCTGCACCAACGACTTATCTATTAAGTTATGTGCAGTTTTCGATGCCATCGCTCCGTGCCTCGAAAGCACGTTAAGCAGTCGGTCCCGGTTGTCATAAGAACATCTATGGCAATCGTTACGGATAGTCCGACGCCTAGTCTAACCACATGTATCGATACTCTGGCAACGTCTCACCTCAAGGGCACTTCGAGAGCGGCTGCTGCAGCGGCGACAGTGGCGGAAAACCTCAAACGCACGAGATATGAATATCTCGGCGACTCGCCATATCGTACTCGTTATAGTTATATGTATACCTCGCCGTCGGCGAGGGATACATATAACTTCCCTTTGGGGTAGAAACCATGGGACCGTAAGTTCTGTCCGCCCGCGGTTTCGTGACAGAGCTGTCCAGACACTTAATAGAAACAGGCGACCAAAGAGCTGGCTCTTACCTCGGCCAAAGTTTGAGATAATGTCGCCAGCTTTTTGGGCATCTTACCCGCAGACAAGAGACTATTTATAATTTTAGATAGGTATTTGTAGTTTTAGTTTTAAATAAGTACTTAGTTTAAGTTAAATTTAGTTTTACACATAAATTGAAGTAAGTAGGCCAACTAAAATACGCCTGTGCCCGTGAGATACACTGACACTACCAGACCTAGTGTGCGTCATGGTAACGCAGGGATAGATGGATGGGAGTCCAACTCCTGTGTATGATTCAAATTGTTCCATTATTTTAAAATGAATCTATTTGCTGTATGGTACCGATCTAAGAATAGTACTATCCTATCTTTTACCCCAGCTTACGACAACACCGACGGCTTAATGTGCCCTTCGAAGCATGGTAGTGCTCAGTTGTAAGTACCACCATGGAACAAGGAGGAGAGGAATGCCAATACACCAAGAAAACAGCGTAGATCAGAAATATGCCAAAAAATAAATGCCGCTGCAAAATTTGCGGGCTATAAGTTGAGCGTAAATCAGAAATATTCTATAAAACAGTTTTATACCTAGATGCCGCTGCAAAATGAGGGGGCTATATACGGTTTTTGGCATATTTCTGATCTATGCTGTTTTCTTGGTGTATTGGCAATCCTCTCCTCCTTATTCCATGCTACCACTTATTGTAGTGGTCATCCGACAAAGTAGTGACCACAGCGATCAACGCTCAACCGTACCGATCGGTTGGGAACAGCTAGTCGAGCTTCGCTATGAGTGCTACAATCATAATAACATAGTACTTAGTACATACTCGTACTTAAAGCATCTAATTACTAATGTTATGTTATGTTGTAGTCATACCAGTAATGAGTAGGTAGTTAGTAAAGAGTCACTGACCAAAAACAAATAATCATATGAATTATGATTCAATACTAAACAGAATGTTATTTATTGGGACTTCGGACAGAGTGTGGGGAAATATAAATCTATACTATAATTACTATTATATACTTATATATAGGATAGAGGATATAGAAGATACAGAAGAGAAACCGCCAGGTTCTTAAAACAATTAACGACTTTCTAATTATTGACCCCTTATTTTTATTAGTTTTATTAAAAGTTAGTTGTAAAATAACACATATTTTTGATTTCGTTTTTCATGCATTATTATTACGAAGAATTTTTTTAAATTTTTATCTGTGTTAAAGCTAAATGAAGACATAAGAAGGAAGCCAGAAAAAAAATTGTCTTTGATTGAGATTTTTTTTTTTGTGGTAGCCATTGACACATTGTAGGTTTCACAAGTCGATTATCATTTAGCCTCACTTTGTTTTTAATAATATCTTGAGAAATACTGAATATAAAAATCTGATATTTTTTATAGAAGCTCTTTATAAGATAATCTTGAAATGGCTTTCGAATTTCAGTACCTTCTAAAAAATGAAATGTCAATAAATGTATTTTCTTTCTTTCTTCTCTTTCTTTATAATAGGCTAGTTGCCTGCTATTAAAATTAACAATCAAATATTATTTTCATAAAGTAGGTTATAAGAGAGTAAGTACACTAGATTTATGAACTGCTTATTTATTTTATAAGCAACATTCGTTGGACCTATTTAAATTTAATTTGTAAAGGAATTGTCACATACTTTACCATTAAATCAGTAAAATGTAAAATACTGTTTTAAACTTTCACAGTTGTTCTCTACATTTATAATATTACTTATAGGATCTTTAAAGATGTGGGTGGATGATAAAAAAGCAAAAGCTTAAGCATAAGCTTTTTTATTACCCACCCGCGTTTTCAGTCTACCCGTGAACATGGTGCATGTAACTGTGGCGAAATATCGGGAACTCAGAAATGATTCAAATCACGGTAAAGATCCCGTAAGTAATATTATAAAATGTAAAATACTGAAATATTAAATACTTACCACTTCTTTAGGAACTTCTATCTCTATTTCTTCATACACTTCCAAATTTCCCTCAGCATTATCACTAAAACAATAATGAAAATTTATTATGAACAAAATAATATATATTTCATCTAACAGGTAACTTAATTTTGAATGAAATCTAAATAGTTAATATTGTAATAATGATAACCATCTATTCTAGTAATTATTCCTTTTTTAGGGTTCCATACTCAAAGGGTAAAATGGACCCTAATAATAAGGCTCCGCTGTCTGTCTGTCTGTCCATCTGTCACCAGGCTGTATCTCATGAACCGTGATAGTTAGACAGTTGAAATGTTCACAGATGATGTCTTTCTGTTGCTGCTATAACAACAAATACTAAAAAACAGAATAAAATAAATATTTAAGGGGGCTCCCATACAACAAACGTGATTTTTTTTGCCCGTTTTTATAGATAATGGCTTGTAACCCTTAGTGCGCGAGTCCGACTCGCACTTGGCCGGTAATTTCTATAATTTATAGGCATTTGACCACGTTTGATCCTATTATTAAATGCAATAAATGTACAATATGGGCATGATGCCCACTTTAAAACAAACAAGCAATTATTTTGTAAAGACATTATACTTATTTGGTAAAACAAGATAATGTTCAGGTCAATGACATTTGCCATTTAAAACATGTTGGTAAAACACCAATGTCCGAAAATTAATATACCTAATTCATTTGCATATCCAATCACTACTTCAGTACCATCACTATAATAATTATGCTACAATAACTATATGCATATATTATAGGAAATTAACTCCTAGTTTCTGGTATGTTTGTTAAACTCATGTCAATTTAAAAACACTGACAGCTTACCCTTGAAGACAGCTGATGATTAACAGGCAACCAATGAGCATTCCGTTTTTTCATTTGACACAAGTTTAATTTTAGCAAATGTACCGGAAACCGGGGGTAACTCAATATAAAAACAAAAAAAAGAATAACCCCCAACAATCACATTCCTAGAACCTGAACCCTAACTAGAATTCCCTAAATCTAGGGACCCAGAAACTATGAGGACCATGGTCCCACAACACCCAGACCCAGAACAAGTATTTGTGTTTTTTTGTCCTGTGCCCCAATACTTGTGCTGATGCTGGAATCAAACTTGCCACCTCCGGGATATGACCCAACCTGCTCACTCACCACACCACAGAGGCTGTCATATAATAAAAACTGTATATTTAAAGAATGAATAAAGTATACAAATATCTATTACAAATATGATCTTATACTGAATCCTCCTACTTAATAATATTATAAATGCAAATGTTTGTGTGTGTGAGTTTTTGTTACCATTAATCTCTGTAACAACTGAAGCGATTTCAATGAAATTTTAAATATAGATTGCTTATACACCAGATTAACACATATGATACTTTCTATCCACGGGTAAAACTGTGGGGTGCAACAAGTACATCTATAAAATACATAATAATAAGAAACTTTGCCCATATGAAATATATTATTATTAGTAAAACAATATATTAATTAAACTTACCGAACTTTGAGAAATTTGAAACTATGCTGTGGATCATCATCAAGGATTTGAATGGCTGCAAGCTCATCTTGGCCATCTTTCCGATACAAATACAACCCATTGCCAATGTCTATAGCATCTACATTGCTACCATTAATCTGTAACACCACCTCCATCTCTCTGCTAGCTATGTTTGCTTCTGCTCCAACAAGAGCCTCTTGGTCCAGCTGCGAATCTAGTTCTGGTTGTGCTACATCCTCGGCATCTTCAACATCAGCAGCAAGGTCTGCATTTGACTTGTCATCGGATTCAGCATTGTCATCAATCACAAGCTCATCCCCATCAAATGAGTTTTCATTGTCATCAAAAATCTCTACACCACCAGATAGAATGTTAGCAGCTTCAATCTGTTTGCCAATTTCATAGCCATCTAACATGTCTTTCTTCCCAATAGGAGACAAGTTCGAAATGAGCTCGTCGGCATCAGTCAAAGTGCGGTCGGCATCTGCAGAGGTTGACGCCAATGGCACATCTTTGATTTGCGTGATGTCGAACGTAGAATCAGAGAGAGAGAAATATTTAGAAGAGTTTTCATTCGCCGACATATATGCTTCGCTCGGCGGAGACGTGGTGTCGAGCGTGGAGTCGCCGGAGCCCCCCGCTTCACCCCGCAACTGGCTCAGTCGATCCATTTCCACACTTCATCTGCTGTCAACACAAAAACACTATTTTGACATCGCGTGCATGCAAACTCGGCAAACGCGGCAATAATTTCAGTCAACAACCCGCTCGGAAGAAAGCTAATGAAAACATCTGAAGGTTGGACGGTTAATTAGCACGTAGGTCAATATGAAAGAACAGTGAAACTTTTACAGCGAAGCGAACGATACTGATACTGTGACACTTCTTACAAATCTGTAGCGACTTGTTACTAACCAAGATATCGTGCAAAAATTGCTTTTGTATGGAATTTTTGATATCAAACTTTTGGTTAATAGGTTCGTACAAAAAACAACAGTAATTTTCTATTTATTTTTGAGAAAACAACACAACACATCGAAGATTAAAGATGGACGCCAAAAAGCAAAGTTGCCAGTTGCCATAGAGTCGCGGATCTTTTCTTTTGCATGTCATTTTATTAGTTTTTAGTTTTTGCAACAATATTTTTCATCAAATTAACGTCAAATTACAGATTAAAGAAGAAACAATGAAGAGTTTTATTTAAAAAAAAACTAGTTCCGCTTCTTTTACTAGATAGCGCAGTAAGTAATAGGCATAGAATTATAAAAAAAAAGCAGGAATGAATCTTGATTGACATTGAACTGAGGTACAGCAATGGCGGCCGCTTAAATATGTGTGACTGATTAAAGGATTGCCATGTGAAGAAAATTACCCGAATCCAACAAAAAAAAATCTGTTGTTGGTGTGACTTTTCGTATGACCAAAAAGCTACGTGAGCTTGTAACAGAGCAGTCAAAATTGAATGGCTTATTTTTTTTACTTTCGATAGGTTAGCTTTTGACTACATCTCACCTGATGGTAAGTGATGATGAGGTCGAAAGTGGAGCACAACTACCTAGAATTAACCTATTTACTTTTGATTTGAAGACACTTAAGTTGTAAGTGGATGGAAATACCGACGCCGAAAGTGAGTTCCATTCCCTAGCCGCACGCACAATAAAGGAATCTGCAATCTCCCCTCCCCCACCTCCCCCCTCACTTAGTCTACGTCCCCCCACATTTGCCCCACCTCCCCCGCACTTGCCCCCCCCCCCTCACTTTCCCCGCCTCCCCCATACTTACCTTCCTTCCCCACAATTGCCCCCACCTCCCCCTCACTTTCCCCGCCACCCCTGCACTTGCCCCCACCACCCCCCTGACTTAGTCCGCCCCTCCTACTTGCCCTGCCTCCCACCGCACTTGCCCCCCTCCCCCCAAGAACCATGTATAGATTACATTTGGACAGTAATGAAGGGGTTAGCGATCTACGCAGCAATGTACGGCGAATGAGGTGGGAGCAATAGCTTCCCAGTCTCCACCGGGTGGCAACTGGGAATTCTATTTCCAGTTGCCACCCGGGAGCGAAGCATGTGGGGGCAACTGGGAATATACCCTGTACGCTATAGCGAAGAGAGAAGGGAGAGCGAAAAAGATAGGGAAAGAGGATGAATGTATGACGGTGAAGAGAGGCGCACCTGCCTCCATTCATCCTTTTCCCCTCCCAGTTCATTCTTCCTTTGGACAGGGTTAGGGCGTAAAACTAACTAACCGGATTGGCTCAGCCAGTCAGTTAATAAAACTGTTTATTTGTCACAAAGATAGCCAGGGTGTTGCTTAAAATGTTTTATGAACACATAAATCGTATTTTTCTACATTACTTTATTTTTTCCACATTATAGAAAACCTGCACAAATATGCACGATTAGTAGGTCCATTACCGGTACAATATTTATTAACCTGCAAAGACCAGCACATGCATATGCATAATGGAAATATGCATTTTCATATAGTCAGATCTCTAATTATGATCAATATAGGTGAATAAGTTGTATTCGAACATAATTTGGTCATTCTCCCACACTTCCGGGTAATTTGCAAGTTTGATTGTTGGTAACACTAGCTGGTTTTGTGTATTGATTGCATCTCAATAGTTTTATCGAAAAAGTAAGAAATTAGCGAAATATTAACAAGCTTACTTGTGAAAAGTGATCCCCTGACTTTTTTTTTATCAAACCACTATGATTCCGACATGTTTTCACAACGCAAGACGGCATTTTATTTAATTTTTCTCTATGCGTCTTGGACGAGGTTCGGAGCAGTAATGGCAGGCGATAGACTTCCTATGATGTGACTGTGTGCGTGTCCGCTTGTACTTATTAGCGTTCCGACTTCCTATGGGTACCTCGGTTCGGGATCAATTGGGACTCAGTCCTTCTTTTTTTTATTAGGTCTATGGTAATAGGTTAAACCTTTCAAACAACAGAGTAGTTGAAACATAAGAAAATGCTTACACAACCTACAAAGAAATGTCAAATTCAGTTGAGTGGACTACGAGTACAATTGTAAATTGTCTGTAGTATCTCCTAAGTAGTCTGTGGTGGTAAATTGAAGTGCAGCAGAACTGCGAGACAGATAAACGTTAATACCTTTGAATATCTACGAGTAGAACCGTAGTATATGACGTCATTCATGGACAACAAGGAGAGCGCTATACATTCGGTACCAAGCAAAAAAATGACGAACGTAATATCTTTGGTCCTTGTCACCGTTACCGGGTTTTTTTATTTGGCTTCGTTTGATCTAAGCCAAACAGGTTAACAATTTTTTGAATTGTTGTTTTTTGTGAAATAGTCCTATTTAAATGGTGATCTAGGCAATAAATATATGAGAAATATGTGTGTGCAGTGGGTGGTTGCAGCATTTTAAGCAACAGAAGTCGTACTGAGGCGTAAATATGAAGGAATAACATTTCACAAGTAAGTAGCCATTATTTTGTCTATTTTCCCTTTTTAGAAGTATTTATTGTGAAAAATATAAATACAGCGTTACATTTCATGTAATAACAAGTCCTCAGCTAAACATAAAAACAGCTAAATGATTAATTAATGGATAAAATAACCATACCTAACCAAAAATTTCATTGTCAAGGTACTGCCAGTTTATGATTTTTAATTTCCCATAAAACCAGCTAGGTACCATGTTGATTTGCAAATGTTTATAAGTCGTTAAAAATTCTTTTGTAGGTATATTAGCTAATTACTTGCTTGATTTAACTTAGTAAAATATATCATTTTATATTTAAGGTCAGGTGGGGTAAGTGAAACATACTTGCACATCTATCCACGTTGTGAATTTTGCTAGGATGCTAATTTTTTTACACATAGAAAGCCTTAATCTGAAATGGCAAATGACGGCAATAAATACTTTTCAAGAAAATAATTTTTGAAAATCCAATTTGCGTGAATGAAACATCACTTCAAAAATGGTTCACGGTTTTGACAGAAACGTTCCGATTCAATATTCTGACGGTAGGTTGACATTGGCGTTTGACTATTTTGCAGTTGACTATATTGACAGTTTTGTTTTTATTATCTGTTACCCGCAGTCATTATATTAGGTACCTACCTACTTATATAATAATAGCTGCCAGGTACCACTTTATAAGCGCAGAATCTCCATCTCTTTCTGTGAGTGGGAGAATGGGCAGTAGCATTCTCCTTGGTACATTATAATCTTCTGCGATGACAAGCTACTTGCTAAGCGAGGTGATTATGGCAAACCTCTCTATAATCAGCGTCTAAAATGGCGTTTTATGGGCATGCCTGTGTTCAGCACTAGACGTTTTCCAGCTGTTGATGTGAAATACGTGATTTTCGCCCATGGGACACTTACAATGACATTTGTAATTTCATTTCATTTCATTTCATTTATTCCAAAACAATAATTTGTATAGGAAATTCATCATTTACATGCAGTCACAATTTTAGGTATAGGTACTAGACAGTAAAATTAACAAACAAAGCCCTTATCTGTCATGCCCCAAAATAGGTACATGGCACATGGATAACCAATGTTACAAATAGCGCTATAGCCAACACAAAACTCGAAAACAAACAAATTCTTTATGCGTTAGTATCTATAAAATGATTGTTGCTGAAGTGGTCATCCATATATTCCTGAACGGCGTAGTAGCATTTTTCTAATGTAGTAGGTATTTGATTGATTTTATTACCTGTGTCTGTGACTGCAAATACTAACCCCACATTACGCACCGTTTCATGCATTACTTTCGTGTAAAAATGTACATAAACACTATTAAATTGCTTCATGGCATCAGCCGACTTGTGTTTTGTCAACTTAAAGATAGCTGATTTCTTTTTATTTTATGACCTAACAGAAAGATAGTGTGACGCGTGTGCTAGATCATTGAAACCATTTCGCCACATAGCGTAGAACTAATCTGCGTGATTTATTGATTACGATAGGGTTTCACTTAGGTACGCGTTCGTTTCACTTACCCCACCTGCCCTTACATTTTAGTTTTAACAATAAAGAAACCATGAACACTGGTAAAACATAATTTCTAGGTATCAAGGTAAATTACTCTATAGATAGAGCTAACGAAATCACCCACTATCTACCCAAAACTTTGGGAGACGTTCTTATTCAGGCAGCACCTCGTGTGGGAGCAAGAAACAACTAGGCGGCCACGCGCAATAGATTTCTATTAGCGGGAATTCTGTGGTCTGTCATTAGTTATTGTATGTCACCATAGAGGCCATTAACCAAGAGTTGAAGTAATGGACTTCCATTGCTTCCATTGCTTGACAATGCCAGCCTATGTCATATTGTGGTGGAATGGCAATACCATAGAGGCCATTAACCAAGAGTTGAAGTAATGGAAGATTAACCAAGAGTTGAAGTAATGGAAGATTAACCAAGAGTTGAAGTAATGGACTTCCATTACTTCAACTCTTGGTTAATGGCCTCTATGGTGTTGCCATTCCACCACAATATGACATAGGCTGGCATTGTCAGTATGACGTCAACTCAACATATGACATGACATTGACAGTTGTGAGTATTATTGACATTCATTACATTTTAATTTATTTTGCATTGGGCATTGCATTTTTCCGGAACGGAAACGGTTCGTTACTTTTGAAACTTTTTTTTGTTTTACACCCCTTGTGTTTTCTACAATTATTGATTTATCATAGACATAGAAGCGGAGAACGGAGATACCCAGGAAAAGACACCTCCAAAATTTACCATGGCTCCTAGAGAGGTTCCCAAAGCGACTCCAAAAGTGCAACGCTGTTCGAACAAAACAAACGCCTCTAAGGGTAAATCATCCCCTGCAACAGCGATGAAAAAAGCGACTGCAGTCAAGAAAACTATAGAAAAGATTCCTCTTAGAAGTAAGTTACTGCTGTAGTGAACTGTTGATGTGTAAGTTAATTGTTTGGGAATCAGAATGTATAACGAGTTTATTTCGTTTGAAATTGGCACTTCAAGACATCGTACTTGTGTTTCAGAATATTGTAGTAATTATTTATTATTATTATTTGATAATAGACGAACCGCATTACTACTGATGTGTCTATATCCAGTGTTGGAAGGTTACTTCATAATGGTAATTTTTGTATTAATTGTGATATTTGATTAGTTTGTAGCCAGATGTCAATTTTATTTTTGAAGGCATTCACAGAGGTTGCAGCTATGACATCTTGCGGTAGTCTGTTCCAGTTGTGCACCACCCTATTACTTAGGAAGTGGTGTGCAGTGTTGGTCTTAGATGGAGCATGGGTGATATTTTCGCTGGTGCCCTGGCAGGGGTTTAGTTAGCAATTCAGGGGTTGAAGGCATGTGTGCTTTGATGGATAAAACCAACTACACTACTATATGTACTTCATCGTCATCATGCCTACTTACAATCATCCTCCACCATAGCTAATAATACTATAATATTGACAAATAAAGTACCACTGTTCCAGTGAACAACACAATGGCAGAAACAAGACAAAGGACCAAAACCGTCCCGAAAGTGTCTACTCCAAAGCCAAAAGACACCAAATCTGTTCCAACACCCAGCACTGCCACTAAGAGTGCCAAGAAACCAGTCTGGAAGCGTCGCCCGCAGCCTGCACATTCCGGAGTGCCAGTTCCCGAAAAGATGAGACAGCTGCTTCAAAAACAGCTCTTAGACTTGAATGATAGTCTCTGAAATTTTTATGACTTAGATTGAGAGGTTTAGTTTGAGACATATTATGTTTTTTGAATAGATTTACCAAACTGTTTACTTGATGTACTATCTATCTATGTACTTTAAGTCTGCATTCCTATGTTACATGTATACTATACATGCATACTGTATGTATATACATAGAAGTCGTAGAACACTGCATAGCACAGGTAAACCTCGGACTACAAATAATGTACATTTAAACATTAAATTATAAATCACATCAACAGCCGGAAGATGACCAGTGCTGAACATGGCATCCCCTTAAAACGCCAATTTGGATGCTTATCATAGATTTGCGATAATCACCACACTTGGCAGGCGGCTTGGTGATTCAGAAGATTTTAAGGTACCTACCATGGAAAATGCTGCTGCCCACTCTCAGGATATTCCCTTAGCCCGTTCTTTTACTAGGTGGTAGGACTTTTCTGCAAAGTTCGTCTAGGTAGGTACCACCGCTTTGCCAGTTATTCTGCCGCCAAGCAGTAGTGTGCAAGCACTACTGTGTTCCGGTTTGAAGGGCATTGTAGCTAGTGAAATTACTGGGCAAATGAGACTTATGATCTGATCACTCAGTCTAGTAATCTGATTATTAGACTGGGTGATGTCTCAGGATGACGTGCGCAGTGCAGTGTCGCGCGAAACTATTGTTTTCAAAGTTCCGGGTGACACTGCAACTGTTATGGGCGGCCGTGTCACTTAACATCAGGTGAACGACTAGCTCGTCACGTCATTCAATCACATAAAAAAAAAAAAAAAAAAAAATACGGCACCCACGGGAAGAGATAGGGTGGTCCTATTTGCAAACCGGGCCCACATAGCCAATGAAAAAATGTTTTTTGTACTTTCACTGGAAAAATGGACAGAAAGCTTCAACAGCTGTGTGTCTGCGAAGCGGGAGTGTCTACATCGTGAAATGATTCGGTACCCCATCACTGCCTGCGGTGATCGCGGCGCGGCCGTCCACGAACACAGGCAGCGATGGCTACAGAAAGGCAGATGCTCCCGCTTTGCTAATGCATCTTGACATGATTCATCCAAGATCTTAATACACAGGTTTGGCTGAAGCTTTAAACCACAATAATGATTATGTATTCTTATTTCAGTTTTCTATGAGGTGATCATACATACTGTTTAAGAAAATTTTCTTAGCAGTTTGCTGGATAAAAAAAAACTATTGACCTACAAGCATTTTTCTAGGCTATAAGAAGTCCTCTAAGTACACTATCTCTATTCATGTCATGTATTTTATTATTTAAAAAGGAGGAGAATTACTGAGAGGACTTTAAAATTGTATTTTTGCACTGTCTCATTTTTTATTACATTAAGCCCTATTCAAACCGGCGCGTTTTTCGTACCGCTGTGGGTAGCGGTATACCGCGTGGAATTCCGCCCGAGTATTTTGAATGAAGTTTCACTCAAGTTTCGCTCTAGTCGCGGAACTTCATTTCAAAATACCGCGTGGTATTTGCCGCTATGGGTAACGTTATTCGTACCGCTGTGGGCAGCGGTACGAATAAGGTGTCGGTTTGAATAGGGCTTAATATGGTTATTCAAGATACTTTTGATTTACCAAATTTTAGACTTAGATACCTACTGGATATTATATTCTGGTTATTTTTATAAAATCTTGCCATTGTAATAATGCAACCAATTTTTTTTGTGTGTTATGGAATAATAACAAAACTGTTCCTTTTCAAATAGAAAGCAAAACTGTTAATTTGTTTATTTGCTTGAATATAGAGGGTAGCCAAGATACAAGCTGTTGCCTAGTTTGGAGCCTGTTGGATTCTTATTACATATAGTGTTACAATAAATCTAATCTAATATTTTTGTAATAATGATAAACACTTATATTTTTTCTGGAAATAAATTATTCTTATTTTTATATGACTGTGCATGTGCACACAGGTACACACACACTGTGTCCTCTTTACATAGATATCATTGACAGATTAACGGCACACATTACTGTTTACCTAATCGGCTTGCAAAAATTTGTATATGTTCAGTAGTAAGCTAGTAAGTAGCACAATACAGTGACTGGATAATCCATCTTAATAAAATTATTTATGATGTTGGTTTTCTATACTGTTCAGTTTATAAGAATAAGAATAATTTATTTCCAGAAAAAAATATAAGTGTTTATCATTATTACAAAAATATTAGATTAGATTTATTGTTATACTATATGTACTAAGAATCCAACGGGCCCCAAACTAGGCAAAAGCCTGTATCTTGGGTACCCTAGATAACGCAATACCAGAACTATTAACGCGGTAGGTAAGTAGTTTTTCAACCGCCGACCGCTGTCCACTCAAACGCGATAAGTTAGCTGAGGTTGTTTTCTGTAATTATAAGTTTAGTAACTACCTATATAGGAACTTTCTGTTAATATAATTTAAATAATATATCGTATAATATATCACGATTAACCGGACAGCCGCCGCAGTACATAGGTATACATATTTACCATTGCCGAGAAACACTCACAAATCTTATGTTTACTATAACCAATCCGTGGCTGTCATAAATGAATATTGTGGTGACTAAGGTGACTATTATTTAATTTTATAACTTCAACTAGTGGCTAGCATTCACGAGATTTAGGCTCACCTGTACTAAAGATTCACAGCTCTTTTGCATAGATCTCTCTAGGACATACCCAAATGCGTTGCAGTAGGTACGTCATACAGGCATACCTAAGTGTGCACTTAGGAGCTGTAAAACTTTAGTGCAGACGGCTAAAGTCATAAAGCTTGACCGGTGTTATATAGATAGGTTGATAAAGTATAGATGCTCATTTTCATGGAGCATGTGCGGGGGCGAATGCTCCTCTTTTTGCTATATCTAGAGTCCTAGCCCTTAGCTAGTAGTAATTATTTTGATATATTCCCAATTGCCACCCGGGGGCAATCCATGTGGGGACAACTGGGAATATACGATTATTCCCGATGGGCCTCGCTGGGGCCGGTTGGGAATTCTCATTGAACACTACGTAGGCCCTAGATTTATATTGTCATTTATAGGGATGTACTCTTATTATTTAGCTGCTGCAGCAACCTAAGGGTTTTAGAGAGATTTTACCCATAGACCCGTTAGTTGATCCTTAGGGTGGGTTTTTTTGCACCGTAGTTAAGGTAACCAATGGGTAAATTCTTTAACAAATTGTAACCAACCAATGGTCAAAATTGTTAGCGTTTTTAACCACTGGTTACCTTAACGACGGATCAAAAAATCCACCCTTAGGCGGGTCCAAGGGTAGTTTTGTTTACCCGTAGACCCGTGACACGTCAGAATGTGCCTTTCTTCCAGCAGCAACACAAGACAATTCCACTTTGTTGACAAATGATTTAATGCAAGTATGCATTCACATATTGGTAGGGTAGTTATTGTACTAAAAAATTAATATCAATAAAATAATAATTCATATTGCACATTCTCTTTTTATTTTGGTACTACTATTTTCTTGCTTGTTTTTTTCGTTTAGTATTTAATGGGCATAGTGCCTTTATTGATATAACCAATTAAGTGCTACAATAATATACGTGAAAATACTAAAAACTACTAAAACAACATTTGAATTGATTATCAATATGTTTATTTATTATCTTGCTTATTAGATTAGTTAGGTAAGGTATATTTATGTAAATTGCATTTTTCTATCGGAAATTCATTCAAAGTACGTTTTTTTTATGTGATTGAATGACGTGACGAGCAAGTCGTTCACCTGATGTTAAGTGACACGGCCGCCCATAACAGTTGCAGTGTCACCCGGAACTTTAAAACAATAAAGTTTCGCGTGACACTGCACGGCGCACGTCATCTTGAGACATCACCCAGTCTAGTAATCAGATTACTAGACTGAGTGATCAGATCATAAAGTCTCATTTGCCCAGTAATTTCACTAGCTACAATGCCCTTCAAACCGAAACACAGCAGTGCTTGCACACTACTGCTTGGCGGCAGAATAACTGGCAAAGCGGTGGTACCTACCTAGACGAACTTTGCAGAATAGTCCTACCACCTAGTACGTACCTACATGAAAGAAACCTACCTATAGGTTATCAGTTACCTAGTGCTGTACCGATCACGGTGTGATACCTACATGTGATTAATACAGCTGTGAGTCGCCGTATTTTGTATGAAGTTCCGCGGCTAACAGCGAAACGTCATACAAAATATCCGGGCGGAATACCGCGCGGTATACTATACCGCTACCCACAGCGGTAGTGAATAACGCGCCGCCGGTTTGAATAGGCCCTTTAATTCCGGTGGTTCGTTACTTAGGTTCGGCCGTGATCGCTGTCATTTCTTGAGATCCAATGACCAACGTCTGGGGTGACCCGACGTCATCAACGCATACCAAAACTCAGCTCTGCTGTCTACCTAAAACGAAAATAATTAATGGCCTTCCTATTCCTACCTACGTAGGTATTTATATGTTGGTAGCCTTGACAACTTTTGGGGAACAATGAATGATATTCGATCATATGTAGGTAGGTACATAGCATAATATGTATTAGGTAGCTACTAAAATATTAGCTCTATAGCTCCTAGAATTAGCAAGTTGAAATGGCAATTGGCACTGCAGGCCACATCGCTCGTAGAACTGACAACCGATGGGGAAGAAAGGTTCTCGAGTGACGACTGCGAACCGAAAGACGCAACGTAGGCCGGCCCCCCACTTGGTGGACCGACGATCTGGTGAAAGCCGCGGGGAGCTGATGGGTGCAGGAGGCAAAAAGCCGCTCAAAGTGGCGCTCTATGGGGGAGGCCTATGTTCATCAGTGGACGTCTTTGGGCTGTTGACTCCCACACAGAGCGCCACTGAGCGGGTGATGCTCGCCTCCTGCACATCCATTATTACTAGATTAGGCACCTACTCTTTGATTACCTATATTGTAGGTCTACCCTGTAGGTTCTAATAGATATTACTACAATGCATACCTATATTATGTATCTTCAAGACTAGAATTTTTCTAGGTGGAGGATTTTTCTGGAAAGTTTGTCTATGTAGGTTGGTGGCTTTGCCAAACAGTAGTGTGCAAGCACTACTGTGTTCCGGTTTAAAGAGAACTGTGGCTAGTGAAATTACTGGGCAAATGAGACTTTATGAACTGATCTCACAGTCTGGAAAACTTTTTTAGACTATGTGATGTCTCAGGATGACGTGCGCACGCGCAAAGATTAGAGATAAAAACAATTGACTATAGTCACGCGTCACTTTAATTTATAGTTCTGAGTAACACTGCAATCTGTTATGGGCGGCCGTGTCGCTTAACACCAGGCGAACGACTAGCTCGTCACGTCATTCGTCATTCAATCTAAAGACTATTGAAAATGCATAGATTCGTCGAGCTTATCGCCCCGATCACTGGTCTAGTCTGACTTGCTAGATAAGGATCGAGTTTTTTGTTTAAAATTCTGTGCTTTACTCCTGGCGCCTCGCACTGATGTCATCCGGGATTATTCGTGCAAAAATAATGCATGACTTCATTCTTTAATCCCAGTTTGGCAGGTGGATTAATCGATGAACCCGTTCACACAATGATAATACTTACATAACTACGTTGGTAATTTGATGACCTTATTAGGCTGTACCTAATCAATTCTAATTTCCATATTCTATTCTAATAGGACTGATCTAAAGCCACTAATATGATACCTATAATAGGACTCTGATAACACCTAATAAATAATAGTAGTGTGTAGGTACACTACAGGCTTAGGTTTCTTTAAGGTGTTGTGTTGAATAACGATTGTGGCATTAAAATTAATTGTGTTTACATAGGTAGGGTACGTTTTGATATTTTACAAGAGGCCCTGCCCAATTGACCCGTTACCCTGGGGGATTATTTCACTTTCCGGAAAAAAGTAGGTCTCTTAAAATTCTTAGGCTTTTTAAAGAACTATGAAAAGTCGATGGGTGTAGAAAGGTAGGAATGAGTGCAGTGAGTAGGCCACATCGCTCGTAGAACTGACAACCGACGGGAAAGAAAGGTTCTCGAATGGCGACCACGAACCGGAAGACGCAGCGTAGGCCGGCCCCTATTGCTAATAATCATTGCCGGCCCACCACTAGGTAGACTGACGATCTGGTAGGAACCGCGGGGAGCCGATGGATGCAGGAGGCGAGCAGCCGCTTCTAGTGGTGCTTTCTGAGGGAAGGGGCCTATCTTCAGGCCGTTGATGATGATGAAAAAAAAGTATGCTTACCTACATCAGTATAATTTTATCTGTCTCAGTAGTGTTCTTTCAAAAGTTTGTCCAAATCAGTTCAGCTATGTTGGTATGAAAACCAGATAAAAAAAATGAAACATACAACGTTGCACGTTTGTATTCTTTATTCTGTAGGAAAGTACTAGTACTTTCCTTTTTACCATCGTACATCTAGGCGCACGGAAACACGACATCCGTATATGGTAGAAATTCCTAGAATACGTACAAAGCGCTTTGATTCCTCGTTTATAATTCGGACAGCAAAGGAATGGAACACTTTGCCAGCGTCATTGTTTCCTGACAAATATAATCTGGGAGTTTTTAAGGCTAGAGTGAACCGGTATCTTCTAGGCAAGCATGCTCCATCGTCGACCGCGTCGTCACTTACCATCAGGTGAGACCGTGGTCAAATGTTAGCCTATCGTTGATAAAAAAAAAAACAAAAAAAAGTAGAAAATTGCGTAGCACCGTAAGTTTTGTAGAGCCAAGGTCGTAGCTCCGTAGGGATCGTAGAGCGTAGCACGTAGCTTTCGTAGGCGCCCTAAGGTTACGAACTATATAACCGTAGCCAGTGTTATTGCATTTTGCGTAGCACGTTTTGTATTGACACATAATAATATAAATTCAAGAAGTTTTACGTTAAATAATTAATACATACGTACGATAAGAGCAGATCGCCACACCCAGATACAGGAGAAGTATTTGCGCTTTTTTCTATGATCTAATACTTGTCCGGTCGCGGGAATCGAACCTAAGCCCTCAAGCACCATAGTCCATATCGCAGTGGCCGTAGAGGCACAGAGTAAGAGGTATGTATTCTAGGTACCTATAAAGGCTTGCGCACATTAGGGCGGGCCGCATGACCGCATCGCAAACCATAATCCTCCTCACAGAGCAAGAAAACAAAATACGCTACGCCCCCCTATCCCTATGCGATGTCTTTTTTTTAATGCTCTGTGATGCGACATCAGTTTCGTAGATCGAACTTTTGCTTACCACAGCTTCATATAATATAACCTACCTAAGTACCTACTAATAAAAAATTAATACTAGTTCATATAAAATGTACGAAATTGATGTAGGAGTATTTTTCTTTGCGATGTGTTGCGTGATTGAAGGTTGCGACACAAAGCAGATAGGTCCGCCCTAATGTGCGCGAGCCTAAGGGGAAACAATCTAACAAACTACGTTCCACTTTTATATACAATCTGAGTGTGAATTGGTATGTTATCCCGATAGGGAAAGACTGGGACCATGATAGCCCAAAAGTTGTGAGAGCCTTACTTGAAACTGCGCGACTCCAAACCTCCATACTAAAAAATAAACCCTCACGAAATTGCTCGTGCGATCGCTACGACAGTTAACAACATACTATGAATTCATTTCTAAACACAGGTCGTTAAACTCGTTTAAGTGCATTCGGTCAAGGACGAAGTTCAACCACCCACCTGCGCTAGGGCTATCTTCGAACGTAAACTTTACATGGCATGGCATTTCTTCAATGAAAAACTATTAATTTAGAAGATGAAACATTGTCTACCTTGGGGAGTAGATTTACCCCCTTTCGGGATAATATACCAATTCAAACTCAGATAGTACCTATAAGCAGGGTTTTTTTCTTAATGATGATGAAGCCTCGCTAGAAAATCATTCTACCTTTGAAACATCATAATACAAGGTAACATATTATTAGTTTTACACAAGGATTATAAAGCCCATTGAACACAACACACGTCACACAACGCCCCGCGCGCCCGCGCCCGCGCGTCGCTCGTGAACATAATTTCTCGTACAAACACGACTCACCTGCGCGGGCAGGGGACGAGGTAACAAAACGAGACAAAGCTATACGAAATTACAAAGGACAGAGCAGGATGGAACGAAAGACATCAACAGGTTCCCGTGATTTGTATTAAAATAGTAGTTGAAATACACTAATAATTTTCGTATGAGGGGAAGTTGTATCATTGGTCAACTGGATTTATAGTACAGTAGGCTAAGTAGCTTAAGCTAAGCTCCACAGTTTAGGGCACCGACGTAAAGTTGCCATTTTATCGGTTTTTTATAGACTGCATTTTGGAGAGTGTGCGAAGGAGTTACACGATCTTATTTCTCCATCTCCCTTCTTTCATCGGACATCAAGTTCAAGGCGCACAAAAACACGGCACCCATAATTAAATGATTGAAATTCCATCAACCCGCACTAAGCGTTTTGCTATGCACTTTATAGTGCGAACAGCCAATGAGTGGAACACCTTGTGTGGCCTCCTTGTTTCCAGCTAACTGTGATCTGAGAGTCTTCAAGTCGAAAGTGAACAGGTATCTTATAGGCAAGCATGCACCATCGTAGACTGCGTCATCACTTTCCATCAGGTGAGACAGTGGTCAAATGCTTTGCCTATTAAGTATAAAAAAGGTGTAGTGCGTTGCATAGTCTAAGTGTAAGTTATATAGTATGGCATATTGATAGGTAATAAATTAAACTAAGCAAGCCGTGTAATGAGGTAAGTACCTACCTAACGGTGTGAGAATAGGACCACCCTGCAATCTCTTCCCGTATACGACAGGTGTGTATAAGCCAGCTAATGGAAAATCCAGGGAATGGGCAGCAGCATTCCCGAGCGTGATGATTATGGCCAACCCCCTGATCCAAAGTGGCGTTTTATGAGGGAGGCCTATAAATGGATGATGATGTGATGTGAACCTAAACATCTAACCCTCCCGAGCCCCGCCCACACAGAACATGCGTCTGCGCAGTACCTACCGTCTACAGCCCATTATCAATTAACCAGGCGCATGTATGGCACGGCGCATGATTTAGTGCCAGTAAGCTCCGCCTGTCGCTTGTGATTGATGCCGGGAGACGTGCTCGTAATGTTGATGAGACGGGGGATAAGTGATGAGCGGAGTAAATCGCTTGCGGTTATGGTAGGTTTCTTTTATGTCGGTACCTAGTACCAACGAAGTTATAGAATAGATTTAATTTTTTATGCTGAAATGTGCATACGTTTGAGTATTCAACTTCACAATGTACCTTACACATACTTACACATTATTATTTTAAAAAAATGGTCTTCAAATGCTGCAATAGTAAAAAGATTTGAATTTTTTGGACTGGTAAATGCGCAGTTGTTTAGCTCTGCCTTCTGACCTGCAGGCTGTGGGTTCGATTCCTACCCAGGAGAAACAATAATTGTGTAATGATCACAAATATTAATGTGCACTCTGTCGCTTTTCTCATTATTTTGATTTAAAAACCAAATTACTGAACCGATTTTGATGAAATTGCTATGGGACCAATCCGAAAGTTATATCCTTTCAAATGAAAACAATAATTTTTCAAATCTATTTTCATAAATGACGGAGTTCAGAGGGTAACAAACAAAAAATACAACTGAATTGAAAACCCCTCCTTTTTCCTAAGCCAGTTAAAAATTAATAAAGGCAGTATTACAACCTACTACACCAACTACAACCTACAAGAATCACACAACACGAAGAAGCTCACTCAGACTCATCTATTCACAGTAGTTCAATTAACAGTTTAATCGATTGAACTACTGATCCTTGTTAGTCTCCTTAGTGCAATTATTTACCTTATTTAATCTATCAAGTTTTTTGCATCAATAATTTTGTATCACTTGGACCATACGTAACAACCTATAAGCTTACAACGGGTCTTGTATAAATTCAAACTCCTGATATGACTAGCCACCACAGTCAATATAAAAAATGCCTCTTAATTTTACAATTCCTCCTTCCTAATTCGAGCCTTCTGGAAACCCCATGCGCAAAATATCTTATAGTCTACACATTTTTATATAACGTACGGGCTGTCGCATGTCGACCTGTACAATTGTACCTTAGAACAGAATTAAGGCGCAGTGACATGATCACGATCAGTCTCCTCGGACCGAGTGGACTCGGACAGCTACTCGGACGCAACTCGTATCTTTGACACCGATAACCCAGATTGTATCCGAGAGTAGACTCGGACCGCGCTCTACTTGTCCGAGCTAGCTCGTATATGAGTAGTGAAACTTCAACACTGAAATAAAAAAAACAAGCAACAACAACACTGACAACTGACTGACTGTGAGCAACAATGAAAAGTATGAAGAAAACGATCCGAGTGAAGTATGATAATGTCAACCGATATCCTGGTACACTCGTACGAAGCTTACTCCTACGAGTCCACTCGGTTCGAGGAGACTCTGATCGTGTCACAACGGTTAAAATGAATTTTTGAATTATCACATGGGGTTGGGGGCTAAACTAAATCTATTTGTACCTACGCCAGACTTCCAATGATCCACTTATCAATTTATTTACAGCCTATAATGTATTTCTAATTGAGTAGCTACGTAATAACCTGACTGCACAGGGTGTGTCAAGTGAGGTGTGGGCAGTATAATGATACCGTAGTTTGAAGTCTTGAAATGTTTACCTGCCTTTATTGCAGCTTAGGTGGGCTTATAGACTTAGAAGAAACAATTAAATCATTAATGATAACTGAACAATACTCGATTTATTAATGTCCTAAAGCGCACTTGCGTAAACCGCGACACGGTTTGAATAATAACGATATGAAGCCGTGCCGCTGCCGTGTGCCGTTGGGATCCCGGGGCGTAATCATAGGACTCCCATCTCATCCCGTGCATGGGTAGCGTATAAGATTCGGCTGAGGGAATATCTCAGGGAATGGGCAGCAGCATTCTCAGTTGCATTATTTGGACTGCCTCTGTGGTGTGCTGGTTGAGCAGGTCGGCTCATAACCCAGATGTGGCGGGTTCGATTCCCGCGACAGGACAAATAATTGTGCACAGAAAAAAGCGCGTTTGTGTCGGGGTGTAATGTGGGAACATAGTCCTCGTAGTTCCTGAGTCCCTAGATACAGGGAATCCTAGTTAGGGTTCAAGATCTATGTATATGTGATTATGGCGACCCCCCCCCCCCCCCCCTGATGGGGGAGTCCTATTTCCAACAGCAGACGCAAAAAGGGTGATGATGACACGTGATGTGATGTGAAAATACCAGTTTGCTGTCGTATGCTTTTTCAAATTTATTTCAATGGAAAATAATACAATACAGGTACGTAAGTATCATCAAACAGGATAACTTTAGTGACGCCTTAAAGGCACCTACCTACACATATTCAATTGGCCATAAATGGTTATATTTATGGGAAATAAGTTTCATCAATGCATTAATGGCGATGTCAATGGAGATTTATGAACTAAAAACCCGTAGGTACGTCTACGTAAGTTGCTGCGCATTGTAGCGGTTTCGACGCGACACAATCATTACGAGAGGTGGTGCCATTTGTAAAAGAGCTGAAGATGGCTTTCAGTACCTATATGATATGTATTAGGTGCCGTCTTACCTGTGGTTACTTGGTACCAGTGAGGGAGGCCTATGTTTAGCAGTGGACGTCTTCAGGCTTTTGAATGATGACCTTCTTACCATGAGCCGAACATCAATCTCATATAACAGGAAACACTGAAAATTTTAACACAAAAACTAAGACATCTATTCTCATATAACGAGTCCCGAAAATTTTGACGAAAACAAATTGACAAGTTTGGTAACTACAACTATTGCTTTGCCATCATAGGGTATATGTAATGTCAGGACATTACATATACCCTATGATGGCATGGCAAAGCAATACTCTAGCACCAAAGCTCTGTGTGGATGGCAACGCATAGGATAAGCTTACAGGCTTTATCAATAGACTGTGTCAATAGACGAATGATCTGCTTCTATAAAGTTAATCAAAAACCTAGTAGGTATACCAGCTCCACTTAAAACTTGCACCAGAGTGATGGAAAAGAAATTGCCTCAGACACAATGACTTTATTTATACAACTGCTACCTACCTAATTACTTTCGAGTGTGAATCAAAAGACTATATTATTTATTTTGGTTCTAATCAATGGACTATTATGACAACTAGCTTACTAATTTACATCATCTCAATCGTAATGTTATTAACTATTGTTACAGCAGAGATTTGTCCAGCCGAACAGTGCACGGTTAACCCTTTGCACGTCGATATGCTAACATGGGTCGTGGTGGCCATAATGGGTCATTTTGACCAAAACTGTTACTTACCTATACGCATTATGATGAAACTATTTTTACGATTTCAAATATACGATAGGAATAGGAACGCGTTATTTATGAGACTGAAAGAAAAACTTAGATTTTAGACGAATAACTTCTTGCTAAAATTCTTTCTTAAAAACTCCAAAATGTGTAGAAAATTAAAATGCGGATGACAGTAATTTAAATAGATGCAAAACGCACTAGTTTGTGCAGATGGGGTCTTTGGATGAATCCTAAATAGGTAGGTAGTTTAGTTACTGATTTAGTCTTTGAATGAATCCTAAATAGGTAGTTTATAGTTATTGATTACACAACAAGTCTCGTAGATTTTATTCACCGCTTTGAAGACAACACCTTATCAATATTCCTAGCGAATATGTAATTAATCGTAACTGAAATAACGACACGGAAACATGGGCGTGATGTAGAGTATCAACCAGCATACGAAATGGTAGCATAGCCATGTTAGAAGTAGAAGCTTAGAAGCCCGCTTAAAAAGGGCTAACCAGAACCACAGACCTATCTATACGAGAAGCAAAGAAAACCTAAAATAATTGTTGAAAGTTGTTTTGACGTTTCCTTCATTTTTATTCAAAGATGTACTTAGTTAGTTATATTTATTTTTGATATTGTACAGATTGGTAAATTTTAGTCTATAAACTATAAATACCATGATCTTTCTAAAAAAATGCATGTAATAGAACACAATAAATGCCTACCTACGTGTAATTTATTAAGTACCTACAGCAATAGATACATTATAAATAAATAGTGGGTTAAGTAGGTAAGTTATACTTAACAGAGTGATGACAATTATTAATAACTTTTTATTATTTTTATTATATTTATGTACGTGGTAACGCTACGCACAAATTATTCTGTTAAAACGTTTTAATTGATGCTTGCATATTTATTCTTACTGCAAAACGACTCTTATACTTGTCTCAAGCAATAAAATTTTCATAAGAATTTCATTTTGTTCTATTAGCGATAAGATTTAGACAGTTGTACAATTTAATTAGGTTTAAAATATGTACAGCAACGTAATCTTGTTTAACTGTTCTACTTATAGTTACCATATTACCCACACTACAATGTGGATATTAATGAATAACTTCAACAATGATCAACTTTTCAAAGAAAAAAGGACAATTATCTCATCATCAGCCTGAAGACGTCCACAGCGAACATAGGCCTTCCCCAGAGAGCGCCACTTTGAGCGGCTGCTTGCCTCCTGCATCCATCGGCTCCCCGCAGGTCTGACCAGGTCGTCGGTCCACCGAGTGGGGGGCCGGCCTACGCTGCGTCTTCCGGTTCGTGGTCACCACTCGAGAACGTTTCTTCCCCATAGGTTGTCAATTCTACGAGCGATGTGGCCTGCCCACTGCCACTTCAACTTGCTAATTCTCAAAGCTGTATCGGTCACTATAGTTCTCTTGCGGACAACGATCAAAACATGCGAAATTAAGTATTCTAGCTTCATATACCTATCAAAGTAAGGGAAAAACATGAACCTAATTAGACTAAGAACTAAAATCAAGGTGGTCAAACGCCTGAAATTCAAATACAACGACGCTAGAGGGTTAAGCCATGCCGTCCATGCGTCGATGACGCGGCGGCCTATTGAAAACGCACTGTCCAAGAAGTGCAAGTTTAGTATATAAAGTGCCCTCACCGTGGCAGGAAGCATCAACGTGTTCCAACACTTCATTCCATCTATTAAACTATTATAAAACATTGAAAATGAGATCTACCAGTTTGATAGCAGTGATGGCTCTTATGGCGGCAAACGGTGAGATTATATTTATATGAAAAAAAAAATCAGAATAAGTCGCGAAATATGATTAGAATAGTTGATAAACAATAACAGTTTATTGGATGTCAATTTGAAAAATTAAAACTTAAGTGTGGCTGTGATAAATTAAATGTTTAACAGTTATCTTATTAACCTATTTTCTAAAATACATCTAAGGACAAGTTAATAAATTCAAATGCCTTTTATCCAACCGTAAGTACAAATGTGGCAATAAGTGCCAGTTACGGACTTATTAAACACTTTAATTTTAATTTTATTAGACTTACACTTCTTGTTAAATATTTTAATATTTTTTTTAATACAATTTAATGAGCACTTATAATTGTTTTACTAATAGTTTGATTATGAAAAAATTAATTACTTACTTATTTACATATAACTGAAATATAACTCGTATATAACTCTAACTAATATTTTTTAAACATAGGTGCATAAAATGGTCTAATGATAGGCAATTAAAATCGAATCAGGGTCTACTTAAATATCCCAAGGCTAGATGTAAAATAACTATTAGCTATAACAGATGCAACTCCGCATCGATATCGATATTATATACCTACCTACAAGTTAGTGAGACATGCGAAAAACGTAGCATCTTCCTCCTGCATTTGTGTATAGAACGCCGCACCGGCTCGCATAAACATCCGACCGCGTAAACACTTCAATTTGATTCACAGTTAAATACTTTAATATTTAGTAATAATGCCAATATTCACGTGACATAATAATATTAATGTCAAAGAAAATTTAATCATCTATTCACTAATCAAAGCAAAAATAATAGTTCACAGTACACGATTACTTATTAAAAAAAACACAAAGAGCTTGCAATCTATGTGCATACCTACCTACTTCATTTTAATCAAATGAATATGTAGACCGCGTATTACCAGCATACTTTGCAACGTATGTATTATATTTTGCGCTAGTTATAGAGTTATCTGATCGTATCTATCTAAAACCTAGGCATACCATTTAACACCCTAATGCACAAATTGCAGGCTTGGCCTCAAATATATTTATACGATAATCCGCACAAAGGTCGAATATATTTGAAGTTTCAATTTCACTTAATGCATTTATCTATTGCGATAATGTTATGTGTTATAGGAATCCGGTCACTTGTCACGAACTAGTAAATCTACAATTTCAAAACTGAGATAAGTTTTTGCAATTGACGTTTCAAGTTATAGAATATTAACAAGGCTAGACATGTAGGTAGGTAAAGATAACATTCATGAGAATAATTATAATACTAAGTAACTAATTACTCCGCGTCAATAAACTTTATATATTTCTCAATCAATATTTGCAATAAGTCAAAAATTTCTTACGATCACAATATTTATTATTAATTTATTTATTTATTTATTGGGAAACCAACAGCTTATTTTAACAAAATTATTTGATAACCTACATACATCCATTATTGATCCATTTTTTATTGATTTTTGGTCATCAATTATTATTTTATTTTATTTATATACACACAAAACAAATTAAAGACTTATTCAAAATAGATAGACATACTAATAAATTCAGTTCTAGATTGTAGCTTAGACTATGTTTAAGGGTCAATTCAGACAGAGCAGCAAAATGCTCGAGCACTTTTTAAGTGCTATTGGAGTATCAACCTTAATCCATTTAGAGAAAGCTGAAAATAGTATGCAACATTAAAAACTTGCCCATTTTAATGTTGCATACTATTTTCAGCTTTCTCT
Source organism: Ennomos quercinarius (assembly GCA_910589525.2). NCBI lineage: Eukaryota > Metazoa > Arthropoda > Insecta > Lepidoptera > Geometridae > Ennomos > Ennomos quercinarius. Next base: position 15,717,368 of record OU342497.1, read on the forward strand.
AAATGGATTAAGGTTGATACTACAATAGCACTTAAAAAGTGCTCGAGCATTTTGCTGCTCTGTCAGAATTGACCCTAAGTACAAAGAAAAAAATTCAATTACATAATCACTACCGAGATATCTAACTAAGTACCTAGAACTTCCAGAATCTAGTGGGTCTGGAACTACCGATGCCTATATGGTATCAGTCTAACTTACGCCCAAACAAGAGGTTTTTTTTAATTATTAATCGTGTCTATTTCTAAAGATCACAATTACAATCGACAAGCAGTACACAAAATACAAAGTACGCATTTTATTATTAAGTATATAGAATTTATACACAGATTACGACAATCAAAAATACTTGCCGAAGTTCAAATAGCATGAAATTATATTGACAGACATAACAACATGCATTATACCTGTCAGCAAAGAGGTTAAGAGATTTTAGTACTAAATACTACTGTATCGTAATCTTATATCCTCAATTCAAATCGATATTTTCTCTTAGCTCCATTTCTTAGCGATTGCACACTAAACATGCTCTGGTCGTTGAGTAATGGAAAGAACGACAAGCGCAATGAAAGACTTGTGCTAGCAGGCTTCCTGGGGTGAGCTTAGGGACCTCAAGATACCACTGAAGAGAAATCTTCACCACCAAACATTAATCGATTGCCCGCCAATAATCGATTCGCGCGATCACCGCCGCGCGCCTGCTCTGTGCGCGCGCGCACCCACTACACTAGTCTGTGGAAAACTGTACAACAATAATAAGATTCGCCGGTGCTGTTCCGAAATCATTTGAAAACTAAATTAATAGAAAGTACAAAGATTTAATACGTTTTGTGCTGTGTGAGTGGTGCTAACTACATCTACCGTTGCTGGGACCGATTTAGGTAAGTCTGCTTGTATTGTCTTATTTCTTTTATTCGACGAACAAGTGTGTGCTCTGCAATCGCTTTGAAATCTAGATATTTTTGATTTCATCCCATGTTACAAGGGAACTAACCCTTCCCCTAACATTTTATGGTGCCGAAACCAGGGAACTTTTAGATTCCGTTAAAAGTAAACGTAAATTCATTAGCAGAAATTCCATTCACTTTCGTCATTTGCACAAATGGTTGACCGTAATCCGTGTGGTAACCATATTTAATCGTTTCGAATCACGTTAGGTATTGGATATTTCTCTCAAGTATATGAACAATTCGTTAGTATTCATCATTTACTTTATTATCCGTGTGTTAATTTCTGTTCCAATCGTAATTTTTATGAAGAAACTTATAACATTCCAATCCGTTCACCTAAGATAATTTCCATTACACCGGCCATTTTCTTAGATATTTACGTCTCGTATCATACGTTGTTTACTACTTTATTTGGACAGCCCGCGCGTAATTATCGTCAGTTCCATTCATATTCAGTGATTTGTATTCATTCTATTCAGAATTGTTGTTCGGTACGTTGTTAGTACATGCGAATTATCGTATTATTCAGTGCATGTATTAACAAGTACATTTTATCGTCACAACAATTAAAGTTGTAGGTAACCAGCTGTTATCTATTCATCCGTATTCGTGTAGGTACAAATCAATTCGAACCGTTATCTCATAACATTGTTTATCAAGCGTAACTTTTGTTTTGAGTTTCGTAACCGTAACTTTAGAATAGTAACTCGTAACTTTTAGGTAAGTATCGTAAACAGAATAGTACGACTCAGTCGATAATTTTATTCTTTCATATCGATTTTGTTATTGTGAATATCGATTCTAAGCATGTCTTTCGCACCTAAACGTGGTCTTCTTTCCAAGAAAACTAAAACGAAATCTATAGAAACTAGTGGTCTATCAGATGCCGACTTGCCAGTTTTACGCCGTAAACGAACTTTAGCACTTAACCGACTTCGAAAAACATTGGAAGTTGCTCGGAAAGCGGAAGCGGATATTTCGTGTCTGGACGAGTTTCTTGCTTATTATTCGCTGCTAAAGAAAAATTCGGATAATTTTGAAAAGGCGCATCTAGATATTTTGTCTGTCATTGACGCGGATTCTGACGCGGATGACGAAGATTCTATCCGTTGTAACTTCGATGATATTTTATTCAAAATAATCGCTATTCATCGGACGCTTGTTCCGTCTTCGTCTAGCCATGCGGCATCGTCCACGATGCAGCCAGCGTCAGCAGCGTCAACTATCCAACTACCAAAAATCGATCCGCCGAAGTTTTCTGGCAATATTAAAGAGTGGCCTATGTATTACGACGCGTTCAATTCGCTCATTCATTTGAATGAATCTCTCTCGGACTCGGATCGGATGCACTATCTACGAGCGAGTTTATTCGGGGACGCGTTGGGACTTATTCGCACTTTTCCTATTCAAGGCGCGTATTATCAGGAAGCGTATAAGACACTAGTAGCTCGTTATCGAGATAAACGTGAGCTCGCCTTCACTTGTTGGCGAGAAATGCAAAACATTAACTTGAAGGTGAACTCACCTACCGAATTTAGACGCGTGTTAGATCTCTTTAATGAAAACTTAATCATTCTAAAAGGTCTTAGTTTACCGACTGACCAATGGGACTTTGTACTCTGTTACCACTTGTTATCGAAACTAGATTCGAAGACGCGCTGTGCTTTCGAACAAGCGCATCCGTCATCGGAACTACCACGCTATAACGACCTAAAAGTTTTCCTTGAATCGCAATGTGATGCACTCGTGCGAGATACCCACTTTTCGGGTAATCGTGATCGTGATGCGCGACCGTGTACTAGTAATAGTAATCAGAACCAGTATGTCAAGTCTAACAATAACAAAAAGGTTACGTCGTCGTTGTTATCGAACTCCGAGAAGACAACCACTCAACCGGAAGTGAAGAATTCGCCTTCAACTTCAACCGCTGTGCCAGGGGTGGCTACTAAGTGCCCCTTCTGTTCAGAAGTTCATTCGATTTCGCATTGCAGTTCTTTCGCGGCCAAGTCTGTCCAGGAAAAACAGGATTTCGCGAAAAGAAACCGGTGGTGTTTTAATTGTTTGAAACCTTCACACATTCTTCGCGATTGTAAGTCTGTTTTTACTTGTCAGAAGTGCCGTCAAAGACATCATACGCTTCTTCATCAAGACAACGAACCGAACCATTCAGAACAGAAACCTCCGGTCAATGAACCCGTCCGTGTTTTGACAAACATAGGTGATAATTCGGTTGTTCTTCTTTCTACTGCCGTTATAAATATTCGTGACTCGTCGGGCAACTACCAGCCCTTCCGTGCTGTTATCGACACTGGTAGTCAAGCTCATTTCATTTCAGAACGTGCGGTAAACCGACTAGGACTTGACAAACGTGTGACTTCTCGCCAAGTTCGTGGCGTAGGTCAATCGTCAGCCTCCATTTCTGGAGCTGTTCAACTTCAGATAGGTATTAAAAGTCAAGTAGCTTTTAAGGTCGAAGCACTGACAATACCTAACATTTGCGGAAACATGCCGCGCGTAAGGCTCAACAAATCATCTTGGCTTCATATACGTGGTCTCAATTTGGCTGATCCAGATTGTGATAAACCTGGTCCGATCGATATCCTTCTCGGTGCTGAGATTTTCCCCTCTCTTATTCTACCCGGAAGTGTAAGTGGAGGCTCGCAGCAACCGTCGGCGTTGAACTCTGTGTTCGGCTGGCTTCTTTTAGGAAGTGTTGGCGAGAACCAGACAGAGGACAACATAAATTCGTTTTTTGTTTCGGATGACCAGCTTTTTCAGGAAGTCAAGAAGTTCTGGGAGTTAGACGAGCTTCCGTGCGTCAATAAAATGACTGCGGCTGATAGTCGATGCGAACAAATTTATTGTGATACTACGACTCGTGATTCAACCGGACGTTACAGCGTCGCTTTGCCGTTCAAAGAGGACACAGAGCCTGTATTGTTAGGATCACGAGATACGGCCTTACGGCGTTTTCATTCGTTAGAGCGTAAACTTTCCACCGATTCGGTTCTTCAAGAACAATACTCGAGTTTCATGGCCGAGTATCTTCAGTGTGGTCACATGAGTCCTGTGCCCACAAAAGATTTGCCTAAAGGAAAGTATTACATCCCACATCATTGTGTTCTTCGACCTGACAGTGTAAGCACGAAACTTCGTGTAGTGTTCGACGCTTCGCATAAGGATGCCCTTACTGGCGAATCCTTGAACGAGACTTTACTAATCGGTCCAAAGTTGCAGGCCAACATATTGGAAATTCTTTTAAGGTTTCGTGTTCATGCGGTAGTGTTTTCAGCTGACGTTTGCAAAATGTATCGTCAGATTTTGGTGAACGAAGAACATCGTGATTACCAGAGAATTTTCTGGAGATTTCATCCATCACAGCCGATTTTAGAATACCGATTGAACACCGTTACCTACGGTGTCTCATCCGCTCCTTTCCTAGCGTGTCGTACCGTCAAACAACTCGCTGATGACGAAGGTAGTGATCTACCTCTCGCCAAATCCGTTTTAACGACTGACGTGTACATTGATGATGTTGTAACAGGATGTTCTGACATCAATCGGGCTTCCCAAACAATGGCAGAAGTTATCGACCTTCTTCAACGGGGTCACATGGAGTTGCGTAAGTGGGCTAGCAACGAACCAAAGTTGCTCGCTGGTCTCCCTCCAGAGCACTGTCTCACGGACAATGTTTCGATGGACGTTGAGAAATCCAATACTCTTAAAATATTGGGTTTAAAATGGGAATCTCACTCCGACCAATTCGTATTCGAAGTTAAGCCCCAAGATCGTGTTTGTAGCAAACGTAACGTCCTTAGTGAGCTCGCACGTGTCTATGACCCCCTTGGTTTCCTCTCCCCCCTGACCTTCTTCGCCAAATATCTGGTTCAGAGGCTATGGGTACTTGGAGTTTCCTGGGATGAAGATCCTCCAGAAGATATCAAACGAGAATGGAGACGCTACACCGACGAACTACCTGTGATTCAAAACCTAAGAATTCCGCGTCATCTATCCGTTTCGCAAATCAAATCGTGCGAAATTCATGGGTTTGCAGATAGCTCCATGCGTGGTTTTGGCGGTGTGGTGTACATGCGCGTTCTTGACATTCATGAAAATGTCAAAGTTTTCTTTGTGATGTCAAAAGCTAGGGTCGCTCCTATCAAGGTTGTTTCCCTACCTAGACTTGAGCTTTGTGCTGCCGTTCTTTTAGCAGACCTACTCAAATTCGTCAATGAGGTTTACCAATCTCTTCTCCCCATTTCAGCTGTGACTGCGTGGTCAGATTCAACTGTTACGCTTTCATGGATTCGGTCGCCTTCAGCTCGCTGGAAGACGTTCGTAGCGAACCGTGTAAGTCACATTCAGGATGCCGTTCCTGGTGCGAGTTGGCGTCATGTGCCGTCAGCTGACAATCCAGGAGACATTGCTTCACGTGGTCAAACACCAGTGGAACTTGTCAACAATGCGTTATGGTGGGCGGGGCCTAGTTGGCTTTCTCAAAACGCTCAGTCTTGGCCTTCCGTCCCTTCAGATCCTTCTGAGGAGGAACTTCGTGCCGAAGAAAAGGTACAAGTTCTTCTCACAAGCGATACACCAACGCATCCTATCGATCTTCTTATGACTCGGTTCTCATCCATTCGTAAAATTCAACGTATCGTCGGATTATGCACTCGTTATATCAATAATCTGAGAAATAAATCAAACCGCCGTTCTGACTTGCCTTTAAATCGTGCAGAACTTCATAACGCGTTATTGATAATCGTGAAGCGTACGCAGTCTCTTCACTTCTCTGACGAAATTAAACGTTTGAAAGAAGGTAAACTTCTTTCAAAACAAATGCGAAAGCTAAACCCTTTCATCGATAGCTTTGGAGTTCTCAGAGTAGGAGGTAGGCTCTCGAGATCCGGATTGGAATACTCTCATAAGCATCCCGCACTGCTCCCTCAACAAGCTTCGTTGACTTACATGATTATAGACGCGCTCCATCGTGAAAACTGTCACCCTGGAATCAATACGTTACACTACCTAGTTAGTCAACAATTCTGGATTTTATCCGCAAAGCGAGCCATTCGTCATCGTGTTTCGAAGTGTCTGAGATGCTTCAAAACAAATCCTAGCCCCCTTGAACCGTTTATGAGTGATTTGCCTTCAATTCGCGTTAACCAAGTAAAACCGTTCAGTGTCGTTGGTGTCGACTATGCTGGCGCTTTCCGTATTAAATCAGGCAAGCATCGTGGCGCTAAGATTAGCAAAGCTTATCTCTGCCTTTTCGTTTGCTTTACGACTAAAGCAGTCCACTTAGAAGTAGCTGCCGATTTAACTTCTGACGCTTTTATCGCCGCCCTACGACGTTTCGTTGGTCGTCGCGGTCGTGTTTCTACCATTTGCTCCGATCGAGGTACAAACTTTATCGGCGCTCATCGTGAGCTTTCTTCGCTTATGCAAGATGCTTCGCGTAGCGAACAAATCGAATTTAAATTCAATCCGCCCTCAAGCCCACACTTCGGTGGTGTTTGGGAAATACAAGTGAAGGCAGTCAAGTCACTTCTATACCGTGTCGTTGGCAATCAATCGTTAACATTAGACGAACTTTTCACGTTATTCGTACAAATCGAATCAATTCTTAATTCGAGACCACTTTACCCGTTGAGTTCAGATCCAAATGACTTCGCGGTTCTTACGCCGGGTCATTTTTTAACTTTAGAGCCTTTAACGTCCGTTCCCGATGAGGATCTCACCTCTGTTAATATAACGCGTTTAGGACGATGGCAGCTCATCCAACGATTTCAACAAGATTTTTGGAAACGCTGGAAGAATGAATATCTTCAATCGTTGACTCAGCGTGCAAAGTGGACTAAACATTCGCGACCACTGGATGTCGGTTCGGTGGTTTTAATCAAATCCGACACCCCTCCATTGCATTGGCCCATAGCTCGTGTTGAAAAGCTACACCGCAGTCCAGATGGAGTGGTACGCATCGTGAACCTACGTTTACCGAATGGTTCTTTTCTTACTCGGCCGTTGACAAAGGTTTGTCCTTTGCCAAATCAAACGGATTGAAATGTAATAGAACATTCTTCTGTTCATCTTTTAGGTTAGTTATAAATCATAGGTACGTTTTGTTTAGATAAATCGTTTCGTTGTTCATATACTTAAAGTTATCGTGCCTCACGGCTTGTGGTAATTTCATGTTAGTTAAATTTTGCATTGCTTGGGCATTTTCTTTAAGTCTATTGTTTTTCAATTCGCATGCCCTAAGCATATCGTTATCATTTAGACATTAAAACTTAAGTTAGAGTATTTTGTGAAAATACAACTACCGTGTATTTTGGTGGGCGGTTATGTATCGTAATCTTATATCCTCAATTCAAATCGATATTTTCTCTTAGCTCCATTTCTTAGCGATTGCACACTAAACATGCTCTGGTCGTTGAGTAATGGAAAGAACGACAAGCGCAATGAAAGACTTGTGCTAGCAGGCTTCCTGGGGTGAGCTTAGGGACCTCAAGATACCACTGAAGAGAAATCTTCACCACCAAACATTAATCGATTGCCCGCCAATAATCGATTCGCGCGATCACCGCCGCGCGCCTGCTCTGTGCGCGCGCGCACCCACTACACTAGTCTGTGGAAAACTGTACAACAATAATAAGATTCGCCGGTGCTGTTCCGAAATCATTTGAAAACTAAATTAATAGAAAGTACAAAGATTTAATACGTTTTGTGCTGTGTGAGTGGTGCTAACTACATCTACCGTTGCTGGGACCGATTTAGGTAAGTCTGCTTGTATTGTCTTATTTCTTTTATTCGACGAACAAGTGTGTGCTCTGCAATCGCTTTGAAATCTAGATATTTTTGATTTCATCCCATGTTACAAGGGAACTAACCCTTCCCCTAACAACTACCCTTTAATAAGACGTCAAGCCGGATGCAATCGCCATAATTTCGTATTGAGAAGTACTTGGAATTAAGGAGTTCCATTGTGAAGATCTTCATCAGATTTCACCAAATTGACATGAACCATGCGCAAGGTTCTTACGTAAATCGGTCCAGAAATCTCAAAGAAATCGATGAACATACATAAAAAAAACCACAGATACAGTCGAACATAAAACCTCCTCCTTTTTTTAAAGTCGTTTAAACAGAATAAAATATGTTGAACTAGCTACTCTCCGCGGTTTCACCCGCAGATAAAATGTAGCCTATATGTTAATCCAGTATATAAGCTATTTCTATTCCAAATTTCATCCAAATCTGTCCAGCCGTTTGAGCGTGAAGTAACAAACATAATATATGTATATACATACACACAAACACACGTACAAACATACAAACTTTCGCCTTTATAATATTAGTGCGATAGTGACTTGACTTTGAGCCAGGTTGCATAGAACATAATAAATGTAGGTATACCCAAGTAAAGATATAAAACATAGATAAGTACACGGGATGTGTTGACAAAATAATGCCCCAAAAGGCTCAAGGCATTGCAGGGTTAAATCTTCAAATGATATCACGTGCCACGGTTCCCTTGATTATTTATCTTATTTATTTACACATGCAGCAAACGCACTAAAAACGATTATTTAAAGCTCTCTTAACATAAGATTTACGACGCATAAAAAGCTACAACCAAAATAGGTATCTGCTAAGCAACTTCTTTTGTGAGATTATGCATCGGCATAGCTAATTCGACGTTCCTGGCAAAAAATTGACAACCACTATGAAACTTGATTAGGAGACCTGTCGCAAAGTGAATACTAATGCTACCGGCGCTTATATTTATTACAGGTTTTATTATTCATTATTGTAATATTCCTAAGCTCAACACGTACAGTTTAATGGGAACATCAATAAAGTGGCCATTCAAAGTGTTAGAGCAAATTTATTGGGACGTTAACGTTTGAATTGTTCAATGATTTTAGTTAATCGAATGTCATTTGAAACACAATCAATGGATTTGAGATAGGATTATAAATTAACTCGTTCTTTAAACGGATATATCTAGAAATATCATAGGGACCTAATATTGTAAACATAGGTCTTCAAATTTAAATACATAACTGTTTATTTCGTATAAAGTAGGCTACACCAAAGATTATAAAGCCAGGTGATAGCTCGTGAGCATAATTTCTCGTACAAACACGACTCACTTGCGCGGGCAGGGGGCGAGATAACAAAACGAGAGTCATATGAAATTACAAAGAACAGGGCAGGATGTAACAAAAGACATCAAGGGGTTCCCGTGATTTATTAGAAATTAGTGGTTGAAATACACCACTAATTTTCGTATGAGGGGAAGTTGTATCATTGGTCAACTGGATTTATAGTGAATGCTCAACACCGATAGTAGGTACCTACGGCTTAAACCACAATTTTACTGCGAACTCTACTACCACTTTTAAAGCTTCATCAAATAATGAAACGGGTGCATCAGAACAGTTCAGAATAGTGATCATAATTCCATATCTACTTGCAGTATCGCTAGCCCTCGGCTGGGGCTACCGAGCTTCCGACCAGAGACGCTGGGCAGTTCTCCACCCAGCCTGCGGCGGCCGACAACAGTCGCCCATCGCCATCGCGGCCCGTCAAGCCATCCCCATTTCAATCCCGGCCATGGAACTCATCGGGTATCAAAACCCTCTACCCGGACCTCTGACTATCACCAACAATGGACATTCAGGTATTGGTCAGCTACAGCTTAGAACTATCAACTAACATGATCATCAACATCCTGAAGACGTCCACTGCTTAAGGCCGGTGGGGGAACAGAGCGCCTGCTTGCCTCCTGCATCCATCGGCCCCCGCGGTTTTCACCAGGTCTTCGGTCCACCGAGTGGGAGGAGGTCTTTTCAGTTATTTTAATTTAAAAACAAAACTTCTGATCCGATTTTGAAGAAATTGTACCCTTCAAATAAAAAAAAAATCTAAATCGGTTTATGAATGACGAAATACTGAGTTCAGATAAAAAAAAGGAAAACTAAATACAATCGAATTGAGAACCTCGTCGGTTTGTTGAAGATGGTTAAAAACTACTTTTCGTTATTTTAAATATAGGGTCGGGGCTAAATACGATGCACCTCGCCTGAAAACGAGTTCGTCTATATTAAAACAAGCTCAGGCTGTTATTCATAACATGAAGTTAAATTGTGCGCTTTGAATTATTAAACATTGCAAACATATTAACTGGTTTACGATTAGGTCTTGAGATTCTATCAAAACATTACGACATAACTAATTAATTTAAAACAAACATTTTCAGTGGCGCTTACCATCCCCAAGTACAGCTCTGAAGAAGAAAAGAAAGGATTTAGACTTCCCTACATATTTGGTGGTCCCCTTGATAATGAGTACGAGATCGAAGGCCTGCACTTCCATTGGGGAGACAAGAACAACCGGGGTTCTGAGCACACCCTGAACGACATGCGTCTGCCTTTGGAAATGCATATCATCCATAGGAACAAGAAGTATAGGAACTTGGCTGAGGCTCTCCAGCATCCCGATGGTCTATGCGTCCTCGGTTTCTTTTACCAGGTTAGTTAAATTATAATGAAAGCTCGTTTCTTAAAAGAATAATACCTGGTCTGGGCCCTTGATTTGTCTGATATTTTTTTATTGGATGACCTCATTGTATAATGCATCGAGCGTGGTGTTTATAAATAACATTTGGTATGGACAAATCATAAAACATAATAAAACATCTTCATTGTTTCATATCATAACATTCTACTGGCGACAGCTACGGCCACACCGGCGCGTCAAGTGGTGACAGCGAAGCGTCAAAATCGGCAATTCGGTACCCATGGCTGCCCGTGTTCGTAAACGGCCGCGCCGCGATCCCCGCGGGCAGCGATGGGTACCGCATAGTTTCGCAGACGCTGCTGCTTCGCAAACACGCGGGTGTGGCTGAAGCTTTATACATAAATAGATACGACCAATGCTCAACTGAAATACGTCTCGTCTACCTTTTAAATATCCTCAATCGACTGCTATCTTCAAAAAGCATAGTTCTAAAAAGCAAATAAGTCATAAAATACATTTTTCTCTCCTACAGGTGGTTGAGTTCGATGCGAAACTCCTGACTCCTATCGTAAAGAACTTGTCTGCCGTCGAGAACTTCAACACCAGCATGCAACTTCCCCACACCTTTTCCCTGTCTTCAATCCTCTCTGGACTGGATACCGAGCGATTCTACACATACAAGGGATCTCTGACCACTCCCCCTTGCGCTGAGGCCGTCACGTGGGTTGTGTTCTCGGACTACCTCCCGATTTCCGTTTTCCAGGTAACATTTTAATTTCAATTCTTTATTTGCAATTGTTTTTTTGTTTATTTGATTTGAAACAAAGCGCAAGTTTTTGTTGTGTCCGGTGGTTGTGGGAGCATGGTCCTCATAATTCCAATGGGTCCCTAGATACAGGAATCCTAGTTAAGGTCCAGGATCTATGTAAGTGAACGCTGGGGGAGATTTGGGCGTTACTTAAGACTACAATAACGTCCAACGATCGCATACATATAGATCCTTGACTCTAATCCCTGTATCTAGGGGCCCAGGAACTACGAGGACCAATGGACCCACAACACCCAGACACAGAACAAGTATTTGCGTTTTTTGTCTGTACACAAATACTTGTCCTGCCGCGGGAATCGAACCCGCCGCCTCCGGATTATGAGCCGATTTGGCAACCACCACACCACAGAGGATATCAAAACAATGAAGTGGGATTACGTCTTACGATAATTATTTTTGTGCCTGATGTGTCCACTTCCCTAACCGTTCAATATAATTATTATCGTTTCTTCTTAATTTAAAAATACCTAGATTCATTTACGCTGATGATAGTTTTAGAACTATGTCTATTATCAAACAATGTTATAAATTAATTTTCAACTCACCCAGATGGATAATTTCCGCGGGCTCCTCTCCAACCTCAACCTGCCCCTGGTAGACAACTTCAGGCAGCTCCAACCACTCTTCGGCCGCAGAGTCTTCGTCAGAATCACCTCCAAGAACCCCAAGTTCAAGAAGACCAAGCTCCACTACTCCAAATGGGATTGGGTTGGACACAAGAAGGCCGAAAACGACGTTGTTGACTTCGACGAGTAAAACTGGTCCACGTAAAGTGTTTCATGTCTACGGGTATTTCTAATGTCTATGGTACCAAATAATTTAATTGGCAATTCTAAATTGTTTATAAGTCTGTGTGCAATATTGTATATTTGTGTGATAGTATTATTAACGTAAGTCTGTTATTAATCTACTTTAATAATAAACCTTTACATACATATTTAGTAGTTTTAATGCAATATATTGAGGAACAATATAAAGAAAATATAAACAATACATAGATAAATACAATTAAATGAAATGATAATAATATATTATGTTAATATTTTATGTAGCGTAGTTTTCAGCTCCGAACATAGACTGAAAGTGAAAAATATGAATTATTATAATAAATAAAAATAATTAAACATACGTATTATACAATAATATAAGTAATAAAATACTAAAAGAATTATTAATTGAGTGTCTTCAAAGAAGGACCTACCTTTAACTTTGTTAGCTTTTCATAGCAAAGAAACCAAAAAATAATGCAAGAAAATTAGTAAATATATAACACACAGCACACAATATATCACAATATTTTTGCAATTACACAAACTGTACAAACACCTTTTTTAGGAATATTTTCAAAACAACATGCTAGGTTTACGATATTTTGAAGAAAAAAAAACAGCTATGAGTACCTATATGCTTTTCCAGGAATACAGCATAATGTATAACATTTTTTTAATAGTTACTTATATAGACATGGATTTACTCCATAGTTTAAAAAACTATTTGGACTTCGTTATTGCGAAATAAAAGAGCGTGCGTCCAGTCAACTGTTTATTTCACGACTGCCCTCATAATATACAACACCTCCACCCTTAATTACTATAACTTACTCAATCTAAATTCTACACTTTATCTTATAAGTACCTACTACAATATAATATAATACCTACTTAATCTATTTCCTCGAAACCAAATCGTACTGGTGGCTTACGTATCCTTACTGATGGAGGTCTATTCGGTGTTACATTTTCAATGTTACTTCTACAATAAGTACTACTGTCCACCGGCACATTGGGTCTTCCCGCTGGGCTACCATGGTTAGGCGATGCACCATCCTGCGCCACCAGTGTAGCGCTTTTAGGTGAACCACTCTTCTCCGAATCTGGGCCCTCGCCGCTGGTCATGGGGAACGATAAAGACTTTCGTGATTGCTTTCTAATATCCAATTTTTGCGCCACTGGTTCAAGGCCTACTTTTTTACTTACTACAGAAGCATCCCCTATTTTTACCGTAACCCTTGGTCTTAGCTGATCGACATGCCTATGAATTTCGGCTCCAGAACCAGATCCTACACAGTAATCGGTGCTGCCTAATTGCTTAATTATCGTACCCGGTAGCCACTTATCAGAGCCTCTATAGTCACGATACCACACCTCGGCTCCTAGCTCGAGTAGTCGATGCGCGCCACCCGCATATCGCTCGCTTCGCTCTTGTTGCGCGGCCACTCGAGAGTACCTTTCCGGTTTTAGATTATCTAACCTCATACGGAGACTACGACCCTGTAATATGTTGGCCGGACTGTCGCCTGTAGTCGCATGTTCCGTATTTCTGTAGGCTAATAAAAATCTACATAAAGCTGTATCTACGTCTATATTCTGTTTCCATGCCTTTTTGATCACTCGTTTACATATTTTGACGGCATTTTCTGCAGCTCCGTTGGAAGCTGGGTGATAGGGGGCCGAGAAAATATGTTCTATACCATTGTGAGTCAAAAAGTTCTGGAAAACAGAGCTGGAGTAGGGAGGCCCATTATCACTGACTGTTTGTTTTGGCAAACCGAACTTTGACCACAGATCGCGTAGTACTGAGATCACAGCCTGTGCCGTAGTTTTCTGCATCTTAATCGCTTCTATCCATTTAGAGCATGAATCGACTACAACTAAATAGGTTAGCCCACCTATGGGACCCAAGAAGTCCAGATGTAACCTTGACCAAGGACGTGAGGGCCACGGCCACGAGTGGGGTGCGTTCGCTGGAGGCGCGTCTGCGACTGCGGCGCACACGGTGCACGCGCGACATTCCAACTCCAGCGCTTCGTCGATCCCCGGCCACCACACGTAACTACGGGCTAATGACTTAGTCTTCACTATACCCATATGCGAATCATGAAGTTCTGAAATTACTTTTTTTCTACACGACGGTGGTATAACTACACGATGACCCCACATTATACATCCCAGTTCAGTGTACAGTTCATTTTTTCTGTTATAATACGGTTTAAGTTCTTTTATATCTATATCCGAAGGCCACCCATCTATAACATAACTTAAAACGCGACCTAAAACTGGGTCATGGCGGGTTTCTTTTTTAAGGACATTATAATCTATTAGCAGCGCTTCTGTCGAGAAATGCAGATAAGTTTGTTCAGGTAAGTCTGTTTCCTCTGAAGCTATGACCTCATTTTTTTGAGACTCGATTAACCGTGAAAGTGCGTCTGCTACATTTTTATCTGTCCTAACGTACTCGATCTCAAAATCATAGGCTGACAGTTTGATGGCCCAGCGTTGCAAGCGACTAGCCGCCGCGTTAGGAATGCCTATGTTGGGGCCAAAAATACTCACGAGAGGTTTATGATCAGTCCGAAGTACGAACTTTCTACCGTATAAATACTGGTGGAATTTCTCCACTGCAAAAACTATCGCTAATGCCTCCTTGTGAATCTGACTGTACTGTATTTCGTGAGAGGTTAGTGCGCGAGAGGCGTATGCGACGACGCGTTCCTCTCGTAGCTCGCCGGCGCCGGCGCCGGGTGCGCGCTGCGCCAGCACGGCGCCGAGCCCGCGCGCGCTCGCGTCTACTGTCAGCACCGACTCGTACGACATATTAAAGTGCGCGAGTGCTTGTGCACTACACAAAAACTTTTTTACTCTCAGGAAAGCAGAATTTTGCTCATTTCCCCACGTCCAATGTCTACCTTTTTTTAAAAGAGCATACAAAGGTGATAAATGGGCACTCAAATCTTTTATAAATTTCCCATAGAAATTTACCATGCCAATGAAAGATTTTAATTCAGTCACGTTCTTTGGGTGGGGCATCGTCGCTATTGCTTTTACTTTATCTGGATCTACTCGAACTCCATTTCTATCGATGATAAACCCTAAATACCTAACTTCAGTCGCCATAAACTCGCATTTGCTCTTTTTAATTTTTAAGCCATTTCTTTCTAAAATTTGTAACACTTCTTTTATTGACTTTAGATGACTATCTAGATCGTTATTTTTAATCAAAATATCATCATAAAAAACTACAACATTTGGGACATTTTTGAACATATTTACCATCAGTTTTTGAAAAATTCCAGGACTGGAAGCTAACCCATATACGAGGCGAGAATATTTAAACAATCCTCTATGTGTATTTATGACTGTATACTTTCTAGAACGCTCTGATAAGACTACCTGATTATAGGCTTGAGATAAATCTAGCTTCGTAAAGAATTTATTTCCGCTAAGATCACTGAATAAGTCCTCCATTCTGGGAACCGGAAATCTGTCGATTGCTAACACTTTATTAAGGGTTACCTTATAGTCGGCACATATTCTGAGGCCACCGTCAGCTTTCCGTACCACGACCAGTGGTGTGGCCCAGTCGGAGTGGTCCACCGGCTCGATCACGCCGGCAGCCAGCATCGCATCGAGCTCAGCGTCGACGCGGTCGCGCAGAGCGTACGGCAGCGGCCGCGCGCGGCAGTAGATAGGTACCGCCTCTGGCCGCACACTTAGTTCGGCCGTGCCCCCCGTATATTTACCCAATGTGCCGTCGAATAAGGAATCATGCCTAGAAACAATTTCATTAATTATATGTCTATAGTCTAGCTCGTGGTCAGCTAAGAAGTTACTCTGCATGTCACTTTTTGATATTCTTATAGGTATATTCAATTCTGCCAACCATTGCCGCCCCAATAGATTTGTCGTTCCCCTTTCTATTACATATAAGTCTAAAGTTTTCACAACACCTTTGTACTCAACCCTAGCTTCTATAAACCCTAACGGCCGAATGGTTGAGCCATCATAAAACTTTAAATTTAACCCACAAGAGTTTAATTTCACGTTACAAAAATATTTATCATATACATTCTTACTAATGCAAGATAAAGCAGATCCAGTATCGACCTCCATATTGAGCAAGTGATTTTGGACTTTAAGTTTTATACACACCGGCTTATAATTGCTCAAAGTCATCTGATACATAGGCTCCTCTTCTTCTTCTTCTTCGAGCTTGTTTTCCTCATTGTTAACAACGTAATCGCCCACGCCATCGTCGTCGGCGTCGCTTTGATCCTCGATCAAGTGCAAAGGAGCCCGCTCCTGGCCTCCTTGTCCCGCACCGCGCTGCCCACGCCACGCTCCCCGGCCTCGGCCACCGCCGCCCGCACCGCGGCTCCCGCGGCGCCCGCCGCGTGATGACATACTTGACTCAGACTGACAACCGGCAAATCCCGCCGGCCTCTGATGGTATCCTCTTTTTGGGCACATTCTTCTTAGATGGCCGATTTTCTGACAGAAACTGCACGCGTAATCTTTGTATGAGCAATCCCTAGCTTGATGTCTCCTGTCTCCGCATCTTGAACATTCACCGAAGTTAAGCTTGTGTACTTCAACTTCCATTCCGCCACCCTCAACTGCGATCGCGTCCCGCTCCGCAGCTTCTAACGATAGCGCCAAGGTCACAGCACGGCTGTACTCTAATTTTTCTTCAGCAAATAATCTCTGCCTTATAATTTCACTTTTTAATCCACAAACCAGCTGGTCACGAAGGTTTTCGTTAAGCGCTGTCCCGAACTCGCAGTGTTTAGATAATTTTTTCAACTCCGTGACGTAGTCAGCTATTGACTCATTGACCTGACGACGTTGTCGAAATTTGTATCTCTCTGCTAACACTGAAGGTTTTGGTTGTAGGTGAGCCGCTAATAACTCCACGGCCCTATTGTAGGATAATTCTGAGGGCTTCAAGGGGCTGGCTAACGTTGATAGTAACTCATAAGCTTCCTCGCCCATTACGGAAATTAATGTAGGTAGCTTCAAATCACTCGTCACTTTGTTCACTAGGAAATACATTTCAATTCTTTCCACGTACGACGACCAATTCCCATTGTTTATCGTAAATTCACGCATTTGTCCAACCGACATTATGACTAAACACAATTTATAGTTCAAGACACGAGACAAACAATTTATTTTATCCGCGTTCGCCACTGCGAAATAAAAGAGCGTGCGTCCAGTCAACTGTTTATTTCACGACTGCCCTCATAATATACAACAGTTATAATTTAGACAACTTTGATGAAGTTAAACATCGAAATTCATATTAAATCTCAATAATTTCGTTCTAGAAAGAACTCAATTTTGTAAACCAAGATCATTGCGAATGATCAGTCAGCAATTCAGCATAATTAATTGATTGTGCATCACCACACCTAAATTTAAAATGTTAACCATGATATTATTGATATTAATAACACAACACAATACTATCAATGAAAGATCTCGTAAGCTCGCGTATCATACAGTTCACAAAAGACACTGCTTTCATGCTAAAAAACCTGCTTATAAATTAATATTAGGCCTAAAAACGTGGTTTCCTATCTTCTTACCCTAGATAATAAATGTAATTATTTTTATTATTTTATAATAACCGATAATAAATAACACTTCAAGAATCTATCTATACACGGTGACATTTAATTGGTTCTTTTCCTTAAATGTACGTACTCAGTCCATGCTATAGAACGCTCCTATATAACTAAAACTATGGATTTAAAACTTAAATCTAGGTATTATCAAATTACTGCGAATTCAAATTCTAAAGAAAAGCCCTGCGACATTGAACAAAGGCACGGAATAGATAATAGTACAACGTAATAAAATGCCCGACCGAATACTGGTTCAAACAGCGACCGCCGCCCGCGGTGACCAATAGCACAAAAAGATACCCCGCCCCTTTCTTTTGTGCAGCGGATATGCGCGCGGGCCGCTTCCGAAAACAAGTACCAGTCTACCAGAAAATAGGTCAGTCGGTCAAAAACTTCCAGGGGCAAAACTTGTGTCCCGTTTACGCGCGCGCATCGCGATTTTGGACAATGGATTGACATTACAGTTATTCAAATGTTGGGTGGTTGGACATGGTGCGTTTTTATACGCTGTCAAGCTACAACTTAGCAGAGGCTAGGTGGATGTACGCACAGCCACAGCACTTGGACACTTTACGAGCACATGGCATCAGGGATCCACAAGTTCCTAACGTACCCTTTTGTTCGTAGCTGATTTTCTTAGTAGGTAAGTAATTCTGACGGTCCTAAGCCCGATAAAGTATGAAGGGAAAATTGGGAGTCTTTTTTAGCAAAGATAAGAGATAAGCCGCACTCGCGTTGTTTTTTGTCTGTGCGAGAGCGGGACGGGTAGCGCAGGTGTTTTTGTTTTATTACCTACCTACGAAACATTTACAAAGCGCTCAGCAGCCTGTGCCCGTGCTGTCTGTAGCGTTAAATAGACATTTCGGCTGATATCCAGTTATGTAAAAAGGCATTAATTTTTTATTTTATTTTTAATTGCACCTTGTACGATTATTCTATAGCATGGGCTGAGTACATACATTTAAGGAAAAGAACCAATTAAATGTCACCGTGTATATATAAAAACAATTGCTGTTCGTTAGTCTCACTAAAACTCGAGAACGGCAGAACGGATTTATCTTATCTTGGTCTTGAAATGTTCGTGAAGGTCTAGGGAAGGTTTAAAAGGTCAGAAAAATTCGAATAATTGCCGGGAAAACCCTAAAAACTGCCCTTTTCTTTTTCCCATATAAACGTAAGTACAGTACGAAGTCTGCCGGGTCAGCTAGTAGGTTATAAATATTTGTTTGAGCCGACTCTCAAACTCACGAACTACTTACTACGGCCTACGCTGCGTCTTCCGGTTCGTGGTCGCCACCCGAGAACCTTTCTTCCCCATCGGTCGTTCTACGAACGATGTGGCCTGCCCATTGTCATTTCAACATGCTCAGAAAAGAGTCTACTAGTTCTCCTGCGGATCTCCTCATTTCGGATCTTATCTCGCAGGGAATCATCGAGTGTAACTCCCTCCATAGCTCGCTGTGCGACTTTAAGCATACTAATGAGGACCATGTCTCAGTGCCATAAGTCCTAATAATATTATTATGGTAGATATATTTGGTACCATCATGTTATCATAGTATCAGATTCTAGATTAAAAGTAGAACATTATACAACTAATAATAATCTAATGCTACATCATCCACCGCATTATCACTTAACTTACGTAGAAACTTTTTCAGTAATCTGTGACTAAGGATGGGTTTTTTGATCCATAGTTAAGGTAACCAATGGTTAAAAATGCTAACAAATTCTAACCAATGCTCAAAGTTTGTAAGAAGTTTTAACCATTGGTTACCTACGCATAAAAAAACCTGCGAAATAACATCACAGCGATGTGGTCAAACGTAAGCCTAATATAAAAAAAATGGAATCTAGAACCTGCAGTCAAATCAGCAAAATCTGACATTTATCATCAGCTCTTAAGTCAAGATACACATGCCCCCGTATTGTGTAACTCAATCGTAATCGATGAATGGGCTTCATTTGGTAATTTCCGGTTGTGTAAAATCCTCATTCATCGGTATTATGGTCCCTTAGGTGGCGAACTGAATAGACAAAACATTGATTAACTATAATAATGAGAAATAGTGAGAAAATACTAATGGATGGGATGACACACAATGCCAACTTGCCGGAAATGACGAAATGAAGCCCATTCATCGATTACGATTGGCTTAGACGGTAGCCCCGATGCAGCAGCACCTATATTGGGTAATTTAGCACTAGAATATTCTGCATAGTCTTTCGAGCGAGAATCTCAGAAGAGAAAATCGAAGTTCCAAGTTTTATTTACCTTAGGCACAGATTATATAATGTACTAATACAGATACCTCATCCCATAGAAAGGAATCATTCGGGCTATTTTACGAATTATTTTATTTCTGCATAACGCAAGATTAGCGAACGACATCTGTTGCTTATTGGCGAGGTATTGGGCCAAACAAATACACTGGCCACTAACTAGTAACGCTCACGACACGATTACTAGATTTTTTTTACATTCGGGCTATTTTTTCTTTGTTCCTGATGAGACCCCATGCCATATGTAAGGAGTATATACGTCATAACACTGGTCAATATAAAAAAATTGGCAAAAAACTATGAAAGATTTTTTAAACCCCTTTTCAATAATATTTTCGTAGTAAACAATAAGCGCAACTTGCTTGCACTGGTGTAATGTCAGGATGTTTATCATAATTTAATGTTTTTAGCATTGTTTCAGTATAAATTAATATGCATTACGTTTAATTTGGATTGATTTATATACCTTTGTATTTTTTGAAGTATTTAATTTATTAACAATAAAATCATCAATATAATCATTTAAATTCTACATACCTACTTATAATACAATAACATAACTATACAGATAAATACTCAATATATAAGTTTGAATAATTTATTATCATTTAAAGGATGAATTTTAAATGGCATAAAAACATATTTGCAAAGTGGAATGTATGATCAAACTGCATTGGTTAAGAATTGCACACTATAAACTTTATGTTTTATGGAATAGTTAGTATTGAACGGCATATTTACATTTGCCGAGTAACAGGGAATACAAACAACAATATCATGCAAGAATTTTGTTTTAGCGTACCAAGTCGTCGGGGTTGAACATGCCCTGAAAAGAAAAGGTATGTATGAAAAATTATATAGCTTACAAGTCATTACACTAGTTGAATGTAAATTGGATTAACCATACAAATTATAGGACACTAGCCGCTCGCCCCAGCACCACACGGGTATAATAATTTTCGTAGCGCATGTTATGTAATAGAGAATATTTTAAGTTATTTTTTTACAGCTTGGGTCACATTATTGGAGTTTTATTAAAGATCCCTAATTTTTTTGAAAATAATATAGGCTATGTCACCCGGGGATAATGTAGCTTCCCAATGGTGAAAGGGTTTTTCAAACCAGTTCAGTAGTTTCGGAGCCTATTCAATGCAAACAAACAGACAAATCTTTCCTCTTTATAATATTGTTATTATATATAATGATTAATAGATAAAATGGACCCAATGTGGTTTAGGAATTTTGTTGTCACTAAGAATTGCTATTTTCATACTTGATTTTGTGTCATCTTACAATGTACCAACTTTAAGTGTAAAATAAATAGGAAGGCAACTATCTGATAGTTAGCTGCTGCCTGCCTATATTATATATACATGAGTACACCATATCAACAAAATAAGAAGAAGCTTAAAGCCAGTGTGAAGGTGGGTGGTCTTCATCACTCAGTGACCTCTTCCAGACAACCTTGAATATGGCAAAAATATTCTCTTTACTTATCACTTTCATTCAAGGTGTTAGGTAGCAATATTAAAATACCTAATAAATAGAATTTTAACATAATATAGACATTAAACCCCTTCTAATTCTAATTTGGCATGGAACGGGGGGAGGGGGTGGAGGGGGGGGGGGGGGGGGGGGTATTGTGCATTTCCCCTGCCAACATTAACCCCCTTACCAATAAACAGCGCATAACAGTGGAATAGCTACTCAGTGTTTTGTCTTGTTTTATCTTTGCCCATTTCAAACTCAACGGAGAAAGACAAAATACTAAATAACTATTCTTGCTACAAAATAAAACATACCCTAGCACGACGCAAAATGGAGTCCTTGCTAGCATCATACGGATGGTCCTTAGACGGGATCTCGAGTACAGCAGGCACTGGGGCAGTGTGTGCATCAATCACATGCCGGATCAGCTCAGCAACATTCTGGTTTATCAGGATGATGTCGATGTCATCACGCTTCACAAAACGCTTGAAGCAATCTTCAATCTCGCTGACAGCTGTGTCTGCAAAAAAAAGTGATTTTTCTCTTAGATTAGATTAGTTTCTGGTACAATTATTACCCTAACCTTTCTTTCCAATGAGAACTTTTCTTTCTGATCCAAGAGAATCAAAGAGAGAAATTGTTGGCTTTGTTTACCATTATGATTATTACATCCTGTTTCTGTTGTTATATAGAAAGAAACTAAGTATCTCTAATGAGACAAATCGACAGCTCAAAATCTTAGTTCCTTCTACTCATATAGAAGGAACTAAGATTTTTAGATGTAAGATCAACAACAACAACATACAAGAAACCAGCCCTGCTAGCATGGACTGGAGACAAATCAATGAGTATTAGAGCATAATAAAGAAGGCAAGAGTTTTTGTCTTCAGTCTGTGCTTGAGGGGCAGGAAGGGAATATCATTAGTACATACTTTTGTCAACAACCATGAAGTTTGGGTGTCTGTTCTTGTTAATTTCACCGACTCCGCCGAGGAGGAAACCAACACAGGTGTCCTAGAATATTATACAACGTATTAAACCCATTAAAATGGAGTATGAAGCAAAGAAAACTGAATAAAAAGGTAAAGAAAAACAGTGTAGTGTTGAACCAAATGAACATAATTTTAGAGGGCGTGCATAGAATTTACCTCGTCTCCGATGACGCTGATGAGTTTGCCCTTAACAGCTGCTGCGTGTAAAGCCATTTTCAATGATTATTGATTATTCTTTGTTTTGTTTTTGGTGATTTTCAGAATATCACAAGGGCTCGTCACCTGACCTGACTTTTTAAGAGTTGGTATTATTGTATTTGTAAAAATGTCAAAGCTGTCAAACTCTAAGACCATAAACAATGTCACATTTTTTTTCACTTTAAAATACTCATTACCCTATGCTGTGAGATTTCATCACAGAATTCCCACTAGTAGAAATCTATTTCGCGTGGCCGCCTAGTTGTTTCTTGCTCCCACACGAGGTGCTGCCGGAATAAGAACGTCTCCTAAAATTTTGGGTAGAAAATGGGCGATTTCGCTAGCTCTATCTATAGAGTAATTTACCTCGATACCTAGAATTTATGTTTTACCAGTGTTTACTGCTTGTTTATTGTAAAAACTAAAATGTAAGGTCAGGTGGAGTAAGTGAAACGAAGGAGTACCTAAGTGAAACCCTTTCGGAATCAATAAATCACGCAGTTTAGCTCTATGCTATGTGGCGAAATGGTTTCAATGCTCTAGCACACGCGTCACACAATCTTTCTGCTAGGTCATAAAATAAAAAGACATCAGCTATCTTTAAGTTTACAAAACACATGTCGGCTGATGCCATGAAGCAATTTAATAGTGTTTATGTACATTTTTACACGAAAATAATGCATGAAACGGCGTACGCGCCGTTTCCCTTCCCCCTGTCCCCCGTCCGTGGCCCGTCTGTGACTGCAAATACTAACCCTACATTACGATGTGGGGTTAGTATTTGCAGTCACAGACGACACAGGTAATAAAATCAATCAAATACCTACTACATTAAAAATGTCATTGTAAATGTCCCATGGGCGAAAATCACGTATTTCACATCAACAGCTGGAAAACGTCTAGTGCTGAACACAGGCATGCCCATAAAACGCCATTTTAGACGCTAATTATAGGGAGGTTTGCCATAATCACCTCGCTTAGCAAGTATCTTTTTTTTTATGTGATTGAATGACGTGACGAGCTAGTCGTTCACCTGATGTTAAGTGACACGGCCGCCCATAACAGTTGCAGTGTCACCCGGAACTTTAAAACAATAGTTTCGCGCGACACTGCACTGCGCACGTCATCCTGAGACATCACCCAGTCTAATAATCAGATTACTAGACTGAGTGATCAGATCATAAAGTCTCATTTGCCCAGTAATTTCACTAGCTACAATGCCCTTCAAACCGGAACACAGTAGTGCTTGCACACTACTGCTTGGCGGCAGAATAACTGGCAAAGCGGTGGTACCTATCTAGACGAACTTTGCAGAAAAGTCCTACCACCTAGTAAATGTTGTCATCGCAGAAGATTATAATGTACCAAGGAGAATGCTACTGCCCATTCTCTGGATAGTCCCTTAGTCTGCTCTTATACGGCACCCAAAGAAAGAGATGGAGATTCTGAGCTAATAAAGTGATACCTGGCAGCTATTATTATATAAGTAGGTACCTAATATAATGACTGCGGGTAACAGATAATAAAAACAAAACTGTCGATATAGTCAACTACAAAATAGTCAAACGCCAATGTCAACCTACCGTCAGAATATTGAATCGGAACGTTTCTGTCAAAACCGTGAACCATTTTTGAAGTGATGTGTGTGTGTGTGTGTGTGTGTGTTTTATTTCATTAACGCAAATTGAGTTTTCAAAAATTATTTTCTTGAAAAGTATTTATTGCCGTCATTCGCCATTTCAGATTTAGGCTTTCTATGTGTAAAAAAAATTAGCGTCCTAACAGAATTCACAAAGTGGATAGATGTGCAAGTATGTTTCACTTACCCCACCTGACCTTAAATATAAAATGATATATTTTACTAAGTTAAATCAAGCAAATAATTAGCTAATATACCTACAAAAGGATTTTTTCCGACTTATAAACATTTGCAAATCAACATGGTACCTAGCTGGTTTTATGGGAAATTGAAAATCATAAACTGGCAGTACTTTGACAATGAAATTTTTTGGTTAGGTATGGTTATTTTATCCATTAATTAATCATTTAGCTGTTTTTCTGTTTAGCTGAGGACTTGTTATTACATGAAATGTAACGCTGTATTAATATTTTTCACAATAAACACTTCTAAAAAGGGAAAATAGACAAAATAATGGCTACTTACTTGTGAAATGTTATTCCTTCATATTTACGCCTCAGTGCGACTTCTGTTGCTTAAAATGCTGCAACCACCCACTGCACACACATTATTTCTGAAATATTTATTGCGTAGATCACCATTTAAATAGGATTATTACACAAAAAACAACAATTTCAAAAAATTGTTAACCTGTTTGGCTTAGATCAAACGAAGCCAAATAAAAAAACCCGGTAACGGTGACAAGGACCAAAGATATTACGTTCGTCTTTTTTTGGTTAGTACCGAATGTATAGCGCTCTCCTTGTTGTCCACGAATGACGTCATATACTACGGTTCTACTCTTACATATTCAAAGGATTTCATGCTAGATTTCATGTTACACTTCAGAAAATGTCTGGAACATATTTTCATGTGTTTTTATAATGTCAGTGTCAATGTCAAGTAAGCAATTTGTTTTTTTTAAATTAGTTCTTGACCTGGATACAAAGTCCTTCAGTCGCAATATTAAAAAGTCTACAAAGTCTGCATTATAATATATTATAATATACTAACGTGCCGGCTTGCCTAGAGCCGAACGGTATATCACGTGACGATGGAAAGAGTCCCGATGGCTTGACGTTAGTTCCATGGAGTCGTGGACGGCCTTTGGTCTGGGATGCCACTAGGGCGTGCAGTTTCATAGATTTTCAGTTTCGAAATTGGCCTATGAAATTAGTGTCATCCGTTTCGAAATTTCGAAATTTCGAAACTCATGACACGTATCTGATTTAGTACAAATTGAACTTCTATCTTTATCTTCTTGCTCTATGCTTTAATCTTGAATGATTAAAGTGTAAAACATGTACATAGTAGATACCATAGTAGAACAATGAAATACATTATACTTTTCATTTTTTTTTACGCTCTGATGATGAATAATTGAACTAGGAACTACAATTATTATTACTAGGTAACTAGCAGGTGCACCGGCCTCTCGTCACCGTCATCTATTCATCCTTTTCCCGTCTCTCTTTCCTAGTACCTACAGCAGAAACAGGAGCAGCTTCATCGTCGTTGTCGACAATGTTTTATCGTAACGTATGGATCACGTGTCGTATTACCTAGCAAATACAAAGGTCTGCACTATTATGGAGGTTTACGCTATGCAATATCTCTGACACTTTTAGGAGTGGTCTGGTCTGATAACAAAACTGTCACTTCTACGAGCGATGTAGCCTGCTCACTGCAACTTACTAACTCTAAGAGCTTTATCGGTGACTTTAGTTCTCTTGCGGATCTCCTCATTTCAGATCTTATTACGTAAGTAAACACCGAGCATAGCTCTGTACGTAGCTGGCGGCTCGACTTTGAGCTTACTCATAAGTCCAACAGTAAGAGACTACGTCTCAGTGCCATAAGTCATAACTGGCCACATAAATAGATTCATAGTTTTCAGGCTTTGCGGTGTTTTGGACGATGGCTGGGCAGCGTTTGAGAAGCTTCAACCTAGGATAGGTTGAAGCTTCTCAAACGCTGCCCAGCCAAGTTGAGTTCTTCGTGCGACCTCTTTGCTGAAGTTGGGCCTACCGAACTGGGCAGTCTGTCCTACGTAGACATAGCGACAACTTCGAGAGTATCGTTCCCACACTTATCGGTATAGGCGGAACATGGGCATTAGATATGATTTCCGTCTTGTCCATGTTCATCTAAAGACCAACCTGTTGGGAAACTCTACTGATGTCGTTGAGCATGGCGGTAAGGTCGTTGATAGACTCCGCCATTATGATTATATCATTGGCACAACGAAGGTTAGTGATGTCGCCATTTATGCTGTTGGCAGATTTTTTCCATCCCAAGAGCTTAAAAACGCCTTGCAATGTGTTGGTGAACAGTTTAGGAGAAATATCGTCTCCCTGTGTCACGCCTCTTTGTAATGCGATTTGTAACGTACTCTGGTCCTGTAGTCAGACTGAGATAGTAGCCTTGCTGTACATTGTACAAACACTTCAAAACTTCGATATATATTTAACTATAGTTGATTAGCATCGCTATAAAGACTGCAGTCTTGACTGAATCTAAGGCTTCTCATAGTCCACAAACGCTAGGCATAACGGCGCCTTTACTCTTCGGTCTTCTGTATAATACGTATACCGTTTACTTCCGCATAATCTGCCGTAGCGTATGGATGTGGTGTATGGTGCTAAAGCCTTTGCGGAAATCCGCATGTTCGGGAGGCTGGAAATCGAACATTGAACCTGCGCGCAAGACGGTTTGTAATGACTCTCGAAAACAGCTTGTACACGACTAACGAGCGAAATGGGCTTGTAGTTCTTCAGTAAGGTTTTATCACCTTTTTTTAATAAGAGCACCACCACGCTCTTGTGCCACGCCTCTGGCGTTGTACCTTCAAGGATGACAGAATTAAATAACTTCTGGAGGACTATAAGTACCGGTCTACCACCCGCTCTCAGAAGTTCGGTCGTAATTCCATCTTCACCTGGCGCCTCGTTTTAAGCTGTCCTCAAGCCGTTCTAATCTCGTACATGCTGATAGTGTCAGACTATTTTGGCTCTGATGTCCTGAGCTGTGTTAGTAGCGGGCTTACGTGTCGAGGTGTATAACCGTCCATTGAAGTTCTCGATCTCTCTTAGAATCTCATACTTGGATATAATGACACTGCCATTTTCGGTTTTCTGTTTTGTCATTTAGCTTTGCCACATAGACAAATCTTTTGCGAACACTTTAGAGCCTTGCTTCCGATCAATTGGGGTCTTAATACGTGAAGTACCTATGTAAAAAAGCACGCAAGTCGTGTCACACGGAACTCCAGATTTGGCTATTGAGTGCACCACAGTCTGACATATCAACTAAAGATCGCAGTTTCATTTAATTCCAGTCTGCCATTAGTCTCAGAACTTCCTGAGTTTGTATTCAGAGTTTATGAGTCTTCTTTCTGCGTTGGGTTACTAGCCGCATTTAAATAAAAGTAAGTTTCGAAATTTCGAAACTAAAGGGTATCAATTTCGAAATTACAGAACATGCAAATATGGTCCGAAATTTCGAAACTATGAAGTTTCGAAACTATGAAGTTTCGAAATTTCGAAATGCATGCCTTAGATGCCACATGCGTCGATACTCTGGCAACGTCCTACCTCCAGGGCACTTCAAGAGCGGCTGGTGCAGCGGCGGAAGTGGCGGAAAACCTCAAGCGGATGAAATATGAATCTCTCGGTGAGAGATACATATTTCTTCCGTTTGGGGTAGAAACCATGGGACCGTGGGGTCCATCCGCCCGCGGATTCGTGAAAGAGCTGTCCAGACGCCTAATAGAAACTACAGGTGACCAAAGAGCTGGCTCTTACCTCGGCCAAAGACTAAGTATGGCCATTCAACGAGGTAATGTCGCCAGCTTTTTGGGCACCTTACCCGCAGACAGCGACTTAAACGCGGTTTTTTATTTATAAGTTTAGTTTTAGTTTTAGATAAATACTTAGTTTAGATTTAATTTAGTTTTTGTAATTGTATTTTGTATTTTATTGTTTAGTTTTTAGGCCTAGTTAAGTAATTTTATATATTTTAAGTTGTTGTGATAATAAATGCTTTAGGTAGATACCATTAAAATATATATTATATTTTACTTAGTCATAGTCACAGTCATAGTCCAGTCCAAGTCAGGCAGTCATAGTCCAGTCAAAGTCATGCCCCAGTAAAGTGGTGGCAACTTTACTAGAGGCTTCTATGGAGTTTTGGAAGCAACACGAAAAACCATGTTTCACCACATTATATCACTTGCCAACACTCATGCTCGTAATTCAGCACTTAATGCGTAAAACACCACCAAATTTAAATATTCATCATCATCATCATCAACAGCCTGAAGACGTCCACTGCTGAACATAGGCCTCCCCCAGAGCACGCCACCTTGAGCGGCTGCTCGCCTCCTGCATCCATCGGCTCCCCGCGGCTTTCACCAGGTCGTCGGTCCACCGAGTGGGGGGCCGGCCTACGCTGCGTCTTCCGGTTCGTGGTCGCCACTCGAGAACCTTTCTTCCCCATCGGTTGTCAGTTCTACGAGCGATGTGGCCTGCCCATTGCCACTTCAACTTACTAACTCTAAGAGCTATATCGGTCACTTTAGTTCTCCTGCGGATCTCCTCGTTCCGGAGCTTATCTCGCAGGGAAACACCAAGCATAGCTCGCTCCATAGCTCGCTGCGCGACTTTGAGCTTACTAATGAGGCCAACAGTAAGAGACCATGTCTCAGTTCCATAAGTCATCACTGGCAACACACACTGATTGAAAACTTTCGTTTTCAGGCTCTGCGGTATTTTGGACGAAAAGATAGGACGAAGCTTCCCGAACGCTGCCCAGCCGAGTTGGATTCTTCGCGCCACCTCTTTGTCGAAGTTGGACCTACCTAATTGGACAATCTGTCCTAGGTAGACATACTTGTCGACAACTTCGAGAGTATCGTTCCCAACAATTACCGGTATAGGTGGAACATGAGCATTAGACATGATCTTTGTCTTGTCCATATTCATCTTAAGACCAACCTGCTGGGAGACTCTACTGAGGTCGTTGAGCATGGTGCTAAGGTCCTCGAGCGATTCCGCCATTATGACTATATCATCGGCAAAACGAAGGTTAGTGATGTACTCGCCATTTATGTTGATGCCAGATCTTTTCCACTCCAAGAGCTTGAAAACATCCTCCAATGCGTTTGTGAACAGTTTCGGAGAAATAACGTCTCCCTGTCTCACGCCTCTTTGCAATGGAATTTGTTCCGTACTCTGGTCCTGTAGTCGGACTGACATAGTGGCCTTACTGTACAAACACTTCAAAACTTCGATATACCTATAGTCAATTTGGCATCGCTGCAAGGACTGCAGCACCGCCCAAGTCTCGATTGAATCGAAATTTAAATATTAACACTGGATAAAACACAAGTATTGAAAAATAATACAATGCAACGACGTGAACTTTTTCGCGTTCCCGCCAAAAACCCCTCAAGTAAGCAAAAAAAATAAGTGTAGCCATTTATAATAAAAATGTTGCCTTTATAGCAAAAATCAAATTGTGAAAAAGCTCCTATTCGAACACGTCAACATACGATATGACATTAAATTAATTAGTATTATGCTACTTTCTTTATACAGGATTGAAAATAATTCACTAAAAAACTAGTTCTTAGCTCACATCAATCAAATTAAAATTTAACTTTTATTTTTAGTTTTTCTTAACATTACAGGAATGTACAGTAGGTAAAAATATTAATAAATACATGTGAAAATTTCACACAACGCCATCTAGAGCCAAACTAAGCTATAGCTTGTAATATGGGATCCAGTTAACTGATAGAATACCTAGATACTTTTTGTTTGTAAATACATACATGGTATACAATATAACGCCTAGAAACAGAACATACACATATGATCATCACACAAATGTTTGTCCTGAGTAGGAATCGAACCCACAACCTATAGTTCAGAAGGCAGAGCTACTACCAACTGAGCTATAAGATTGTATAATCCACCATATTTATTTATTTAGTTATACCGGATGTTGATTTTTATTGTCTCCATATTTTTAGAATCCATTGTACTGTGTATATTTAATCATATAAAAATAAAATTTAAATTCCACATTTATTTAGTAGCCGAATATTTGATAAACCATTTTTGTCGTGAATCACAAGTAGCCTCAACTTCGTTTCGGCTAGGACAATAGTAGGACCCCACGCGATGACTCAGTTTAAAGTAAACACTTTTTGTCTCATCATTAGTCCATTGACCGCCCGCGTTTTTGTTCCGCCCATTGTACCTATCTTATTATGTGATTCTCATTTCTATGTTATTATTATTTTGGTGTCAATAAAGAGTTATTGTATTGTATTGTAGCCAAAACATCATAAAAACATTGTTAGAAAATTGCTACATCGAGGAAGGTCCTATTGTCTAATTACCTACAGGGTTCAGGTATTCGGTCTCTATTGTTTTGGCTATGTGCGCGGGGTGCAGTAAACAACCCAAGGTAGCTATGACTTAATCTGTGTCAGCAGCTTGCCACTGGGGCGTTACAGTATTTACAAAATTATGTACTTACAAGTTACGTTACCCTAAGATACTGCTCAATGTGTCCTCCTTCGTTTTCGATGCACAAGTGAGCGCGACGTCTTAGGTTTCGTGATAGTTTTTTTAGCACATTCACGTTTAGTCTCACATGATCAAATGCAGCAATGATTTTTACTTTTAATTGCACAGCACTAGTAATTTCGTCCGTGTAAACTAGTCTTTTTATTTCACCCCATAAAAAAAAATCACATGGGGTCATGTCCGGAGATCGTGGGGGCCAGGGTACTGGACCACCACGTCCAATCCACTGGCTTCTGAACACTTCACTTAAAAAATCGCGCACTTGGCGTCCATAATGAGGTGGAGCTCCATCCTGTTGGAAAAACAGGTTTCGTTGAAAGGCCAGTGGTACATCGTCGAGCATCTCGTCAACAACGTGATGCAGAAGCTCCAAGTAACTGGAGCTGGTTAGATGACCTTCGATGATGTATGGACCTAGCACATGCTCTCCAATAATGCCACCCCAGACATTAATACTAAAACGATGCTGAAACGAATCGTTCTTGGTTTTATGCGGGTTATGGTCGCGATGTGCCCACCAGTGCTCGTTGTGAATGTTGTAAATCCCCACACGTGAAAACATGCATTCATCGGTCCACAAAATGTTCACATCCCTGTTTTGTAAAATCCAGTGAGAAAAAGCTATGCGTGAGGCATTATCTTGTGGATGCAGTTCTTGGACTCTCTGAAAATGAAACGGATGCTGAAGTTCTCGTTTCAGTAGCCGCCATACAGTTGTGTGGTGGACGTTGAAGCGCCGCCCAGCATCACGGGTGCTAGCACGTGGGTCCTCTTCAAAAAAGTCCAAGATCTCTTCTTGAAGGCCGGCCGAGAGACCTACACTTCCACGAGCGCGAGCGTGACGAGGGACTTGGAATTGTCCATAATCCCTTAGTCTCTGTGTGGCACCCAGCATCACTTCACGTGTTGGAACATGGCTGTTCGGAAACTGATCGCGAAACATTTGCACAGACTGTGTTAAGCTGTTTCCGCTGATAGCATACAAACGTACCATCTCCACAAGCTCAACATTTGTAAAGTGTTCCATTTTTGTTACGCGATCGTAAGCAAAGTAGGTGCCTACGCAAATTCGTCGCGGCGCCGGTGGCGGGCAAGTGACTGATCGGTCGCTGCATCTGCACGCGTGACATAAGTGCGCTGCGCGGGCGCGGGCGGGTGAGAGAGGGCACCCCGCAGCCCGCCCGCGTGGCTAGTACAAACGGCGGTGGGGCCGGTGCAGCGGCGAGCGTTTGTAGAACTTTGCCGAAAGTGGCGGGTGCCTTTGTGTGTTGTCGGCGCGATAGTTTATGACTCTGCGCTCGCACTGGTTGACTTTATAAAATCATGTTGTTTGTTAAATGAGAACGCACACACGTGCTGTTTTATTTTTGTACAATGTTTTTTTTATAAAGTGTAAATTTTAGGTATTTATTTTTTCATTGATTCGTGTTCTATAAGTGTAGCATACCTACCTCTGTAAATATGGAGACAATGCAAATCAACATCCTGTATAAGTACAACTTTATGTATTAAGTACATTCCAGCTGTAAGTTTTGCATCGAAAACGGTAGGCGCTTCGCATTTTTCAACACGGTTGGCTAGCCGTACTGTAGGTGTAGAGATTTCAGCCACCTTTTTGGACTGTTTGACACTTTTTATTAGGTAGTTAGGTAATAGGTACCAATTTTCAAAAAGTATATCATCGCCTAGGTACTTTTTTCTAATAGGGGATTTACTGACAGCTGGATGCAGTGTGGTTCTACAGCCAAAGATAGATGGCGCTGACGAGACATGGCAGGCATGGCAATTTTATTTATAAGGTGGCTTTGCCTTCTGTCATAGCACAGTGTCACTTTCACTTCACTCACCAGTGTGATCATTTGTGGCAGATTTCTGCAATTTTGGCACATTTTCCACTGTGACACAAAGTGTAAACGATTAAAAAATTGTGGCAGATTTTGAAGTTTTTATTATTATGAAGTAAACAGAAATATAGTCACAAAATATCAATTCACTGACTTCGATACTTGGTTGGAATCGTAGTTACCACTCAGATCCGCAGGAGAACAAAGTGACCGATATAGCTCTTAGAATTAGCAAGTTGAAATGGCAATGGGCAGGCCACATCGCTCGTAGAACTGACAACCGATGGGGAAGAAAGGTTATCGAGTGGCGACCACGAACAGGAAGACGCAGCGTAGGCCGGCCTCTGGTAAGTAGGTGGTACCTACTTACCTTAATCCTTATTCTGGGATTCGTTGAAAACTCTATGATTAAAGGGTTCATTTTATTTACTAGCAAATTACAAGCTGGTTTCACCCTCACGCCAAATAAACACATGATTAGAAAAAATATGAATATGAAATCTATCTATGATAAAAAAAGAGGAATATAAATCCAACGTTGATTAATTAATAATCGTTTCCATTCTTTTTTTCATCATTTCTACATGAGTTTTGGGTTCCTTTTTAATAATTTCTTGATATTTTAAAATTGTAAGTAAATACTTACGAAAAATATATCTATTATTTCCCTTATATTATTACTATTACAAATGAAGAGGCATATTTCAAAGTGTGGGCAGATTTTTAGCCTATTTATGGCAGAATCTGCAATTTACAGACGGTCACACTGTCACTCACTGTCACAGCCTTCACAGCTTTTACTTCACAGCGTGGACAAGATGCAGAGAGTAGCTGTTTATGGTCTACGCATGAATCACAGTATTGTTTTTTTCTCTAATCAGTGGCATACATTTTCAGTACCACAGACATGGTAGTGATAATTATTCACGCCATACACGCAACCATATATTTTTTTTATTTGGAGGTCAGAAAACCTCCTATTGCTTAATTAGTTGCTTATAAAAAAGTTATCTAGATACCACCTTCCTTTTATAAAAAGTATATTTTGGAACATTAAAGATCGTTTTATTTTGTTGGTTTGCACTCGAGCTTATATAATAATATGACTAAACGTTGGCCACCATATAGTATTATAAAAACACTAGTTGCGATTCTTTCTAAATGGCGCTGTAAGTACATAGTTTAAACCTTTCAAACCACAGAGTAGTATAAACATAAGAAAATGCTTGGACTACCTACAAAGAAATATCAAATGTAGTTGAGTGGACCACGAGTACATTACCTGTAATATCTTCTAAGTAGCCTGTGGTGCATTCTTATTAAGTAAATTGAAGTACAAAAGATGTGCGAGATAGATAAAAGTTAATATTATGATCCAAAATAAAGACGAGGTATCCCGCAACGGAACTAAAAAACACGAAAGAGTTTAGAGTTGTCAGTCAGTATCGTGACACATTTCCTCTAACCTGTGATTTTGGTAAACCCACAACTGGCGCCATCTATTGGGTCATACATAAAATACAATTGCTTTTTTTAATAAAACGCCTCATTTGATGAATATGCGTCTTTTGGCACTTTTTTTGTTTTGCTTATGGCCACCTTAATAAGTCAGAGTCACTGTGTCAGCACTCAGCAGTTATAATTAGGGATGTCACCTAAGGGGCAAAAAAGTGCGTTTTTTTAAAATTAATAATCGAATATTTTTTTGGCGAAAAAATCGATTATATTAAATCGATGTTTTGATAAAAAATAATCGTTTTTTTTAAATAATCGATTTTTGCCGTAATAGAATGGGAATGACAGCTGCGGAAAAGTTATCCGCAGGCAATGTCATTTCCTATACATTTTGAAGTTAGCGTGAGGCGTTAACGTCTCACGCTGGTATCTTTGCTAGACCCCCAGGAATTTGGTAGCGGTGTTGCATTATTATTTTTAATGCAAGTAGGAAAAAAATCGAACACAAAATAAAAAAATCGATTTATAAATAATCGATTTTTTGATTTGATTGTTTGCGAAATTGCAGATTATCACGCATTTTTAATTTAAAATAGTAAATAATAAAATAAGCTTGTAATTCTTGTAATAATTATAGTCTAGATTTACGGCTTTGCAGCCAAAATGCTCAACATCCAAAAGTACGGTAGCAGTTCTGAAGACGAAGGTGATAGTGATGCCGAATCCGCAAAACACAACAGCAATGAGAGTTTGTTAACACATTTGAAACCTGTTGATCCTAGTCTCTCCTTGGTGAAAAACATGCAAATATGTGCGGCTCCGGTCGTCATGCCCACAGTAAGTGAGGTCCATACCTGGACATCCTAAGTAATCACCTAAATTAACAAATCTTCCCTCGCCATTTACAATCACTGGTTATTGGCGCTAATCTTAAAGTAGGTAATTGTTGAATTTTCACATAGTTTTTACAAGTATACTGCCTGACTATAATAATAAGTAAAAGACAAGACAAGTAATTGTGTCATCGATATGCAGCTAGCTTAGGTAACCTATATATATATTTTTTCATGGCTTTAAAGTTAAAAGCTATTGTTTTCTGTCTATGTCTTTTACTGATTATAGGTAGATATGTTGTGTTGTGCTGTAATAATTCATACTTAGTGATAAAATGTAACACATTGGATATTTTTGTCATGATAATGTTTTATGATAAATAAATAACAGAAATTACTTTGTATATACTGTTAAAGTTTGACATTCTAGCATGGAGGTTTTACTTCAGAAAAAACTCTCCTAAGGCCATATTGAAATCATAAAAAAGGGGGTTGTTTTTTTTCTGTGTCTCGTTACATACTTTCCGATCCATGTCTCAATTATTTTGCATGTATTAAACTAGTAACATAAGAGCAAAAACACAAGAAACTTCAGTTTAAATTGACCTGTAAGAAGCTTCACCCAATCAACAAGGTTTCAATATCATTGTGGTTTTAATAACTTTTCATCACTTGCGGATCATGTAGTTTAATTAATATAAATATAAATTTGCTCATAGCCTGGATGGCTGATTGCAGATGAAAACGGAAAAAAAAAAAAAAAAAAAATTAATATAAATAAATTGTAATGAAAATGTAATGTGTTTGACTGCCTCTGTGGTGTGGTGGTTGAGCAGGTTGGCTCATACCCCGGAGGCGGCGGGTTTGATTCCCGCAACCTGACAAGTATTTGTGCACAGAAAAAAAAGACCAAATACTTGTTCTGTGTCTGGGTGTTCTGGGACCATGGTCCTTGTAGTTCTTGGGTCCCTAGATACAGGGAATCCTAGTTAGGGTCCAGGATCTATGTATGTGATTGTTGGGTGTTATTTATTTATTTTTATTTAAGTTTTACTGTAAATGAACGAACAAAACTGTTTGTGGTTATGATGATGACAAATGTTTTCTTTTTCAGAATAATGATGATACCAGGGTACTAATCCCTGCAAACCAGGAATTAATGCATAACCCAAAGTATGAAGACCTATATGCTCCCACATTTGGTCCAGAGAATCCGTTCCAAACTCAACAAATGAGAGCAAACAGAAACATACTCTCAGGCTTTGTAGAGAAGGCTCATATTAGTGATTTCCAGTTTGAAAATCAGAGGAGAACATTTACTAGTTATGGTTATGCTGTTGATCCTTCTACTGATGAGACAGCACCGGGAGATGCAGTTGTTTGTAAGTTACACACATAATGGAGAAATACCAGTGTCATTGTTTCCTGACAAATATAATCTGGGAGTTTTTAAGGCTTGAGTGAACCGGTATCTTCTAGGCATCCGTGTCATAACTTACCATCAGGTGAGACGGTGGTCAAATGTTAACCTATCATTGATAAAAAAAATACTTACCCCAACAAGTACTTATCCCAAGTACCTTTTATGCATACAACAGTTCTATGCTTTCAAATGTTCATTTATTGTTATGCAAATTGATGGCATCTATGGCCTCCGACTCTTCAAATTTTTTTGTAGCAACAGGTAAAATCCTCTTCTTTATCAAAATCCATATAATTTTTTTACATAATATGATTGAACCTGTAAAATTCATGAAACAAGTTGTAATCACAACACAGGAACCGGAGTGAACCGGTATTTTATAAGCCAGCATGCTCCATCGTCGACCGCATCGTCACTTACCATCAGGTGAGATCGTGGTCAAATGTTAGCCTATCATTGATAAAAAAAATCGGGTTGAATTTTAATTCAAGTTACATAATCACCTTGCTCATGATGTTTCACTAATTTCAGTATCGGCAATGGTTGCGCCTCCAGAAGAAGCTGAAGGGAAGTCGGTGTTTGAAACAATAAAAAAAAGACCTTCAGATAAGAAGAAAAGACATAAAAATGACAATCCGGAAGATGTCACAGGGTTTTTAGGACCTTGGGGTGGTTATGAGGGTGAAAGAAGGTAAAAATTACTAGAATTTTAATTTAATTAATTGACCCCGGTATTATAAGCAATTGGTATGCAAAATTTCAGCCGTTTTGGTACCAAAAGACAATGTAGTAGCAGTAGGGATTTTTGTTTACTTTTTGGTGTTTTTTTTACAGAGTAATGAAACCTGAAGGAGACGAAGCAAAAGAATTAGAGGAAATATTAGCAAAGAGGCAGAAGAAGGGTAAAGTTGAAGATGACAAACCTTTGGAAGAAAAATCTATATCACACAGTAAGTGTTTTTGTCCTGTATATTGGATCCTTTTACTACTTGCATCAGTCATTTATTTTCATCATTATTAGCCCACTCTAGATCACTGCTGGACAGTGAGCATAGGCTCTCCCAAGGCATTTTTTTTTCAGGTATTGCAATGCTAATTTGGGAAATATGTAACACTTTTCTGGTGAAAATAGTTGATTGAGACCAACTTGTTCTACAACCATCAATTTCTGGTTCCCTATGTTTTTTAGGCATGAGTAGTACAGGCTTGGCTTAGTTTGGGGCTAGATGTTGTTGAGTGAAATGTCCAATGTCCATACATTTTTATTTATTGATTCTCCATGTTGTGTTACAGTTGACAAAGAGACAGACTATCAAGGTCGGTCGTGGATGGAAGCGCCGCGAAGTGAAACACAATTACGGAGTGATTCGCCACCTGATAGATGCTTCTTGCCCAAAGTGAGTATTTACTGCATACAATTAGCTAGGGGATTATATAATTTTATTGGTCTATTTTATTGGATCTCCACAGGTTATAGCAAGGCGTTTGACATGTTGGATCATTCTTGCTTTTAATGAAATTACAGTCAGCAGGAATCCAAAGTGATCTATTTAGATGGCAATTTTCCTATATAGAACATCAATCTTAAGCTCTTGGTTTTACGGATTTAGATCATGCTGTACTGATATAACACTTATAACAGGAGTTTCTCAGGGGTCTCTACTGGGACCTTTGCTCTTTATAATTTTCATCCTACTGTAATTTCACGTAAAGTTTTTTTTTCGCTTGGCTGGCTATTGACCGTGCTGCACATTCGAGGGGCTACTATGCTACTTTGTGGTAAGATTTAGCTCGACCCCCTTACGTAATTAATGCATGGTGGATTAATGGCATGTGGCTTTGCAGCACATTACAAATTTTTGGTTTACTTTAATCTGTTTTTTTAACTGACTCACCTAGGCCGATTTGAGAAATTCTTGTTTGTTTAAAAGGGTTCTCAGGTGGTCGCATTAGCCCCAAGTCAGGATCTGACGATGAGATCCCAGAAAAACGAAGGTTAACCCTTAAATTTTATAGGGATGCATAATGTGTTATATATTTTCTAAAACTATTCAAGTATTTTCGTCTGGTACTCATCCATCTCATGTTGCTAAGCTGCTGATGGAAAATATAAAACTGAAATTAATAATGTAGATGATAATATCATCCAAGTATTTCTCAAGATTAATTAAAAGCGATTGAAGTAGGTTCAAAGGTTATAGGACATTATTGAGTGCAAGTTTTCCAACGATGATTGAATACGTAACCAACCATTCCAGTCCCACATCCACACATGGCGCGGCCACACCAAAGGCGTGGCGGCCGCGCGCTGGTTCCCTCGCACCGCGCACCTCCTGCTGTCCGCCGGGATGGACGCTCGGGTCAAGGTACGGTAGCACACGGCACATTCAACACCCTAACCTGTACAAATACACTTTATACATCTTTTCTCGCGAAAGCGTTCGACCTATGAATGATCACGCGGATCATGTCATACAACCTTTTGTTGTGATTTCATTGCTCAAATGCTTTCTTGAGAGAAGGAAGAGATATGTTGATTTCTACAGATCATGATCAAATAGGCTGCAAAAACATGTCCCGGCGTAAGAATGGACCACATTTCTAATTTTTAACCCCCTATTTTTATTCGTTTTATTAAAAGATAATCGAAAAATAACAGACATGTATTTTTGTATTTTGTTTTTGATGCAATATATATCTATTGAAAGATTTTTAAATTTTAGCTCATCATTAACAGCCTGAAGACGTCCACTGCTGAACATATGCCTCCCCCACAGAGCGTCACTTTGAGCGGCTGCTCACCTCCTGCATCCATTGGCTCCCCGCGGTTTTAACCAGATCGTCGGTCCACCGATGGGGGGCCTACAGTGCGTCTTCCGGTTCGTGGTCGCTACTCGAGAACCTTTCTTCGCCAGCGGTTTCCAACTTTGGCTATTGTGATGCTAAATGAAGATTTTAGCTGGAAGCCAGAAGGAAAAAAGTCAACGCCTTTGTTTCGAATTCCTTTTTTATGGCAGCCATTGACACAAGTAGGCTTCACAAGTCTATTATCATTTTAATTTAGCCTCACTTACCCCCGGTTTCTCGAACGTGTGTAAAACTCATGTTAACTTAACAGACCAAATACAGCGCTCATTGGTTGACGACAGCCGACGAGCAACGGGCAACCAATGAGCGTTCAGTATTTTTAAGTTGACATGAGTTTAACTTTAACAAGCGTAGAGAAACCGGTGGTTTGTTTTTTTGCTATAACCTGAGAAAAACTGAATGTGAAAATCTATTTTTATTACATGAGCTCTTTAGAGGATTATCTCGTAATAGTTTTCGAATTTCGATACCTTCCTTAAAATAAATGTTGTCAATTTTACAAAAGAAATTTTAAAAATGACGTATTTAGGAATTGACTCTCATCTATCACATTGAAAATGTAAAAGTGTTTCCACAGTACGGGATATATTTGCCGTATTTTGGGCACAAACAGTGGTTCTAGGTGTTACCATACTTATAAAAAAAAAAGAAAAAAAATCATGAATGAGGAATGTTGTGCGATGTCCTGTGTGTTGCGTATGTCTTTTCTTTCTTTCTTTTATAAAACTGTAAGTCTAGCAAACAAAAAGAAAAAAAAAACTAGTCAGTAAAATTTTGTGGCATCTCAACGTAACAGCGTTTACTGGTGCTGAGTTTTGCTTTTTAATTTGTATGTGTTTCTAAAACAAGCCCTCAATTTCCAGATATGGGAGGTGTATGGAGACCGACGTTGTATAAGGACATACTTCGGGCACCGACAAGCGGTGAGAGATGTTAACTTTAACAACTGCGGGAAACAGTTCCTATCTGCTGGTAAGATACTTTCTGTGCCATTATCATCGGTTTTTGATTCTATTTTTAGGGTACCGTACCCAAAAGGTAAAAAAAGGAACCCAAAGGGTTCAATTGAGAGGCTATTACTTAGACTCCAGTGTCTGTTTGTCTGACCTATAAATGGCTGTATCTCCTGAATCATAATAAGTAGCCGGCTAAAATTTCACAGAATATGCATTGTTACAGCGAATTCCCTAACTAACCATTTAAAAAATGACATTTTAATAGTAGTACATAATTATATACAGAATCTTCATTCCGCGAAGTCGCTTAAATAACTAGCGACTCTCGCTACAACGCAATAAAGTGCAATTCAGGTGGCACAGCGCTACAAGCCTTCCCTAAACAGGTGCCTCTCTTTCTATCGCTATAGCTCTGCTCTTCTGACGCGACACGGAGGAGCCCAGTAGTCGGGACCGGTCTCATGTGCTTACATCTAGTCCGGAATGCCCCCAGTCATATGATTCATACGAGATATTAAAACTGTGGCACTGTGGTATCTATTGACTGGTCTGATAGCTCAGTTGGTAGCTCTGTCTTCAGAATTGTGGGTTTTGGGTTTGATTCCCACTCAGGCAAACATTTGTGTGATGAACATAGGTGTTTGTTCTGTGTCTGGGTGTTATATTGTTTTCTATGTATGTATTTACAAACAAAACGTATCCTAAGTATTCTATCAGTTATCTGGTTCCTATAGTACAAGCTTTGCTTAGTTTGGGGCTAGATGGCGTTGTGTGATATAATATATCCACAAATATTTATTTTATTATTATTTTCCTATTTAATATGATTTTCTGCAAGTATTATGGGTGGCCGTGTCACTTAACATCGAGTGAACGACTAGCTAGTCACGTCATGTATCATCACAAAAAATACTCAGGTCTAGTCTGGACAATTTGGGGGGCATTGGTGGGGCTGAAGCTAACACCAAGAGGCCCTGTTGAATATAAAATTAACTATAACATGCTCACACTATCCCTTTGACCTGCTGAGCGTCGATTGCACTGCATTCCAACGAGGTCCAGAGACAAATTGACCGTGTTTTGTTCCTTTTTAGGGTTCCATACCCAAAGGGTATAACGGACCCTATTACTAAGGCTCCGATGTCTGTGTCTGTCTGTCTGTCTGTCACCAGGCTGTATTTCATAAACCGTGATAGTTAGACAGTTGAAATTTTCACAGATGATGTATTTCTGTTGCCGCTATAACAACAAATACTAAAAAAACAATAAAATAAACGTTTAAGGGGGCTCTCAAACAACAAACGTGATTTTTTCGCTCGTTTTTATAGATAATGGCACGAAACTCTTCGTGCGCTAGTCCGACTCGCACTTGGCCGGTTATTTTTATATGTTGACATGTTAAAAACTATTTTGTATGATATAATAGTATTAATTATTATTATTATCACCCCCAGCCTATGATCGCTACATAAAGCTATGGGACACAGAAACAGGCGCGTGCATATCTCGGTTCACATCGCGGAAGGTCCCATACTGCGCCAAGTTCAACCCGGACGAGGACAAACAACACTTGTTCGTCGCCGGCACATCCGATAAGAAGATCATTTGTGTGAGTTGATTTACTGTTTGGTTTTGTATTGTAACTTGTACCCATGCTAGAAATTTGGATATAAAATTAATTTGCTAACATCAGCTATTTCAGGTGTTTTCATACATTATTTTTGGGCGAAGGTGATGACTGATGAGAGAGTAGGTACGTTATGTGAATATTTTGATTTTTGTTTGATTTTTGGATATTTTAACGACTGTGCCTTTCTTGGTACGTGATGATCACCGTCGTAAACCTTTCTGAACAACTGTAGCATAACGATTTGGTTTCTGAACAACTGTAGCATAACGATTTGGTTTCTGAACAACTGTAGCA
This sequence comes from Ennomos quercinarius, assembly GCA_910589525.2. Taxonomy (NCBI): domain Eukaryota; kingdom Metazoa; phylum Arthropoda; class Insecta; order Lepidoptera; family Geometridae; genus Ennomos; species Ennomos quercinarius. The sequence continues at coordinate 15,759,607 of OU342497.1, forward strand.
TAACGATTTGGTTTCTGAACAACTGTAGCGTAACGATTTGGTTTCTGAACAATTGTGCATAACGATTTGCTTTCTGAACAACTGTAGCGTAACGATTTGGTTTTTTTTTTTTTTTTTTTTTTTTTTTTTATGTAATTATATGACGTGACGAGCTAGTCGTTCACCTGATGTTAAGTGACACGGCCGCCCATAACAGTTGCAGTGTCACCCGGAACTTTAAAACAATAAAGTTTCGCGTGACACTGCACTGCGCACATCATCCTGAGACATCACCCAGTCCAGTAATCAGATTACAAGACTGAGTGATCAGATCATAAAGTCTCATTTGCCCAGTAATTTCACTAGCTACAATGCCCTTCAAACCGGAACACAGTAGTGCTTGCACACTACTGCTTGGCGGCAGAATAACTGGCAAAGCGGTGGTACCTACCTAGACGAACTTTGCAGAAAAGTCCTACCACCTAGTAAAAGTCTAGTGGTTTCTGAACAACTGTGCATAGCAATTTGCTTTCTGAACAACTGTGCATAGCAATTTGCTTTCTGAACAACTGTAGCGTAACGATTTGGTTTCTGAACAACTGTGCATAGCAATTTGCTTTCTGAACAACTGTAGCGTAACGAATTGGTTTCTGAACAACGGTACCATAACGATTTGGTTTCTCAACTATAGCATAACGATTTGGTTTTTGCTGCAACTTACAATTAACATCAACAACAACAGGGAGGAATAACTTTTTTCTCCCATCTTTTAGAAATATGGTCTAATTTTCAATTGAAATGCTTTTAATTTGTACTATCGATACGTACAAGGATGTAGTGTAGTGAGATATCACGTGTATCTATTAATTTTTCGTTGAACTCTAAATCACACGCCGTCCGGCCCTAAGTTTCCCGAAATAAATTACATTTTATAGCTATTGCAATATGTATGTAAAGACCATATCATCAAATCATGCGCCACTGTCAATATAAAAATCGTGCGTTCAAAAAAAATTAAATACGCGTGATATCTCACTACACCCCCCGTCCCCCCTGGTGGTATTTCGTGTTTTTTCCGAACCCCCTCCCTCCTCTACAAACAACAACCGGAAATGTATTACTTTGGCATGACTTGTATGTATTCCAGTGGGACACCCGCAGCGGTGAGATAGTCCAGGAGTACGACCGTCACCTCGGCGCCGTCAACACGATCACCTTCGTGGACGAGAACCGACGGTTCGTCACCACCTCCGATGATAAGAGCTTGCGGGTTTGGGAATGGTCAGTATACAAACCATCTTATTACACATACTTGTTGCTTCTTCTCCGATCTCGACTCCCCCCCCCCCCCTCATCTAATCTCACGTGAGATTTTTTAAAATACGTATATACTAAATGTTTATCTGCTAAAGCTTGGCCGAATTGCATTTATTTAAAAATTTAAAAGAACTAAATTTGTTTTTTTTTTATTTAAGCTTAGTTAACATATAAAACGTAGTATAGAATCACGGTGAGAAAATTGAACGATTAAACTACTAAAGGTCGTAAAAGAATATAAATTTTATTTCAGTCTACGCCTAGAGGCTAGTAGTGACTTAAACAATTTCTTGCAGAAAAAGATTACGTTACGTGACATTTGCCGAGACCACGTGGCATACGGCAGAACGGTATCCAAATCTCACGTGGTCTTGTTGTGAGAAGGGTCCCCCCTTAAACATCGACATCTCAGTGACAAGGTTCATCACCATCATCATCAACAGCCTGAAGATGTTCACTGCTGAACATGGTCCTCCCCCACAGAGCGCCACTTTGAGCGGCTGCTCTCCTCCTGTATCCACCCCCCCCTCCCCCTCCTCTCAGGCTCCCCTCGGTATTCGGGTTCACCAGATCTTCGGTCCACCTTGTGGGGGGCCTACACTGCGTCTTCTGGTTCATGGTCGCCACTCGAGAACCTTTCTTCCCCATCGGTTGTCAGTTTTACGAGCGATGTGGCCTGCCCATTACCATTTCAATTTGCTAATTCTAAGAGGTATATTGGTCACTTCAGTTCTCCTGCGGATCTTATCTCGCAGGGAAACACCGAGCAAAGCTCTCTCCGTAGCTCGCTGCACGACTTTGAACTTACTAATGAGGCCAACAGTAAGAGACCACGTCTCAGTTCCATAACCACTCACGTTAATTTGTACAATTCCAGGGACATCCCAGTGGACATGAAGTATATAGCGGACCCGTCCATGCACTCGCTGCCAGCCGTGACGGCGGCGCCCAACGGCAAGTGGCTCGCGTGCCAGTCCATGGACAACAAGGTCATTGTGTTCAGTGCGCTCAACCGGTTCAAGATGAACCGCAAGAAGACCTTCACAGGGCACATGGTGGCCGGATACGCTTGCTCTGTGGACTACTCGCCTGATATGAGGTATGTCATACGATACTTGTAACGTTTTTGCTTTTCCGGTGTTATGTTTGTTTGGCTAAATACATGCTACAAAAACGGTTTTATTTAACTTCACTTGTAGGTCCTAGAATTTTGCAATTTTCGCCCACTTCCACTGAAGATATCTTGCTGAAATTTGACACACACGTTTGGTTATGCCGCCATTTTTAATCCAATATGGCGGACGTTAAAAATGGCGATTAATCATTTCAACAGCAACCCTGAGTATCAAGTGAAAGGGGCTGATAAATAAACGAAATACAATAAGTGGATTGACGTTAATATGCTACTTTCAAATAATTTTTGAAACCGTTTACTTTTTCTTATTATTTTCTTTGATCATTTAAGTTAAAGGGTCACAATATCTCTGCCAACAATTCGCTGCTAAATGACTTACGTTTTGAAAATTTCGCAAATTGCATAATTTATTAATAATTTAATGAACTCGGAAATAGTATATCATTATGAGTTTGCAACTATCGAGTAATCACGGTTTTCCCAGCAGATTGCCTATCTCAATATATAAACTAATATTGTATTGTACTTACACGAGTAATCGCAATACTTTTACTTGCGATAAGATAGCTATATTGCTATTGAACATGCCATCATTTAATAGATGACATCACGCAAAGGGTTTCCTGACGCATTTTTTTTACAAATCTTTATTGTACCTGACGAATATAAATTCATATAAGTTTTGCGTGACACTGCACAGTTGGTACGGACAATAAGAGTTTCGTTTTTCGGAACCCTAAAATTTTTGACTACCCGTTGAGGAATTCCATCTGCAGACCATCCTGGCTGCGGCATTCGGCCATGCTAGACTACCAATAAATGTATTGTCGTCAAGACAAAATAATCTTGATACTAATGCTCTATTTATTGTGATCCTTCTTTTTCTAGAAGAATTTAAAAAACTTAGTGCTAAAAAAATAGCTAAGTAAAATATACATTCAGAAGTAACTCGCTCTTTATAATTAGTCCGTAGGATAGGGAACCTTAAAAACTAAACTTAATATTTAAAGATTACAGTTATGACCTACAAAGATAATAATTTATCTTATATGACTAATACAGTCTACAAGACATTTCAAACAAACTCTTTATAATAATATTAGTATAGATAACAGGTTATCATTATCGCACAATTTACATAAATGCCCAGCAGGTACCGTTACAGGAAGCTGCTATTCATTATGATTCTGCACAACTGAAAACGGTGACCGATGACACAAATAATCAAATAAAACCAGTTTGCTATATAAAACAGTAACTATTATCGAATAAAAAAATTAAAATAACTTCGTAATGGAAGGAGCACACACGAAACATTTTGGGTAAAATATCTAGATTGATTTAGCAAGCAATTCGTAATTTGTATTGTTTTTAAAGTTTTTGACTATTCCGAATGAATGGGCCAATCATACGGGTTCCGTTATCAGACACGAACGCAGAACCTGTGATACTCCTTGCTTTATCGCTAGCCAAGAACAGAATCAGATCTGCAATTTCCTCTGATACGCCGATTTTTTTCAAAGGGGCTTCCTTTTCTACGTTTTCTATTATAGCATTAAGCTGTTTCACTGGTAGACCTACAGCATCCATGCTGTCCGTCCTGACTGGTCCAGGGTTCACGGTGTTAACTCTCACGCCTTTCGGGGCCAGTTCAAACGCTATTGATCTGCTGAAGTGATCCAGGCCCGCCTTGGAAGTCAGATACGCAAAACTGTTATCTGCGGACACCTTTGAAGCTGCTATATCAGAAACATTGATTATATTTCCCTTAGTTTTGATGAGGTGCGGTGCAGCAAGGTGTGTCAAATGTACAACTGGATCGAGATTGGTGGCCATGATTTGTTGATAAACGTCCATGGCGTTGGGAGCGAGAATGCTCGCTATAACCCCTCTTCCTGCGTTGTTTACGAGAACGTCTAGTTTCCCGAAATGCTTTAGAGTGTCATCCAAAATCCTTTTAACGTCATCATTGTTAGTGACGTCAGCTACAACGATGAGGGGCTTGCTTCCTGCCCGCTCGCATTTCTCGGCAGCGTGTTTCAGTTTATTCTGGTTTCTCCCAACCATGGTGACCTTAGCGCCTTCACCGGCGAAGGCTACGGCGGTCGCGGCGCCTATACCTGAACTAGCGCCGGTCACTATCACCACTTTGTCTTGGAAACTCATTTTCGTTTTTGTGATTTGTGAATGAAAACCTAGAAGGTGCTCCTATTTATTGTGTCTAGCAATCTTATCGATTATTAGTCAATAATTATAATCCTGATAAATATGGAGATAACGGAGTTACGGGGAGGGGTTGATTGTACTTTTATAAATAATGTGTAAAATTTGAATGTAATAAAACCAGCAGTTTTAAAAAGCGTTTATTTTTACTTAATTATAATTTTATGAAATACTGAAATTAATCTTATGTGGCAAAAATGTATACTTACAAAATAGATTGTGTGTAAACGATTTCTGTGTCGCTCGGTTGTCTGGTAAAACACCGATACAAATATATGAACTGGCTACGAAACGTATAAGCCACAACAACCATTTATTTACATGTTGCAAATCACTAATTATTTTACATCAATGCTGAAGCGTTTATTGGGCCGTTCATGAGCAATCCGTTGTCAGAAACAAACGCGGAGCCTGTGATACTCCTCGCTCTATCACTGGCCAGGAACAAAATTAAATCTGCTATTTCTTCTGGCTCACCATATCGATTCAGAGGGGTCATTGTTTTCATTTTTTCCATGATAGTGTTAGACAGTTCCGTTGGTACTCCTATAGCTTCCATGATATCTGTCTTGACGGGTCCAGGGTTCACAGTATTAGCTCTTACGCCTTTAGGAGCCAGTTCAAATGCTATTGATCTGGTGAAGTGGTCCATAGCAGCCTTGGAAGTTAGGTATGCGAAGCTGTTATCAGATGTTACGCTCATAGCTGCTATGCTGGAGACGTTGACGATATTACCCTTACTTTTGATGAGATGTGACGCAGCTAGGTGAGTCAGATAAACGACAGAATGAAGATTTGTGGACATGATCTTATGATAAGCTTCCATGGCGTCGGGAGCGAGGATGCTCGTACTACCTACTATTCCTGCGTTATTCACGAGTACGTCCAGTTTTCCAAACTGCTTTAGAGTTTCGTCCAGGATTCTTTTAACGTCGTCATTGTTACTGACATCGGCCACAGCGACCAAGGGCTTGCTGCCTGCGCGCTCGCACTTCTCAGCGACGTTTTTCAGTTTGTTCTGGTTTCTCCCGACCATGGTGACCTTAGCGCCTTCAGCGGCGAAGGCTACGGCAGTCGCGGCGCCGATACCTGAACTAGCGCCGGTCACAATCACCACTTTGTCTTTGAAACTCATTTTCGTTATTTGTAAATACAACGTAGAATGTGCTTCTATTTATTATGTTTTGCAATCTTATCGCTCAGCCATCGTTTATATCAGAGCTCAACTATGAATCATAAAGTTACGTCATTTCTATGTTATTGCTTTATTACTTCATCGAGCTGACTCTAACCAACATTCAATACGAATTACAATCGTATTTTAAAACCGACATAAAAATGAGATAATATTACATGCCTCGTCTATGCATACCTATTAATAATTGTACTTGAGTATTCATTACTTACAAACTGATTTTGTTGAGCCAGGATGGTTTTAGGCTATTGATAACATAGTACTCGAAAATAATAATAAAAGTATGCTCCGGAATAGGTAGGTTTTACAGTGTTCATCCAGGCTGTCGAACACAGTGGGCAACAATGCGACTTGCGGACTTTTATTCGGCCTGCGAGCAACGCAAAATTTAGCTCGTCGTTGATTAAAAAAAATCTGTACGATATTGCTACGCAGCTTGATGTAAGACATTGAAAAACCAAACGAGCAAGTGAGAATGATAGAATATCATTACTTTAATATCTTAAAAATAAAAGTTGAATGGCGTATACCAGTATGTGTAGTAGACTTTGACCTTTCGAATTCTGTCCTTTTTGTTCATATTCCCAACTGCTTATAAACTTTTTAAGTGGCGTCCATTGCTTTAGTTACATACTTTAAATTCAATTCAGTTCAATTGTTTATTTATCTTTAGACATATTTACATGCTCTTAGATAAGTCAGTCAATATAACAAAAATAAACAATAATATAATAGTTAAGTAGGTGTCTGCAATAGCATCGTCAAAATAGTTGCAAAATATAGTAATATTGATACATTAAAATATGATTTAACAATAAAAGTGTAAATATACAATTTCGTAAATAAATAATAACAATTGAAGACGTACAGTCTAATGCTTGAATTATACTTCGGTCGGCAATAGCCTGTGTAATATTATAATAACTCTTTTCTATGAGACACATTTTTACATAATTTAAAGTATTGTCATTATTTTTAACACAGTCAGGAATCTTATTATAAAACTTAATACCTAAACAGTAAAAGCTTTTTGCTATTTTGGTCAATCTAGTATAAGGAACAATTATTTGATGTTTATATCTAATTATGTACATCTTTAGTCTTAATCATATCTTCTAAATTTTCTATTACATAAAATATACTTTGATATATAAATTCACCCGTCATTGTCATTATATTCAATTCTTTAAATTTGTTCCTGCAAGAGTCTAAGTGTTTAAGTCCCAATATGTACCGTACTGCTCGTTTTTGTAAAATAAACACCCGTTTGGAATCAGCAGCTGTCCCCCAAGTAAAGTACCATATCCAAACAGCAGAACTATTATTAACATGTGCTCACAATTTTTTATAGACATACAAATAATATCCAAGTACCTACCACCAAGACCCAAGACCTTTGTAAATATTTTTACATGTGCATGTAGTGGACATTAGCGCAAATGTAATTTTTTTAGTTGGGGTATCTCCGCAAAAAGTGGCAAAACACCTACGAGAAAAAATAAAGTCATGTATTTTATAAGTATCGAAGTTCAAGGACAAGGTGTTGTGTAAAAAGATGTATTTATACTATGCTGCAATCTCATTAAGCAAGATTTTATTTGGTTGCTCTGCGTTGCGTAGTTTACCATAAATAGCAGTTTTTAAAATAGCATGCTTTTATGAATCCTAAATAATGAGGAGTTTAATTAAAAAAAAAACACTAGTTCCGCTTCTTATCTAGATGGCGCTGTAAGTACGTAGTTTAAAACTTTCAAACCACAGAGTAGTTTAAATATAAGAAAATGCTTAGACTACCTACAAAGAAATGTCAAATTCAGTTGGGTGGACCACGAGTACATTGCCTGTAGTATCTCCTAAGTAGTCTGTGGTGCATTCTTATTAAGTAAATTGAAGTACGATCTGCGAGATAGATAAACGTTAATATTATGATCCAAAATAAAGCCAAGGTATCTCGCAACGAAACTAAATAAAAACGACAGAGTTTAAAGTTGTCAGACACATTTCCTCTAACCTGTGGTCTATGCTTGAAACAGTGACAGTGACAGCTTTTAGTAAAACCACAACTGGCGCCATCTATTGGGTCATGCATAAAATACAATTTCTTTTTTTTATAATAAAACGGCTCATTCTAAAACAAAAGAAGATCGTGATCTGATATTTAATTACGTACATAGCGTACTCAGGTCCTGACAATACCCCACCAATAAGGGTTATCAGATCCCTTGCGGGGGCCTTATCCTACCTACACCCTTTCCTTCCTTTCCTTGCTTTGCTACACCCTTTGCAAACTTTAAACCCATTTCGAAGTCAATAAATTCCTCGAACATTAAGTTTTATTTTATTGTAATTATAAACATAACTAACGTATACGGTAATTTATGAGTTTGAAGCAAATAAAAGAAAAAGTTGAACTTAATTAAGGTTTTTTTTTTTTTTTTTTTTTTTTTTTTTTTTTTTTTTATGTGATTGAATGACGTGACGAGCTAGTCGTTCACCTGATGTTAAGTGACACTTTGTTATAATGTTATCTTTACCGGACCAATCATTCTCGCACCGTTATCTGAAATGAACGTAGAACCTGTGCTTCTTGCTTTATCACTGGCTAAGAACATGATTAAATCTGCAATCTCTCTTGGCTCACCAAATCGCTTCAACGGAACTAATTTCATGGGTTTCAGCATGCGTTTACGTTTACCACGTCATTTAGACAAGAGAACTTTATTATACTTAATTTAAAAATAAAAACTGGTACTTAAGTAAAGATAAACCACAGATAAAGATAAAGATAAAGATTCTTTATTTGTATAAACATGCGGTTCGTTACAAATATAATGCATGCAGATGTTACAAAATAAAAAAAGTTCTACATGTTTTGCCCAAGTAGGCGTACAAATGGTGAGAGGTGCCAAATTTTAAAATAGTCACTAAAAAAATATTCAATGTCACATGCAAACAAGTATCAAAACATACAAATAAAAAACACATAATAAAATATAATAAATAATTAATATAAACAAAAAATCAATTAAACACACGTCATAATGGCAGTCAATAATAAAATAAAACCAACAAACAAAGACTTATTTCAATTGCTTATCACTAAGAAAATCGTTTACTTTGTAATAGCATTTTTCTGCTAGAATAGTTTTAAGCTTAATTTTAAATATGTTCGCGTTTAGCTCTCTAATAGATTTGGGTATTTTGTTGTAGATTATAGGGCCCATACAGAAAATACTATTCCGCATGAGCGCCTTTTTTGCCGTATGTAAGCGAAGAACATTTTTATCGCGTCTATTACGCGGGACTGTTTCACAGAGACGTGGGAAAAAATGTGGATTTGATTTTACAAACAGAGCTACTTCTAAAATATAAAGCGATGAGTGTTAGAATTTTACGTTCAAAAAAAAAAAATTTGGTCTGCAGCTATCAATTGTTTTTAATCCAAACATTGACCTAACGCATCGTTTCTGTGCTTTAAACACTAGATTTGAGAGGGTAGAATTTCCCTAAAACACTAAGCCGTATCTTAAAACTGCAGCCACTAGTACAAGTTAGTAATATGATAATTAAACTTTTTCTGTTAAATATTACATAATCTATTTTACATTATATTTAATAAGATATGAAGCTTAACTATTTCTAACGGTTGATTAAAATTTTCACATACTACACTGTACCGGAGATAATATTACCGTAGGAAAGACGGCTAAACCGTGGGGATCCGGTAGATTGTTACACTTACATAAAAGGTAGGCAACGCATCGGCAGCGCCCCTGGTGTTGCAGGTGTCTATAGGCGACGGTAACTGCTTACCATCAGGCGGGCCGTCAGCTTGTATGTCTGTCCGTGTTATAAAAAAAACACAAGTAAAACCAATAAAAAATTGCACAACATTTCCCAAGTTTTGAAATACAAGTTTCGCTAAGTCATCGTGAAACTGACGTTATAAATGATAAAGTAATATACAGGGTGATTGGTTTGTAGACCGTATCCTTTCATGGTGTGTTTAAACAGGCCTTGGGCTATCTTTTAAGCGTAACATTAGTATAGAGATTTTTTTTCAGTCATTCAATATTTTGGGGAAATTGGGTAAATTCCCCGTTTTCGACCTTAAATCACTGATTTCTGAAAGTACGGGTATTAGTTAACAAGTTTTTCGTTTTAATTACATTAAAGAAACCTCAATGACTACTGACACTTGAATTTAATCATAATTAACCATAGTTTTTAAAAACAGTGCTTACGTAAAGCATAAAACATTTACAACGTAAAACATTTTTTTTCCTAAAAATAATGACCATGGCATGAAAGTTGATTTATCTCAAAAAGTTGACTGCAGTTTTTTTCAGTAAATTATTTTAAAAACACTTCCTTTTCAGCGGCTTTCTAGTGAGATAACCATTTACCAAAAAATATTGATGGGTTCCAAAGATACTTACAACCAAAGATGTCTACCCCCTCATCGACACATAAAATCATCCATGTAAATACTTGGTATCACGATGAACGTTCCCAATCAGCCTGTAGAATTTATGCGATCATCGCTTTCCATCAGGTGAGATGTTGTCAAACGTGAGCCCATTCATGCATTAAAAAAAAATGCGATATTATTTTATTTTTAACAGCATCATTTTAAGACTCGATGATGAAAAACTTATTATTTATATATTTAAAAAAAATCTAGTCAAATGACGTGAAGAGCTAGTCGTTCGCCTGACGTTAAGCGCCACGACTGCCCATAACAGATGCAATATAACTCTAAATCTAAATTACGTAACCCTAAATTATAAAGTTTCGCGTGACACTGTACTGAGCACGTCTGCATCCTGAGACATCACACAGTCCAGTAATATCATCACTAGACCGTGAGATCAAATCGTAAGGTCTCATTTGCCCAGTAATATCACTAGCTACAATGCCCTTCAAACCGGAACACAGCAGTGCTTGCACACTACTGCTTGGCGGCAGAATAACTGGCAAAGCGGTGGTACCAACCTAGACGAACTTTGCAGAATTTACTTGTACCGTAACAGGTTACGAACCTCTGGTTTCGTAAAGTCCTACCGCCTAGTGAACGAGCAGAATAGTTTGTGTGTAACTGGTTACCGGAGTCACAGATAATATAATACCTAGTACCGGAGTGATACGCGCAGAGGTGACTCTACGTCCAAAGCTCGGTTGTTCTTGTGGTCCTTCTGTGCTTCAGCGTTATTTATGAAAGGTAAAGAAATTTTATTGTTCTATTCGTAAGTGTTGTAATGTTAACATTATTAGCATAATGTTACATTACACTACACTTAAAGATTTCCAATTTTCCATAGACTAGTTACTCGCATATTTTTCTTTCTTTGACATCTGTATTGGCATGAATCAGTGATATTGGGTAATTAAAGACATAAAAGATTTACGTATAAAATTGTACACAGATGTCCTCGAAAAATAACAATTATGAGCGACCCATATTAGATCGGAATATCATTTCCACGTATTTTATCAGTTTCCCGCACTACACTTCTAGATAATGTAGTACCTGTATATACTATATAGATAAGATTTCTACATAAATACGAAACAAGAACTTGGCTTCAGTTCATATCGTCATTAGTAGCCAATATAATGAGTTTCCAAGACAAAGTGGTAATTGTGACCGGCGCTAGTTCTGGCATTGGCGCCGCGACCGCCATAGCCTTCGCCGGTGAAGGGGCTAAGGTCACCATGGTCGGGAGAAACCAGAACAAACTGAAACATGTTGCCGAGACATGCGAGCGGGCGGGAAGCAAACCATTGGTTGTTGTAGCCGATGTCACTAATAAAGACGACGTCAAAAGAATTTTGGAAGACACTCTAAAGCATTATGGAAAATTAGACGTTCTTATAAATAACGCAGGCGTAGAAGGCTTTGCGAGCATCCTAGCTCCTAATGCAATGGAAGTTTACAAAAAAGTCATGGCAACCAATCTTGATCCAGTCGTATATTTGACACACCTTGCTGCACCCCATCTCATCAAAACCAAGGGTAACATCATTAACGTTTCTAGTGTAGGATCTTTAGCAGTCATTGCGGACAATTGTTTTGCCTATTTGACTTCTAAGGCGGCCATAGATCACTTCACTAGATCGATAGCATATGAGCTTGCTCCTAAAGGCGTGAGGGCTAACACTGTGAACCCAGGACCTGTCAAGACTGATTTCATGGAGGGTACGGGTCTACCAGCGGAACAAATTAACTCTTTAATAGAAAAGATGAAAAATGTAATTCCATTGAGAAGAGTTGGTGAGTCAGAAGAGATTGCAGATTTAATTTTGTTCCTGGCCAGCGATAAGGCCAGAAGTATCACGGGTTCTATGTTCCTCTCTGACAACGGAGCTCTGATGAATGGACCAATACAGATGTAAATGACATGGGTTGTGTGTCTATTCAAATAAGAATGTTTATGTGTATAACATCCTCTAACAAAGTTACTAATATCAATAGATTTACGAAATAATATTGTAGATGTCAATGCTAATATCTGTTTTTCTTACTCGTATTAGTGTCTTATCATTTATTATTGGTTTAATCATAAATCTCTGTATTAAATAAATAAAAGCTATAGGTAATATGATGAGTCGACTTCTTTTAAAAGATGTATGCCGCGATACATCTTTTGAAAGAAGGGTTGGGTCACAGCGGTGGTATCCTGACCTGAGAAAGGGAACATAATAGCTATGCTGGCTAAATATATTATGAATATGATCCCTAAAAATGATGTATTTATTATTCATTCCTTATTGCCTGTACTGTATAGTATTATGACAAGATAATTTAAAAACGAAATTAAATATACCCAAACAAATTAAACTCTCTCTACTCTATCTACGACGGTCCTTTCGCCGTTCAGTTGTTCGTCGGCAGTACGTTTAGTTTTTGACGACGATGACGACCAGAGTCTGTGAAACGATATATGTATAGAAAATGCGTTATTGCACAAACAACATTGTTAGGTACATAGGCGAACTGAACCTGGGTGTAACATGGAGATTAAAGACATTCTAGTCCCTAAAAATATTAGCTACCGGTGGGATTATTGGTTCAAATCCTACTAAAAATTGTACCTTGAGGCTCCTATTTTCGTGAATCCTCTATCTCGCTCGCATTGCCACATTTGTGAAGATATTACATAAATAAATAAATATTTGTAGCCCTTTCACACAGGGCCATCTAGCCCCAAACTAAGCAAAGCTTGTACTATGGGAACCAATAACTGATAATAATACTACTGACGAAAAAACTGGCTAACTATGTTCTCATGAATAATATTATATTACAAATGTTCAACCAACATATCAGACGCGAATATAGCAGCCTTAAAGTACTATTTCGTCACCAATGTAAAAATTCTATATGGACTATATATATTATGGAAAAGTAAAATAATGGATGGAAGTGAAATCTGACTTATGTGATCCAATATTTATTCCTTATCATACATCAACAGCCTGGATACGTCCACGGTTGAACATAGGTCTCCCATACAGACCACCAGTTTGAGCGACCGCTCGCCTTCTGCATCCATCGGCTCCCCGCGGTTTTCACGATCGTCTGTCCACCCAGTGGGGGCTGGCCTACGCAGCGTCATCCGGTTTGTTCTTCCCCATCGTGCATCGGTTGTCAGTTTTACGAGCGATGTGACCTGCCGATTGCTATTTGAACTGATTCTAATAGCTATATCGGCCACTAGTTCTTCTGTCGATCTCCTCATTTCCATATGATTCACTACCTGTTTATACCTATCTACTTATCTATACTGATAGTATAAAAGAGAACTTTTGAAATGGCTTTCACATCCAATGTGCTGAATCGATTTGGTTGCAATATTGCGTATCTATTCTGCCACATTGCACACAAGTCTATATAAACGAAGTCAACACAATATATTAAAGGATACATTCATAATTTTATTAATTTTAATAAGTACTTAAGTATTTTTATTTTTATTGGAAAAATCTTTACATGTAATGAACGTTATGAAATAAATGATTATGATTAGGCACTTTTATCCCGGAAAACTAAGAATTTCCGCGTAAAAACAGTTAAAATGTGGGGTGGGGTGCCCTTGATTCTTCATAATAGTATTGAATAATCGTTATCGCACGGTATACATAAAATACTTTGCAGGTATCATTACATTGTGTTGTGGTTACGCACAACTGAAACATTGATAGTGGTTTAACACAAGTCCTTGGGACAATTATGGTTTCCTGATATATGTGTACTTTGATCTCTAAAAAGTAGATTATCTAGTTAGTATAACACAGAATAAAGAATAGTACAAGACGGTACCTAGTTGTAGAATTTATTGAGGCATTCAGTATCCGGAATTAAAGACGGTGATATTGAGTTTAATTTAAGTAGCAGCTGCTACTTAAATTAAATAGATGTAACACACACAACAAAACGCTTTATTTAATTTTTTCACATACATCACAAGTAAAGCCTATTCAATAAGAATTGCTCGATATTTCACAAGTTTTGTTTAAATTTCGCTATTCGTCATCATGATTTGGCGAAATAAAAAGATAAACTATTAATTTTGGGTTTTTTTAAATTTTATATGCATCAGTTTGAGGCTTCACGACGATAACAACACCTAATGAATTTTAAAGATAAATTGTTGATCGTGGACGTGGTGGCAATGATAATGTTTGTGGTTCTGGCTGGACTGATGAAAGATACCTAGCTATGACCCCAGTGGAATTAAGAAATATTTAATAAAGTATTAATTTTGGGTTTATTTTATTTTATATGCATCAGTTTGAGGCTTCACGACGATAACAACACCTAAAGCCCTATTCAAACTAGCGCGTTATTCGCTACCGCTTTGGGTAGTTCCGCGGCTAAAGCGAAACTTGAGCGAAACTTCATATAATATACGGGACGGAATCCGGCCCGTATTTTATATAGCGGGTATACCGCTGCCCACAGCGGTAGCGAATAACGCGCCTGTTTGAATAGGCCTTTATGCTGCGATGAAATAATTATAGGGTAGATCCACGATTGCCGCCTCGAAAACGGCACCGTCAAAACAAGGCATATGCCTTGTTTTTGTTCTCAGTCGCGTGTGACCACGCCTAATGAAAGTGATGTAACTCACAATATATTATTGTTTTACAACGCTATAAGGTGCCATGGTTCATTATTAAAATGAAACAACCGCTTGTAGACTATTTTATATTAGCTGGAGTGGTAAGCATCGGCGCGGGGACACTTTTGAAGCTTGATTTTCATAGAGACAGTATCTATAGTATATTTGATTTAAGACCTGATGAATTTTAAAGAAAAAATGTTGATTGAAGATAAAAAAGTGTTAATATTAAGGTAGCATTAGTGTAATGTAGCAATTGCGGCATTGGTTTCACACACGTTTCACATCAACAGCCTGAAGACGTTCACTGCTGAACTTAAGCCTCCCTATAAAAACGCCTCTATGGACGCTTATCATAGAGGTTTGCCGTAATCACCACGCTTGGCAGGCGATTCGGTGTTCGCGGAAGATTTTAACTAGGCATGGAAATGATTGCTACTTTAAAATCATTATCATTTGAAAGAAAAGAAAGAAAGAAAGAAAGAAACACTTTATTTATACAAACTGTACACAGACACAACAACAATAATAATTATGCTAAACTAAAAATAAAAAAGAACCTATAACTAAATAAAAATAAAAATAAAAACTCATCATATCATCATATGATTTATTTTAGTCACTGTGATGTCACCTGTGATTTTTCATATGCCTAATGAATGTATGATCAATGGCGATTGGCTGTGCTTTATGAAATGGAACAGAGATGTGATTTAGTAGCAACCTAGTGAAGTTGCGACCTGCTACAAACGATTACAAGTAATCTAACGCTACTCTCTTAAGTTAAATAAGATCAAAGTTCACCGCTACACCACAATGTTAATAAAAGTATAATCTTTAGGTCTCATTCTGTTTACTGAAGCATAAATAAAATGATAAGTTTTGATATTCACAATGATGCTACTCTCGTATTATGAAATCCACGCCACGATTCAATTAAGTGTGATTATCACACTGTGATTTGTAGCAGAGTATCTGACAAAAGGTAGCAGAGTGATTTATGAAAAATAAAATCATATGATTTTTCACCTGCTCCTTGTGATTTGATCCATGCCTAATTTTAACCTTACCTGAGAATGCTGTTGCCCATTCTCTGAATATTTTCTTAGCCAGCTCTTACTGCACCCACGTGAAGAGATGTGGTCGTCCTGTTCTCACACCGCGCCTGGACCACACCGCATTGGCTTAATGTTACATTATTTTTGTAATTTTTATAGCACAAAAATAAAACAAGCGAGCATCCTAGTGTAATCACGTATAAAAATATTGTTGTAGTTTCATACAAACAAACAAATGTATAATTTGCTAGCTGCGCCCCGCGGTTTCACCCGCGGATAAAAAGTAGCCTATGTGTTAATCTAGTATATAAGCTATGTCTACTCCAAATTTCACCCAAATCTGTCCAGCCGTTGGAGCGTGAAGGAGTAACAAACATACATACAAACTTTCGCCTTTATAATATTAGTCTGATTAGTCTGATTAGTCTGATATTATACACAAATGTCCTCGAAAAATAGCAAATATGGTTGGCCTATTTTGATGAGACAATCGGAATAGGTAATACATCCTTTTATCAGTCGTACAGGTTGTACTATACTTACAGATGACGTAATGTCTAGATAAGATTTGTAAATGTAATAAATTGTCGTGTGTAATGTGTGAAGGCGCTAGGGTCACAATGGTCGAGAGTAACAAGAACAAATAAAAAAATGTTGCTGAGAATTGCGAGCGGCAGGAAGCAAGCTATTGGTTGTTGTAGCCGATGTCACTAATAATAATGTCGTAAAAATAATTTTAGAAGACACTCTAAAATCATTACGAAAAACTACGTGGTTCACTCAGAAAGTTTTGCGAAAATAATAAAAAATGTTCTATAGGTAAATATATTTTTATAAAATCTTTTTGAAGTCCGCTCCCTTTATATAAAGTTTCATGCGTCTGAACCAGTTTTCGAACATTTTTTCCAGTTCGCCGCAGACACCTCATTTACAGCCTGCTCGAACGCTGACAGCGCGGCGTCCGGCGACGAAAATTGTATCCCTTTGAGCTGATTTTTTATTTTCGGGAATAAAAGGAAGTCACACGGTGCTAGGTTAGGGCTGTAAGGAGGGTGACCCAGGAGCTTGACCGGCGTGGTGTCCCGGAAGTCTCTCGTTTTGAGCGCGGTGTGCGCGGGAGCGTTGTCGTGGTGGAGAAGTAGCCCACGGAGCCCTGTGGCAGGTCGCTTGTTGCTCACAACAGAGAAAACTTTGGGCAAGAATTTGGTAGTATACCATTCGGCGTTGATGCTTCTTTATTCCGTAAAGGAATTGACACCAAGTAACCAGTCAAATTGAAAAAACCCGCGATCAAAATTTTCCCCCCGCTTCTAGATCGCTTCACTTTGGTAGGCGTCGATTCGTGGAAACACCCAAACCGTCGACTGGCGCTTCGTTTCTGAATTGTATTGATAAATCCACGACTCATCATCTGTAACGATGTCGTAAACACGCCGAGACGAGCCTGTTTCAAATTTGTTTATCATATCTCGGCACCATTGCACACGGGCCTGCTTCTGTGAGGTTGTGCGGCACCCAGCGTGAAACTATTCTCCTCACGCGAAGATGCACGTGTAGAATCTCGTGAATGCTTCCCGATCCAATTTGCAGTATATGCTGAATCTCCTGATACGTAACTCGCCTATCGTCTTGGATTAAATTTTTCACTGCTACCACGTTTTTTTTTTTTTTTTTTTTTTTTATTTATTTGGGTAAACAAACAGTATCACACTCAAATAGCTTAGAAATAATATAAAATAAAGTAAGTAGTAATTAATGTGACACCAGCACCGTTTACCACAGAGTATTAAAATAATAGTGAAAAAGGCACATGATGCGATAAGTGGTAGTGCTAAGCTAATAAAATTCTTCCGTAACAGCCGTCAAAGGGGGACCACTGCTTTCTTTAACCCTCAAAGTTAGTCGATCAAATTCGTTAAACCAGCGCTACACGGTTGCCTTGGAAGGGCCTTCATCCATGAATGCCATTTGAAGTCTATGGTACGATTCGTCCGGTTTCAGGTACGACACTTGAAATCGTAAAAAATCATAGCGCGAAAATGTTCCCGGCGCAGATCCATTTCTCAACGATAATTTAAATTAGCTCGTAAAAAATGTGCAGGGAAATTTTGAAATATACGCATCTATTTTTACTTATAAATAATCGTATTTTTAATATAGATTATAACTGGCCAGTCTTTCATACTCATCTCGTAGACGTTCTTGTAAATAATGCAGAAGTAGAAGGCTTTGCGAGCGTCTTAGCTCCTAATGCAATGGAAGTTTACAAAAATGTCATGGCCACCAATCTTGATCCAGTCGTATATTTGACTTTGACACAACTGGCTGCACCGCATCTCATCAAAACCAAGGGTAACATCATTAACGTTTCTAGTGTAGGATCTTTAGCAGTCATTGCGGACAATTGTTTTGCCTATTTGACTTCTAAGGCGGCCATGGATCACTTCACTAGATCGATAGCATATGAGCTTGCTCCTAAAGGCGTGAGGGCTAACACTGTGAATCCAGGACCTGTCAAGACTGATTTCATGGATAGTATGGGTCTACCAGCGGAACAAATTAACGCTGCATTAGAAAAAATATTAAATTCCGTTGAGAAGAATTGGTGAGTCAGAAGAGATTGCAGATTTAATTTTGTTCCTGGCCAGCGATAAGGCCAGAAGTATCGCTGGTTCTATGTTCTTCTCTGACAACGGAGCTCTGATGAATGGACCAATACAGATGTAAAGAAGGAGATGGATTATGTTTTTGTTCGAATAAGAATGTTTTAGATTGTAACATTATCTGGCAGACGTACTAATATTTGTTTTATTTATTCATGTTTCAATCGTAAATCCCTTAATTTTTAAATAAAAAAATGAAATGATGAGCAGATGCGCCTGCTGGGACAGCAGGCGCGGGCGGCGTTAACCTAGGATGGAATTATATTAGCTGCCAGGGTACATGATGATTTTTCCTGGACGTATCATCCTCTGATTGTTCGTGGACGTACATTTATTTCAATATGGTCATTAAAAATATTTAATATACATAATAAACTAAGTATCTCTTGAATTTTGCGCGTCTTCTAATAATATTATTAATTACTGATTTAGTGTAATTTAAATGTGAGAAATAGCTTTTGCCTCATTTTTAGTGTGTGAAGTAACACTAGACTATGCGGTGCCTAAGATTTTCTATAATTTATTCGACACCTTAGCGCCTAGACAAAAAGTATCAGCAACATTATTTATGAACATTGCTAAATTACATCTGATAGGTACACATACAAACTAACGTTAGGCATTATTATGTAAAACTAATCATGTACTACTAAACCTTATATTATTATTTTAGCAATCAGCTAGATTATTAAACTAGAAGTAATTTACGTTGTAATATAGTTACGAGGTTCTAGTTTTGATCAGAAAGAATTCTCAAATGAGATTATTGGGCTTTATGCAATAAATAACGTAAAAAATTAAAGGCGTCGCGTTATTTGAGATGTTATATAAGAAGGTTTATTGTTTACTCATTATTTTTAGTAACATTAATTATCAGTCGGCCTATACCTAAGTGAACGTATATCCGTGATTCTATACAATCTGAGTTTGAATTGGTATATTATCCCGAAAGGGGGTAAATCTAGTCCCCAAGGTAGACAATGTTTCTTCTACGACTTTTATAAATTAATATTTTTTCATTGAAGAAATGCCATGTAAAGTTTACGTCATCACTTTCCATCAGGTGAGACAGTGGGCAAATGCTTTGCCATAAAGAGTAAAAAAAGTTATAATTTTACCCAAACGCTTCGAAGATAGTCCTAGCGCAGCTGGGTGTAGTTGAACTTCGTCCTTGACCGAATGCACTTTTTTCTTTTTTTTTATTGTTTATATAGGCAAAGCATTTGACCACTGTCTCACCTGGTGGAAAGCGATGACGCAGTCTACGATGGTACATGCTTGCCTAGAAGACACCTGTTCACTCTCGTCTTGAAGACACCCAGATCATAGTTAGCTGGAAACTTAAGGTGGAACGTTTCACTCAGTGCGCCTAATTCAAATTTTCTTCCGTTCTTTGCCAATAAATAGCTTAATTACTCAACATGATTACATGAAAACTAATTTTGCGCGAATAAATAGAATATATCAATAAACTACAAGTAAAAGTATAAATTATAAATAAATTACAAGTAAACCAATGATATTTAGGTAATACTTTTAATCGTAATTTGTTGATACATTCTATTTATATACGTTAAATCAGTTTTCATGTAATCACGTTGAGTAATTAAGCTATTATTATTGGCAAAAAACGCAAGAAAATTTGAATTTGCCGCGCTGAGTGAAACGTTCCACCTTAAATGAGTTCGACGACATGTGTTTAGAAACTATCGTAGCGATCGCACGTGCAATTTTGTGAGTGGGTTTATTTTTTAGTATGGAGGTTTGGAAATTGGAAACACGCAGTTTCAAGAAAGGCTCACAACTTGTGGACAACTTGTGGGCTATCATGGTACCAGTCCCCTCCTTTCGGGATAACATACCAATTCAAACTCACCTTGTATATTTTTACTCGTGTCATTTTTATGTAAAAGTTACGTTGCTAATGGGTAATGGTTATGTTTTTATTTTATCGGTAGTAAAGATTCAAATGAGCTCTATGACAAAATTATCTATTCATATACTTAGTAAAAAAGAAATGAAAATGCATACAATATAATATGAGGTGGTATATTTCTTAGATAACATTTACTGACAAGTACAAAATTATAATATCATAGAAACTAACGTGAGTAGTATTCATAACTAAACAACTAGTAACCGGCTAGCACTCACGTAATTTAGTCGAACGAACTCGACCGGTGTTCAGGCAATAAAGATGCCCATCTTCATGGAGTATGCGCGGCCACGGCGGCGGCTCTGCGCTATTACGTGAGTGCTAGCCGGTTACTAGTTGTTTAAGTACAAAATTAATACGCACTTAATCAATGGTATAATAAAATAAAACAAATTAACATCTTTTAGGGGAACGTAAGATTTAATACGAACGTTGTCCTACGCCAACGGGGTTAGCATGGACGGTAGACAAAATTGTCTTTCCCCGTTTTACGTCACATATCATACTTGCTTGGAGTAAATCAGGGGAAAGACAGTTTTGTCTACCGGCCGTGCTAACCCTACAGGCTTACATCATTTTCAATATACCGTTTTCATAGTACCTTCGTAGGACCAACCATAAATGCTCCATTGTCGGAAACAAATGACGAACCTGTAATACTTCTCGCTTTGTTACTGGCCAGGAACAAAATCAAATCGGCAATCTCTTCAGGCTCGCCAAACCTTTTTAAAGGAGCTTGTTCCGCTATCGATTTGTAAACAGCATCTCGTTGTTCTGATGCGACACCGACATTACCCATAATATCGGTTTTTACGACTCCGGGATTCACCGTGTTCACTCTTACACCTTTAGGAGCCAATTCCAGCGCTATTGCTCTTGTAAAGTGATCAATTCCAGCTTTTGATGTTAAATATGAGAAGCTGTTTTCTAACGTGACGTACAAAGATGCAACACTAGAAACGTTAACGATATTGCCCTTTGTTTCGACTAGATGAGGGGCCGCGAGATGCGTCAAGTACACGACAGAGTTCAGATTGACTTCCATCATCTGTTCGTGCACTTCCATAGCATTGGGAGAGAGGATACCGGCGGCAGCATATGTTCCAGCGTTGTTTATGAGTATGTCCAGTTTCTTAAAGTGGTGTAAAGTTTCCGCAATGATTCGTTTTACATCATCTTTATTAGTAACCTCTGCCACGACGATCAGTGGTTTGCTGCCTTTTCGCTCACATTGCTCAGCGACATTCTTCAGTTTGGTTGTGTTTCTCCCGACCATGACCACTTTGGCGCCTTCAGCTGCGAATGCTATTGCGGTCGCGGCGCCTATTCCTGAGCTTGCACCGGTCACTATCACCACTTGGCCTTTGAAACTCATTTTTGTTTTTTTCTTAGAAACTTTTGTTGTTTGAGGTTTATTCTGATCACTGGATAATACAATCACTTTTTATTTAAAGCTTCTACTATTTTGAGTTATGACTAAATTAATGTGCCTTTTCAAAACCAGTTGTTATATTCGTCAAGGTAATAACGTGTTGTAGAGGTTGATGGCTGATCACTGATGTAATTTGGGCTATGTCGTGTCTTATATTGGTAGTTATCGCGAGTCATTAAATTAACACCTAATATTTTCCTCACATGTCACTACACGAGACTGCATGAATATCAACTATGAATCAAGCTACCTACATAAACAGTGGCGTCATATCATCATGACTTGCAGTTGTATTTAGGAAGAAAGGTAACGTATGGCAAACGAGTTTTGATTGTAATTTGTATTCTACAAAATGAATACAAGTTAAACAAAATAGATTTCAACTTTATATACCTACTTGTACATGTAAGTATGTTGTATGTTTGACTGATTCATTTTCATTGCATAAAAGAATTGTAGTATTTTTCAATACAAAGGTGGTCGAGAAATCAAAAATTGAATTTGTCAAGAAAGATAGTTGTTATGACCAAATTAAGATACAAGAATAGAAAGACACAGCTAACACACACACACACACACACACACACACACACACACACACACACACACACACACATAATCTATGGTACTTAGTTCTACATACCTACCATATTTTTGGCGTTTCTAAACTTCAGAATTTGTCTTAGACTTCATAGTAGGTTTTATTTATTTTTCTATCATGTTATTTAATAACCAAGAACTTAAATAAAATACTACTAGTAAACGGCCGCGGCAAGATACTATTACCGTTCATTTTTATTAGTAGTCAAATAGCCTGTTGTTCGTCTGTCTCTCTTTAACTCTGACAGGGTCGACAGGGTCATAAATCAATCTATCTATCTATCGTCTATCTATTCTATTCTTTCTATACTATAAAACTGTAACTGGGCTAAATATGTACATTGAATATTTTTTGAAAAGTTTGAGTGCTTTACTCTCCTTTATATTATTAAAATTTAAAAAAATTGTTACTATTTCATAATTTTTTGCTTGTCTGTCTGTTCCTTTGAACACGCATCACGCTGAAACTACTGAGCGGATTTCGCTGAAGTTGATACGGTCATAGCTAATTTTTCAGAATAACATTTAGGATATTATATGTTTTCTAAAACGGCCAAGTGCGGGTTGCACGAAGCAATAAAGATGTAATTTTTATGCAAGATTTTTTTGTTTGTGTATTATTTTTTATTTATTTATATTCATCATGTCGAAGGGAAGAGAGAAGAGAAAGGGAAAAATAGGGGGAAAGGATGAATGGATGGGACGGCAATTCTCCGGCCCATCCATTTACCCATGCGAAGACGGGGCGGGTCAATTAGTATATCATAATATCAACTATTGAAGAAAACAAACACCTGAAAACAACATTGCGGAATGCAAATTAAACTATTGTAGGTAATCTCTTCGCAACGTTTAGTGTGGGAAATCGAAAAGTAAAGATCATGAAATGATTAAAATTACGAGATTCATCCAATATTGAAATAGGTATTGTAATTTTTTTAATGAATAGAAGGATCAGAATGAAAATAGTGAGTGAAATTGCTGTACTCATAATGATCTACCCAGTTATATCCAGCCGTGAACTACTGTTAGTTTACAATTTACATAATGACAAAGCGTATAATTGTAAATATTTACAGATAGATATCATCAGCACACGCGTTGTGTCTACTATGTTTGCCTTCGACAATAATATATGAAAACAATTTCAGGGTTACACCTTACTCCTACTACATTGTATAAGGTTATATCAATGACGTATGAAGCAAGTTGTAAGTTATGTGCAGTTTGCGATGCCATCGATCCGTGCCTCGGAGAGCACGTCGGTCCCGGTTGTCATAAGAACATCTATGGCAGTCGTTACGGGTAGTCAGACGCCTGATAGAATCTGACGCCTGATCTAACCATCCCTGTTACTGGTTCCGTATGGGTTGCGAGGTCAGATGGCAGTTCTGGTAGCTCGCCGCTACAAGTTAGATTGGGAGCCGACCCCAATAACAAATGGGAAAAGGCAAAGAGGATGAGTGAGGATGACGTAGGAAGCACTTATTATGACAGTGCAATATATTTGTGATGATTACCATACCTATAAACGCTGCATAACAGTGGAATAGCTACTCAGCGTTTTCTCTCGTTTTATCTTTGCCCATTTCAAATCTGATAGAGAGAAACAAAACAAAAAAAAACTATTGACTTTTAGTTCGATTGACGACATGGCAGTTAGTAGGATGCCAAAATTGAAGAAAAGTTAATAGCAATGTGATAAAATGAGACATTGTAAACTCCATTCCATATTTAGTTTTTTAATTTAAGCTGGTTGAAAATAATTTACAACCAACAAAATCTAGAAAAACCTAATTATGTTCTTACCTTGTACGTTAATCGCTACATTACAAATCTAACCTCACGCATCACGAACTGGCATCATCTGTTCACCTTGTATGAACTCGGCCTACCTTTTCGCTGTTGTACCTTCAACTATTATGACGTAGAGCTTATTTTGCACTATCAAACCGATCTGACTTATACGTAACTTGAAAGTTACATGGAACTTTACGTCACAGAGTTATAAGATTTATTTTGCATCATATAGGACTTGATTTGCTAAAACATCGTTTCAAAATCCTGGACTCTAACGTCATATATTTAAGTCTCATATTTTGCGTGTTGCTGATAAACACTTCGATCAGTTGTGTAAAAGTTAAAGGTCCTGTAAACCTTTAGATTGTGGCTTTAAGGCTTGTTTTCCAATAGCTATATAATATCATATAATCCTGTGGTGTACAGTACAGGTTGAGTAGACTTTCTCTCGTTGGTTATGCGACCTCGCTTCTCAATGGTTTGTTTTATACGCAGGCGTCATAATGTAGATGTTTGACATTGGAGACTTGGGTATTGAATACTGGTATAACATGACTTTTTAACAAAAAAACATAGAACTTCAGAACTTCCTTATTTCGAAGCCGCATGCAATATGAATGTTACTTAAATTATTTATTTATTTATTTATTTATTTATTTATGGACCTTCAACAGTACTACATGATACAAATACAAATGTAATAAAAATTTTAGCTTACATGATTTACATGACAGATTTTGAATTACATGTTGGCCTAATTACAGAATGGCCACATCATGCATTAAGAAGTGAGAATCCTATAGTAAACCCTACAGTAAAAATAAATACATATTTAAAAAGACAAAGATTACAAACAATAGATAAACAAAAAATAGGTACCTAAACAGCAGCACAGACAACGCATTTTGCATGGACCATTGATTGATTGATTTTAAAATTTCTTTATTAACATAAAAATACATTTTTGCAAGACTTAGCGTTAGCGTCTAAGTTACAAATTAATCTAAGAAAAAAAACTAAGGTTTTGTAGGCTGAGGGCGCCTCTTAAAAAAATAGGTATATACCTACACAGCAGCACAGACAACGCATTTTGCATGGACCATTGTTACAATACATTTCATCACCTAATTATTCAAATAATAATTAATTAATTAATAATTTATTTTTATTAATGTTACTTAAATAACAGTTAAACGGCGTATTTTTGTTTTATTTGAGGCTCTTCTGTCACAAAAAGCTGATTTTGTATTTAATAATTCAGTATATAGAGGATATGACTCAAACATTTTTAAAATTCGGTATTTTGTTCCGAGATGGTTGTATTTACTTTAGACCGGGTCGGCTTCTTCTAAACCTCTGCCGGTCGCTGATTCAGTTGTGTAATATCAACTACTAGGTAATTAGGAATGCTTACTCTTAGAATTTTGTGCGGGTCTGTCCATTTCAGTTGTCAGCAGCTATGCATTCCATCGAAACACGTGTCAAAAAATTTGTGCTCGTGGAAACCTTTTTCGGAAAAACATGCTGCACCGACCCCACTTAAATGGGATAAGGGTAGGCGGATGATGATGATGATGGACACCTTTTTCTGATCAGAGTCTATGACATAGACGCGTCACGTGATGTTGCCATCCTGTCGGTTTTGTACAGGTTGCATTACAGAGAGTGATACAAGACCTACATGAACTATATATAATCCGCCAATACTATCTCATCAGTAAACTGACCAGATTTTTAATTATAGTGTAACGCCATCCACCCACGCCATTATTTTATGGTAGGTAGAATAAACTAACTATGCAAAATTTGAAATTTTCTAGTATTGTAGTCGTATATACGATGGCCTGATAGCTCAGTTTGTAGTAGCTCTGCCTTCTGAACTGTAGGCTGTGGGTTCGATTCCCACCCGGGACAAAGATTTGTGTGATGAACATAGTGTTTGTTCTGTGTCTGGGTGTCATTTTGTATTCTATGTATGTATTTACAAACAAAAGTATATAAGTATTGTATTAGTTATCTGGTTTCCATAGTACAAGCTATAATGCTTAGTTTGGGGCTAGATGGCGCTGTGTGAAATGTCCACACATATTTATTATTATTTTATTATTATATTGTTTTGTTATATAAATCAAGCTACCCTTGGGCTATTTATGTGATCTGTGAGTTAGTTACCATTACCAAATACCAGCTAAAAATAATAACTATAAGAATGTATAATCTTGTCCTAATGCTAATGATTCTGACGTAAATGACACCAACATTAATATTATTTATTGTAATGAAGTTAATTAAGCAAATAGAGCCGAGTTCAAGGTAGACATTGACTCTTTGTTTGCATAGGTACCTGTTTTATTAATACAGGTGACCAAACGCTACTTACGCGAATGCTTTGTATGTAATATGTATAAATATATCCAAGGTAAAAATATATCAATCTCCAAAGTAAGTTCAATTTAACATAATCACAAACATGTATAAGTAACAAATACAGTAGTAGATAAAATTAAGAAAATACAATATATAACTTACTTGTTGAGACAAAGAACACAACGTTTCGGCCCTCGATCTCATAACCTCACGACACTGCATGTAATAACTGCTTATCCAGTGTGAAAGGTCAGGATGACGTGCCCAGTGCAGTGTCACGCAAAACTATATTAATTTAGAGCTCCGAGTGATACTGCAATCTGTTATGGGCAGCCGTGACGCTTAACATCAGGCGAACGACTAGCTCGTTAAGTCATGCATTTACATTTAAAAAAAAATGTAGCATACAAATTGGAAGGAGAAAATAATAATATAACATTTTCCGTGACAGCAAAACACATTAATGATCAATTTTAAAGCAAACAATAGTTAAAGTTTCCAAAGGTATTGAATACGTGTTATATCAGTTTTGTCTATAACCTTACCTACTACCTAATTACCTAGTTGGATTAACAAACAAAGCCTTTGTTCTTACATCTGAATTTATTTCTATATTGTACTGTAAATTCAATTTTCACGAACCTGTATCAGAGGCATTAAAAATTCGTCGCATTCTGTTTCAGCCGTATAATTAACGTAACCTTATTTCAACAATAATATATTTTATGCTTTAGATAGTATGTATTTGGCATGTTTCTGGTATACAATACAAATACCAGCGTCATTATTATGCGCATAATTATAAAATATGTAGATGTACTTAATAGATGTATGAATTAAAGTGATATTAGCAAAACCAAGTAAATAACTTCCTAAATTACTGAACCATTATTTGAACAATCGTAAGCTATTTCGCAAAGAACACATGTGAGCTGTGAGTGTATTTATAAATTTATTGTTAAAGATATTGTTTTATTGAGCTCAGAAATGAGAATAACTACATACCTAGCGTTTTGTTTCCAACGGTACCTACCTACCAGTATACCGTTCCTGACTAACCTGTATTAACCATGTATTAACGTACAAGTAAAGTACTAAAGTATTAGGAGCCCAGATATTGATATGATCCTGCAGGTACTAATGATAGGTACATCCCCTCAAAATGAACCGAAATGTAGCAAATCCCTAAAGTCTACTTAGTACTATAACGTATTCGGTGAGTCTACCGAAAACACCCTCATGTTGTTATATGATGATGGTTTATCCAGTTATGAGCGTTATAGGAATTATCAATCTGATCTCAATTTTATTTTAAAAAAAAATATTGGCATAGCATTTGACCACTGTCTCACCTGATGGT
Source organism: Ennomos quercinarius (assembly GCA_910589525.2). Lineage (NCBI taxonomy): Eukaryota > Metazoa > Arthropoda > Insecta > Lepidoptera > Geometridae > Ennomos > Ennomos quercinarius. The sequence continues at coordinate 15,787,797 of OU342497.1, forward strand.
GAGTGATAACGCGGCCTACGGTCGTGCATGCTTGCCTAGAAGGTACCTGTTCACTCTTGACTTGAAGACTCCCAGGTTAATTTCCGCGTCTCGTCCCTGTCATCTCCTATATTAATAAAACGCCTCTGACTGACTGAGTGACTGACAGAGAACGCGGTAGGTAGGTATAGTACAAACAAACCGCTAGACATATTATTATTATTATTCATTATTAATATATCACTAATTCGCATGCATCTGACACCATTTAGAAAAATAAAGTCTTGATTAACTTACGTATAGATTATGTTAAATAGGTTATTGTCAGACATTTGACCTGAGTTTTTGTCGTACTTATATTTTGGAGTTAATTTTATTATTTACTTAAATGAGTATTATCTTTCGTTTTTTGTTCAGCTGTGGAAATTAATACACGCTTAGGTTTCGTGTTCCAAAAGGCATTGGAATTGGAATTTGAGGTTAATTCGTATATAGAAACTATTCGTCAGTAACTCTACTAACTAGTCAGTAGGTAGAGTAAGACGCCGCGCCGCCCTAGTTCGATTCGAATAGATTACGTTTATGCGATCACGAGATCATCAGATTCTGTTAATTTCACCTTTTTATTTAAATCCTCCCCCAGAAAACCTATATCCCAGCTCTGAATTGATAGCGATCTTCAATGCAAAGAGGTATATGTAATAGAAGTCTTTGCGATCTTCAATGCATTTATGAATGTTCAGTTCAACCATGGGACACGTAGGAGAGTAATGCCAATACACCAAGAAAACAGCGTAGATCAAAAATATGCTAAAAACCGTTATAAAACTAGATGGCGCTGCAAAATGAGCGGGCTATAAGTTGAGCGTAGATCAGAAATATGCTAAAAAACCGTGTAATATAATATTAAAATTTCCCATTATTATAATGTTATTACCCCAATGTGATTCTTTCTCAAGTACTGGTTGGTCGAACCAACTTAGGAGAAATAGAGCAGGTGCCATTATTTAATCTGTGAAAATGTTTACATTTTCTTTATCTGTTCATTGATTTACAATGTAAGGTTACCAGTACAAACTTGATACAATCAATCGAACTATTGACAGTATGACATGCGATAGATTTGCGTAGTCATTGATGTTCAGGCGTAGTCGACGTGTTTTTGACACGTTTACAATAACGCCTGTTAATGATGACTTTAACTAAATCGTTTACATTTATCATCATTATCATTGGCAATATTTTGATGAGCGGTCGAAAAGGGTTGTGGTATAAAATTATTCAGAGTCAACCTCCTCGATTACCATGGTGTTTAGGCGATATACGTAGAAAGACATATACCGCTGAGGAAGCTTGCGCATTTGATGGGAAAAGTTGATTCACCGAACTGCGAGCTGTGCGATAAGCCGGTAGATGTGCACCATGTCTTGGCGGAATATGTCCGGAACCAAGCTGAGCGTTACAGGATCCTTTCTGAACTAGGTATAAGTAAAAACAATGTTAGAGTTTTTAATAGCATATGATCATACCCAAATTCAAGTGGAGCCAAAATGGTTTATAATCTACGTGTATTGATCGTTTGTATTATTAATTATTCGTGTACGTGTGAATGTAAGTTTATAACGCTACTATAGGGCCGACATAAATATATTAATTGTAATTTGTTTTGTGTACCAATATATATAAATAAATAAAGGTCCCCTAAAAATAGAATAAAAAAATATCATCATTAAGAGCTCGAAGACGTCTACTGCTGAACATTGGCCTCCCCATAGAGCGCCACTTTGAGCGGCTGCTCTCCTGCATCCATCGGCTCTGCGCGGCTTTAACTGAAATGTCGTCGGTCCACCTGGTGGTTTACATTTATATTGTTTTACAAATCAAAAATACATATATTATTGTGTAATATCGATATTATTGTACAGAATTTTATCAAAATCAAACTAGAGATTCATAAGGCAATTCGTTAGTTCGTTTTTCTTTTTATTTGGGAACTTTCAAAATACATTCATTAAAATATAAATAAATCCATTGTAATTATTGAATAGTTTTTAGTAACTCCATTGAACGTGGCTTTAGGTGATTATTTCTTTACATTACATTTTTAGTTTACATGGCATGATATATCGGAGTGTAATAACGTCGTTTTTTACTTCTCAAAGTCATGATATAACCACTGATTTTTGTTTTTGAAATTATAACCTTTTGACTTTCACACTGATAAATGTAATGAAGTCAACGAATTTTATTCTTTGATAGGTTGGTTTTTTGTTACGTTTTTTGCAACCGCAAGTTGTTGACTTGTTGTGTGCTATCGGTTGCCGGCTGTAACAAGTTTATAGGCTTCCCAGTCTACTCAATTTTATGTTACTCAATGGGCAATGCTCATTTATATTATTCAGTACAGTGCTTTACAAATTATAGCACACCTTGAGCGTACAGTGCTATAGAAATATAGCTTCTGTATCCGCTAATTGGATGGAAATTAAATAATTAGTAATTACCTAAACAACCTTTTTTTTAAATCTCTGAAAAGAAAACAAACGCCAGGGGTTCCCAGGCACCCCACTGCAGTTTTGATACAATAGTTTTATGCTGCGTTTTATTTTTCGTGATTGCTCTGTTCGCTGGGCCGCAAGCGGCCTGCGACTATATTAAGCGAAGGTGACCTGTGGTAGACGTTGGCGTTTTCTTTTCGCGGCAGCTCTATTCGCTGGGTGCTTGGTGGTGACATTGCAGTGAATGTAAACCTAGGCAAAAACATCTGAATCTCAATCTACCCTGATATTGTTCTCCACATGCAACAAATCAATATCCACGTGAGCGAAGCCGCCGGGCGCAGCTAGTGAATGCTGAATACCTAGTTGGTAAACAAAATCGTGGTATCACGCGCAGGGCGTTCGGTGCCCCGGCCTCTACAACTGTACTCAAGGCGGATTTAGCAAGTTATGGAATACTGCAAATATTATTATATATATTCGGAGCCAACAAATACTGAAGCGCATTAAAAAATATACCTACGTTACTTAAAATAGTTTCGTTTTGTCGGATCAAATTAAGCTCTAATTTTGATAATATAAATGGAGCCACTTAAACGCTGTATTTCGACACGGATCAACATACGACTTTGGATATGGTATACAAACCGGAGCCAATAAGTGTTTAAGCATTTCAGAATTTTGGCCGTTACGGAGTCGACAAAGTTCGAAATTGCAATGATAAAAATGTGACGTATATCACTTTCTCGATGAATATGTTTGGCAACGTCGCCCGCGACTTTGCGCCGTTGCCACTCCGTACCAGATATATGCACCCGGAGTCGAGTAGTGAGGCGAAAAAGGTGGAGTCAGTAATGCATGGCAGTCAGGAAGGATCAACTTTGTGCCCAAGTTGGTGTTTATATATATATATATAGTATAAGTATAGGTACTCTCGTAAGCATGACTTTTTGGTGACCAAACCAAAATACCAAATATATTTTAAATTTACAAACCGCAGTTGTTTAATTTTTTTTTAAATTACTTTAAAAAAGGGCATGTTTCTGATTAATTACGTTGAGTAAGTAGTAGAAATCTTATAAAAGATATCGAAGCTCACGAAACTTGTTGGCTGGCAGGGAATATCCAGGGAATGCGCAGCAGCATTATCCTCGGTACATTAAAATCTTCTTCGATCACCAAACCGCCTTCCAAGCGTGGTGATTTTGGTCTATGGTAATCGTCCAAAGTGGCGTTTTATATACGACGTCTTACGGCTGATATTTGCATGTCCATAACGGGTATAGGTACCTGCCTAACCTAAAGCAATCATCATCATCATCAACAGCCTGAAGACGTCCACTGCTGAATATAGGCCTCCCCACAGAGCGCCACAAACCTAAAGCAATACCAAATAGAAATGTTCTATAACATAGACTAGTATTGGTTCTATAACTTCCAGCCAGTCTGTAGTATTTTCGAGAATCAAATAAAGAATAAGTATAGCATATTTTTTTTCTTTTTTTTATGTAAATGAATGACGTGACGAGCTACTCGTATGTTAAGCGCCACGGCTGCCTATAACAGATTGCAGTATCACTCATATATTGCATCAAATGAAACTGCAGTATCACTCATAATATATTGCATCAAATGAAACTGCAGTATCACTCATAATATATTGCATCAAACGAAACTCCCCCCTGGCTATAACCTCGCTCGTACCGAAGCGGATTCAACTCAACATTTTTCCATATTAAACGTGTTCGTAATGTGATGCAATGACGCACGAATTCAGAAATTCAGAACCTAATGAAATACGTGTCTTTACTCTGGTGCCAGTTACATGTTATTATGAAGGATAGGTCTGTTGTGAATTTAGTTAAATGCATGAACTCATGAACAGAGAAAAAGGAGCGAGAATTTGCTGACCTTTCCTTACACATAATGCAAGAAAAGACAATGAGACATTGGAATAACTTTTCTGATTTTCGTTTCATAATTAGTAAATTGTTAACTATATTCTATGCATGTATGAATAGATAGAATAAACTGAAAGTATTAATGAAAATTTCTATTAATAAATTATCTCGCACTCATTTGTATTGTATCGAAACTTATGGTTCTATCTTCTCATTTTAACTAGATAACTTTTAAATAACGAAATAAAATAAAACTGATCTGGGGGTCTAGCAAAGATACCTTTCCTTTAGCGTTAACGCCAAACGATAACTCCAAATGTATGGGAATGACATTATCTGCGAAAAGCGTGAGTTATCGTTTGGCGTTAACTCTAATGGAAAGGGATCTTTTCTAGACCCCTAGATTAACGTAAATAGATACATTATAATATAGTTCGTTATCATTTTTTCATATGACGAAAATAATGATGTAAAAATAATTAATTGCCAATTTTATGGTAACTGCTTCGAATGAAGATACTAACCACTAATACTTTCCACGTTTTGAGGTTGCCACAGGGCACTTTCACACATAACGCTGGCCTAGTCAATGATAAAAAAAATAGACAAATTCGAATGTACCGTTTGTTTGATATAGGTAACCAAAATACCGATCAGCCGCGTGTAGCCCGTAGACAGACTTATATGTTATCACAATAATCCGCGCCTTCACAACGCCCAAAATAACAGCTTCTATTAAAACATATTAAGGTTCATTTTCGAAGTGTATTTCTTGCCCAAATGTTTTGCAACGCCGACGTCCTACCGGTCGACCTTTGCGGGTGTTTTGACAACGCCGCCGTAGAATAAATAATAGTTTCTATCGGCACCCTACTTTATTTTAACCGAGCATTTCCTTGGCAATGGCGGTTATTCTGTGGCATTTGGAACCACAGAATAATGCAGTGTTATTACTTGAGTGCGTCAAACTCAATTCCTTTTCCACCGAATGTTAGGAGGAAATTGGTTATTATCAGAAATGTATTTTTCTTAATTGCTAACAACACTTTGAAGAACAGTTTTGCTAACACTTTTGTGGTACCTACCGTTATCTCTAACTTTATGTAATTGTGGAACATTCATATAAGTTCCACCTACCCTTGGTACAGGTCAATATTTCTCGCATGTTCGTATTCGTTTCGTGCCAGAAAATCGGTCACAATGTAGCAGTGATCAAGGTTCCATCGAACTCACGCCGCGAGTTGGGATGATCAGATATATGTATATCCAAAGACTAGGAAAATAGTACAATACCTTGAAAAAACCCTTTAACATTTGCAAACAAAACATTTATACCTCTATTCATTGATGACTCTGTTGAAGATCCATGGACCACCGTTTTTTTTGCGTAAACAAATGACGTAACGAGCTAGTTGTTCGAATAACAGCTGCAGTCCACTCATAAATCTAAATTATAAGTAGTCCTGCGTCACGCATGCGTATTTCAGTGTCACGCAGGCTGCGTGACACTGAAATGCACACGTCATCCAAGAATGAATAAATATTACAGGTAGGTTGGTTGGTTAGGTAAGTAATTTTACAACTGGTCTGTACCTACATAGTACCTACTACATACTAGTGGCTCTATTTGGGCTGTAGTGTAGGCATTGACATAAATATTACTTAGTGTAGACCTCACTTCACTAGTCTGTGCATAGCGTAACTTTACCACTTTACGATTTCGAACTACATGGCTCCGGCATTTTTTAAAATTTCCAATAACTCAATCGACAAAAAAACGACCCTGCTCACAAACACGAATCAGAGAAGCACATCCGGACATACGAAATCATTCTTGCCCAAGCTGAAACAGAGACGATTCGCTCTTGCTTGGTCAATCACTTAGGCGGCCCCTAGCCCTACACAATCAATTTAACTGATCAATCTTTTTAATGTGCAGTAATATTGAACACCGCCTTTTGGACCCACACGTTCCATTATGTTGCGTCAGTAAAATTGTCGAGCCATTCGCAGTATTCGCAATTTCGCACCAATGTTTTCGTGCGAGCGCTCCATACATGGAACCGAATTACCGAAAGCAATCCCTATTAACCCACACGGTGCATTAAAGCCGATGTTGCCCTGCGCCTGTTGCTGTTGGCCTTATGAGTAAGCTCAAAGTCGCGCAGCGAGCAATGGAGAGTTATGCTCGGAGTTTCCTTGCGAGATGAGATCCGCAAGAGAACTAAAGTCACCGATATGGCTTTTAGAATTAGCAAGTTGAAGTGGTAGTGGGCAGGGCAGGCCACATCGCTCGTAGAACTACGCAGCGTAAGCCCCCCCCCCCCCTCGGTGGACCGACGATCTTGTGAAAGCCGCGGGGAGGGGAAGGATAGCCAATGTTTAATTTCTGTAATATAAAAATAATTTTAGTTTGTAATTAAAAAAGATTTAAGTGTTTATTGTTATTACGCTGAATCTCACGCTAGCATCTTTTTTATACAATAAATATACCTATTTATCCTGATTTTAATTATCAAACCCTTTAGATACTTATGCTTTTCATTATAATAAGTTATCATATTTCACTGTAAAAAAACTTTATCCCGAAACAAGGGCCACGAGCTCACAAACTTAGAAGCAGTGCCAACAGGGTTCAAAAAGGAGGTCCACAAATAAATTCATATAAAACAAAATTGTAGCTAAAAAAGATTTCAATTTTTTTTAAATGTAAACCAATGACGTGACTAGTTAGTCGTTCGCCTGGTGTTAAGCGACACGTCCGCCCATAACAGATTGCAGTGTCACTCGGAACTCAAAATTAAAGTTTCACGTGACACTGCGCACGTCATCCTGAGATATCACAGTATAAAAAAGTTTTCTAGACTGTGAGATCAGTTCTTAAGTCTCATTTGCCGAGTAATTTCACTAGCTACAATGCCCTTCAAACCGGAACACAGTAGTGCTTGCACACTACTGCTTGGCCGCAGAATAACTGGCAAAGCAGTGGTACCTACCTAGACGAACTTTGCAGAAAAGCCCTACCGCCTAGTACAATGATATCATGTTAACTAATATATTAATAAAATCATCTTAAAGTCATAAGAGCCCTATCATGCCGAAATAGGGGCCGACATTTACCTTACACATCTACTATAGTTTTAGTACCTACCTCGTACCGTACTCGTGACTACACATATCTATCGACTCGTGACTCTCGTGTAGGAGAACATTAGTGTTTATTCGTGGTGTAGTAGTTTTGACAGCGGCGATAATAGCTAATATCTAATCTATCTATAGATAGATAGAGGCGTGTTATGTCAGATAGTAGGCCGTCGAATACAATCCAAATATGAATGATATTGTTATGATAGGTACAATGTGATTGAGATGATGGGTGCTTTATCGTGGATGTTCTTTTAAAATGTAAATGAATGATGTGACGAGCTAGTCGTTCGCCTGGTGTTAAGCGTCACGCCTGCCCATAAAGGATTACAGTATCACTCGGAACTCTAATTTAATATATAAGTAGTTTTGCGTGACACTGCACTGCGCTCGTCATTTTGAGGCAGAGATTTTGAATTTTATTAAACTGAGTGATCAGATCATAAAGTCCCATTTGCCCAATAGTTTCACTAGCTACAATGCCCTTCAAACCGCCACAGTAGTGCTTGCTGTTTGCACACTGCTTTGCGGCAGAATAACTGGCAAAGCGGTGGTACCTACCTAGACGAACTTTGCAGAAAAGTCCTACCACCTAGTAAACCCCTAGTGTTAGTGTTACATAAATATATATAGGTGGAGCGATTTTGGTTTGTTTTCTGTACTCTTCTATCATATAAATTAACTAGTTGCGGCTCCTGGTTTTACTCGAAATACTTCATTTAATCTGAAATACAAATGTTCCTATCCAAGCGACAACTAGATAATCCTAGCTGTGCCATTGAAGTTGCTCGAAGTATTGGGGTAAGTATATAGGTCAAACATGGGTAATCATGTTAAAGGATCAATTTAGAGCGCTGAACCCAAATCCAATAATTGTTTTTAGAATTTAGTTTCAAAGATTCCTATCGTCTTTCCGAAAACGAATGGACGGATTTGGATGCGGTTTTGATACTTGCTTGAGTGAGACTTCGAGAAACTTACTTTTGTCACAGAATAGATATATAGTACTACGTACTTTTGTTTTACATAGTACCTAGGGGGTACTCTATTTAAGCACTATGTAACTTACAAAACTTTTCTATTGAGTTTTTTAATTTTTTCCCCAATTCATTTGTCATAGTTAGTTCTGAATTCTAATATAGCAGAAGACTAAAGAGTACAGGTAGAGTGTAGTTATAGAATATAGGTACCCAACCTAACTCTATTTTCTAAAATGGGCACAAGTTGGCGTTAGATGTGGCGGTAGCACTCCATTCAACAACCTCATCAACTAGTTTCTATTTTTAATTACAGTTAAACAGCTGCATGATTGACGTGATAATAACACAGAAGAAGTGATAGTATATAATATTGACAGTCGCACTATAAATAGACAGCTTCTTCTAATTATATTGATAACTAACAATGTATTACAAATTATTGATAGCATTCTCATCACTGGTTTAAACCAGATCTGGTCGCATCGGCTGTAGAGAAGATAATAACTAAGTAGGTAACCCGATTCATATAACCCGCAGAATAAATAGATAGTTTTTACTACCTAAACATATATTGTCAGTCTAAGGCCCGATTTCACCAAACTAGAATAAATTTTATTCTAGGTATAACTTTCCGAGAACAACCGAGTTACGCGAATATAGCCCTTATATCACCAATTTTGTGAAGGAATAAGACTTATTCCTTGGATACAATCAAAATGGCGTCTTTTTTGTAATTTCATTTGTCAATTAGCTGTATCCAGGAGTAAGGAATAGCCGTATACTTGGAATAAACGTTGGTGAAATCGGGCCTAAGACGCATGCATGGCATCTATAATTATATACAATTACGGTGTAAAGTAGTCATAACTGTTTTTTGAAATAAATAAATATTACGTAGATTCTATACCTAAACTTAGAAATGTAGGAAAACTAAATAGTACCCAATAGTTTTGCGGCAATGATTACTTTTAGATTGGCACTCGGAAAATTATAATTTAATTTCGAAATGATGGTATGGTAGAGGCAGAGGGAATATAAGTAGGTACATACTACCTATACAAAGTAGGAACCGGCGGCGCAGTGTGGCCTACTGGCGCGAATGATCTAGAATTTGAAAGGTACAGCTAAAATATCACAAACGCATTGGAGGATGTTTTCAAGCTCTTGGAGTGGAAAAGATCTGGCATCAACATAAATGGCGAGTACATCACTAACCTTCGTTTTGCCGATGATATAGTCATAATGGCGGAATCGCTCGAGGACCTTAGCACCATGCTCAACGACCTCAGTAGAGTCTCCCAGCAGGTTGGTCTTAAGATGAATATGGACAAGACAAAGATCATGTCTAATGCTCATGTTCCACCTATACCGGTAATTGTTGGGAACGATACTCTCGAAGTTGTCGACAAGTATGTCTACCTAGGACAGATTGTCCAATTAGGTAGGTCCAACTTCGACAAAGAGGTGGCGCGAAGAATCCAACTCGGCTGGGCAGCGTTCGGGAAGCTTCGTCCTATCTTTTCATCCAAAATACCGCAGAGCCTGAAAACGAAAGTTTTCAATCAGTGTGTGTTGCCAGTGATGACTTATGGAACTGAGACATGGTCTCTTACTGTTGGCCTCATTAGTAAGCTCAAAGTCGCGCAGCGAGCTATGGAGCGAGCTATGCTCGGTGTTTCCCTGCGAGATAAGCTCCGGAACGAGGAGATCCGCAGGAGAACTAAAGTGACCGATATAGCTCTTAGAGTTAGTAAGTTGAAGTGGCAATGGGCAGGCCACATCGCTCGTAGAACTGACAACCGATGGGGAAGAAAGGTTCTCGAGTGGCGACCACGAACCGGAAGACGCAGCGTAGGCCGGCCCCCCACTCGGTGGACCGACGACCTGGTGAAAGCCGCGGGGAGCCGATGGATGCAGGAGGCGAGCAGCCGCTCAAGGTGGCGTGCTCTGGGGGAGGCCTATGTTCAGCAGTGGACGTCTTCAGGCTGTTAATGATGATGATGATGAGAGCTAAAATATCAGCAGACAATTAAAAACTTAAAAATATACAAAACATGTTTTTAAATTGTTTAATTAGGTAGTTATGTAGTTCACTTCCTACTATCTATTAAATTACTTTGCGTTTACTTTGTAGGTATCGTCACAAAATAGTAGTATCGTATAGTAATCGACACAAATGAATCAATTTCGTGCCGAGTCAGCCCCAACGTGACATTATGTCACTTTGTTGTACGGTTTCCTCGTAATTATATCTACAACTAGTCTACCTACGTTAGTTCAAGGTAATGGTTATTATAATTGCGATTTTCTTTTGTTCCAGTTACCTCGTGTCAGGCGACGCTGACGGCAAATGTTACGTGTGGGACTGGAAGACAACGAAACTGTACAAGAAATGGAAAGCTCACGACGGCGTGTGCATCACCTCGCTATGGCACCCTCACGAGCCCAGCAAGCTACTCACAGCGGGCTGGGATGGCCTCATCAAATACTGGGATTAGTAAAAGAAAAGACTATGCGATGCCACAATTTAATACCCCTAAAAAATCCGTAAACCATAAATAGAGAGTAACCGAAATAAACTATAAATCCAATAACATTTTTTTTTTAATTAAAGCCTTTTTCCCGATTGTCATGGTAGGAGCTAAGCCGCCTGCATCGGCACTCGGTACTTATAGTTGTAGTCCTCCGGGATGAAGTCGACCTTGTACTCCATGCTACACTCGCAGCAGGTGCCGTTCTTCATGAACTCGTTGAAACTTATATCGTTTTCGTGGAATGCTTCCGTTAGGGCAGTGATGAGGTTGTCGATCATCTCCGGCGTATGGTACGGTCCGGGCGCGAACCGCAATCGTTCCTCGCCGCGCGCCACCGTCGGGTAGTTGATGGCTTGCACGTAGTGGCCGCGCCGCATCAGCGAGTCTGCCACCCGCGCCACCTGGTCCGCGCCGCGTATCGGCACCGGCACTATGTGGCTCACTGACGGCAGCTGCGGCAGGCCAGCCACCAGCAGCGACAGCTTCAGGTACCGCACCATCGCCTGGTGCTTGACTCGCAGCGTCTTGCCCTCCTCGCTAGCCAGGAGTCTAATGGACGCCAGGGAGCCCGCAAGGGTCGGCGGCGGCAGCGCCGTAGTGAAGATGAAGCCGGGCGCCAGCGACCTCACGGTGTCGATCAGCAGCTTCGATCCGGCTATGTATCCTCCCACGTTCCCGTATGCCTTTCCCAAGGTCCCAGACACTATATCTATTTTGTTCTGAAGCCCTCTCTCTTCACCGATACCAGCCCCGTGTTCTCCGTACAACCCAACAGCGTGAACTTCATCTACGAAGGTCAGCGCTCCGTATTCGTGAGCGATATCACACATTTCCTCTAATGGACAAATAGCTCCACTCATCGAGTGGACAGTCTCAAATACGACTAGCTTTGGTACACCTGCAGGCGACTCCGCCAGCAATTTTCTAAGGTGATTGGGGTCATTGTGCCTGAATATATGTTTGGGGGCTCGGCTGTTCCTTATACCCTGTATCATGGAAGCGTGGTTCCCCGCATCAGAGTAGACAATGCAATCGGGCAAGATTCTCGCCAAGGTAGACAGTGTGGCATCATTGGCAACGAAGCAGGAGCTGAATATTAGGGCTGCGGGTTTCTTGTGCAGCTTGGCGATCTCCGCTTCGAGTTTCTCGGTCATCTGCGAGTTCCCGGCGATGTTCCTAGTCCCTCCGGCGCCGGTGCCGTACGCGCGGATGGCACTCACCGCTGCGTCCTGCACGGCGGGATGGCGCGACGTGCCGAGGTAGTCGTTGGCGCACCACACGGTCACGCGTTGGTTGTCAGCGCCTTCCAGGCCCTGCGGGTACACGCCCTCGGCCGCCAGCCGCGACACCTTCCTGAACACCCGATACGAGTAGTCCCTCTTCTTGGCGCTGATCTGCTGGTTGAAGAAACTCTCGTAAGGGTACGGCGGGGTCCGCTCCGAGATGTCCTCGTTCATTTCCTTCGGCGCGTCGGAAATAATCGGGTTCTGTTGAATGAAGGGGCACTTCGTTTCATCGTTTCCCATGGAGCGGAACCCTCGGGATATGATCGGGCAGTAATTCCCATACTGCTTCATTAGGTTGGCCCCGTAGTTCCTTACGAAGGCGGGGCTCAGGGTTCCCAAGAACGGACAAGGCATTTTTATGTAATCGATGACACAAAACACTTGCGACACAAACGACCGTTCTACTTGTTGTTACTTTAGCGAAGTATTTGATAACGTTGGCTCCCACTGTAGCCGAACGTTGCACAGCTTTTGATCAACTGGTGGCTTTCGCGACGGCACCTTTCATTTATAAAGTTGCTGTCGTCATATCGATTCCGCTCGTCTTCGTTACGTTCACGTAAAAATTTTATTTTGATTCCATTTCGCAATGAATTTGTTGCAATGTCAAAAATAACTTTTTTTTTATTGGCACCCTCGCCTCTGATCAAGAATGACCGCGGATCCAGTTTAGCATTAAACAATAGACAGAGACAGCTTGTTTTTGTTTTCAATACAGAAGACTAACGTTTTCAAGATTGTTGACAGATCAACACAATAATCATATTCTAGTATTATAATATAATTAATATTAAAATAATAGACGCGTGTACCTACTAATACTAAGTTAGTACCACAGATTACAGATAACTATATACTAGTGTACGTATAGTTTGCATATTATTATTTAATCACACTTCATCACTCCACACTATCACACTAATTTTATAAAGGCGAAAGTTTGTATGCGTGTATGTATGGGTATTTGTTTCTTACTCTTTCACGCTCAAACGGCCGGACAGATTTGAATGAAATTTGGTATAGAGGTAGCTTATACACTGGATTTACACTTAGGCTACTTTTTACCCGTGGGTGAAATCGCGGGGCGCAGCTAGTTAGTAATAGAGGTGGTTTCACAAGAATAAAAATGCGTGTTTTGGTGTTCTCTTCAAAACGCTATAGCAGCATACAGTATAATGCAGAACATTGCTTTTCTGGAGTTTACTTTTGACTAAAATAGATTTTAACGTTACTTTGACTTACCCTTCTTACCTTTGATTGCTTGAATAGCTTGTATATAACCAGATATACAATACCTTAGTAAGTATAGATATTACGCCGCCTACAGCTTCGCACAGGTATATAATACCTTGATACTGGTTAAATTAGCAAATCGGCTAGGTAGCTTATTACGTAAAGTTTGTAACAGGCGTAAATTTCGCAATCATTGCTGTCAAAGCTGTCAAACGTCACTCTGGCAGAGCAAAAAGCGATCGAACGCTATAAGATCAGTGACTGTCGGACAATCGATGAACTAAAAAGTACATTATTTTGTTTCCGTCTATTGCTGTTCTGTTGCTAGTGGCGCTAGTATCAAAGGACAAACTGCATTCAGTGACAGGCGAGCCACCAGGGCACGACTGCGGCCGATTGCTAAGTGTTTGCTGTCACTTTGCTACTGCTGTTGCTTTGCTGTTGCAATTATTACATAATACGGGGGCGGGTGGTGCTAAGCTGATTTTAAAAACCCCAAAATGTTCTGTTTGTCCGTTGTCTTGTCGACTTGATATGAGTATGTTCACAGACCAGTGTTATATACCTAGTGTGATAAATATATTCGTAAACGTGTAGTGAGGGAAAAGGACCTATGTAAATAGGGCGAATTATGTGGAGAAAAGTAAAAAAAAAAAACTAGCTAACGATGTAGATCAAATACTAATTTTTCCTTGTTCTTGTTGAAACTCCATTATGGTAGGATCCATTGCTATATAGCCTATATAAATCCTATTTGCAAAGTATGAAAGAGCATGATCAAATCACAGGCATTTTAAATTACAAGATCAAATATATTATATTGATTTTGAATATGAACCTGCAGTTGAAAATGCTTAAAATGTACAAACTAGAAACCTGAAACATTTAAACTCAATATTTATGAAACAAAACATGACACTGCACTTGACACTTGACAGTGAAGTGACATGCATGTGTGGCCGTTAAGCTGTCAATTCTGTCATTGGTCACTATGTCAGCCAGCTGAGCTAGATGTATTTGCTATTATATCTTTATGAATTAATTTCAATGAAAATCCAATACATTTGAAAGTCTAAGAAGTAAATAATTTGAAGCAGGTAGAGGTTTGCTCGGTGGTGTGGTCGAACTGGCGGAAGCCGTTGTGATAAATCGTCTTGCACATGAAGCATATTATGTAAAGTGCTCCTGCAGCGGCGGTGATAGAATAACTGGGAGTACTTGCAGCTGGGAGCTTTATTCGCCTTGCCTACATTTTATTGCCAATCATGTTTTCTCTTAACAACCAATTGGAACTACGACGAGTAACCATATCCAGTTTAGTAACATGTATTTACTTACCAAGCATCATAACAGTGATATCTTATAAAGGGTTATTATACTCAGTTGGCAATGGATCTTCATTTTACATCTTAGTCCTCATTTTTATCGCTGAACTGTTGAAATCATTCTACTTGAGTGCTAGCAATGATATACATGCTAAGAAAGTCAAGCCTAGCAAGAGCAGAGCAGGTGATATATTGAAATCATTTATATTTCTGCTCGGTGTCATGTTCTGTTTTTTCATTGGGATCATATTATTTGGGGCTCCTGTACTGGATTATCATGAAGAGACATTGATGTTGTCAACCCTGCTGACATTGTTGACAGTGTTCCCATTGATAGCTCATTCTGGAGTGGAGACTTCAATGCAACTATTGTTCGGAGTGAAGACATATTCAAAAGACACTGTAATTGAGATGCTTGTGAACAATGCTTTACTGACAGTTTGCGGTGCATGGTTGGGTGCTGTTGTTATACCTCTTGACTGGAACACACCGTGGCAGCAGTGGCCTATACCATGTTACCTTGGGGCTATCGGAGGATTTGTACTATCCAATGTTCTGACAGTTTTTAAAGTGACACTGATGACGGCGGCACTCAAGTACCCAGTATTGAATTTAGTTGTAAATATTCTCAATAAATTCAGGATTTCAAAGTAGAATGTGTATTGTGTAACACTTGGTAATGTCAATTTATTATTATAAAGCATTTATTAGAATTATTTTTTAATTTGAACCTACATTATATGCATTTATCAGCTCAACATTGCTTCATAGTTATTTTTAGAGTTTAAATCACTAAAACTATAGTAATTCTAGTGTTTACATTTAATACAGTGAGATAGCAAATAAGATACTTTCATTTCTAAACGAATACTAAGAAAGTAAGCATTTGTATCAATTTTATTTCCTGTTGAGGTACTACCTACTCATTATTGTTGTGTAGCATTGATGATATTGAATCCAATTCATAATATATTATGATGTAATATTAATAAAATATAGTAATATTCTTCTTTTGAATTATATTTACAAACATCAAGTGCGGTCAAATGCAGGCCTATCTAGTAATTAAAAAATATACCAATATTCATTTTTCCCTGAATACCACATCATTATACTCAATTTAAAAAAAACATGTAGGTAAGTAAGATAAACCACAAGGTAGTAAATTAATAATTTTATTTTTTTCTGTTAAATATTCACATAATCTATTTAACATTATATTTAATAAAATATGAAACTTAACTATTTCTAATGCTTGATCACAATTTTCACATAACTCCTATGTAGCCAATTTCCTGTGATTTGTCACTTAACATTTTAGTATAACTTTGCAACGTAACACACATTAAGAATCAACAATAGTTAACACATCTAAGGCCTTGTTGATATAATGAAGCTTTACTGTTTTGGAAAGTGTGCAATAACTAACATTTTCATGTGGTAGTTTGATTGATTGAACTCGACTTTTAGCCTTACGTTTCTCACAAGCACCAGTTTTTTGGTTGTGCAACTTCCAAAACACGTAGAACACATTCCAAATCGCTATTTATACACACACCTCTAACCACACATTCATCAATCAGCACACATACTGACAAAGTTCATCATAAGTGATCTTTATCATACAGTATAGTACCTTATAGTATTTCTTCAGTCTAGACTAACTCTAGTCAATATGTGTGCACCACTATACAAATAGTGAACATGCCACTACAAATTGCTACAGTTTTCAAATATTTTAACAAATTCATGGGAAAAATTTCCAAATGGTACAACTGTAATATAAATTGTTAATTGATACACCTAACTATAGCTTAAATCGAACACTAGAGATCTGATCAGAAATAAGATGTTTATTGCTTGATTTCGTTATTAGTTGATGTGTATTACGGCACCTATTTTTATTACAACATTAAAATGATAAATTGCACTTTATTTCTGATCATACAATCGTCACTATCACTGAAATATTCAATTCAGATTCTTCGAAAGATAAATAACCTGAATTATATCTAATATGTTGTACTTCCACTACTAAGGGCATAGTTTTTATAAAATTCCAGTGATAGCGTTGATTATCTGTATGTATATTTACACAGCTAATCAACAATGTGGCACACTGATAAACTAAATAAAAAACATTTTGTTTCTATCATTTTATGAAAATCTACTCAGTACTCTACTATTCAAACGGTATAAAAAAATAGAATGAGTTTGTATTAAAAATATATCGGTTAACTACATTCTCCCACATTTTATGTAAGAAGCAACACTGTGGCAGTGCTTTTATTGGCAACACTCGTATGAGACCACACGTTACGATTTGTACCCGTCTTCTACGAAAGTCGCGTCTCGATAAATAGAAGCTATTCTAAAAATCGCGTGAGGTTGCACCGCGCTGGTCCGGCGATACCTTTATAAAACCCCTATACAAACGTGTGAGGGCGAATGCCGAATACTTGCGGAAACTTCAACAGCATATTTACAACTTTACAATACAAATTTTAAGCCTAATTTAGATCTATGAAATAAAATCTCAACATGCATAAAATTATCAAGCACCGTTGATATTAAAATAATTAGCCGGGTGTCAACTCGAACTTGCAAACCCCTAAACTATATGTTACGAAACTACGCGGTTGTCTGGTTACAATAGTTATTGTGAAGCGTTTGTTGTCGCTATGCGCTAACCGAATACCCTGTTCGCAGGATTGAAGACTCGGTATTTTTAAACCGATATAACTCTGAAAGCTATCTCGTGATTCTTAAAAATCACTGATATCGGCCCTTGGGATGAATAGATACTATCAACATCTCAAACCACAACCTTATATGCATATACATAAGGTTGCATCTAAGCATCGCTCGCAGAACTATCATGGATTAATACAGGCCTAGAACTAATTATTTGTATCAAGATCTAAGTTTAGGTGTTAGCTAGATGAAAGTAGGTGCAATTTAAATCACTTCGAATATCGATTCAAATAGTAAACTTGGTATAGATATGTCAAGCTCATGTAAAAAGGATCTGGAACCAATCAGATTTAAGGCTGTATGATAAACGCCTCCAGACATAAAGCTGATTTGATAATGGATTTTAGAGATCGAATCTACATTATCTTCTTGCTTTCACAGACCGGGAAAAAATATTACCCTCGCATTCCGATAGAGACGAAAGTAATAGAAAAATACTAAAAATCCGATATTTTTTATGTGAGCACTTTATAAGATAATCTCGAAATGGCTTTCGAGTTTCGTTACTTAGCCATAAATTGTTATCCATTGTATGAAAAGTGTTGGGAAAGGCGTCTCTATATTGATTGCATACTTAATCAAGTTAAACAAAATTAGGTGGAATTTCCAAGTAGTACAGCGAGAGATAAAGTACAGACTTACAATAACACTCTAATGACTGATAATATATCTTATTTATTAGAATATAAAAATGCACCTCTAATACTCAATTACATACATTTTGTTAACAAACTTTTTATCGTGGATTCTATAAACAATATTGAAGATTTTATCATCCATCAGTTCTACTTACTACCTACACAAAGTTATTTAAATTTGAACAATGCTTAAACTATCCTGGCAACTTCTCCCTGATGTGAAGTAAGACCCATAAACATGGAACAAGGATGAGAGGAATGCCAATACACCAAGAAAACAGCGTCGACCAGAAATATGCCAAAAACCGTTATAAACTAGATGGCACTGCAAAAAGAGCGGGCTACGGCGGGCTAGGTTTGAAACGGTTTTTTGGCATATTTCTGATCTACGCTTAACTTATAGCACGCCCATTTTGCCGCGCCATCTAGTTTATAACGGTTTTGGCATATTTCTGGTCTACGCTGTTTTCTTGGTGTATTGGCATTCCTCTCCATAAAGTATAAAACGATAAATCATTAAACAACAATTTTAATATCGTCTGCGATAATTTAAAGCTTTTTTACATAAATTGCTTTTTGTCATGTGTTTATTTATGAAAGTCCCTTTTCGTATGCAATAACATTTAAGTTATTTTTTTTGTTGTTATCTTGTATATAATTTATTGTAATGTACAAAAATATATATGTAAATTGTTGTTAAAGTAATTGTTTATTAATACAAATATTAACTTTTTGTTAAAGTTTCAATGATAATTCTGAGTTCGAAACATCAAACCACTCCGCTCCGGTCTTACTCTACCTATTAAGCATACTAAGGATTTCCATCTTAAAACCTATAAATTTCCAATGAATTGTTGTAAAACCCACGATAAAATACAACAGCGCCGCCTCATTAAAATTCAAAGGACAAAGTCAGCAAGTTCATGATGACAAGATCAATTGATTTTTACATTACTAGCATGTCTCTAAACTATCCAGAAGTGTTCTAAAGAATATTATCCTTAAAAGAAACAAAACCATTCATTCGTGCGATGTTTTTTGAAGGAAAATATTTCTAGCACAATACCGCCACTATCGGCCAAATTCGGAACTATCAAACAATCTTATGTTAGTAGCTGGTTTCGTAAACTGTTTTATGGAGCTTTTAAAAATAAATATTGCAGATGTAAAATAAAACAATTTTAGACAATTACCGGAGCTAGATAACTAGACATTATATTCCGCAGGGATAAAGTTAGACATGCCAGCAACGCGAGGCATATATAATATAGAATAGACTATAAATAAGTAATAGTTGCGAAGAGGCGCGGCGGCCTTACGTATTATTTGTGTCAGGCTGGAAGTAGTGCAGGCCGTTTATCTGAAATAAACAAAAGCACACTATAATATGATATCACAGTCATCACACTAATAGTCCACCTCTTTCTGATGTGGCCATTCCCTGCATTGTTAAATAAATAAATAAATATTTGTGGACATTTCACACAGCGCCATCTAGCTCCAAACTAAGCAAAGCTTGTACTATGGGAACCAGATATCTGATACAATACTTCGAAATTTTTTGTTTGTAAATACGTACATAGAATACAGTATAACACCCAGACACAGAACAAACACCTATGTTCATCACACAAATATTTATCTTGCGTAGGAATCGAACCTACAACCTACAGGTCAGAAGGCAGGGCTACTACCAACTGAGCTATCAGGCCAGTATTAAACAGAAACTGCGAAAAATCCAACATAATAGAATAAATTAGCGTTATCTATTCAGTTGGCGTCGTTATGTTTATAATATAGGTTGTCCCAAAATTAACGCAATATTTAAATTAAATAGAAAACGCATTTTTTTTCTTTACATTGTAATTTTTTTTGATGTACCATAAAGTACGTACATAGGCTCCAAGGCGAAATTTTCCATTACCATTTGCATGAATGCGGCTGAAATTCATTGATGCAGCGTTGAAGTCCTCCTTCAATGCACTGGTTTAATTTAAATAGCCCCATAAAAATATATCCAAGGGCGTTAAGTAAACCACAGAACCTAGGGGGCCAATTTTAATCAATGACAATTTTGATAGTACAACATTTTAGCCAAGTTTAATTATTTTTGAAGTATTGTTCAACAGTTAAGACACGTTGTTCTATCGAGTAACGCTTCATTTTTACTAACCTTCAACAGTCAGCTGTCAAAATGTTTTTGTTTCGGGTTGCCAGCATCTTACCGCACAAATGGCGGCAAATTCAAATAAGTTTTGGGACACCCTATATTTAGGTTTGTTTTTTACGATAACTCAGCGCTTACAGCTATTTCGCTTCCGTAAAAGATGGTGGCCGATTTGAATACTATTCGAGTTCAGTAGTGGTATCGTAGACTTCATATTGCATTTTGTTTATGTAAAGTACTCGGACAGTAGACACGGCTCAAAAAAAAAATAACGCCCAACGATCACATACATAATAAATGTTCCTGTTATCCCCCACGTGGGGGATAACAGGAATTTTTATTCCTGTTGTCCCCCATGGGGCCGAAAATGTGGGGGACAACAAGAACAACCCAGATCCTGGACCCTAACTAGGGTTCCCTGTATCTAGGGAGCCAGGAACCATGCTCCCACAACACCCACACACAGAAACACAAATACTTGTCCTGTCGCGGGAATCGAACCCGCCGCCTCCAGGTTATGCGCCGCCCTGCTCAACTACCACACCACAGA
Organism: Ennomos quercinarius; assembly: GCA_910589525.2. Taxonomy (NCBI): domain Eukaryota; kingdom Metazoa; phylum Arthropoda; class Insecta; order Lepidoptera; family Geometridae; genus Ennomos; species Ennomos quercinarius. The sequence goes on from OU342497.1 coordinate 15,808,786, forward strand.
GGCTGTCCGTCAAATACAATAGTAGCGTAAAGCCAAATTTAGAGATAGAGACATAACATACCGTCATATCATACTCTGTGACAAAAGCGGGCACTTCAAGTTGATCGCGCGCCATTACTGAGTACAAGTACTCGACGCCCGGCAGGTTGTGGACCTTCGCCTTTATCGCAGGCGCCATGAAGGTCGTGAACCACCAGGTCATCATCTGGAAATAGTGTAGGCAGATTAGTAGGGATGATTGATATTGGAAAACCATCGATATGGATATCGATAGCCCAAAATCAATGATCGATGGTTGACAAAAATATCGGATCTTTCACGATATCAATACTATCTGCGGCTTAGATTTAATTACAATATAGGCGTTCAACTTTTTTCATTTTGGCATAATCGTCACATATAGCTAAGACCAGAAAACAGTTTCTGTGTTATGATTTATGATAATAAATATTTTGAAACCCCAAGATGTCCACTTCTGAACAAAGGCCTCCCCTCCATTACATCGATGATTATCGAACATCACATTTCTAAGGCACCGGTCTCCTATTAAAATGCTATATGCGGCGTCAGCGGTTTCGTTCCGATCGACGTCTGAACGCCAGGCACAGCGTCAGCGGTCAATACATCTCATAGCGAACGACCACCTCTCCTTCACAACAGTAGTCGACAAACAGTGCTCGCGTGTAGTCGTGTGATATAAAATGGATATAAATTTGACACTTTTAGCGGCGCTTATGTTACTTGAAGAGGAGGCACAAGACAACCGCATAGGTACGAAGAAAAATCAGGACAACATGGCACCGATTATTTACGAAGAGAAAGAAAGAAGGATTTTGATAATGAAACACTTAAAAGACAACAATAATTCGTCTTTTTCTTTATAAAATTTCGAGATTTTATACTGATGCTAAATACGACATTCACGCTGCAATGCTTCGAAATAACTAGAGACGCGGCGCAAAGCATTCGAATGCTGCCTACGGCGTCCACACGCTAACGTCAGCGTGTGAAAGAGACCACAACAGTACATTTCTATAGTAAGCATCGTGACGTGGCGCACGGCGTGACGCTGCACGCGGCCGACGGCGTTTATAGGAGACCATAGACTTAAAAAGCGTAGCGTAGCGCAACTTATTAAGCAACGTCCGCTGCGGTCAATACATATTAGATGAGTGTACCCTAAGTGATATTTAAGACTGAGTGCTACCTACCGTGCTTTTTAGGGTACTTTTAGATTAAAACCTTAGGCCTACATTAAAAAGAAATATTGTCAGAAAATTGTACCTTTGTCCAAAATGTGGGATGAACGATATAAAAGGCTTTGAGGTTCTTCTTATATCTGTAACGTAAAAAAAACAAATATTAGGTATACACGTGGCAACAACGAACCGGAAAATGCAGCGTATATAACCCCCCACTAGGTGGACTGACGAACTGGTCAGGACCGCGAGGAGCCGATGGATGCCGGAGGTGAGCAGCCGCTCAAAGTGGCGCTCTGTGGAGAAGACCTATGTTCAGCAGTGGACGTCTTCAGGCTGATGATGATGATGATATAATGTCCATATTTCAATACCATGGGCCAAAATCTGTATATTTTATGACGGTATGTGGGGCCGACCGTAAAGCCAAATTTGTGGCGCAGATAAAACGTTTCGCGTATCCGTCACTTTATGTGTGAAATTAGCGAAGTGAACAGTTGGCGCTAAGATGCCGAATAGCGAGCCCCTATTTTTAAGTCTCCTTAGGTGTCCTAAGCAATGGTGAAAATAAAACACACTTGAAATTTGTTAGGTAGGTGGTCCCTAGACTCAGAGTTCATTGGTGCAAATGGGAATAAAGCCCGAATTTAAGCCAAGGGGGCGTACCGTGAACTCTTAGCGCGATTCAGAACAGAGCCTATATTAGATCGCTTTGTTTTTTTTTGTATGGGGATTTTGACAAGCGAGCCAGTATAGGCTCTGTTTTGAATCGCGCTAAGAGCTCACGGTACGCCCCCAGATTTTATAAAACGGTCGTTCTGTGGGCGGAATCTCGACTCAAGCACCCGAATCACGGGTGATCGTCATTCTAGAATACGGGAACATTTTATTAGAAAATGTTGAACTTGACACTTGTCAACTGATTGCTGACTATGTAATCACCATTTACATTTTAACTTGACTACAGGTATTACTGATTATGTGGTCACCATTTACATTGCTAATGTCATCATTGTCAGAAGTAGGATAAAACTGGATTAACCCAGCTCGAATCAGATCAGCAGTAATCGCCTTGGCATTAGTTGCGACACTTCTGTAACTTCGATTTTCGAAACAAGGTTTAGGGTTAGCGCAGTGATGCCAGGTGCACTGTAATTACAGTAAATTCACTGTTATTTTACTGCATTTTCTGGAATCGACTGTATTACAAATATACAGTATAGAGTAAACATACAAATGAAAAACACATCAATTTTAATGTTAAAAAACAAAATATCTGTCTGCGTAAACGAAACACACTGCTTTAGATCTAGCTAGCTGTTAAGTATCAGCACTACTCGGGAAATCCCCTACGAATGTGGAGTCGCCGTGATTTTACTAATAACTTAATGTTCTACTGTATTTTTATGCCAATATACTGTATTTTTAAGGTAAAAACACTGTAATTTCAAAAATCTGACCTGGCAACACTGGGTTAGCATCAGAATGGCGGGTCGCCTGGAGCATCTGGTACCGAGTGTATATACAAAAATTGCCACTATTTGCTAAAGCTGAAACATTAATACTTGAAAGTAGCAAATAGGTACCAATTATTGGTAATACAAACTTCTGGAAAGTCTGCGCCCTTCATGCCAAACTAAGGGGAAACCAGCCATTCTGATATCAGAATGGCTGGTCAATTTATTCTTCTAATTTCTCAGAATTTATCGAAGGTAGCGAATAGGTAGCAATGTTTGAATATTCACTTAGTACCAGATGGTCCAGGCGACCCGCCATTCTGACGCTAACGGCTTATTGTATTGTATAGTATTTACAACTAACTTCAGTTCTAAAGCAACCTTGAAATGTCAAGATAGATACGCAAAGATTCACTGGTGATGATGATGATATGTTTGGTACCAACTTGTAAGGCAGCACGGTATAAACCTCCTTGAGCCAGGAGAAGGGCGGATGGTTCCCGGAGGCGGCCAGCGTGTGGAAGTAAGCGATCACATAGTCGCCGCGCACTATCGGGTCTAGCAGCTTGATCAGGTACAACAGCGCCTGGAATACATTAAACAAACATTAATAAAGGATTACTTTATTCACATGCTAAATAGCAATCGTATATCAATTTTGAGTTTGGCATTCGCTTCTTGTTGACCTATGACAGCAGTGCCTGTGCACTGCGCACCAATCATAGAAGCGCATTTTTTCAGCTGCATTATGACAATTGTACACACAAATTGAGTTTGGCATTACTTGTTGACCAATAACAGCAGTGCGCTGACCAATTAGAGAAGCGCGTTTCTTCTGATCCCTATTTTGCGAGAAAGGGACTGCCGAATTTTCAATTATTGCATTCCTACTTACTTTATAAAAATAATATTTACTTGTTAATTTGTTAATAGCAGGCAACTATCCTATTTTATACAGGTAAGTAATCACCTTGTCCAAGTCGATGTCTCCGATGGGGAACCACTTGCCGATGAATATGACGACCGGCCTGCCGAGCCGGTCGACGCCGCTCTGATACAGGCACCCGATGCCGGACACTTCGCTGAGGTCCTCGGTGCGTGCTCGCCTTAGCAGCCTTTCGTATCTGTGGACAATACGAGATATGGAGTTAGAAAAAGACGTACGACTAGAGTCAACTTATCACCATTGGTACCAAGTAGAACGTACTTTGTTGTGCACCTGAATATACCAAATATTTTTTTGCATCCTGATATTCTTTCGCTAGGTGTCAGATGCTCAAATTGAAATGAGGATCCTATTTTTTTTATGTAATTAGCGGTATTTAAACCTGCGCTTTCTAACTCACTGAATTATACGCTTTGCATTATGCGGATTGGTTGTAGAAGCATGAATTTGATATGTTTCCCTTTTGTTTTAACAAAAAAATCCCTTAACTCACTATAAAAAAGAGCTTTGAATATAGAAGGTGATAAACAACAACGAATTGGCTTACTCCAATTATTAAATACTATATTATTATAGAACCTTATTGAAGAACTATAGGCCCATCTCGCTCTTGAGTCATGTGTATAAGCTGTTTTCGAGAGTCATTACGAATCGTCTCGCACGCAGGTTTGATGAATTCCAGCCTCCCGAACAAGCCGGATTCCGAAAAGGCTTTAGCACCATAGACCACATCCATACGCTGCGCCAGATTATACAGAAGACCGAAGAGTATAATCGGCCGTTATGCCTAGCGTTTGTGGACTATGAGAAAGCCTTCGATTCAATCGAGACTTGGGCGGTGCTGCAGTCCTTGCAGCGATGCCAAATTGACTATAGGTATATCGAAGTTTTGAAGTGTTTGTACAGTAAGGCCACTATGTCAGTCCGACTACAGGACCAGAGTACGGAACAAATTCCACTGCAAAGAGGCGTGAGACAGGGAGACGTTATTTCTCCGAAACTGTTCACAAACGCATTGGAGGATGTTTTCAAGCTCTTGGAGTGGAAAAGATCTGGCATCAACATAAATGGCGAGTACATCACTAACCTTCGTTTTGCCGATGATATAGTCATAATGGCGGAATCGCTCGAGGACCTTAGCACCATGCTCAACGACCTCAGTAGAGTCTCCCAGCAGGTTGGTCTTGAGATGAATATGGACAAGACAAAGATCATGTCTAATGCTCATGTTCCACCTATACCGGTAATTGTTGGGAACGATACTCTCGAAGTTGTTGACAAGTATGTCTACCTAGGACAGATTGTCCAATTAGGTAGGTCCAACTTCGACAAAGAGGTGGCGCGAAGAATCCAACTCGGCTGGGCAGCGTTCGGGAAGCTTCGTCCTATCTTTTCGTCCAAAATACCGCAGAGCCTGAAAACGAAAGTTTTCAATCAGTGTGTGTTGCCAGTGATGACTTATGGAACTGAGACATGGTCTCTTACTGTTGGCCTCATTAGTAAGCTCAAAGTCGCGCAGCGAGCTATGGAGCGAGCTATGCTCGGTGTTTCCCTGCGAGATAAGCTCCGGAACGAGGAGATCCGCAGGAGAACTAAAGTGACCGATATAGCTCTTAGAGTTAGTAAGTTGAAGTGGCAATGGGCAGGCCACATCGCTCGTAGAACTGACAACCGATGGGGAAGAAAGGTTCTCGAGTGGCGACCACGAACCGGAAGACGCAGCGTGGGCCGGCCCCCCACTCGGTGGACCGACGACCTGGTGAAAGCCGCGGGGAGCCGATGGATGCAGGAGGCGAGCAGCCGCTCAAGGTGGCGTGCTCTGGGGGAGGCCTATGTTCAGCAGTGGACGTCTTCAGGCTGTTAATGATGATGATGATGATGAATTATTAAATAATCGAAAATACAATCTATTTCTGTCCTATGTTATGCGTTAACACCGGCCTTGGCCTGAAAAGCTCCCATGAGTCCATGCAGCCACATTCCGAAGATACTCGAGATTGTCCCAATTTCGTATTGACGTTTGTAGGCAAAGCAGGTCAAGTTTAATTGGTAGTTCATCATTGCGAGCTAACAAGAACTCTGTTTCAGGGTGTATCATCAATCAAATGACAGACAACAATATCGAATTCAGGCGACTTTATTTTCTTGCCTATAAATTAATGTGGTCAAGTAAATAAAGTCATCAAGGAAAACCAGAAAAAACACTATAAGTACTTATGAATAACTAGAATACATTTTAGACGATTTCCTGAACTAGGTTTATAATTTCAAGAACTATGTTCATAGCAAATATAGGTACTGAGCCAAACATATATATGTATTAAATTAACATACTTTATTTATGAGGACTTGAGACCTCCTATCCCCCTACAGTCGGTGAAATCCCATATAGGTACATTTTATTTACATCACAGCGTTTAATTCGTATCTGATAATATTCCTACTAAGTGGACCGACGATCCGGTCAAAACCACGGGGAGCCGACAGATGCAGGAGGCGAGCAGCCGCTCAAAGTGAAGTAGTGGAGCTCTGTGGGGGAGGCTCTAGTGTGAGGGAGGTTTTCCTAGAGTTCAGCAGTGTCTTCAGGCTGTTGATGATGATTTTGAAGGCTTTGGTAATAAAAACTCTGTGTTTGAGCAGTAGATAGGTACTTACATATAATTTCAGTAAAATACAAAACTAAATAGCCGTGGATTGTCTCAGGCAAACAAAATAATTGACGTAATCCAACTTTGGAATTTATGTTTTATATTTAGTCCAATAGAGTCTGTATTGCTTCGGTTAGACTAACAGGAAACATAGGTATTTGCTGTGACAAAACTATAATAAGTAATTATATAATGGAAAACTAATACTCATTGTAGATAATTCGCGGAGATTCATCTAATATTTGAGTTGGTTTGGTATTTCATGGTCTGACGATTGCAGTAGGTACTTACATATTAATTTTTGTTATGTTTAATTACACAAATATTTTCTTAGAATCCCCTGTTAATAAATGGGTAATGAATGTTTAAGGAAAATAAATATAACAAATGACATTCGGTAAATTCAATTACGGCAATGTATTTAAAGAGGATACCACAAAATGAAATTATATAGGTACTTACCATAATAGTTGACTAATGCCTATTCACCATTATAATTAACCACACGAGTGGTCTCTAACTGTTAGCCTCATTAGAAAGATAAAAGTCGCGCAACAAGCTATGGAGAGAGCGAATACATGCTCGGCGTTTCCCTGCGAGATAGGATCCGAAATGAAGAGATCCGCAGGAGAACTAAAGTGACCGATATAGCTCTTAGAATTAACAAGTTGAAATGGTAATGGCAGGCCACATCGCTTGCAGAACTGACAACCAATGGGGAAGAAAGGTTCTTGAGTAGCGCCCAGGGGTTTTATATTTAGCAGTGGACGTCTTCAAGCTGTTGTTGATGATGATGGGACCAAAAATAAAGTTTTTTTTTCTATGTTAAATATAAATATAATAATATATCTGTGGACATTTCACACAGCGGTATCTAGCCCTAACCTAAGCATAGCTTGTACTATAGGAACCAGATAACTGGTAGAATACTTAGATACTTTTGTTTGTAAATACTTACATAGAATACAATATAACACCGAGACACAGAACAAACGTCGATGTTCATCACACAAATGTTTGTCCTGGGTAGGAATCAAACCCACAACCTACCACAGAGCAGACAGCAGAGAGCCAGGCAGAGCTACTACCAACTGAGCTAACAGGTCAGTCCATAAATAAAATAACAAAAAGAAAATTGCCTTGGGCTAATTTTGGATTTATCCATTTACTCATCAGATGAACGAGCATGAGTATATTCAGTATGGAATGTACCATTATTGAGCTACATTTGATATATATTCATGTGTATTTTCGACTACGCATCGCCCCCGATGCAAATTATCCCAAAATATACAACCGCGGAAAAAATACTCGACTGACGTAAGCTTCAGAGCCATACGTCACAGAGTATCTTTGCCTAAATATGAATAGTAAACGTACTTTGTATTAGTTCTGTTTCGTGGACGCCAATACCAATAATGTGTGATGTAGGTACTAACTATAAGAGTTCTGTGGTGGCAGACTGAACTTGTATTCTGAGGATAAATTCAGTAAATGCAATTGAAAATACGTATATTATATTCAATGTGTATTATGGATTTATATATTTGCTCAGCTTAAATTCCAATTATAACCATATGACCACATAATTACGCATGTAAATGATCCAATAGGTATACTCATAAGAAAACAAGTTCAACGACTTGAATCTGGCCTTGCTCTAAAATAATTGAAATAACAACGCGTTCAGAATATCTACGACGAACGTATCTTGAGAAGGGATTTGGAGTTATAAAAAAAAAAATGAAATGTATAATAAAATTGTATAAAATTGTATGTATTAGAAAATAATGAGCAAATCAACATGTAGCAAACCTATACAGTATATATGAAACAAAAACATTTCTTGTTCAAATTGCTCCGTCGTTGGGCGGGGGCCGGTCGTCTGGCTCCGCTTCGCCGCCCGCCCATTGACGTGTGACGTCACGCGCCCGCCCTGACGGCATTCCGGGCGGAGACGGTCGTAATCCAAACGGTAGGTACGATAATGCCGCCTTCGCGTTTCGGAGCGAGGACGGCATCTGCATTAGAGAAGCGCTTGATTTGATTCGTTCCGGTAATAGGATGGCGTGTTTGTTGGTACTTATGACACGTGTGTGCTTTTTATGGGTTGTTCAGTCTGTCAATCAGAAAAGGGCGCGGCGCGCGGAGGTCTGAGGCATTAAGCACTATTCAAACTGACGTGTTATTCGCTACCCGCTGTGAGTAGCGGTAAATACCGGGGTATTTCATATAAAATTCCGCGGCTATAGCGAAACTTTGAGGAACTTACCGCAGCGCAGGCGGTAGCGAATAACGCGCCGGTTTGAATAGGCCTTTAAACTCGGGTATGTCAAGGATCGAGATCATGAGGAGAACTAAAGTGACCGGTGTAGCTCTTATTAGACCTATTCGCGAAACGGCTTACCCTTAAAATTAAGACCTATTCGCTAAATGACTTATTCTTAAAAAGGCCTATTCGCCGAATGACTTATTCTTAAAAAGACCTTTTCGCTGTCAATGGGCAGGCTAACAGGCCACATCGCTCGTAGAACTGAGAAACAGATGGGCAAGAAAGGTTCTCGAGTGGCAACCACGAGCCGGAAGACGCAGCGCAGGCCGGCCCCCACTAGGTGGTACGACGATATGGTTAAAACCGCGGGGAGCCGATGGATGCCGGAAAAGTGGCGCTCTGTAGGGAAGGCCTATGTTCAGCAGTGGAAGTCTTCAGGCTGTTGATGATGATGATGATGATGATGATGATGATGTCCAAGTGTGAAGATGATTAACTCTGCAGAAAACGAATTCGGAAAGTAACTCACGATAACAAGTATGTAAGGCAGTACGGAGGAGACTTCCTTTTTGATAAGGTTTTTAAGAACAAGATAAAAAAATCATCCGCATTATCTTACATTCTTCGGCGCAGTGTTCATTTCGTCCACTTAATTGTGCCACAGATTTATTTTTTACTGTATGCAAATGATCATAAAAACTTTAATGACTATCACGGCTGTTTCAAGGATTACCTTGATTATACCTAAATACCTAGGTACATCAGAATTCACAGCCTGCAGTACAAATTATATATTTAGATATCACTAAGGTAGGATGTTGCGAAGTAGGTATTTCCTGACAAACGTTTGGATTGAACTTTAGAGAAATAGGTAAACCTAGGTAAACGGCACCGCAGCAAACTTTCCTTTTTTCGGGGGAAATATACCTCCCATTAAAAATCACCGACTATAATAAAATTCTATGAAATCGTAGCATCTGTTATACCAAGTTTCGTCAAGATTAGTTGAACAACATGACCTGTGTTGACAGATGAAAGTAAATTATAGCATTTGCAATACAGTGACACTAGTACACTGAGAAAAAAAATAGGTTACGGTTACGTTTTGTCGGACAACGTAACATATTAGGTAAACACAACCGAGTGCACTTGTTAATACAGATTTTGTGATTTTACTAACTCATTAGGTTATTTTAACCTTTTACCCAGTTAGGTGATTAACTAACTGGTTAACCTAACTGGGTAAAAGTTTAAAATAACCTAATGAGTTAGTAAAATCACAAAATCTGTATTAACAAGTGCACTCGGTTGTGTTTACCTAATATGTTACGTTGTCCGACAAAACGTAACCGTAACCTATTTTTTTTCTCAGTGTACCATTAATAGTAGGTACTTTACAATTGTATCAGATATCTTTTTTAATATTAAATAAGCTTACGTTATTATTATCTGTATTGTTATTTTTATTATATTGCACACGTTTTGCTTTTACATTTATCCCTAAAAATTGAGAGTACTCGCGGTATAAAATGAAACGTAATGAAATATAATTTATTGTATAATGTTGAGTACACAGACTCTGAGCCAGTTCAACACTGTATTTCAGGAGCCATGGCTTCTCCCCTTTTAATATGAGTTCACATAAAATGACACAAATATACAAAATAGTTGGTAGTTTTAGGTAGGTATTTAACATCTTGGAAATCAAAATGTAAAATAAAATAATGTGATTGCCGTTGAAATCTCAGGGCGCCCATTAGTTTTCCATAGTATAGAAAACTATAGAGTATAGAATCTATACTACTAATATTTCGTAGAGGTTCTACGAGAAAGGACGCAGAAACTATTAACGAGCGTTTATATACGGCTCAAATATTCGGGTCAAGTTCGCCAAATATTGAACTTTCGGGATAACATTAATATTTTATAGATCATCCCGTCTATATAACTATTGATAAAGGTGTATCGAACATTCAATTGTGTTATTGTGGTGTAAAGTATGATATTGGTATAGTATAGAAGCTACAGTAAAACTTACATGGTAATACTGATTGAAGCAAAACACTAACAACAATGCAAAAATTTGCTAAAATTACAATGAAATAAGATAAACATCATAATAAAATAATAATAATAATGTATTAAGTAAGTTACCTACTAAAACTGCTATGATTACAGTTGGGGAAAAAGTTCAAAGCGATATGTAGGTAAGTACCTACCTATAACCTCTTCTCCTCCTCTTTTTACCTTTTTTAGTAGTTAATTTAGTTAGTTGTTAGTTAGTGTTTTAGTTTTAAGTTTTTTGTGGGTTAGGTAGGTACATAATTATCCTCATTGGCCAACTAGAAAGTAAATAGTTACACGTATTTATATAATTATATTCTTTGTTTTATCGTCATTTTATGTTTATAGTACACTCTTTTTTCTTGTGTTCTTTCTGATGACTGTCTTGTAAATTTTTTTTTAAACATAGAATGTAAATCCAATTTTGGCTGTAGGTTTAGTGTATAAGGTATAAACATTGTTAATTAAGGGCTGTGAATTTAGTAAAATAAATAAAATAAAATAAATAAATAAATAAAAAACCGAATCATATTATTTATTTTGCGACCGAACCGAAGAATTTGTTCACCATCAAGATCTCACTGCAGAGTGACGATAAACACCAGAAACCCACCTTACAAGTACAACATATTAGCTACTATGCAACGACCCATAAGTACCTGTTTAATATTAAGTATTCAATGTCTATAATTCTTCTGCAACAAAGCGAATATAAGAAACTAGGAAGACTGTAAAGAAATGGCAGCCAATAGCACATTATGAATGATATGTCCACTATTGCACCTAGTGGCCAATTGTGCTTTTGTTTTTACATTTTCCTCCATGTTACACTTAATTAACAGGTAGTGGTAACAAAGGCCTTACAATTAAACACGATAATTGGTTTCGTGTCGGCTGTCATCAACCCGCACCGAAACTACATCAGTTGTTTTGGTCGAGGCGTCGTTACAATTTATTATCATGTCTCCTGTCTGAATATTTCAGCGACTGTATTACGTGCTTGAAACGAATACACTGATAAAATTAATTTTGTTTGAAACACTGTGCGATAAAAAGTTATGAATTGTAACATTAACAAAACTGGCATATAATTTCGTAAGATTCATATTACATTGTAATATTAATTGCCTACTTGTTTGTAACCACTGCGATGGAAATGCGAGTAATAACATATCATTATTAGAACCTAAAACTATTAAACTAAACACCACTCAACCAAAATTATGTAATGACATTTAAAAGGACATGGAAACATCTTGACAATTTTCCTTGCAAAATAAATTGGGAACTTCGTGAAGCAGCGAAGATGCCAAGATACATACTTCAATAATTCACGTACAATATACTAAGATACGGGTATATGTTGGATATATTGGGTATAGGTATACCAGAATCCAGCCCTAGTCCTCTACCTAGCTTAACTTTTCCAGTTCAATCAATTTAGAAGTTGAATACATCACAACATAAAGTAGAAAACAAACAGTACCAACGACATCAAAATCATAGATAGATATTAGGCCCAATTTTGAAGGCTTTAGTTGACAGTCTTTAACTTAGTAAAAATATACCCGTCTCTTACATTACCGTCTATTAGACAAGGACAGCAACAGTTTTAGGAGTTTTAGATCTGTCAACTAAAGCCTTTAAAATTAGCCCCATTGTGCTATTTGTGGTCCACTAATCAACTGTTCCAAGACTAAATGCCAATAAATATACCATCAGCGATGGCAATAAAGATCCTACGTGGACTCGTAAATACGCTGTTATTTGAGAACAATACACGATGACTGTTAAACTGATAACCACCGTGTGATGTTGGTAAATTGATGTTCCTATTTAATACCATAATGTTAGTAGGTTTTCTCCGAATACTACACGCAATAAAACTATTTGGTCGTTACAATCAACAACATGGGATATAAACTTGACATATATCACATAATCCGCATGAACCCAGAAAGTTAGGCAGAAATCACTACTCAGTGTCATTGGGTTGTGGGAGCCTACAGACGGCGAGCAACGTCATGGCCGGCCTCGAAAGAGGTGGCACGATGACATACCTTTGAAGCGGACTGGGTCCATATTGCTGAAGATAGGGATTAGGAATACTTGGAAAGAAATGGGCGAAACCTTTGCACTGCTATGGGACAGTATAGGTTGGCAAAAAAAACATTACGAAGTAAAAATGGTAATATACACATAATTATTTGCTCACACTCATTTAAAGGGTAATGTACCGCAACTTGGCAATCGTAGTGTATGACTTCCTCCAACTAGGTGGACTAATTACACCGACTGGCTGGCAGCAACTGAATGTCCAGTAGAGGACTAATACAGGTGATGTTGTATTATAAGTAAATAAGGCAGAAAGAGAGAGAGAACGTGCTAAAATAAGCTTGTAATGATTATTTTTTCAGCGAGATTATACTCATGGTACCTACTGCCTACATAACTAACTATTAATATCTGTTTTTCCCCGCTGAAGAACAACATAGGTACAATTATTATGAGAGTTAAAGCATCGAAATAATATCCCATATTATTTCGATGAGTTGGCTTTATAATCTTAGGTTAGTAGCTAGTACCCACAATCACATATTTAACCTTTGCATGTGACTACTAAAACCGTAATAAAGTGTAACTAATAATTTTAAACGTCCTTGCTAACAAAGTTTCTTTCATCAAAATTTCCTTTGGAGCGTAGCAATACGGCAATAAACCTTGTACGAGCTAGCGTTTGACATTCAACAAATACCTGGGTCTGGATGGCTAATGAGACCACCCTTTACTTAGCCACCCGGTTTAGCTACTCAAGTTAGCTACTTGTTACGGAAGCTACAAAAACCTATGCTAGCACACTATATATGCCAACCAAGGAAAAAATTGCGATATACATTTTTTAAATATCATTAGGGTGATGCTAATAAAATATTATTTATTAATTACTTACATGGTAAATATCCCGTTAATAAACAATACATTAGTAAATTTAGTGACCATGGAAGTTTAAAATCACGAGGACGAAGTCAAGAAATACTAACACCGTCTCATGGTTGCCTTCAAATTCAACAATTACTTACCATATCCATCATAGAGTTAGTGATTGTAGCCTGAAAATGTGACACAATAATACTAGTATGTAACTATATCAACTTACTTCTCCTCTGCAGTTTCTTCAACTGGTATTTGCGGCGCATGAGTTGTAAGATCGGGCAGTTCAACTGCCATGGTATCCATTGCCATCTTACAATGTTTATTTATCACTTATGTCCGTTGATTGAAAATTTTATTATGTTCCTTAAAACACATGGGCGTTTGGTACAGCACTGTTTCTAATTACTTCACTATGATGTTTCCACTTACTTTTGAATTGGATCAAATATTCTTATGGCATGAAGATTTACTATCGTATTGTTCAATATATTGTAACTGAAATAGAATCTAGAGTAAGGACGCAGCATATAGCTATGGGAAGGCTGTGTTGTGAGTATCTAACGTCTGAATCCGTATAATTATTTGAGATGAATGACAACACTTCCTCAATTCCTCTAAATACGTTACATTTGCAAAGTAAACATTTACGCATGAGATTTGCGTAAAACTCTTCACAACGTAAACACATCGCAGTTGTTTACTTCATATCCGAATTACTTATGTGTTCCAGCTGTGAGCAGAAAAACGACTAGTTAAGAATAAACGCGTTCCTAATACATTTATTACATTGGCTTTCAACAGACGTGTATATCAGTGTTATCTAATGTAATGTACACGAAGAAGCAGCTCGTAATGGTTAATGAGAAAATGTATGATATTGATGTAATGGATGAAACGCAGACCGTAAACGATAAGGAAGTCAGTGGGCGTAAATTTAAGCATGGAGATAGTAAAGTTTAAATAGAATCTAAACGTGCAAGAGTAAAATTGAGTCGGAAGATATTTTAAACGACGCCCACTGTTTGATAGAAGATGAGATATTTAAATGATAGACGTAAAACCTAAGACGAAGTTTGATCTTAATGTTCATAATATTAAACATTATGACAAACCTGAATCTGACAAACGCGATGAATTAAATAAACCCTTCAGAACAATTACCAAGCGTGCCTTTAGCAGTGAAGGCGACGAAGATGGATTGTGGCAGTTTGATGGCAAGTCAACAATGATATCAGTTACATCTAAGACTGTAGACAATCAAGTTTCCACGGTTAATACAATATCTAGCTGAAGCTAAATATAGGGCATTGTAATGGTCTGATCCGAGATTGTAATCCAAGTTTTTCTTACAAGGTTGATTTTTTGCACCATAAATGGCCTACGAATAAGCTGCAGTGAACGTGAACGTTTTCGTGCATGGAATAAATATATCAAAAGAACAAAAGAGGATAAATAATAAATAAGATTTTTTCATAGTTAAATTAGGATGTTGCATGACTGGACCAAATATAATTAAATCAAGTTGTATGGTATTAAATGACAATTATTAGCTTCAACACACAAAAAGTATGAAATCTTACAGCCACATGTTACTATACCACTAAATTGTGACGTTGAACAATAAGAAATGCTTCAACGATAATTCGAGATATTCTCTGTCTACTTTACATGGACGAATAATTCTGCGGTCTTAAAGCAAACAAATATTACGGCCAGTTAGTCACTAATCGTAAAAGTGCCTAAGTACTCGTAATAACTATAATTTTAATGAAAATACGTAGGTATTTTGCCGGAACATTCACGGCAAACATAAAACCAAGCATACATGCATTATCGCTAGGAAGCGAATAATTGCGTATATTTTATGCTGACGTCACAGCTTTGTCAATGAATCATGAGATGTGTAATCAACAAAACAAAATCGTAGGCTATTATGGATCCCTGTCACAGCAAACTGTAACCAGCTGTATACTGTTGAACTTCGAATGAAATTGTAAAACTGATGACTATCATATTGAGCGTCTGATTCAAGTGCGGTAGTAGCAGTGGATTTTTAAGTAGCGCTCATAGCAAAGCACGACTAGCCGTTTCTAGCCGATCGGTAAAGTTAAACAACGTTCGCTACGGTCACTACTTTCGATGGGTGACCGTACAGCAAAAAGTGGTATTTACAAGTAAACGCTACCGTGCTTCGGAGGCCTCGTTAAGCCGTCGGTATCGGCTCGGGTCTTAAGGCAAGAGTCGTTAAGCCAAGTCAGAAGCCTTTAGGCGGCCTAAAAATTCTAACACCAGGGCTGACCTATACGAGAAGAAGATTTATAAGTGAATCGCTTACACGTATTGTGCACATTGGCTTTCATTTTTGAAACGTTAATGATTCATACAAAATTGCATCAGCAAACTATTGCAACAGATTGCAGAACTAAACACATAACTACCTAATACTTCGTGAAATCCTACGAGATCGTCAAAAGTAACATCCATCAATGTTTTAACTGGATTGCACATGTTACATGAACCAGTTGTTAATTAAAAAGTGAAACGACTCTACACTTGTTTATTTTACAAGTCAGTCTAGAAAATTTCCGAACAAGTTCGAACATTTCAACTAAAATGGAAAGAGTACTCCAGTAACATCAAGTAATTATAAAGAAATGAAATGACTTTACGACTAAGGTAAAGTATTCTGTGAGTAAGGAAAGTGTTGCTAGTAATAAAACGCATGTTGATGTTCTTTATTGCACAAAGAGTCGCCATTAGATGCAAATTAGTTTAAAATAGACTGTTTACAGTGGCGTGGATAATAACGCGGCTTGCGATGCGGCACGCGTTGACTAAGTAATGCATGCCTTTGATTTAACAAAGACTGATACGGTACGCTGTCAGCTGTAGGATGTTGTCCATACAGAGCAGACTTAATGCGTTAGATCGTAAAACAGTCTACTGAAACAAAATAAACGTCCTAACTTGGGTAAATTACATCAAGAGTAACAAAATACCCGTTGGAATCCGTTTTGATACTGCAACTCGGTAAAGACAGTGACCACGAATGAGTCTTGTTTTTCAGTCCTGGCTATAGAGCTGGACCAGTGTGAAATTCAAGCCGACAATGAACAAAATATGAATAATGATGCGTGTAAGATCGAAAAAGCAAAAGCAGCGATTGTGTCGAATAAGCGTAACACAGTGTTTCAAAAATATAAATTCAATGATAGACAATTTAAAACTGTATCGAATTTTACAAGCGAAGCGGCCTTCGTGTTGAAATTTTACTGTGAAAAGCAGTAGATACTCGTTGGTAGGTGATTGTTTAGAATGTAGTTGAAAGGACGTTCGTGCTATTACATTTAACTGTAACAAGGATACGATTTACTGAGAACCGATTAAACCAGAATTTAATATATTATTTAGTACCTGCTTACATCATGATCTATTATCATGACACTGTGTGACTTTGAGTCTGAGCTAGATAGTCATGATAACGAAAATGACGTAGACAATTACTAAATATGGAAATCATTAGTCCAGAAGAAAAGTTTCACCACAAGTAAGAGATGGTGAAATGTTTCGTGAGAGGAAAATAAATAAATCGTGTGCGTTCATTCATGGTAAAATTATAATTGAAAAGAGTTCTGTAAGATAACCACATTTTATATAATTAGGTCAGCGTTGATGTCATATTAAATGCAGCTGGTAATAAAATGACTCATGCAAAAACATAAAGTACTAGCAAATATGGCTTAATGGAAATAAAGAACCATCATGGTTGTGTTATTTTATTTATTCTATCATTGCGAATTACATACTAAAATAAATAATTATATCATAAAAAAACTAGCTGAACCAACAGATGGTAGCCCTGTCTAAATGATTTTTCGGATAATTTTTCTATTTCCAATCTCAACATCTCATCTAAAACGATTCAGTGGTTTTGAGCGTGAAAGCCACAAAAACAAACAGTCAAGGTTTTACTTTTACATATAAGTAAATTAGCAGGGATTTTTTGTAGGTAAAAAAGGTAAAAGTACAATAAAAAGGGTCAGACCTCGTTACTCTCGTAGAATAGGATTTATTGAAGTCATGGCTAGAATATAAGTTTCAGTCTTACGGGTGTTTCTCATAAAACAGGTGCCGAATCCCAAATGTAGTGGAAGCTGAGGAAGCAAACGGGTCGACTTCCAATAACAATAAATCTTCATGTATCGGAGCATCTTGAGAATAAGAAAACATCGCGACAATAGGATGTTTACTATGCTGATTTCCAATAGAAATGTGCGGAAACTCGCAGCATTGTTATAATTTCTTATTACTTGGTTAGTGTTGTTGTTGTCTCACTATCATTACCTACCAGATTTCATTACGTACTAGTTCAGTTTTCTAAAGTTATTAAAGACCATTTTAATTGTTATGACGATTAAAAACAAACGAAACAAACAAATTTTACCGCAGTTTTTAATACTTCTCAACCAAATTTTTAACGATGACAATTTAGAAACGTTTTCTACTTAAGTACACGCAGAAGACCGGTATTTTCAAAATACTAAAGATGGAATGAGATACGTATTAAAAATGATTTAGAAAAGAGAAGACACAGATATGATGAAAATAATATAGCAGGTGTGAAAACACCCGTCTGTTCAAAGCACGAGCGCAAAACAATAACACGGGCTCGATGCCGTACAATGGAACTGAAAAAACACTGCTAAAAATACATCGATGGCGTTCATTCACTGCGAGAGAGATCACACTGCAACCGAATTTTCAATGAAGCTATTTTGTAAACGATCCTGAGATCAATACCAAAGTTCTAACGCAAAAATTCGTAGCAACTGTTGGGGATACTTTACGTGTTGCTGGTAACGACTCTTGGATAAGATTAATGGCGAAAAGGATTTCTTCCAATCGTATTTGGTATAATATTCACAATTTATTCAAATTACAAATTATGCACTGGGCACAAACACTGCTAGGAGTGGTAGATATATTTGCACATGAATAGTTGTTTGCGATCGGTAGCAGAACGGTATGAGCGTGTGCTTGGCTCAACAGACGCGAGAAAACTGAGAGCAGCGCGGGGCCGATGCGCGGACCGACACCCTCACATGGGGTAAATTACCAGATCATATGGGTAATAACTCTCTGTACCAATTTCACTTGTATCTTTGTGTTTCGCATGCCCAAACAGGTCTGATACACGTTAAATCTATATTTAGAAAAGTAGTATAATAGTATTGCATTGAAAGAAACTTGTTGATACGATTTTGGCACGGTGTCAACGATATCGACATTGAGTAGTTTGTTACTGTAGAAAATCTCAATTTGCAATATGTTTTCTAGATGTACCGATTCCTGCTGTTATATGCTGATGTGAAAGTGAGATTTGTATACGTTCGTTTTTATAAGTCCTATTTTTTCAAATTAACCCTATGCCAGTTGTATCAGACAAAGACTCAATAAAGCAAATAACTGTAGATAAAGCTATTACTTGAGCAAAAAACATCTAATGCGTAGAGAATGCGAAACGGACACCAAGTAAAATAAACAAAAGAAAGTAAACTGTGTATAGCAGAATGGCAACACTGGAGGTTTATTGAAGAAATAAAAGCAAAGAACCGCTCGGGGGTTGGGCCGCGCCCGCCCACGCTCCGACTCAGGGCGGACGGATGGCCGATCGATCAGCAAACTAGTCTTTAGATTCCTCCAAAGAACGGTAGCCAGTCGCGACCGCTGTCGGCCGCTCAGTTGGGACACACCATCATCGATATTCGCGTGCTAGAGCAGCCTGCGTATACTTACATTTTGATTGTTTTGTCGAGTGACATTCAAAAGTCCGGTCTCGGTGATTAAAGTGTTTTTGCTACTTAGATTTTGATGCATGATGTTAAATTCGTTGTAAAACAAAATTATCAATATCTTTCGAGGCAAGAAGAAACGGAACTCTATAATCAAACCGGTTTAGAAGAATTTTCCAGTAAACAATTCTCTTAGTCAACCTGACGTTCTACTAGACTAGATTCAACCCAGATTTGCTCCCATTAATTTATTGTAAAATGCCCCGTCTCTTTTACGCTCGTGACATTTCACGTCAGCGAAAACTTGACAGGACTGTTTAAGCATTGATTAAATTTAAGTAACGTTTATTAAAGGGGCTGAATATATGTCAAAGTGTATTAATAACTTGCTTAGTTCCGAAGGCAAACACGTAAAGAAACCAGCCTAGTTCAGATTAAGTAATCGGAACGCCTCAACCAGGGCCTTTATTGAATAAACTTCGGGTTAGCTTTGCGCAACTTACATTGATCTTCTTCGACCTTCGGAACTAGCAAAGGGATAGAAATAAATTGGAACCTATAATGAGAGGTTAAAGATCTTATGCATCTAATCTACTTAAGCTGAAGTCAACGTCTTTATGACCTAGTTAGTTTGCTGCGTCGCTTGATTAGATGGCTAGGCATTATAAACGGGAGGGCATCAGTGACCTTCCGATACTGCTCCTTGAAATCGTTATCCTTACGGATTTGGTTCCACAGCAGGTGACCAAAGCATAACGTCTGAACGTAATCCAACTTGCACAAAAATTCGGGCTATTACGCATTCATCGAGACTACATATTCTACTACACAATCTACTTGATTTAGCCGTTTATTTGTATAACACAATCCCGCGGGGTAATTACGTAAAATTTGCAACAGCAATGCGACAGCAGTAGCAATGCGACAGCAGTAGCGAAGCATACATTCTCGACACCACTAATGATGTATGACAGCAATCACCGCGAGATTTACGCCTGTCGCAAACCTGTTGCGAGTTAGGTAATTAGGGGGCCGTACACTTTCAAACTTTCAGACTAACCTTTTTTACTTCTATTCCAGCTATAAAATTAAAAAGATGTCGTGTTAGCACGAACACATCCAGTTTAGACGTGAGGGAATCTTATTTCCCCAGAGCCAGTGGGTGGACGAGGTGACGTGCCGACACGAAATCGATTTAAAACTAATATAACCACCCAAGGTCCCTACTGTTCTTAGGCAACGTGCGGTATAGAAACGGTGACAATATACAGAGCTGTCAGGATGATGAGCGTTTATAGGGAGCTGCTACAATGATGAAGGTTTCAAAGCTTTCGTTTCAAAGGTTTAAACAAAAGGGACGGTTTCAATGGTAGACAAGCAGTGTGGCATGAAGAGATAGGTTTTACCATTGTTTAACTGAGTAGCAACGAACAGTAGGATGACATGAGACTGAAGGCTCATAAGAAGCGGATGTACTGTACCAAGTAGTCTTGTCGTATTGATTCATATACTGAAATTTCCAGTCCAAGATTTTTGTATCTTTAGGCTCCCATTTTAAATACACGCTGATACAGGGAAGGCGCATACTACTAAAGTATATAAGCTTTTACAGTTCGTCAACCACCACCAACCTTAAGAACAGTCTATATTAGATAGTCTGGTAGTATACGGTCATATGCCTACTAAGAAGTGACAGGAGAGGAAATAGAACACGTATGGTCCAGACAGTTCAAAACACTTAGCAAATGACTCGAGAGTAGATGAAAAGCACAAAGCTTGAACACATGACTGCATAACTACTCTAGCCTAGAGCCTTGTTAGCCTTGTTTGTTAGCTAGTTTACTAAGCTTCATGCCCCAAATACTCTGCAGATTCACAAGTAAACAACATACCTATGTGTGGTGCTGTTTCAAGCTGCCAATTAAGCAGATGTGGCTATTTGTATCATGCGGTTGGAATACTATCCGGCGGTTCAATATGCATTTCTGTAACTTGAAAATCTGAAATATGAATCCTAGTACATATGAGCTCCGGAGCTGTGTAAGTAGTCACTAAGTGTAACATAACTCAATGCGTGTTGTATTCCAATAAATAGGACGGGTTGCAGTATATATTATTCGACTTTTTATGGTTATGTTACTGTTACGTATAGTTAGCGACAAGCTTATTCGTTGCTGGTTAGTTTATTTCTTGCTGGACCACCGCACTGTTATTATCTCATTTTAAAAACCGTGTCTAAAATGTAAAACCTTCAATTATGTTGATTTAGCAAATTGAAACTAGATGGCGTTAGCGTCAAGTTAGCACGCGGTGGCGTTTGTCTCCGCCTATGAGACTACTGTTTTTGTGAATTATTAAATAAATGTCTGAACGTTCCGGAGCTTGTTTGCATTGCGAGTTCCTGGCTCTGTACACCCTTCGACAAGGGTCCCTACGAGTCGGAGCGATTTTGAAGCGAAAGCTTTGTCATAGTAAAATCACATAGGCAAATTAGTTAAGGTTTCTGCGCGTGCGCATAGGAGTTAACCCCTTGTCACAACAGAAACTGGAAATTTATTACGACGGAGTTACAGAGTCAATTTGGAACATTGAAATTAGAAACAAGCAGCGACATCTAGTGGAATACGGCAGCAACTGACAGGACAGTTTGGATCAATTGGATTACTGGAATTGGAGTGCAGCTCAATTGGATTACAATGCAACGGATTTAATTGGATTACAATGCAACGGATTTAATTGGATTAAAAATTGGAAGTCAAACCTGGTAATGTGCATATAAAACCGTGAGTACTTTATTACTATCCATAGAGCAAACACTTAGAGAATTTAAAGTAAAGATTGCATGAACTTGTAAGAATTTGAAGTAGAGACAGGACTTAGAATAATCTCGTCGAAAACGACGAGACGGGGAACCTATGCCCGATTTCACAGCGAGGTGTTAGGGTTCTCAAACACTTAGAAAAATTCTCACTGTCTTTACTTGGACTTGTAAAAATATCGCAACACTTTTGGACTTAGAAAATTTACATCGGTTTTGCACTTGCACATAAATCAAGGTGGTAATTCACTAAAATGGAAGGTGACTTAAGAGTAATGGATGACTTGAAGAGTCAGATAGACAAAGGAAGAGTCAACTTCAAAAAGTCACCAAAAGAGAGAATGACAGAACCATACATAGTCGCTCGATTGGAAGGATTAGAAGACTTAATTAGCAGGTTTACAAATAAACATGAACATATTATTACTACATACGAAAAAGAAGAATTGGCTACAAGTACCTACATGAAGAACGACATTTTCAATCTCGGTTATGAAACGTATTTGGTGTATAAAGTAGAGTTAAAAACCGCACTTACTGCGTTCAAGCCTAAAAGCAGTAGTTCCGATTTGCCTGACACAAGGAAAGAGTCTATAGTAAATTTACCAAAAATATCAATACCGGTTTTTAATGGAAGCTATGTTGAATGGTCCTCTTTCAAAGACTTGTTCGTTTCACTTGTGCATAACAACTCTACACTGGACGATGTTCAACGTTTACACTATTTAAAAACCCAAGTGAAAGGCGAAGCGGAACAACTTATTAAGCATATTCCTATAACACAGGCGAATTATAAAAAATGTTGGGAAATGTTAAAAAACAGATATGATAACAAACGGTTCATGTCAAATTGTATCCTAAAGCGTCTATTTAATCAACGGTCTATTAATAATGAGTCGTCTCAAGCGCTAAAAGATCTCGTGGATACCACTTCAGATTGTATTCATGAGCTGGCTAATTTAGGAATAAAAGTAGAATCATGGGACATCATTATTATATACGTAGTCAGCTCGAAGCTGGACACTGAAACCAGAAAGCAATGGGAGCTGCACGTTAATAGCTCGTGTGAAGAATTACCTTCCTTCAGTCAATTTAAAGATTTTCTTGAGTCACGGTTTAGGGCGTTAGAATATGTAGAGCCGATTAAAAATAAGCCTAAATCGAACAATCAAAACAATACTACTAAAGTCATGCATGTTACTTCAAATCAGAACGTCACCTGTCCTCACTGTAACGGAAGCCACAAGTTGTACTCCTGTGGGAATTTTGCCAAGGAAGATGTAGCCCAACGTCAAGAGATTGTAAAGTCACTGGGACTTTGCTTTAATTGCCTTGGCAGTGGTCACTCAGGTAGAGCGTGTCGTGTAACAACAAAGTGCCGGATCTGCAATGGGAAGCATCATACGCTTATCCATGGCAAACCGCTTTCGTTAACAGTTTCCGTAGCCACTGAAGCGTCAGAATCTGATGAAAATCAACCGGAATCATCTCATGAGACGAGTCAGACCACCAATATAGCAAACCATTTCGTGACAGGAGAAGTCCACAGTCAGACTTTACTTGCCACAGCCTTGGTGAAGGCTGAGTCCATAAATGGGTATCCTCAGATATTAAGAGCTTTGCTGGATCAAGGATCTCAAGCTTCTTTTATATCTGAAGCAGCTGTACAATTACTACGGCTGAAGAAGATCGCAGCTAAAAGCTGTATTTTGGGTTTAGGTGGGGGTCAAAGTGGCTTAACCTCAAAGTCGATGGTTATGGTAAATATTCAGTCACTTTATGATCCTACCTTTACATTGCAGGTAAAAGCATATGTGCTTAATACTGTTACTTCGGTTTTGCCCGATAAGAAATTTGTCCTACCGAACTGGACAGAATTAGGTCGCATCAATCTGGCTGATCCGCAGTACAATTCACCAAATAAGATTGATATCTTGTTAGGTTCCGAGGTGTATTGTAGTATCCTGAAAAAGGGTTTGATTAGAAGCCCTACTGGTTCAACGATTGCGCAGGATACTTACCTCGGATGGGTGTTGTCGGGTCAAGTTGGCGGCTATAGTGACAAAGACCAAAGTTGTCACAACGTGGTTGTGAATCTGCATGTCAAGCTGGAAGAGAACGAGTTGCTTAAGAAGTTTTGGGAGCTCGAATCCGAACCTAGTTCGATAGAGGCTAAGGTTTTGACCCCAGAAGAGCAAGCTTGTGAAGAGCATTTTATGGCAACGACTTGCAGAGATGAATCCGGTCGCTATGTTGTGGAATTGCCTTTCCGTCCTAACGTAGTGCCTAACTATGGGGATACCCGAACTGTCGCAGTGAAAAGATTAGTTAGTCTTGAAAAAAGGTTAGCCAAAAATACTGAACAGAAAAAAGATTATTCTCAGGTGCTAAAGGAATATCTCGACCTTGAACACATGGAGGAAGTCTCTAAAAAGTCAAAAAAGGTAGACGGAAAGGTATGGCTGCCACATCATGCTGTGATTCGAATGGACAAGAGCACTACAAAAACCAGAGTGGTTTTTAATGCGTCCAGTCGAAGCTCCGCTAACAACGTTTCCTTGAACGATACGTTGATGGTAGGTCCAAAGTTACAACCGGAATTACGGCACACAATCATGCGTTGGCGTTTGCATCCTATATGCCTTACTGCTGACATTATAAAAATGTATCGGCAAGTCAAGGTCACTAAAAACCACGCCGACTATCAAAGTATAGTATGGAGAGAAGATGACACTGATGAAATTCATGATTTCCGTCTTCTCACGGTTACGTTTGGTACGTCAAGTGCTCCATACTTAGCTGTGAAAGCACTGCAACAAGTTGCAATTGATGAAGGTCATAAATACCCGTTCGCGGCAAGTAAGGTCAAAACAGACTTTTACATGGATGATCTTCTGACTGGTTGCCAATCTGAAACAGAAGCAATTAGGTTATACAAAGAAATGAACGAATTACTGCTGAAAGGGGGATTCGTACTTCAAAAGTGGGACAGTAATAGGAAGGGTTTGCTGGAACCACTCATGGAGAATACCAGAATGGACAGAGAATTGAGAGAAGATGAGGTTACCAAGGTAGTTGGCCTCGCTTGGAATCGCCGGACTGATGAGTTTGACTACAACGTCAAATTGTCGTCTGATTCTCCCGTACCTGAAACAAAAAGAGGAATTATTGGTGAAATCTGTCGCCTTTATGACCCGCTTGGTTGGATTTCTCCCTGCATCATAACAGCGAAGATATTCATCCAAAAACTTTGGATAACTGGACTTGACTGGGATGATAAATTGCCCGATGAACTTTTGCGAGAATGGGAAACGTATCGCACAGAATTGACAAAGCTAGTCAACTTTCATATACCGCGATGGTTACAAACTTTAAGCACGGATGTGCAGGTAGAGCTGCATGGTTTTAGCGACGCTTCTAATGCGGCCTATGCTGCAGTAGTGTATATCAGAAGTGTCGCTAGTGATGGCAAGGTTACAACTCACCTAGTTACTGCTAAAACGAAAGTTGCTCCCATCAAGCAGGTTTCCATCCCGCGGCTGGAGTTGTGTGGAGCTGTTCTGGTGGCTAAGTTGCTCCTAGAAGTGGCTGAAATTTTGAACATTAGCAAATCAAAATTACATGCATGGACGGATTCGACCATCGTCTTGGCTTGGTTGAGTGATCACCCGAGTCGGTGGAAAACCTTCATTGCCAACCGTACCTCAGAAATACTAAATCTTTTAGATTCTTCTCAATGGTCATATGTACAGTCCAAACAGAACCCCGCTGACAGTGCGTCACGCGGAAATTTTCCCTCTGAGCTAATCGAAAACCATTTATGGAAGTACGGTCCGGATTGGCTGCGAAGTGATGATATTCCGTACGGGAAGCCAGGTTCTATCTGCACGAAAACTGACATGGAAGCTAGAACAATAAAAGCTCATGTTACGTCGGTAGATTTAGATGAAGACTTGGAAGTATTTTCTAAATTTTCATCATTTAGAAAAATGGTACGAGTTGTGGCCTACTGTAGACGGTTTCTTAACCTAAAAGACCCTACAGCTAAAATTAAACACTTACCTTATCTTACCGCGTCGGAGATCCACGATTCTATTAACTGTTGTATTCGGCAGCACCAGGCTCGTTCTTTCCACGAAGACATCTCCAACATCCTGAAACAGAAAAATATTAGCAATAAAAGTCAATTGACAACACTTAATCCATTTATGGATAAGAACGGAATATTACGTGTAGGAGGACGAATTGAAAATTCGGACTTACCTGATTACAGCAAACATCCAATGATCATCGGTGGAGAATCGCGTTTCGCTAAACTCTTAGTAGCGGATGCTCATGAAAAAACATTGCATGGAGGTCAACAATTAACATGCAATTACATCCGCTCTAAGTATTGGATCACCAAATTGAAAAATTTAGTCAGGGCTCACATTCATGACTGCATACCCTGTATTCGAAATGCAGCCAAGACAAAAACCCAGTTGATGGGGCAGTTGCCCTCTTGTCGAGTGACACCTAATAAGCCATTTTTGCACTCCGGTGTCGATTACGCTGGCCCGATAAATATTAGGGTGTCACGAGGACGAGGTCAAAAATCTTATAAGGGGTATATTTGTCTCTTTATATGTATGGCAACACGAGCCGTTCATATTGAAGCTGTGTCAGACCTCACCTCTGAAGGGTTTCTCTCGGCGTTTAAGCGTTTTGTCGCTAGAAGAGGTCGCTGTACTCAGCTTTGGAGCGACAACGGCTCCAATTTTGTTGGCGCCTCTAAGGAATTAAGGACTTTGTTATCTAGCGAACGCTCTTTATTTCCCAATGAAGTTGCATCTTCGTTAGCGAACAATGGCACGGAATGGCACTTTATTCCTCCCTATGCTCCTAATTTTGGCGGACTATGGGAAGCAGGAATCAAAAGTACTAAACATCACCTTAGGAGAGTAATCGCAGATTCCACTCTCACGTATGAAGAGATCGCAACCGTCTTAACGCAAGTTGAGGCGTGTCTTAACTCGCGTCCTCTTTCTCAGATTAGCTCTGATCCAGATGACCCTGTACCGTTGACACCAGGTCATTTTTTGGTAAACGAACCTTTGGTGATGGCTCCTGATCATAATTACGAACAGGTTCAAATCAGTGGTTTACGCCGTTGGCAGCTTACCCAAAGGATGGTACAACACTTCTGGAGGAGATGGTCTCGTGAATATTTAACTCACTTTTTCCAGCGTTACAAATGGAAGACCAAAACTCCTGAACTGAGGGTAGGTGACGTCGTTTTGGTAAAAGAAGACAATTTACCTCCGGCAAAGTGGCTGTATGGGCTAGTAGTTGAACTTCATCCTGGCAAGGATAATCTCACACGAGTTGTTACGTTGCGCTATAAGGACTCTTTCATACAGCGACCAGCTTCGAAGCTATGTCCCCTACCTGTGACCACTGATACAACTGTAATGTAACTTTTTACCTAAACTTTTTATTGTTGAATGTAACAGTAACTTTTGCACTTTAACTTTTGAATATTAACTTTGTATTTTAAACACATTAACTTTGAGAATTAGCTTTTGAAATAAACCAATATTTGTATGTATGTAACTTCTATACTTTTAAACTAGTCTTGTGAGAAGGACTATATTAGTCCTTGGGAGGCGGTATGTCTAAAATGTAAAACCTTCAATTATGTTGATTTAGCAAATTGAAACTAGATGGCGTTAGCGTCAAGTTAGCACGCGGTGGCGTTTGTCTCCGCCTATGAGACTACTGTTTTTGTGAATTATTAAATAAATGTCTGAACGTTCCGGAGCTTGTTTGCATTGCGAGTTCCTGGCTCTGTACACCCTTCGACAAACCGTTCTTTTCTTTTTTGCACATTATAATTGTGTCACGGGATTGAAAATAAACGGGGGTTCTTTCCAAGATTATGTTTACAAGCTGCATAAAAGCCGCTCAATCATCGTTTAAGGGCTTGTGCAAGGCCAGCGCGAATTCACGTCAAAGCCACAGAATAGATGTATAGTACTAGGCCAAAGCGGGGATGAGCCAGGGGCCGAGCGGCAGGGGCGGTCTAAGTTAAACTGGTTCCAACGCGCAATAGTTTAGGTAATTTATTATTACACTGAATATAAAGGGTATTTTAAAAATCTGCTATACATAAGCCCTCTATTATATTTAATTCAACTACTACACAAAGTTTCATGATCTTATTTAAAGTCATCATCATCATCATCATTAACAGCCTGAAGACGTCCACTGCTGAACATAGGCCTCCCCCAGAGCACGCCACCTTGAGCGGCTGCTCGCCTCCTGCATCCATCGGCTCCCCGCGGCTTTCACCAGGTCGTCGGTCCACCGAGTGGGGGGCCGGCCCACGCTGCGTCTTCCGGTTCGTGGTCGCCACTCGAGAACCTTTCTTCCCCATCGGTTGTCAGTTCTACGAGCGATGTGGCCTGCCCATTGCCACTTCAACTTACTAACTCTAAGAGCTATATCGGTCACTTTAGTTCTCCTGCGGATCTCCTCGTTCCGGAGCTTATCTCGCAGGGAAACACCGAGCATAGCTCGCTCCATAGCTCGCTGCGCGACTTTGAGCTTACTAATGAGGCCAACAGTAAGAGACCATGTCTCAGTTCCATAAGTCATCACTGGCAACACACACTGATTGAAAACTTTCGTTTTCAGGCTCTGCGGTATTTTGGACGAAAAGATAGGACGAAGCTTCCCGAACGCTGCCCAGCCGAGTTGGATTCTTCGCGCCACCTCTTTGTCGAAGTTGGACCTACCTAATTGGACAATCTGTCCTAGGTAGACATACTTGTCGACAACTTCGAGAGTATCGTTCCCAACAATTACCGGTATAGGTGGAACATGAGCATTAGACATGATCTTTGTCTTGTCCATATTCATCTTAAGACCAACCTGCTGGGAGACTCTACTGAGGTCGTTGAGCATGGTGCTAAGGTCCTCGAGCGATTCCGCCATTATGACTATATCATCGGCAAAACGAAGGTTAGTGATGTACTCGCCATTTATGTTGATGCCAGATCTTTTCCACTCCAAGAGCTTGAAAACATCCTCCAATGCGTTTGTGAACAGTTTCGGAGAAATAACGTCTCCCTGTCTCACGCCTCTTTGCAATGGAATTTGTTCCGTACTCTGGTCCTGTAGTCGGACTGACATAGTGGCCTTACTGTACAAACACTTCAAAACTTCGATATACCTATAGTCAATTTGGCATCGCTGCAAGGACTGCAGCACCGCCCAAGTCTCGATTGAATCGAAGGCTTTCTCATAGTCCACAAACGCTAGGCATAACGGCCGATTATACTCTTCGGTCTTCTGTATAATCTGGCGCAGCGTATGGATGTGGTCTATGGTGCTAAAGCCTTTTCGGAAACCGGCTTGTTCGGGAGGCTGGAATTCATCAAACCTGCGTGCGAGACGATTCGTAATGACTCTCGAAAACAGCTTATACACATGACTCAAGAGCGAGATGGGCCTATAGTTCTTCAATAAGGTGTTATCGCCTTTTTTGAAGAAGAGCACCACCACGCTCTTGTGCCATGCCTCTGGCGTTATACCTTCAAGGATGACAGAATTAAATAACTTCTGGAGGACTAAAAGTACCGGTCTACCACCCGCTCTCAGAAGTTCGGTCGTAATTCCATCTTCACCTGGTGCCTTGTTGTTTTTAAGCTGTTTGAGGGCCATTCTAATCTCGTACAGGCTGACGTCCGGGATATCTTCGGTATAGTGTCGGACTAACTTGGCTCTGATGTCCTGAGCTGTGTTAGTAGCGGGCTTACGTGTCGAGGTGTATAACTGTCCATAGAAGTTCTCGATCTCTCTCAGAATCTCAGGCTTGGATGAAATGACGCTACCATTTTCGGTCTTCAGTTTTGTCATTTGGTGTTGCCCAATAGACGAATCCTTTGCGAACACTTTAGAGCCTTGGTTCCGCTCAATTGCGGCCTCAATACGTGAAGTACTAAGAGCACGCAAGTCGTGTCGCAAGGAACTCCAGATTCGTCTATTGAGTTCACCGTAGGCTGACATATTAACTGAAGACTGCAGCTTCATTTCGCTCCGGTCGGCCATTAGCTCAAGAGTTTTTTCTGAGAGCTTTTGAGTCTTCTTTCGGCGTTGGGTCTTAAAGAATTTCGATCCAACAGCTTGGACAGTTTCCACCAACCCGTCGTTTAGCTCGTCCACTGTGTTACAGTCGGCTAGGCACTGGAAGCGATTTTGGAGTTCCAGCTGAAAGCCTTCGGGGTTTTGGATTTGGACAGGATTTGGACGGAGCGTAGACTTCACCAGACGTGACCTTTCGAGCTTAACATTGATATTCAATGTGCCTCTAACAATACGGTGATCGCTACCGGTTTTCACCTTTATTTAAAGTATTCATTGAATAATCGCTGTTTATTTGTACGGTTTGGAGGTAACTTTGTAATTTTTTTCTATCGAGAAAATTTTATTAATTCGTGTTTTCACTATACATTTGCAGTAGCATTAGTCCTGAACTTTACCATATATTAATTTCAAAGTCATTGTTGCAATATTGTTGACAGGATACTGCTTCAAGCTAAGCCGTTTTAAGCAATTTGGCGTTGTATTGGCTCTTAAGGTTAAACGTTTCCCATACAAACTTTGCTTGACTTAGATTCAGTTCCTGGTGTGATTTAAAAGTCGCCATAACTTAACATAGCCCTTATTTAGGCTTGTGTATCCGCAAAATCAATAACATTATTGTATAATAGCTAGGAAGTATATTATTTTAGCCTAGTAAATTCGACAAATTTTACATTTGTAGTGGTGCATTGTGCGTGCGACGTTGTCAGTTTGTGCATGGTGTAAGCAAGTACACATTACTTTGCGAGAGCAGAGCGGCGCTATGTCGCAGCGCGCGACGTTGCCGATCCGTGTCCGTGTAACACAAAATCGTAATAACAAAATAATTCAAACTGTGAGGTATTCAACTCAGTGCTGCCAGAACTTTCCAAGTGTACATTTTGAGTTACTTATGATAATTATACCGTTACACCCCCGCTATTTATCTGATTGTATACTATTGGAAATTTTCATAGAGATTACGTATAATTTCTATTGTAGACGCGTTTCCTTTGAAAATGTCATTCATATCAGCAAAGAAAAGTGTTTTGCAAGCTGTATCACTTTTATCAGGAAAGGCAAATACAAGATCCAAGAAACTTTTTGACCGCTGTGCACTGGCAACACAGATTCAGAGTCTGTCGTCTGTTTTAGGTTAGGTATACTGTTTGTATTTTGTAAGTTTGCTGAACAGAAAAATGAATACCTAACTTATCACAATCGAGTATAAAACTCACGGATATTCTAGGCCTAAAAGTAACCGAAAACGGGTTCATGCTCAGCTCAAGCGTTTCCATGGCGAAGATGTTTCGTAAGTGTTGAACCTATACACATAAATAGAACTATTTTTTTTAGTACAAAGACTATCCTAGATTCCGAGTGCTTCGTCCCTACTTACTTATTTCTTTTTTTACAGACGGGCAGATGAATTGCAAAAAATCTAAGCCTACCATAGGTACCTAGTTAGAGGTTAGAAATTCAGTAGTGTTTCAGGTTGCCAAGGAAAAAAACGTTTTTCCACTTATATTCATAGATGGAAGACTGAAAATGAATGAAAATCACAATTATTATTACCAGGTATGTGGATGTGGATATTTGGATATGCAGTGTGAATACAAATGGATAATATTACGTTAGTACAGAAAATGTAATCAATATAGCTTTGAGAATCAGCAAGTTGAAGTGGCAGTGGGCAGGCCACATCGTTTGTAGAACTGACAACCGATGAGGAAGAAAGGTTCTTGAGTGGCAACCATGAACCGGAAGACGCAGCTTAGGTCGGCCCTACAAGGTGGACCGACGAAGTGGTCAGAATCGCGGGGAGCCGATAGATGCAGGAGGCAAGCGGCTGCTCAAAGTGGCGCTCTTTGGGGGAGGCCTATGTTCATCAGTGGACGTCTTCAGGCTGATGATGATGATGAAAGAAAATGTTGATGGTGTTGGCAAAAAAGTGTAGTACCTCTATATAATAAATAATAAGTAAAAACATGTCATAATGTAATATAATGTTTTGTCAATTGTTATATACCTACTCAAGACATTATGCGGCTATAGAAATGAGAAGTGGTAATACGAAAGAAATATGTACTCAGAAAACATAAACCTCTTTGCGTAGCTGGGTAAAAATAAAGACTTGGTGGCGAAACATTTTCTATGTTCTAGCTTATGGTAATGCATAAAATCTTATGTGTTTGAAATAAATATTCATATTCTTTGGATTACAGGTACAAGGCCAGGCTAAGGGTGACAAAAATGCAGAAATATTGCTTTGTGTGCTTCATTTCACCAGTGCAACCAATCACTGTGTTAGAAATACCAAGAGACGAAGATTTTATTGAGAAGATGGTCCAGAAATCATGATTTTATAAAAAGTGCGTGCTGCCAAAAATCTTACTGAGAAGAGTAAAAAATAAATGCTAAATGTATAGATTTATAATAATTGAAAATAAATCTTTTTGAATGTAATCTGGACTTTTATTTTACTTTTCAATCTAGTGCAGTACGTTGCGTATACTAAGCTAAATTTTTACCTAATAATAGCAATTATTGATATTATTACTCAGCACAATAGATAGCCAATATATAATGTTTAAAAGTTATAGCAAAATAAAACTACGAGTATTGAGATTCGAACTCGAGTTACACGATTGCAAATCTAGCAATGTTACAACTGCGCCATTTAGAAGCTTGACAATGTGGCCAATTTCACAATACACTAACTTCAGTTTTAGTTTCTGCTTATGTGTGCGTTATTCGATTACATTATACAGGAATTGGATTTTGATTGACTTACACTCAAAAGTGTAGGTATTACTAGGTTCAACTATGTCTAATATATGCTAAGAACACAATCAAAAACCCGCAAAATAACTTAAAATGAGTTTATTTCTTGTTATTTATCGTAAAATATATAAAAACATGTTTTCGGGGAAACACCGCCATCGCGCGGATTTTGGTGCTTAGCAACACCTGACATTTAACCTTAAGGTAAACATGTCTGCATCATGCACGTGATTGATCACGGGACACGTCCCATATATCTCGTAAATAAGCAAGTAAATAATGGAGCACTAGTGGCGAGCGTATAGGACAAAAGCCACCACTCACCTGAGACACCAGGTCCTATTATGAAGGGCAGTAAAGTACTATGATTGGAAGATTTTACGGTAATAATGTGTTTTGGTGACTGAAGGGAAATAGTATTAGCAGTCAAAAAAGTTAATCAATAGTGTCCTCGACATGACAAGCTAATACGGAGGTGGTGGACGTCCTAGCTACGCGTGTAATCCTTTAGTTTAAACCAATATGAGCTAACCGCATTTAATGCCTGTATAATAAGTGAGGATAGAGTATCAAAAAGTACCGTGATTACCATTCTTTGGTCCACTAAAAAAGCTCGAGCAATCATGCTATTGTCGAGGTATTGCACTAATTTCTAACTTGCATGTTACGTAGACATGTTAAGGAGCCAGGGTCAGGTATTACAAGCTAAAACTGTACCACGGCACTGTACTTATACTTGCGCATAATGAAACTGGAACTATTCAATTGATTATAAAAACGAAGTAGTTGACAAATTATGCAGGTTATCGGTAGAACATGTAACGGTGTTATGTCGTCAGAGAAATTTTTAAGAATTCTGTTATACACCACGTAAACTGTTGCTAAGTAATTATAATAAGGTATGTTATTCTGCTAGTTTTGTCACAGTGCATTCTCCCATTTACCTATAACTCCGTTTTGAAGTAAGATTAACAAACATTTAGCGAATATACAAAAAGAAACCGTTGACGTCAACTTGGATTCAAAACAAACTTTATAAATCTGTATTTCCTACATGCAATGCAAACCAAAGTTTTTTCTTCTGGTAACTACAAATGAAAAAGGAAAAAAGACGAGGTCGATAACATTTTTTTTAATGGATTTTTGGACGTTCTACAGATCTGTGTGAAATAAAGTATAGTAAAAACTTAAGAGAGACGTTCAGTTGAGAAATACCAATTTGCACGTCAATTATTAAGATAATCGGACCAAATGACCAAAATTTACGTAATGCCTATATGTTTTAAAATAGCTTACCGAGCTATGCTACACCTACTATATATACATCGTATCATAATGACCTATAACATGGGGAGCTATGGTGGCCGAGCGGTAGCATGTGCGCTTCGCGATCTTACGGCACCGGGTTCAATCCTCGGCCCTGCACCAATGACTTATCTAGTAAGTTACGTGTAGTTTTCGATGCCATCGTTCCGTGCCTCCGAGAAAGAGCACGTTAAGCCGTGGGTCCCGGTTGTCATAAGAACATCTATGACAATCGTTACGGGTAGTTAGACGCCTGATAGAATCTGACACCATCCCTGTTACTGGTTACATAAGGGTTGCGAGGTCAGACGGCAGTCGCTCGTGTAATTCTGGTAGCTCGCCGCTACAGGTTAGATTGAGAGCCGACCCCAATAACAAATGGGGAAAAGGCGAAGAGGATGACGATCATAGTGTCCTGTAACAGTCAACCGGCAACAGATAAGACTTTTTCAATTATATCAGATTAAACTATGAAATAATAACTTAAATAGACACAATTTAACGCAAGGGCGCGGCACGGACTACTTATGCTCTATTTTTAATTTGTTGAAAATACTAAAGCTAATAAGCCCACTGTGGCACTATGAATGACATTTATAGAACACGCTTTCATTCAACGCGCTGAAGACTAAACGGGTATTAACTTGTCCAAATATTTGATTATGCTATCAGATAGAACATTATGTTTCATGTCATACGGTTAGCAAATATTTTTGTGAAAAAATATGGGTGGAAGTTTACTTTTGGAACACCATTCCTGTAAGAGAGTCAATCAATTACGTTTGGTAAATTTATCTTGTATATCGTTTAAATCAGAAATTTAGGTACCTACTTCGCTTTGCTTTACTTTAGTACTCAGTCATATTTTTTTTAAATTGTTATTCAGTTTGTAAGTATGTTTTGTAGTAAATATAGGTAATGTTAAATGTAATGTAATTACATTGCGTTTGCGATATTGCTAAAAAAGTGATAATTCCACAGATAATACAAAACAAGGATTGTTCTGGAATTATTGACTTAAATAACTTCCATTATAGTTAACATCAAAGGCCTCGTCTTCCTTCCATTACAAGTAGGGACAGCTGCTGATCCTCGTCTTACTAACCGTTATTTTTCTTAGTATTTTCAACTGAAATCGGAGAATTATGTGTAAAGTAAGTGTAAGTACAGGACCTCAACATAAAGTAAAAGATAATATCAGCAAAGATTTATAATTTTTCAAACAACACGTGACAGATAGTAAACTGAGAAGATAAAGGTGTCGTCACACTGCGGATATGTTGACGCAACGTCATGCGTCACGAACGCCCGATATTCTTATTTGGACGCGGTTTTATGCGACAGCTCAGCTACTCTGTTTGCCTCTGTGCAGTCATACATTTTGTAGGTATCCTTCATTTCATTTCATTTCAGTGTAATAATACATTACCTAAATTATTGCGCGTTGGAACCATTCTAACTTAGACCGCCCCTGCCGCTCGGCCCTCCAACTCATCCCCGCTTTGGCCTTGTACTATAAATCTGTTCTGTGGCTTTGGCTTGGATTTGCACTGGCCTACCACAAGCCTTAAGGCCGAAACTGCGTTACGCCTGCGCCCGCGCGGTCCATACAAAACTGCCACGCGCGGGTCACTTTTGTATGGGGCCACGCGGGCGCCCGCGTAACACACTTTCGGCACAAAATAGAAAAGTACAGAAGTCAATCACATGTATGTACTTCACTTTTTATACCTACGCTCGGCGCTCGCGCTAGGGTTATCAGCTTTGGCTTATGCACAAAAAGCTATCGTGGTAGTGGCACTCGTATCTAGTTGTTTGATTTATCGTTGAGAATGAAACGGGAAGAACGGAAATATAACAACTAAAGAAATGACTAAAATATTTCATTTTCAATGTTATTGTTATATTACTTTGTCACAGAAAATATCTTGCTATCTATCTCGGGCGCGGCGGTCGGCTCGCCAAGCAAAACCTACCCTACTTTTAATTACTTACCTACCTACCTAACTGTTCTGTGTTACGTTAAAACGAACCGTCGAAATACAAACAAATACCTTGCCTCTCTGAAACAACTAGTAGCTTAAAAAACGACAATTCACTGTTTAATGTTGAATTTAAACAACCGTCCACTAAACAGTTATAATAGCTTTCTTTTTGATGCTCCATTTTTGCACAAGAAAGTTCACAGACGCGTGTCTCAACCGGATGGCACTCGCGCTTGGTCTACTCCGAAAGACTCCGAGACATCGTGTACGTGAGCGGTGTCTATGTGTGCGTTGCTCGAGCGCACTTCCTATGTTAATTTTTGTTCTGTACTATTTTGTGCTTTCGGCCCTTAAGTCTTCTGTGGTCTATCTAGCGCTCAGTTCTAAATATTATAATTATGTACTTGTCTTAGAGGGATGTCCGCCTATCCAACTAACCGTACTCAAGCTACGCTATGAAACGCTCCGTTGATTCATGATTCCGCCATAAATCCTGAGGTAAGTATAAGTCATAAAAGCCGCCTTTTACTCATAGCGTTATTAATCCTAAAAGTTTACGTTAAATTCACGCAAGGAATATGCGAAAAATTTCCGGTATTGAAGATTATTCTAATAAATCTATCAGACAATAGAAAACAGTGCAACTAGAACAGTAAACAATCTATTCTAGAAAAGCTAAAACTGTTATAGCCTCACGCCTACTTCAACGCTGTTTATATACTTACTTAGATTTATTTCTAAATGTAAATGTATTGTGTATTCTTCTGACATGCGTAATAGCATGGAACAAGGAGGAGAGGAATGCCAATACACCAAGAAAACAGCGTCGATCAGAAATATGCCAAAAACAGTTTTAAACCTTAGCCCGCGAGCGCCCCTAGCCGTAACTATACATAACTAAAGATTTCATACAATAGTTATTTATGATATTAGGGCGGTAAGTTGGTTTTTACAAATGAGTAGACAAAGGGCTTACCATAGTCACGAGTTTGTAGAAACCAATTTCCGCACGTGTATCACACAACTTTTTTCAACACATTTGCGAGAAAACAGTACAATAGGTAATGAAACAAACTTATGGTTTATTAGTGGGAAAGTCGCAACAAACAATCTTTGATGTTTCTAATCTATCTAAAATGGCCTAAAATGGCGCGTATTACAATGCAAATGACGCCACGTGCGTATGGTGAAAATTAGAACTACATGGTTGGTTTCATTTTCTCTTTAGTATTAAAGTGAGACAAACGTATATTGAGCAAAAACGCTTCCAAAGAGCTTCGATCATTCAGCTTATTTATTCTCGTAATGTGAAACTTTTTGGTGGAGTTCTTATATATTTTTTATGGATATTAAAAAAAACCGTAAAGGTTACGCACGGCGCTATACAACGGAGGATGCGGTAAAATAGGTACTTAGGTGAGAGTACCTATTTTACCACACGTTCCGACGTATGGTAATGTTTAACTTTCGAACAATGTATACAGGCTTTGTAAATGCATTTTTTGAGCAAATGTGTTGAAAAATATATTTTCTGGTAGAGTTCCACTCGTTCCTCGTCAAAAAGCGTGACCTAAATTCACTCAGAAGTAACATGGAAATCAATCAACAAAAGAGTTATAAATAAATATTTATATTATCCTCTGGTTGCGACTTTGGAACGGAACGAAAACATGTATGTTATCTTTCGCACTCTATTTAAAGTGCATCCTTTTTCGTATCGGTTATTTATAAGAATTCGCTGAAATAAGCGTGACACAGAGGCTGGGTGAGGGCGTTATGAAACTTGAATAAGAAAACCAAAGAAATTGTTAAGAAAACGGCAACAAAATGTATGTTTACGTTACGTTCTCAACCAAAAAACATCACATCACAGGGAAAATATTGTTTATTTACAATCGAATCGGAAATCCTGCGAGATTCTTGACATTGTTCGAACTAACCACGGTTTTCTAACATATTTTTGTTGATAGCATCCGTTTGGAATTCCAACAAAAACGTCCCTCTTAGCTTTGAGCATATTAAAGAGCATCCCGTCTGTCATTCATGATTCTGTTTACTTCCGCTGGATGTGTTAACTTTGAACTTTGATTCGTGCGGAAATTTGTGGGCGAGCATTTATAAATAAAAAAAATACAATAGAAGAAAATCTTTACATTTTTACGTTTTTTTTGTTACAATTATAATTTATAGCCATAACATTTGACCACTGTCTCACCTCATGGTGAGTGATGACGCGGCCTACGGTGGTGCATGCTTGCCTAGAAGATACCTGTTCACTCTTGACTTAAGGGCTTGTGCAAGGCCAGCGCGAATTCACGTCAAAGCCACAGAATAGATGTATAGTACTAGGCCAAAGCGGGGATGAGCCAGGGGCCGAGCGGCAGGGGCGGTCTAAGTTAAACTGGTTCCAACGCGCAATAGTTTAGGTAATTTATTATTACACTGAATATAAAGGGTATTTTAAAAATCTGCTATACATAAGCCCTCTATTATATTTAATTCAACTACTACACAAAGTTTCATGATCTTATTTAAAGTATTCATTGAATAATCGCTGTTTATTTGTACGGTTTGGAGGTAACTTTGTAATTTTTTTCTATCGAGAAAATTTTATTAATTCGTGTTTTCACTATACATTTGCAGTAGCATTAGTCCTGAACTTTACCATATATTAATTTCAAAGTCATTGTTGCAATATTGTTGACAGGATACTGCTTCAAGCTAAGCCGTTTTAAGCAATTTGGCGTTGTATTGGCTCTTAAAGACACCCAGGTTACAGGTAGTTACTATCCCTCAGGTCGGTTTGGTCCATTTTTTAAATTTTAACATAATGACATAGAACAAAAATTCGCATTTTTTAAATTTAATAGCGTAAGAATTTGTCCCCTTCAAAAAAGCGTGTGTCCTGGCGAAATTACCTTGATACACCTTCTGTATAGCTTTGTATCAACTTCTGTTTACCCAAAATACAACCCTATTAGCATATCTACGATACTTACTGCTTCTATAAAATTCAATGAGGCGAAGATAACGGAACGGTAACGTTAGTGACCACGAAGAGCAGTTTTTGCGTGACGTCTTCTGTACGTATGCCGATATTAGTATAACCTTGTACCATTATGTATTCTGTGGTATAGCCTAGCTACATATCCATGGTACATAATAATCATGCTCATCGACAATACGTCGGGGATAGTGCAATAGCGCGTTTAATAGTACTTTTTTCAGGGCTTGTTACGCGCTATTGCACTATCCCCGACGAATAGTCGAGTCGAGATGCCTCCGTGAAGTCCGTTAGACGTAAGGTATGTGGGCGCTAGCAACCTGGTAAAGTAAAAAACGGCGCCTTCTCGCGTATCTGTGGATCGTCTTCCATTTTATGGCGATGCACCATCTTCTGATAACGATGCGTCTATTGTGCGATGTATAGACCTGTGTGCTATGTGCTATGCTTCAGTACTTACATCGGTTATGATCGTCGAGATGTCTTCAGCAGCCGTATGGCGATATACCCTTTTGTTTTCTACACAAAACAGCGCAGCTACAGCTGTTAGTGAATAGTTATGAATCGCCTTCCGATACTTAACATACAATCAAATTTGGAGGGTAAAAAGGAAAGTCGAGGGAGGAGAAATATTGAAAAAGGCTCATTATGGTATAAGGAACTTTTTTGTATAAGGTGCAATTTTGGGAAAATGGCATTTATGCACTTAAATTCTTACTACAAACTACATTATCTAATCTACGGTAGGCGTGGCGCACTCCGCGTTTTAGGTACGAAGCTACATTATACACGGGACCGGCCCGTCTTATCGGGTCAGCCCGTTACTCGTAAC
This sequence comes from Ennomos quercinarius, assembly GCA_910589525.2. Lineage (NCBI taxonomy): Eukaryota > Metazoa > Arthropoda > Insecta > Lepidoptera > Geometridae > Ennomos > Ennomos quercinarius. The sequence goes on from OU342497.1 coordinate 15,848,929, forward strand.
GCGTCAGAAGAGCAGCGCTATAGCGATAGAACGAGAGGCAACTGTTTAGGGTCGGCTTTTAGCGCTGTGCAAGCTGAACTACATTTTATTGCTTTGAGCTAAAGTCGCTATTTATCAAAGTGACTTCGCAGAGTGAATCTTCTACCCCAGTACCATTAAGGGTGGGTTTTTTGATCCATAGTTAAGATAACCAATGGTTGAAATCTCTAACAAATTTAGACCATTGGTTAGAGTATTCTGTTTGTAAGTTTGTACGGTACTCACTGGTCATGATCGTCGCGATGTCTCCTGGAGGCGAGCGGCGTGTGCGCAGGCGCGAGCAACCGTTGCGTGTCGGGTGCGCACGCGCGGGCGAACGCGGCCGCCGCCTCCACCGCCGCGTCCTCGTCGTATAGGGATGTGTCGTCTTCCGCTACAAGATAAAACAACGAAATATCAATAAAAGCTGGAAAATAATATTTTAATCCTTAATAATTAGTTCCTTCCTTTAGTTGCCAATGCGTAATTTAGTCATTGCTTCCCGGAATTTGATTCTTATAAGAGACAATACCAGATAGAAATATATTTTAAATCGTTTGTGCCATTATTAAGCTTTGTTAGTAGTGTTTATGTAAGAAAACTATTACAATAATTATTTGATATTACCTTTATAACGTTGTTAAGACTTTTAGTTAAACGAATTTTGTTTTGGACTTTATATTGGGGGTGAACTGCCTTCTGGGCCACAACTAACGCTTTTCCAGGAAACAGGACTTCATTAAAACTGTGTTATTTAATTGTTTGTTGTTGTTTTATCAAAATCCAACTCGAGGCTCGAGGCAACTTTGACTGTTTTTCACTATTCTTTTTGGATTTGGAAAAATCATCATAATAAATGCATGGTGTCATTGATGATATTAACACTCTTACAGTAAATGTAACGCGACTTCTTTATTTATTACGTCACTAAACAATAAACTGACGAAACGCAGTTTAAGACCTCTTACAATAAATATATTCATACTTTTTTTATCCATACCTAAAAAGTAGTCCCAGAACATACAACCCTAGAGAAAGTTGGAAATGTCTTCAGAGTAGCTATTACTACAAGAAATGTCTACAGAGTAACCTTTACTAATGAATATGTCTTACTCTGAGAAAATGTCCCAAGCCGGGAATTTTTGACTTCTCAGAACCCACGTAATGTGTGACACATTCAACCCAACTTTACATCTCAATGTTGCATAAGGAGAAATATTTGTCAAACAAATAATTGCTCAAAATTTTAAACATGAAGTCATTAAACTATGTTAATAGGAAACTGTGGATTACAACACCAAACTTGTTTTACAATAAAGATAAAAAGTACCGCAATGCGGATATTTATATGTACTCGGGACAATATTGAAAAGTTTAAGAGAGAGCTGTAGTTCTATCTTTTTCTTACTCACACTACACTACACTTCTAGATCGCCCTATGAGTGAGACAGCTACATTCTTCAACTAAATTTAGAATATTCTCTTTGATAGCGTTATGCTATAAAACCCATAGTGATCAGTTCATTTGCGATTCAATAAAGTCGCATTAATAATTATTTGCAATTTGTTGAACATAAAGGGTTGCAAAAAAAATTTATTTCAATTTCGCGGTTCGTCATTATCTGAAAAGTTGTCATCGAGAAAATGTATCGATAACGCGTCTGTCAAAATATAGATGGCGACACTGCGCATTCCATTTCACATATTGACTATCGATTTTGTTCACTGCATGACCAAGCAGCATCAGCAGGTAAATGTTGCTGGCGAATCGTGCTACAAAACTATGCGTGTCTAACTCATTTATTCTAGTCTATGGTACTCACGGTCATATTCAAAAGCTACGTTCAACATAGCACTGGAGTATCCAACGTCCATAGACAACACAAGATGGCGGACACCACCTACTACTGCCACTATTTACATTCACCAAATTTACACCAAAAAGACGAAGTGATCGTTTCTTGGTAAAATTGACACAAAATCAACAACACTGCGCGTTTCAGACATTGCCTAAAGTATGTCAGGCAAGAAAGATAACAGTATAGCTAGCCAGCTATAGTACCTATACATCGCTGTCAAAACAATGCAGCGTTCAAACATAATTAGATAAAGTAATTTATTTCATTCTTGATTATAAAAACGATTTTATAATTGCAGATGCGGATCCTTTGGTTACACAAACGCCTATTGGGCCTATTTAAGATATTTACACTACAGATTATAGAAAAAACAATAGGGATGGATTACACAATTACACAACATAACTCGTTTGTCATATGAATTCCACATTTTTTTTCACATACCGCCTATATATTTTTTTTTACATATTTTTAATTATTTTATGAACCAGCGAGAGTGTGCGCCTTGAGGAACGGAGTAGAGCTAACTAATTTTGAAGTTTGAACATAGTTTGGGATGACTGAGGTAAATAAACTTCATTTACATAAGATACCTGACCTTACCGTAACAAACGACTACCCAAGTGTATTGAAGCGAGCGACTGTATTTAATTGGTTAAGTATTAGAAAAACGTTCATTTGAAAAAATAAGTAGTGAACAATTAGTTTTTTTTTCTTTAATTAGAGACTAACCTAGCTTTAGCTACGAGTACGTTTTTCTTCTTCTTGTCTCAAAACATTTAAACTATCATTAAAATCCGACGGCGAAACTAGATTAGAGATAAAATAAATAAATGTTTGGACGTTTCACACAGCGCCATCTAGCCCCAAACTAAACAAAGCTTGTACCATGAGAACCAGATAACTGATACAATACTTAAATACTTTTTGTTTGTAAATACATACATAGTATACAATATAACACCCAGGCACAGACCAAACACCTATGTTTATGACACAAATGTTTGTCCTGGGTAGGAATCGAACCCACAACTACAGTTCAGAAGGCAGAGCTACTACCAACTGATCTATCAGGCCAGTCACAAGATGGTAAATAAGTAATTTTTATGTTATGTTACATTTACAATTTTACGTTATTAAAATATTCAACTAAAACTCTCAACTATTACAAGTGTTATTTTTACTTAATTGTATCCTACATAAAAACATTTAACCATTTTGTTATCGCTTCAGTTTTTTCGACTACCTTTCCAACCCACTATCACCTGAATTTTCACAAGCAAAATTTCTCTCTACACATTGCTATTTCATCAATTCAGTTTTCTAGAAAGTAACTAAACTAACTGTAGGCAGAGAATAAACATAAACATAAATTATAGTACAGGGTAGGATGGTGCAGCGACCCAAACTGAGTCTTAGTCTCTAACAATAATATACACCACTGTAGTAAAAAAAGTCTTATTTCACTATCTCTTTTCTTCTTGCGGCGGTATGTACTTGATTAGGACTTCTCGCTCCCACGCTTCGTGAATCTTTTGTGAGTGGGGAAAATATTCTAGGTCTATGGATAAATAAATAAATATATGTGGACGTTTCACACAGCGCCATCTAGCCCCAAACTGAGCAAAGCTTGTCATCATCATCATCATCATCATCAACAGCCTGAAGACGTCCACTGCTGAACATAGGCCTCCCCCAGAGCACGCCACCTTGAGCGGCTGCTCGCCTCCTGCATCCATCGGCTCCCCGCGGCTTTCACCAGGTCGTCGGTCCACCGAGTGGGGGGCCGGCCTACGCTGCGTCTTCCGGTTCGTGGTCGCCACTCGAGAACCTTTCTTCCCCATCGGTTGTCAGTTCTACGAGCGATGTGGCCTGCCCATTGCCACTTCAACTTACTAACTCTAAGAGCTATATCGGTCACTTTAGTTCTCCTGCGGATCTCCTCGTTCCGGAGCTTATCTCGCAGGGAAACACCGAGCATAGCTCGCTCCATAGCTCGCTGCGCGACTTTGAGCTTACTAATGAGGCCAACAGTAAGAGACCATGTCTCAGTTCCATAAGTCATCACTGGCAACACACACTGATTGAAAACTTTCGTTTTCAGGCTCTGCGGTATTTTGGACGAAAAGATAGGACGAAGCTTCCCGAACGCTGCCCAGCCGAGTTGGATTCTTCGCGCCACCTCTTTGTCGAAGTTGGACCTACCTAATTGGACAATCTGTCCTAGGTAGACATACTTGTCGACAACTTCGAGAGTATCGTTCCCAACAATTACCGGTATAGGTGGAACATGAGCAAAGCTTGTACTTACTAAGAAAACCAGATAACTGATAGAATACATAAATACATTTTGTTTGTAAATACATACATAGAATACAGTATAACACCCAGATACAGAACGAACACCTATGTTCATCACACAAGTGTTTGTCCTGGGTAGTAATCGAACCCACAACCTACAGTTCAGAAGCCCAGAAGTTCTTTACGCCTTTACAACAACAAAACGTCATACGTCATATTTATTGATCACATCGAACTGCAGGAGAACTAACGTACCGATATAGCTCTTAGAATTAGCATGTTGAAATGGCAATGGGCATCACACATCGCTCGTAGAACTGACAACCGATGGGGTTCTCGAGTGGCGACCACGAACCGGAATAGTGCTTTAAAGAAATAAAGTTATTATTAAAAAGTGCTGCATATCAAAAATAGAAAGTATGTATTGGGCATCTTCGGGCTAGCTGCTTTATGAAACAACGTGAGATCAGATAGTAAATAATGAATTGTGTACCTCGCAGCATTTCAGAACAATAAGTAAATAACGCCCAACGATCACATACATAGATCCTGGATCCTAACTAGGATTCCCTGTCAAATGCTATGCCTATAAATTGTAAAAAAAATAAAAATAAAAAAAAAATAAAAAATCTAGGGAGCCAGGAACTACGAGGACCATGCTCCCACAACACTCACACACAGAAAACTTGTTTCTAACTAATTATTTTGCCTAGATGATTGCGATCCGCTTTTTACTTTCATGTAGAGATTTTAACAACAAGAGTTTTAATTTTTGTTTGTAACATAATTAATTGCAATAGATTTCTGATAATTATTCAAAATAGAAACAGAATTAAATAGGTATAAGGGGCCTAAGCACTGAACGAAGTATAATAATAATTTTAGATTAGTTACTTCAGCTTTTGTCTTTTGTTGATATTTGAATATTGAAAGCGATCGAAAAAGACAAAAGATGGTGTAACTGATCAAAAGCTGCAACGTAATAAGGAAGTGGGATGTAGGTATATACTATACACTACTATACCTTATCCATTTTATTAATGGTTTTTTGACAGCTCACGCCCATGAAGTTCCGTATTGTTTACGTTAAAATTTCATACAAATAATATTGTACTTCATGGAATTCATCAAAACTAAATCAAAATGTACTCAAATACTCATTTATTAATAAACTAAGTTTACAAGTCGGTTTTCGGGTATACATTGGTGTATACATATTGGTATACATTACAACGACATTAAAATTACATTTATCATAAGTAGGTGATGGGAAGGTGGTTAAACTTAATTATTAATAGAAGGAGGTCCATGAGTTGGCAGTAAATAAAGATAATGTTTTAGCTCACAACGCGATGTATATTGAATTAAAAATTATTTACAAATTAAAACACAATACAATTTTTTCTCTAAGTCGCAGATTGACATCCATAGAATCAACAAAATCCGTTGTCCATAGCAACCAGGAGCAAAGGCTATGAAGCTGCATGAAAACTTTTTCATTGGCACGCCACATAGGTACCAAATTAGTAGGTAGCTATTTTATAATTCTTGAAATACAAAAAAAGAATAACCAAAAAATCCAATTGCAATTTTTAAGATTAATAAATGTTTATAAATGTCAACAATAAAATAAAATAAAAAACACAAAAATTATAAAAATCATTTTAGCTTCATAAAATCGTCAAAATATAATATTGCAATTATTAAGATTGATAAATGATAGGATGTACATGGATACGATGTACATTGATCGTATCGATTATTACGTTTACGTACCTAATTCGATTAATGATAATAGTACGATCGGAATGGTATCACATTCGAGAATCTATCGAACATCCCTAACTTGTCAGTCGTCGAGCTGTCAAAAAACCATTAATAAAATAGACAAGGTATACTACACTGTACTATATTATATTAATTATATACTGCCTATGCGCAGTTATAATGATTATTATAATACCTTGGTTGCGCGTTTATTTCATGTTCAAGGCCTTAATATTTAAGTAAATAAATAAAATGTTTACCAGAAGCCGTAGGTCTCGCTTTCAACTCCATATTAACGGGCCCCGACGCTATCTCCATTTCACTATCACTCCACTTGTTATAACAATCACCAATCAATGTTATTACAAAGGGCTTAAAACACTAGTATTTCAACAACCAACAGTTAACCAGCTGTAGTCAATATTAAACACCAATATTTATGTACGGTATTTATAAGAATGTAATAACTTGTAGACGTAAAGGTTCTAGTCTGTGGACGATGAACGCTAGCAGTGCAATCGGCAATACAACTAAATGCGTCAATAGGCTGATAACCTGTTATATGCGCAGCTATCGGTGATAATGATAACGATTGAACGGGTATTGATGTTATGGACGATGAAGTTTGGTCTAGTTTCCATTTGTAATTCTTTAATCGCAAAAATTTGCTGACTTTTTTTGTTTAGCTGGAGGATTTACTTCATACAATATTTAATATCCCCCATTTAAGTTTAGTAGTTATAAATGGTGGTAAATGTTACCTACCTATATGCTTTGTCCAAATAAATGTATGGTTTATTCATTAATTGCTTTTAGTTGAATAAGCAGGGTGTTTAATTCACTTAAATTCTTCTAAATTGTGATTCGTGTCACTGAAAAAAAATACAACCTTTGTTCTACAACCATCAAAAAATTCAGATATATTTTTTCACATTTTTTTTTTGTAATTTTTTGTTTGATGTTATCACATAGAAAATAATGATTACAATACGTGTCAATACTCCATGAAAGACAAAAATAAGCTCTTTCCCATTATTATTGCTCACCACCCAGAAAAGACGAAATTACACTATTTAAGCAAAGTTTTAACCCGTTACATTGGCGAAAATATAAATATTAGAAAAAAACATAGAACAAAAGTTGTTTGTTTAAATAATATGAGTTATGGCCTAAAAGGGTTGAAGTGAATTAAAATAATCCTGTATAATTACGGTCTACTATTGTAAAAGATAATGGAAAGAGGCCTATTGAACACAGTTTTAAAACTAAAGCAAAAGGCAGTGCTCACTTCTTTGACGGAACCCAGTGCTTTGTAATAAACTATTTGTAATTTGATGATTTTTCAAAACTATTGCTATAATGTCAAAATGCTTGTTTAAGTTATATTACATTTATTTCACTTTTAAGCCATTTGAAGGTGGTTGTGCTTCTTTAGTACAGCGGTTTGACTCGGCATTTATAATCTGAGCAACGAAGGAATGGAACACTTTACCAGCGTCTTTGTTTCCCGATAAGTACAATCTGGAGCTCTTCAAGTCGCGAGTGAATAGGTATCTTCTAGGCAAGCGTGTACCATCGTAGACCGCGTCATCACTTTCCATCAGGTGAGACTGCGGTAAAATGCGGGACTATTTCGTTATAATAAAAAAATGAAATAAAAAATCTACCGGCGGTAAATATTTATAATGTACACTGAGATAATCGGCTTTGTAGAGCGTCGTCTCTTGCACTCACAGGGTGATAGCCGACTTCATAGAGCGTTGTCTCTTTCTCATTAGCTCGTTGTACATTATAAAATATCTTGTTTCTCAATGTCTCTTAATTAGACGTAGATAATTTATTATTACAGGTGTGTTAATTATCTTATCAGTCAATCACAGACTTATGTGGGTTAATATTATTAATAATCTGTAAGGCTGGTCATATGTGAACTAAATATATAGATAAACCACGTAAAACCAAGCGCTACGCATTTTTTTTTATGCGACTGAATGACGTGACGAGCTAGCCGTTTACCTGATGTTAAGCAACACGGCCGCCCATAACAGTTGCAGTGTCACTTGGAACTTTAAAACAATAAAGTTTCGCGTGACACTGCACTGCGCACGTCATCCTGAGACATCACCCAGTCTAGTAATCAGATTACTAGACTGAGTGATCAGATCATAAAGTCTCATTTGCCCAGTAATTTCACTAGCTACAATGCCCTTCAAACCGGAACACAGTAGTGCTTGCACACTACTGCTTGGCGGCAGAATAACTGGCAGAGCGGTGGTACCTACCTAGACGAACTTTGCAGAAAAGTCCTACCACCTGATGTACACTAGGGGAATAAAAAAGGTTCGTCACGTTAGAGCCCACTTTTGCTTGTACGATTGTCAAAACTCTGTTTTACCGGCCCCATCATAACAACGGCAAAAAACAATGTGACAATTTTACTAAACTCACAAACCGGTTAAAAGGTGTAGGTACCTGATATCTACAATATCTTTGTCAAGTCACAATTGAAAACCTTCTTTGACAAGATACTTTGATCCGAGTAAATTTGAATGTTGTTGTCAACAGTTAGACATAATTTTCTATGCCACGGTGTTGTCTGTGACATAATTCGTAAGGTAACATCGATTTGCATAAATTACGAACCTTTTCATTCCGGCACTGCATGTACCTACCTACAGAACAACAAAAATGTGACAATGTGCTCATTATCAACTACTATCGTAAATGACTGATGAGCTATTAAGGAAACTATGACTCAGGACTCAGGTCATTACAATACGTAGAAGTCAACATATTTAGGAATTATATGCGTCGTAAGGTATCTTTTATGTAGGATGTCATTGCATTAGTCTTTTTTATGTGATAGATACGATACATCTAAATGCCATATATCTAAGAACGTGCAAGCCGTTGGCCTGATAGAGTTACATAATAGGATATTTGACTACTATTAAAAATGAACAAGTAAATGTAACTTCCACAAAGTACGTTAAAAATGGATGTAATAATTGAGATATAAGTAAAATCGGTAAATAAATCACAGAGCACGCTTTTAAAGTTTCTGGAGGGGGCATCACCTGTCCCTTTTTCGCAAAACAGAGCTCGTGCGGAGCTTCCTTACAGCTACTATGAAGACATAATTTGTGACGTCACAAGCCAAAAGGATTGTATGTAGAGCTACCATAGAGGCGCCCCAGCTTAGTAATGAGGTGCTATGAAGGGCCAAAAACTGACGTCGCTGCACGTTTGGGCAGTCTCTTTCTCATCATCATCATTAACAGCCTGAAGACGTCCACTGCTGAGCATAGGCCTCTCCCAGAGGGCTAATTTGAGCGGCTGCTCGCCTCCTGCATCCATCAGCTCCCCGCGGCTTTCACCAGATCGTCGTTCCATCTTGTGGGGGCCTACACTGCGTCTTCCGGGCAGTGGTCACCACTCGAGAAGCTCAACTCCAGTGTTTCTTTCTATTCTTGTATTTTAAAATGCTTGTAACTTCGTCATTTTATGAGAAACTAGTTCACCCGCCCTGGCTTCGCACGGGTTAATTAGTTTTACGTTTATCCCTGTTCATGGGAAGAGGGTAGTGAAAGGGGAAAAGAAGGCAAAAGAAGGCAAGCTTTGCATGTTAGCGTTGTTGCCCACATTTAGACATAGTACTGGCACTCTACTTATGGCAAATATAGTGATTTTTTCAAGTGAGAAAGTGAAGAGTTACTTAAGTTTACCGAAAAATACACAAGTCAGAATCAGAGAAAATTTGGAAATAAACAATTTTTGCATAATGAGATAATGTCGCTTCTACTTAGGGATTTAGAAGTAATGACTTGTTACACTTGAAACAACGAGCCACTAGATGCCATTAAAACAAATACGCCTACTCAGCATAGCACATCAGCGTTAGTGTAGAATAATGTGGCGACATGTGGCCCTAGTATGTAGAAAGTCATCGGGTGGTTACTTACCAACCCTCACATGTTAATGCGGGTAGTGCATGACCCGTATCCTTCTCTCCCGAGTATACTAACTCATAGCATGACGCTGTCTTCAAATCATACTTATCCGAAGAAGCCAATAGATGGCGCTATAATAAATACCCGTAATGTAAATGAGCAGTAACTCACGAGCCCCCGCGTGTTCATGCGGGTTGTGTATGACCCGTATCTTCCTCTCCGAATGTCAATTAGGTCAGAGTACGTCCCCGCCCTAATGTGGGACGCCTATGTTTAGCAGTGGACGCAGAAAGTGATGAGACGTGCCTTTTTCAAACCATGCTTACCCAAACAAGCTACTAGATGGCGTTAAAACAAATGCCACATAGAATCAGCATCTAGTACACAATAAGTAGCAGCTCACCAGCCCACGCGCGTTTATGTGGCTTGTGTACGATTCGAATACATTATATCGCAATACGACACCCGTTTTCAAGCCACACTTACCACTATACCATGTCCATTTTATGAATGGTTTTTTGACAGCTCACGCCCATGAAGTTTCGTATTGTTTACGTTAAAGTTTCATACAAACTTGTATTTCATGGAATTCATCAAAACTAAATCAAATCGTACATTTATCGCATTGATTATTACGTTCACGTACCTAATTCGATCAATGATAATAGTATAATCGGAATGGAATCACATTCAAGAATCTATAGAACATTCCTAACTTGTCAGTCTTCAAGCTGTCAAATAACCGTTAATAAAATGGACAAGGTACGGATGGCGCTAACACAAATACCGGTAAGGCAAGCGAGCAGTACCGACCGGCGCCCTTGTGTTCGTGCGGGTTGTGTATGATGCGGATGCGGCGCTCGGGGTGCAGCGGCTCCCCGCAGGCGCCGCCCGCGTCGCGCAGGCGCGCGGCGAGCGCCTCCCGCGGCGTGCGCGGGAAGTACAGCGGCGCCAGCGTGCGGTACAGCGCCACGTCCGCGCCGCACGCGCTCGCCACCACCACCAGCTGCGGGCACGCGTGCTGCTCCAGGTAGCGACGGATCGTACCTGTAGTGGCGTACACATGGACACTGTAGCGACGGATCGTACCTGTAGTGGCGTACACATGGACACTGTAGCGACGGGTGGTACCGGGGTGTACACGTGGACACTTCTTTACTTTGGCTTGATGTCATTGGCGTTTATAGTCAGTTTCAAATATATAATGGCACCTGCCAAGCGTGCTGATTATGGTTAACCCCCACGCCTATTATAAGCGTCCAAGGTGGCGTTTAATGCGGGAGACCTATGTTCAACAGTGGATGTGTGTGATGTGAACAGGGGAGATGGTCGATGTCAAAGTTGACAGTCAAATTGATATATTAAAAATTACATGCCCGGCCTAAATGTGATCCGCAGGAGAGCTAAAGTGACCGATGTAGCTCTTAAAATTAGCAAGTTGTTCAGGCAATGGGCAGGCCACATTGCTCGTAGAACTGACAACCAATGGGGAAGAAAGGTTCTCGAGTGGCGACAACAATCCGGACGCAGCGTAGGCCGGCCCCCCATTCGGTTGACCGCCGATCTAGTGAAATGCGCAGGGAGTCGATGGATGCAGGAGGCAAGCACCTGCTCAAAGTGGCACCTATGTTCAGCAGTGGACGTCTTAAGGCTGTTAATGATGATGATGATGATGATGATGACATATACATGACTAATTGACATACAAAATGAAGGGAACAATGCACCGGAACCTTGGACAAGGATTATGGGTCATGGTACTGGGTTTAAAATCCGAGATATACATTATTATTAAATGTTATAAAAAGTGCTTACGTAGTGCGATATGCGCGGCGACATCAGGCGGAAAGTTCCGTCGCGGCGTGTTGACGATGCAGAGCGCCAGCGACCGCGCGCCTAGGTCACTCGCTGCAAACAGGACGTTCCTGGAAGTGTACACGTCTTCGTTACTGGAGGGAACAGAAAGTTCCTGAAATAGTGACACGTTCTTGATAGTGGAGGAACAGGACGGTCCTGGAAGTATAAAGGGGCTTGTTACTGAGAAGAACAAGACGTTCCTGGAAGCATAAAGGTGCTTGTTGTTGGGGGAACAGGATGTTCCTGGAAGGATCACAGGTGCTTGTTACTGAGGCAAACAGGACGTTCCTGAAAGTGTGAAGAGACTTGTTACTAAGAGAAACAAGACGTTCCTGGTAGTATACAGGAGCTTGTTACTGGACGGAACGTACCACGGTGGCGGGCACCCTGTGTAGCAGGCATGGAGTGAACACACCTGTGTACTCACTTGTAGCAGGCATGGAGCGGACACACCTGTGTACTCACTTGTAGCAGGCATGGAGCGGACACACCTGTGTACTCACATGTAGCAGGCATGGAGCGGACACACCTGTTTACTCACATGTAGCAGGCATGGAGCGAACACACCTGTGTACTCACTTGTAGCAGGCATGGAGCGGACACACCTGTGTACTCACTTGTAGCAGGCATGGAGCGGACACACCTGTGTACTCACTTGTAGCAGGCATGGAACGGACACACCTGTGTACTCACATGTAGCAGGCATGGAGCGGACACACCTGTTTACTCACATGTAGCAGGCATGGAGCGAACACACCTGTGTACTCACTTGTAGCAGGCATGGAGCGGACACACCTGTGTACTCACTTGTAGCAGGCATGGAGCGGACACACCTGTGTACTCACTTGTAGCAGGCATGGAACGGACACACCTGTGTACTCACATGTAGCAGGCATGGAGCGGACACACCTGTTTACTCACATGTAGCAGGCATGGAGCGAACACACCTGTGTACTCACTTGTAGCAGGCATGGAGCGAACACACCTGTGTACTCACTTGTAGCAGGCATGGAGCGGACACACCTGTGTACTCACTTGTAGCAGGCATGGAGCGGACACACCTGTGTACGCACTTGTAGCAGGCATGGAACGGACACACCTGTGTACTCACATGTAGCAGGCATGGAGCGGACACACCTGTGTACTCACATGTAGCAGGCATGGAGCGAACACACCTGTGTACTCACTTGTAGCAGGCATGGAGCGGACACACCTGTGTACTCACTTGTAGCAGGCATGGAGCGGACACACCTGTGTACTCACTTGTAGCAGGCATGGAACGGACACACCTGTGTACTCACTTGTAGCAGGCATGGAGCGGACACACCTGTGTACTCACATGTAGCAGGCATGGAGCGGACACACCTGTGTACTCACATGTAGCAGGCATGGAGCGAACACACCTGTGTACTCACTTGTAGCAGGCATGGAGCGGACACACCTGTGTACTCACTTGTAGTAGGCATGGAGCGAACACACCTGTGTACTCACTTGTAGCAGGCATGGAGCGGACACACCTGTGTACTCACTTGTAGCAGGCATGGAGCGGACACACCTGTGTACTCACTTGTAGCAGGCATGGAGCGGACACACCTGTGTACTCACTTGTAGCAGGCATGGAACGGACACACCTGTGTACTCACTTGTAGCAGGCATGGAGCGGACACACCTGTGTACTCACTTGTAGCAGGCATGGAGCGGACACACCTGTGTACTCACTTGTAGCAGGCATGGAGCGGACACACCTGTGTACTCACTTGTAGCAGGCATGGAGCGGACACACCTGTGTACTCACTTGTAGCAGGCATGGAGCGGACACACCTGTGTACTCACTTGTAGCAGGCATGGAGCGGACACACCTGTGTACTCACTTGTAGCAGGCATGGAGCGGACACACCTGTGTACTCACTTGTAGCAGGCATGGAGCGGACACACCTGTGTACTCACTTGTAGCAGGCATGGAGCGGACACACCTGTGTACTCACTTGTAGCAGGCATGGAGCGAACACACCTGTGTACTCACTTGTAGCAGGCATGGAGCGGACACACCTGTGTACTCACTTGTAGCAGGCATGGAGCGGACACACCTGTGTACTCACTTGTAGCAGGCATGGAGCGGACACACCTGTGTACTCACTTGTAGCAGGCATGGAGCGGACACACCTGTGTACTCACTTGTAGCAGGCATGGAGCGGACACACCTGTGTACTCACTTGTAGCAGGCATGGAGCGGACACACCTGTGTACTCACTTGTAGCAGGCATGGAGCGGACACACCTGTGTACTCACTTGTAGCAGGCATGGAGCGGACACACCTGTGTACTCACTTGTAGCAGGCATGGAGCGCACTCTCGCCGGCGGAGCGGTATGCGGGCACATACTGTGGGCACACGGTGTGCGCGATGTGCCGCGCGCGGAGATTGAACCCCGCCGTCACAACCACCGCGCCAGCGCCGCACTCTGGAAGTTACATTCACTATTATTTATCACTTGGTTACGTTGTTCCTTTCAGATTTTATTTATGTTTCATATTGCACCTCTGTGTACGTGTTGCACTTAAACGAAGTTAAAAAGAGCCACCTAGTCGAGTGAGTGAGACCTTGGTCACCCTCAAGGGAAATTAAATAATAGTGTGTCACTGTCACCTAGTCAAGAGGGAATGAATAGCCTCCTACCTCAGTTGATAGTAGACCTGTCTTCTGAACTGTAGGTTGTGGGTTCGGTTCTTACTCAGGACAAACATTTGCGTGATGAACATAGGTAGTTGTTCTTTGCCTGGGTGTTATATTGTATTCTATGTATGTATTCCTACAGCCCGCACTAAGCGCTTCGCATCAAACTTTATAGTGCGTACAGCGCATGAGTGGAATACCTTGCCGGCGTCCTTGTTTCCAGCTGACTATAACCTGGGAGTCTTCAAGTCACGAGTGAACAGGTATCTTCTAGGCAAGCATGCACCATCGTAGGCCGCGTCATCACTTACCATCAGGTGAGACAGTGGTCAAATGCTATGTCTATAAATTATTTAAAAAAAAATGTGTTGACCAACAAAAAGTATCTATGTATTCTATTAGTTATCCGTTTTCCCAAATAGTACAAGCTTTGCTTGGTTTGAGGTTGGATGGCGTTGTGTGAAATGTCCACACATATTTATTTATTTATTAATTAATTTGAGCAGGGTGTGTAGTGTATGTCATAGTGTATGTCACATAGCCAAGTGTAGAGCTATTAAAATGTTGAGCAGAATGTGTACGTTTTCGTCGGATACTTTTTTTTTTTATGCGATTGAATGACGTGACGAGCTAGTCGTTCACCTGATGTTAAGCAACACGGCCGCCCATAACAGTTGCAGTGTCACTCGGAACTTTAAAACAATAAAGTTTCGCGTGGCACTGCACAGCGCACGTCATCCTGAGACATCACACAGTCTAGTAATCAGATTACTAGACTGAGTGATCAGATCATAAAGTCTCATTTGCCCAGTAATTTCACTAGCTACAGTGCCCTTCAAACCATTTGAGTTAGTGTAGTGTCATAGTGTATTAAATGTTAGTATAGTGTAGTGCAGTGCAAACAAGTGCTATCTAAAAAGAACACAAGAACAATGTGTCTTCGCCTTAATAGAGACAATAAGAAACGTGTTATTGGACACATTCTTAGATAATTTAATTGTAGAAGTTTAGGTTAAATTAAAATTACTCATTAGTCAAATAGATGGCTAGATTGTAATATAAATAGAGTGTCTAACAAGGCATTCTAGGAATAGGAAAAAAAAAACCTAGTAAACAGTACAAATAAGATTGTGTACAGTGTGTATGTCACCTAGTCGAATGTATAGCGCTCAAATATGACTGAGGAAGGGTGTATAAATATATCACAGAGCCGGGTATATTGAGCTCAAAATATATTGAGCAAGGTGTGTAACTATGTCACATTACCGCATGTGTTGAGTTTGAATAAGATTGAGTAGGGTGTGTGTATGTTCAGTTAGCGTTGTAAATGTTATATGTAAGTCGTTTTGCCAGGGTGTGAAGCGTGTAATTAACTGTAATCAAAATAATTACCGTGCCCTCGGGTGATGATTTCCTCTTTAAGGTCAGAACCAGCATTGTGCATGATGCGTTCGCTGATGGCATTGCATTCCATTAGGGTTTCATCTGTCGTGTTGGTGATAACGTCCGCGTCCAGCGTTGATATGTCACCTTGCCTGGAATAAATAATAAATAAATTGGTTTGACAATACTGTTATAGTAACGTCATAGATTTACTTGCAAGAATTGACTTTAATAGGTGTGCACGTCAAAATGTAAATTGCTACGTAACCAGTTGTTTAAACTTGGTAGGTATATCTCTGGAATTAAAATAAAAAGCCTGCATTCTACCGTGAGTGCATCAGACTGACAGAAAATGTCATGTCTCCATTGTCAAATGTGCCGTCGTCAATATTTAAATTACGAAGGCAAAACGTTCCACTCAAAATAGGTATTTTGACCACTGCCCCCTGATGTGAAAAAACGATTACATCATCGAAGGTACCATGCTGCACCTGGATTGCGAATTGGGTCTCAAGCGAAGACCGATTCATAACTTGATAGCTTGCCATACCAGCGCTAGAAAATGTGACGAAACCAAACCTTTATGCAGTTATGGTTTCTTCACGATATTTTCGTTTAGGGATTAATCTTGTAGCTCAAAGTCACGCAACGAGCTATGGAGAGACCTATGCTCGGTGTTTCCCTGCGAGATAAACTCCGGAATAAGGAGATCCGCAGGAGAACTAAAGTGACGGATATACGAGTAGCTCTTAGAATTAGCAAGTTGAAATGGAAATGGGCAGGCCACATCGCTCGTAGAACTGACAACCGATGAGGAAGAAAGGTTCTCGTGTGGCGACCACGAACCGGAAGACGCAGCGCAGGCTGGCCCCCCACTAGGTGGGCCGACGATCAGGTGAAAACTGCGGGGAGCCGATGGATGCAGGAGGCAAGCAGCCACTCAAAGTGGCGCTCTCTGGGGGAGGCCTACGTTCAGCAGTGGACGTCTTCAGTCTTTTGATGATGATGAGAAACCGCGCTGATCTGTACCTGCTCTTCTATCTGTGATCTAATACTGACCATATGGCGAGCCTGGAGTTGATGACGTCATCGTAAGGGAACAGCGGGAGCGCGTGCGGCGAGGTCCGCGCGTCCGTCACGAGCGGCGGCGGCGGCGAGTGCGCCCAGCGAGCCAGCGTCGCCACGCCGCCCGGCGCGCGCATCACGCACGCCGACGGATCTGTCGACACGAGACATCACAACCACATTTACTTCAAATACTCATCATTTTCAAACGAACAATATCAATATTATAATTGTTTTTTTTACAACTAATTAGGCTCGCGTTTGACCGCAATCTCACCTGATGGGAAGTGATGGTGCTATCTTATTTTAAAACACAAAAAAGATGTGTTGAAATGAGTCGGTCTTTCTAGGCATTGCATCGGCAATACCCCCTTCGTGTCAAAACTCTCCATAAAAGACATCGTTCACTTTCCATCAGGTAGGCCGCCTGCTTATTTGCCACGTAATTTAAATAAAATACACGCATACTGAATACAAAAACAAAATAAAAAATATAAATGAATAAACGTGGAATGAATAAATTAACATGAGTTTCAACATTTTCTCTATGGAATTTGTTTTGAGATCATAACCAAATTCATAATTATAATGGTACCCCCAACTGCAGTATACGTACGTACAGTATACGTACATATACTAACGTACAAATGTAGAGTAACATATGAACCGCGGCGACGTCGCGTCGGACTGAGAGTAATGGTATGCAAATCTCTGATAGAGCAGCTTCATCTTCATCTTACGCAAAATACTTAGTTTAATTTTTCACATGTGCTTAACAAGTAGCATTTTTAAATTTACCAATTTTATAAGCAGTTTCAGAGTAACTACAGTGTGACAATAAGACCGCTGATCAAACTTTATTTTATTCATTTATAAAGACGGTTCAACTGAAAAAATAGACATATGTTTCTTTACATGTGCATTAATTACTGAGCATAATTATAGAAATCTTATTATAGACCAAGGCTCCAACTTGTTTCTGTCAAGCATGTGAAGCATGTAATATGAAAGGCACAATAAGCCTCATCACGAAGGTATCCATCCACCCTATTTGAAATTCACCAACAAATCGTGTCGCAATGACCGACTTATTAATATCTGAGGAGGCTCAATTTACTGAGGGACTATTTCGAGACAGGTCCAATCGATGCCAGGTCCTACAACTATAATGTGAGGAAGCGGCTATAGACTTGCGTTTCCACGAAGGGACTCTTCCGACCCTTCGATGCTGAATAAGGTTAAATCGGTCGGAAATTGCTCTACGTCAATCGCACAAACATGAAAGTGCTCATGAGCCTCATAATGGCATCCTCGGCAATGATTAGCTCGGAATTGCTGAATCGGTGATACGATGGATACGACGTTATTAATGCCATTAGACGGAAGCGAGCAATTAGTGACGGCCTATCTCGCCGGCAGCTGAGAATTAGCATAACATATCGACACAAGTAGCCACTGTTTTATGCCATGCACCATTTAACTACCAATCCGCTATCATCACATTCATCGCTATGAAAACGTCAAATTTGGTCTATTTTACAACCTAACCCAATTTATAAACGCTCTATCAAATAATTTAACAACAAATATGCTATATAGAATGATCCATTGACCTCTCGCAAATGAGAAAAGTCACGTGTAATGGTGAGACACAAAGTTTTATAGAACAGTTAAGCCTACCATTACCATGCGATGCGTTTACGAATAAGGGGATTAGTGTGCTGTACTCATGGAAAATCAGAACAAGAGGCTGCACACCAGGTCATACTACCCTTAGGGAGTCCAGAGAGTATGATGAGTATGTGCGGGGCTCAGGGAGTATGTTTTGTTAGTTTCTGGTACATGAGTTAATAAGTATAAGTACATACATTACATACATAACAAAAGCAGGTAAAGTTGCAATTTTTGGAATTTGTTTCGTTTAGATAAAGAAACTTGAAATATTCATTTCTATGTTAAAGAAAGAACTGACAAAATCCTCACTTGCCTAAAAGAAACGAAAAGACGGACCAAACTGAAATAAAATCACCTACGTTTTCAATAAATATGTAGGACATTCTCACAACTAGTTTTTTTACACAAAACCCGAGTTAATATCATAAAACCAAAATGTAATATACACGCGGATAATTTAAATAAATCCAAGTACAGAGTACAGAGATGACCCAGTTTAGCTCATTATGATTCTAAATAGCGTTTTTTAACATAAAACCCTCAGAATTCCGCACGCAGAAGAAAAACACGGCAAGGTCGAGGCTTACAGTTCCCGCTTCCGACAAATCTTGTTGCTTTAAATATTTAACTCCCATAAATCAGATTTATAATTCAGTGGAGCAATTCACGTGAAAATTGACCTACATACGGCGTTGAGGCAAGTACTAAAACACGGCTTGAATTTCTCTAAAGACTATTCAGACCTACCGGACCAATTTCGTTTTTATTTTATTACTATTACTATAAAATTGGATACCCATGAGTCACTGACTGATGATTGACATAATTGATCTCAGCTCTCAGAAGTGGTCAGTCAAAACTGAGTATGAGGCTGTATAGTGATGGGTCATGTCACCCCAGGAAAAATCTGACATTACCAGAAAATCGTCTCTGAGCTGGAACAGGTCAACGGATCTCGAAAACGACAAGAGATATGGGGGTCCAGTTTTAACTAAAGTTGGAGTAGACCCTGGGGTGTTTCCAGAGAAATGAAAAAAATGGGGGCCCCCGAACAAAAAACGGTGGCCCCCATACAAAATTGAAACGCTCATAATTCGGAAACGGTAAGAGGTATGTGGGTAGTGCTCGACCAAATGTCATAGAGGATAACGGGGGCTGTCAGATGGTGGTCATGAAAATCCAAGATGGCGGATTCAAAATGGCGGCCATTTTGAAAGTTGGTCCGATCGGGGTGATTTTTCGCATGGGGGGGTTTTCGGGGCCGCAGATTCGATATTTCAAAAAAAATTTTGGATTCCGCCATTTTTAAAGATGGCTGCCATACAATTTTTTTTTTTCATTTTTGACGCATTGTTTCTCGATACCTATGGAAAATTTTGAATGTCTTTGTTGACTTTTGTGTCCAGGTGGTTGAGGTGTCTTCAAAAAAATTCGCGACCTGGTCTTCCGACCTCCGGTCACTCGGACGGTCAACGGCCTGGCCAAACCATAAAAGATAGGTCATGTGCGTTTTAAGGAATGTCATAGCAAACCCTGGGACGATTTTGGAGATGTCAAAAAAAATTCAAAATGGCGGAAAAAAAAAATCCGCCATACAAATTTTAACCGTAAATGACGGCGAAACTATGACACTTTAGTATAAAGAGCTGGAACTAATAATGTTTGAAAGCCAGAGAGGAAGAATGGCAAAAAAGTTTTTTTTCAAAATGGCGGAAATTTCGGTCGCGGCGGGAAAAAAAGTTTCACCGATCCGGATGAAAATCGATATCTGGGGATCCCCAAGGATGCTGATCAATTTTCTGAAATCAAATTTTGACATGTGTCAACTTTCAATGGGTCTGCCATACAAAGGTACTTTTATGGAAAAATCAGTATTCCTTTTTTACGCCTCCAATACGAGCGTTTAAGAAAAATCGTTTTTGGGGATGGAGTATAGATGCTGTAAGGGTTAAAATGCAATATCAGCAAAATCGATTTTTTTCAAGATGGCGGCTGTAGACGTACCGACTCATAGTAAAAGTTGTTCGACCCGAATGAAAATCGATATCTGAGCATCCCACAGTACACTTGGTAGGAACGTGTAAAACATTTTTTGATTCCGCCATTTTGAAAAATTGCAAACATGCTATTTCACTTTTTAAGGATTTTTAATTCGCAAATAGCACCGAAACTGTGAGAATTTTGTGGGAGGGTTTGTTCTAATATTGTACAGTTTTGAGAGGGGCATACAGTGAAAAAGTACTTTTTTCAAAATGGCGGTCTATTGGTCCGCGTCTGAAATTAAAGGTGCTCTGATCGGGATATAAATCGATATCTGGGTGTCCCAAAGGATGCTGATCAACATGGTTTGGTCAAATTTTGACATCTGTCATTTTTTATACGGCCGGCTTATGTACTGTTATCAAAATGGCTGTTTTCCGTTTTATCGCCTATGGTACTACAGTTTCGGTTCGAGATAGTGGTCATTTCGACAGATGTCAGTGTGACAGATGTCAAATGTCAAAATTTTGACAGGTGTCAAATTTTTTGACAGATGTCAAATGTCAATTTTTTGGACAGATGTCAAATGTCAATTTTTTTCCAACCTACCAAATGCGGCGATGAGTGAGTTAGTTTATTGTCTCTTATTGGTATAATTGGACAGTCACGACTAACACTTGCACCTGCACACTTGCACCGTGTGCGGGCCGCGTGCGGCCCGCGCACGGTGCAAGTGTGCCGCTTGCGACCTGCGCACTGCTCTAATACCGCTGTCAAGTGTAGACAGATGTCAGTTTGTCAGTTTGATTGATGTCAAATGTCAATTTTTTTTACAGGTGTCAAATTTATTGACAAATGTCAAATGTCAATTTTTTGGACAGATGTCAAATGTCAAATTTTTTCCAACCTACCTAATGTGACGACGAGCAAAGCGAGTTAGTTTACTGTAGTTTGGTACAAGTGGACGGTCACGACCAACACTTGCACCTGCACACTTGCACCGTGCGCGGGCCGCGACGGCCTGCGACCTACTAATGGTGCAAATGACGCTGTCAAGTCAAACAAGATGGCCGCCATGCAAAGTCACGCGCATTATCATTTTCTTTGATAAATACCGCAGTTTTGTACAAGTACTTGCAAAATTTAAAGTTTAGCTCCAAGTATAGCGTTTTGAACAAATGGAACGCCACGAAAACACCCACGCGGGCCGCTCGCGGCCCGCGCACGGGGCAAAATACTAAAGTTGGAGTAAACCCTGGGATGTTTCCAGAGAAATTAAAAAAAAAAGTGTTGCCATACAAAAAATAAAAATTCCATACAAAATTGAAACGCTCATAATACGGAAACGGTAAGAGGTATGTGGGTGGTGCTCGACCAAATGTCATAGAGGATGACGGGGGCTGTCAGGTGGTTGTCATGAAAATCCAAGATGGCGGATTCAAAATGGCGGCCATTTTGAAAGTTGGTCCGATCGGGGTGATTTTTCGCATGAGGGGGTTTTCGGGGCCACACATTCGATATTTGAAAAAATATTTTGGATTCCGCCATTTTTAAACATGGCTGCCAACAATTTTTTTTTCCCATTTTTGACGCATTGTTTCTCGACACCTATGGAAAATTTTGAGTGTCTTTGTTGTGTTTTGTGTCCAGGTGATCGAGGTGTCTTCAAAAAAATTCGCGACCTGGTCTTCTGGACCTTCGGTCACTCGGACAGTCAACGGCCTGGCCAAACCATATGAGATAGGTCATGTGCGTTTTAAGGAATGTCATAGCAAACCCTGGGACGATTTTGGAGATGTCAAAAAAAATTCAAAATGGCGGAAAAAAAAATCCGCCATACAAATTTTAACCGTAAATGACGGCGAAACTATGACACTTTAGTATAAAGAGCTCGAACTAATATTGGTTGGAGGTCAGAGGGGAAGATTGCGAAAAAATTTTTTTTTCAAAATGGCGGAAATTTTGGCCGCGGCGGGAAAAAAAGTTTCACCGATCCGGATGAAAATCGATATCTGGGGATCCCCAAGGATGCTGATCAATTTTCTGAAATCAAATTTTGACATGTGTCAACTTTCAATGGGGCTGCCATACAAAGGTGCTTTTATTGAAATATCAACTTTGCTTTTTTGCGCCTCCGTTGCGAGTGCTTTAGAAAAGTCGTTCCTGGGGATCAAGTATAGATGTTATAAGGGTAAAAATGCAATATCAGTGAAATCAATTTTTTTCAAGATGGCGGCTGTAGACGTACCGACTCATAGTAAAAGTTGTCCGATCCGAATGAAAATCGATATCTGAAAATCCCACGGTACAGTTGGTAGGAATGTGTAAAAATTTTTTTGATTCCGCCATTTTGAATAATTGCGAACATACAATTTCACTTTTTAAGGATTATTAATTTGCAATTTACGCCGAAACTATAAGACTTTTGTGAGGAGGGTTTGTTCTAATATTGTACAGTTTTGAAAGGGCCACACAGTGAAAAATAATGTTTTTCAAAATGGCGGTCTATTGGTCCGCGTCCGAAAATAAAGATGCTCCGATCGGGATAAAAATCGATATCTGGGGGTCCCAAAGGATCCTGATCAACATGGTTTGGTCAAATTTTGACATCTGTCATTTTTTAATATGGCCGCCGTATATACTATTATCGAAATTGCTGTTTTCCGTTTTATCGCCTATGGTACTACAGTTTCGGAAGGAGATAGTTGTAATTTTGACAGATGTCAGTGTGACAGATGTCAAACGTCAAAATTTTGACAGATGTCAAATTTTTTTGATAGATTGTTAATGTCAATTTTTTTCTAACCTACCAAATGCAACGACGAGCGAAGTGAGCAGCAAGTATACTGTAGTTTGGTATAAGTGGACGGTCACGACCAACACTTGCACCTGCACACTTGCACCGTGTGCGGGCCGCGTGCGGCCCGCGCACGGTGCAAGTGTGCCGCTTGCGACCTGCGCACTGTTCTAATACCGCTGTCAAGTGTAGACCGATGTCAGTTTGATTGATGTCAAATGTCAAACTTTTGACAGATGTCAAATGTCAAATTTTTTGACAGATGTCAAATTTATTGACAAATGTCAAATGGCAATTTTTTGGAGAGATGTCAAATGTCAATTTTTTCCATACTACCAAATGCGGCGATGAGTGAGTTAGTTTATTGTCTCTCATTGGTATAATTGGACAGTCACGACCAACACTTGCACCTGCACACTTGCACCGTGTGCGGGCCGCGTGCGGCCCGCGCACGGTGCAAGTGTGCCGCTTGCGACCTGTGCACTGTTCTAATACCACTGTCAAGTGTAGACAGATGTCAGTTTGATTGATGTCAAATGTCAAACTTTTGACAGATGTGAAACGTCAAATTTTTTCCAACCTACCCAATGCGACGACGAGCGAAGCGAGTTAGTTTACTGTAGTTTGGTATAAGTGGACGGTCACGATCAACACTTGCACCTGCACAATTGCACCGTGTGCGGGCCGCGTGCGGCCCACGCACGGTGCAAGTGTGCCGGTTGCGACCTGCTAATGGTGCCAATGACGCTGTCAAGTCAAACAAGATGGCCGCCATGCACAAGTCAGATGAATTATCATTTTCTTTGATAGATACCGCAGTTTTGTACAAGTACTTGCAAAATTACAAGTTTAAACACAAGTATAGCGGTTTGAACAAATGGAACGCCACGAAAACACACACGCGGGCCGCTCGCGGCCCGCGCATGGGGCAAAATACTAGTTATTCTTTATAAAAGTACTCTTCAGCGGCGGTGTTATATAAATTTCCCCAAGATATGATGAATTCCAATAAAAAGGTAATGAAGTTTTTGTTTTCTATTTATCTGGATGATCTATTGATTATGATCCGAGAAATTAACGAGTTTTACTATGCTTTTTACAATGTGATTATTAACAGTAACAGGGAGTAAGTCCAATTTTTTGAATTATGATAATGGTATGGTATTGTAAGATACCGTTATCGATTACAATTAACATCAAATGCAGTTTGCGGTCAACAAACTTCGGTTCATTTTCTACCCGAACCGTTGATTATCACACGCTACGGTAAAGCAAATCGCAGAAGTATTGACATGCAATATAATTAAGTACTAGCGATTTATATAGCTAGGGTATCCTGTGACGTCAGATGGATATTCGCTCTCTGTCTTATGCAAACTACGAGAAGGAGAGAGACAATTCATTGAAATTTCAGAGAGGAAGGGTTGTTAACGCAGTAGCGCTGCATAAAGTATGAGGTTCTCGCTCGGGCGTAGCTTATTCTACAGTTAGTATATCTTTAGAATCACATCGATTTTACTTGATATTTGAATACAATGCTACCTTTTTTGCGAGCTAACCGTAGAATCATTTTTAGAAAAACAGATAAAATAGAGAATTGCTATGGTAGGTACCTACATCTAACAGCACTACACACTACAAAAGAAAACAACAAAATAAAATAAATCCAAGAAATAATTCACAATGGGCACGGTCAGTATGTGACGTTCTTGATGAAAATAAGGACAATAAAAATAATACTTAATTGTGACGGGTTATAACTTAATTAGTTCAAGTGGCTTTTAAAATTTCTTTATAACTATGTCAAATAGTTCAAATTACTTTTTACTGAGTGGAAAATAATGTTTGATGAATCAAGATACATAGAACTAAAAATAGCTAACTAGCGAGCGCCGAGTTACAAAACTGATGATTTCTTTGGATTTGGTGAGAAAAGGCAAAGTATAAAAGATCATTGTGCTGTTTGAATATAGTTCTCAAAGCAAAGAATCCAGTCATCATATAGAGAACAAAAGGCAGTTTAGCGTATTGTTTCCTACATTGAACAAATAAAATTACTGGTCACAGTCAACACTGTGCAACGAATTTAAACTATAGTTATATGATCCTCAATTTTTTTGATTATTCATACTTTGGATTACGTGTCGATTTTTAGATACAAATTATAAAAAGATGTTACCCACCAACGTCAAGTATACTTTATCAGTGACTTTTAGAAAATAAAATCTTAAAAATAAATCATGTAAGAACAAAGCTCCTTTTTCATACATATAAAAATTTAAACTCGAGCTGTGGCAGTAAAAAACACAATAAAACCTGTAAAGGCAAAGATGCTCACAAAATTATGTCTTCATAAGAAACGCAGGTTGATGTTGGTGAAAAACATAAAAAAACTGGCGGACGCAAACATAAATGAGTCCTTTTACCGGATGAAGCGTGCACTTGCACGGCCTTCAACAATTAACATTGCTGGTGACATATCGAAGCCTTTAATTAGCATTGCCTCAATTATAATTCCAAATTATAGCAAGACGCAACGCTACTACCTTGTTAACTAGAACTCTTGCAATACTTGAATATCTTTATTGTACACTTTAGTTTATATAACCTGGCGCTGGTACGCAAGTCTGAAGGTCACCTTTATGGTAAATAATGTTACGTAAGCATGATACGAAAAAGCTGCGAGACAATAAACTTCACTTATTACCTTGGGGTACAATATTTGTGACAGCTGACAAAGTAGCTTACTTTTTGTGTCAACATGATAATGCGTGATAAATAAATATAAAAGCACACCAAAAGTTACCAAGTAAAACTCCACCTACCTAAGATAGTCATTCCGGAAAATTAAACCACAACTCTTTCCACTTGTAAAATGTAATATGCAATTTCGGTACGAGTAGCGCACGTTCGCTCGCGACGGAATCTGAACAGCGTGTGACCTCGAACGAGCAGGAAGGGAACACACCCCCGAGGGTGACGTGACCGTGGGGGTGGAGAGGCGGTGACGTCACACGGTCGTCGACCTGCGAAGTGGGTCATCGGGCTGCCCGAGCCAGTGCTGGTGCCGGTTCGCAGCAATAAAGCCTTTGTGTAATGCTCGTAGCGTTACATAATTTACCCTAATCTGACTTTAGTGTGCAGTCATTAGCAGCTTCGCAAGTCGTAGTTTTTCATTCATTGATGGGCTGTTCCATGAATGAAACACGAATTGTGGTGATGATCCAATTTATTTTTATTTCAGAAAGTTCAAATCAGGATACAATATATCATAAACATACACATTTACCCTTAAAGGATTTGGTGTGGAAGTCAATGAGCACTGTGAAATATAATTATGAACATCATGTTCAACTAACACTCAGTCTGTACTGTAGCCAACTCGGTATACATATTATATAAACCGTAATAGAAAATAACAAATCGAAAAGTAAATAAAACTACATAGATACAAAGAAACAAAGTAAAAGTTGCACAATAACTCTATCCAGCGAAAAGGCACGTCGATTCACAGCATGAATTCTAACAGGAACTCGGTATACTAGGTTAAACTTGGAATTTCCTATTTAACTTTAGCATTATCCAAGTTTTGATTGCACATGCCTACAAGAATCTTGTACGAGTTGTGGCAATACTTGGAGATGGTTGTATGTGTGCCTGACACTTGCCAACTGCTATGTCGCTTGTTAACTAACTGGTAAATAGTAAACACGCTCCAAGGTAAAACAAATATTGAGAAGGTGGAATAATTCAATTCCAAATATTGAAGGTGATGGAATGAAAGTAGGATTCAACTTAAAATTTAAACATACATTGGCAACTGAATTGAGTTCAAAGCTTAAATGAAGAATTAAAGCTGATCAAATAAAAGAAGTTATAAAGAAAAGAATAAGGTGTTCAATTCAAATTAACATTGAAGAGTTTTACTGAAACATCAATACTTCAAATGATGAAATCTATACCACTGATTCAAGAAGAAAATAAGAGAACACATTTCTAATTTCTTCGTCTATGTACCTATCCAGTGTAGTATATGATGTGATAGTGTTAGGCAAGAATAACGTTCGTATGATTATGACCAACCCAATTTCTAAACAACATACACGCAAACAGATAGCGTAGAAAACAAAGAGCTGGTTCATAAAACATTGTGTGGAACGGAACAATAGACGGTTTAGAGGATAATCTCAATTTACACGAGGATTTGTTCAAGGCGAGAGATTGCAAAGTTTATTCTTGAAAAGGTAATAAATGTCGTCATTTAACACATTGTGAAAATTACTTTCATTTCAGTATGGCATAAAGATAATTGGCATTTTTGAAAACGAAGCGGTGTAAGATAGCGAGAACAATTAGAAAAGGCTACAAACACAAATAATTACGATATTTCTACTGAAGCGTTCAGGCGTTCAGCGACAACTATTAGTGCAAGTAAATAAGTTGCACGTAACAGGAATAGGAAGTTTCATGTCTTATATTATAACACGTGTAGTTTTAATGATCACCACATCCTATTGTTTCTGAAGACCTGGAAAGGGAAAGTTATTTTATGACATGATAAGTAATTAAGTACTAAGGTTATGAGTATAATACGCAGCATATAATAAAATAGCAGAACAAAGCAGATAGACATTTATTAAGATCAGCCGCGTTAGTGGAAACTTGCGCAAAACGGGTACACCAATGCTTGTAGCTTCATAAATTTACAGTTATACAGATAAGGTAGATAAGAAGGATAATTTATTCACGGTAAAGGTGGTAAAGACTTGAAGGTAGGAGAGAAACATGGCCTACGAGTTACTGCAATTTAGCGACGAGAATAAATAATGGCAAAGTGGAGCAGAGTAGCAAAAAGTGGCTCGATTTGGCACCGGACGGAAAACGGCAGTCCATAAAAGGTGACTAATGTACATAAAAACCGCATCAAGAGGCCAGTGGCTAACCATTCGTTTTTAGTATTCTCGATAAACCGACGATGGTATCAACTATGTACCTATCTACTGAATTAAGTACGAAGCTTGGATGATTACTGCTATGTTATTAGACCTCTAGTACTGGATGGAATTGATAGTTCATAAGCATAATTTTACTGCTGGCCCTATGAGCAAGCTCCTAGTCGCGCAGCGAGCTATGGAGAGTGCTATGCTCGGAGTTTCCTTGCGAGATAGAATCCGAAATGAGGAGGTCCGCAAGAGAACTAAGTCTTAGTAGCTTTGAGAATGAGCAAGCTGAAGTGGAAGTGGGCAGGCCACATCGCTCGTAGAACTGACAATCAATGGGGAAGAAAGGTTCTCGAGTGCAACCACGAACCGGAAGACGCAGCGTAGGCCGGCCCCCCACTGGGTGTACCGACGACCGGGGAGCCGATGGGTGCAGGAGGCAAGCAGCCGCTCAAAGCGGCCCTGTTTGGGGGAGGCCTAAGTTCAGCAGTGGACGTCTTCAGGCTGATAATGATGATGATGAAGCATAATTAATACAGAAAACAATGGTCAAACAGCGGGATTATTCCTCGTCCCATAGTCACACGATACAAGATTTGCCTTCTTGATAGTCAAAGACTACGACTACGAGATCGGCGACAAGTTTGACTTATTTCCTTATAGATAGAAGTTTGAAAAGGGAAAGCTATAATATTATTGTATTATTTTTCCAGAACTAGGACACCACACATTGAATAAAAAAACATAATAAGGGAGATACAAGGGGAGTTTCTTACATTTACGTCAGTTTAAGATGCAATTGGATTGATGTCTGACAATCAAACAATGAGCCAAAAAAATAAGCAAGCGGATTAAATGTAGGCTAGCCTGTGTATTTTTGCCAGACATTCACACTGCTGGTTCTAAATACTTATTCTTCAAATAACATAACATGAAAGTCAAAGTGATTTACATGCTAATTTGGACGTAAATAGCAGTGAGATTTTTTATGCTATTATGCTAGATGTAGACTGTTGGTTACGACATATGTTATAATATAACTATTAATATAATAGTCTAGCCTTGAAGTAAATTAAATTGGACGGACAAAGAAAAAACTGTACAAAAAGCGCTATCTATAAAGTGTAATGTTACATTATACCATACAGATGACGTCATTTATAAGATAGATTTAGCGAACAAATGTAATGATGTAAAAGCAAGTATTATACATAATTTGCATTCTATTAGACGAAATTATCCCTAATGCGAAAACAAAGACGAGATATGCGCCGTAAAATTTATTTTGCCTTACCCTACCTGGCTGATGGTTACATCATCCGAAACACGATTACCTGTTCTACATTAGCTTATACTTATACGGTTACTTTTAACTGCTTTTTAAAAGGTTTCATCAAAATACCATTACCTATGAGCAGTGTCTTCAATACAAAAATGTAATGTAAAGCCCTATCCAAACCGGCACGGTATTCGTACCGCGGTGGGTAGCGGTATCCGGCGTGGGATTCCGCTCGGGTATTTTGTATGAAGTTTCGTTTAAGTTTCGCGCTAGTCGCGGAATTTCAGTACATTCCTATTCAAACCGGCACGGTATTCGAACCGCGGTGGGTAGCGGTAAATACCGCGCGGTTTTGTACTGAAGTTCCACGGCTAGCACGAAACTTGAGCGAAACTTCATACAAAATACCCGGGCGTAATCCCGCGCGGGATACCGCTACCCACCGCGGTACGAATACCGTGCCGGTTTGAATAGGGCTTAACTCCGCTAAAAGTAACGCGGATTACCTAACACAATATTCTTGTATGATTTTGTATTCCTTCCGTAAATATGTGTAAGTAACGCGTGCCTGATCCAATTGAAACTGTCTTGGATGCTTTGTAGTTTACGAGACACAAAACGATAACCAAAAATAATGAATTTAGGCCATGAAAAGAATAGTCAGCCAGGTGTATGTACCTTGGTTGAAGAAGTATTGACGCGGAGTTACCTTGACCTTGCATGTTACGAACTAGTGGAAGCAAGTAGCAGAAACGTGACAATATTTGCCGACTGTGTACAAAGAACAGCGACGGATGAACGCACGCGAGCCGACCCTATTGTTTTTAGAACGACCCAATTGTAGTCTCTACTTACATAATCTAGAGGTGTATTTAACATATCACTATATTTTAGTAATCAATACGTCATATTAGTAAGCCTTGAAAAATGTGACCGAGAAAACTTTTCTATCGTTAACAAAATATTATATGTAGAGGTATACAAAGCTGTTGATGAAAACAGTAAAGCGCGATAGCATGTTGCGAGGAAACCGGCGTGGTCAGTTACCATGTACCTACATCAAGGACATGGAACCTTCTCTCACTTGCGGCTTACAAACCTACTACTGTGCCTAAGTTGTAAAGACGATCTTTTTCTATGTTTATAGAAAATCAGTAACACAGACTAGGGATCCGTTTTGTGCTATTTGTTGATGGGAGCTACCCATAGAAACGAATCCTAAGGGAGCTAGCTAATATATGAAAATGAGCGCCGCTGCATGCATAACAAGGGATTTATGAATGATAACTGTGCACTCGACCCAACACGCTATGAATTAAATAGTAACATATTCGAACTTGCTTAGAAAAAATTTACAAGAGAGACCTTTGGCTTGTTAAGAATGGGATGTTACAATTACCTATGGCTTGATAAGAACGGGATGGTTACTAAACCTTTCAAAATGGTATCCTTCAGACTAGCTCGCTGCTCGACATTATGTTTAATATACTTTGTCATTCCGAGATAATAGATTATGATCAATATAATAGATATGTTTAACCTGTTAAAAGATTATTATCCTTTAACACCCTGCACATCAGTTTAGTTAAAAAGAACTAAATGTGATTACTACAAGCAATAAAAAATCTAGATAACTGAAAATACCACCTTACTTTATTGTAGGTAGGTATGTATCGATGGAGGTGAATTTTTCTTGTTA
Source organism: Ennomos quercinarius (assembly GCA_910589525.2). Classification (NCBI taxonomy): domain Eukaryota; kingdom Metazoa; phylum Arthropoda; class Insecta; order Lepidoptera; family Geometridae; genus Ennomos; species Ennomos quercinarius. The sequence goes on from OU342497.1 coordinate 15,880,170, forward strand.
AAATATTGCCAGGGCATGGGTTGCGTGTTCGGAGCCCCCTGGGTATTACAAATCGTTTAGGAATTTCGGAGGAATATTAGATCGGTGATTGATGTCACGACCATTATCCGTCTTTACCATATTTTCGTGTATTTCCTTGACATGACATCCAGAAATCGTGAATGCTAATAAGACTTCCACTTTTAAAGCCAATAAATAATAATTTAAATGCTCCGCCATTCAATGGCTGCTACATTGCGTACTTAAAAGGCAATTTAGCTGTACTCCAGTGAGCATTGCCTATACACGTATAGGTATAAGACGTTCAATCACCATTCGATCACTATCAGTAAGGAACTCATGCATGGCTGATGTCGTGTAACCTTAATTTTCTTTGAGTTTAATATCAGTAACTCAGCTTTACGTTACGGCATAAAATTACTTAGATTAAGTTGAGACATCGCTAGCAAAGAAATTAGTGAAGAAATAACGATTCGTGTTAGCACAAAATACATTTGTACTAGAGTTGATCCATCCAAGCGATGATACATTTCTGTGAATGCAGTGTAACGACTATCAACACAACTTGTGTTCTATACCCGACACTGGTTTCACAGAAATAGCATTAGCTAACAGGTAGGACAAATAGATAAGTGGGTGGCACCTAAAAGGTGACATCAGCTGTGGATTCGAATTAGTGACTAATCTGGATTTTTATATTTAAGTCCGAAACTGATAAAACCTTCATAAAATAGGTAAGTACTACTAAACTTATTAGTTTAGGTTTTATGATCAAGAAGCAAACCCATCTAATAAATTCTTGACTGAAGTAACCTGAAACTTACAAGAGGACCTTTAAAAGGACTCTGAATACCTATGTAAAGCTGACCTGAAAAAAATGTGGTACAGTAATAAAATAAATAGATTTGAAATTACCTACAAGATATTACGAACTAACTTAACATAACTATTAACTATTAGACCAACGTAGAGCCCCATCTTTCCCGTGGGTGCCGTTTGCCGTATAAGGGCCGGGAGACGGATTATCCAGGGAATGGGCAGCAGCATTCTATTGGTACATTTAAAAACCTCTGCGATAACCATGACTCCTGCCATCGTACAACTAGACGCACGGAAACACGGCATCCGTATATGGTAGAAATTCCTAGAATACGTACATACAAAGCGTTTTGATTCCTCGTTTATAATTCGGACAGCAAAGGAATGGAACACCTTACCAGCGTCATTGTTTTCTGACAAATATAATCTGGGAGTTTTTAAGGCTAGAGTGAACCGGTATTTTCTAGGCAAGCATGCCCCATCGTCAACCGCGTCGTCACTTACCATCAGGTGAGACCGTGGTCAAATGTTAGCATATCGTTGTTTTAAAAAACGTGGTGATCATGGCAAACGTCCTATGATAAGTGTCCAAAGTAGCGTTTTATGGAGGAGGCCTATGTTCAGACGACTTCTGGCTGATGTTGTGAAACGTTTTCTAGTAGGTAGGTGCTTTGTCAATTACGTCGCACAAGAAGTACAAACACTAACAAAGTAAATCATTACGTAAATAATACATTTGCAAATTGAAAGACAATCTAAGATGCGATATCACTCGCTATTGAATACATTAAACACAATAATTACTCAAAACCTGTTTCATAAAAGATGATAATATCATCTTTATTACAAAGTATGAACTGTATAAAGTACAAAGGTCCAATAGGTAACTATTCAAGTAGTGGCTCAGGATGAACAAAAGTACAAGAAAAATACTACACCGACATACGTGTACCGGTCGTTAAAAAATAAACATGAAGGAAAGAACGGTGAATACCGGTCTTCACCCACATACATAGACGCATGCTTCTTGCAATTTGTTTTAATCAATACTGCAGTATCTTTGATTTTATTCCCTTTTTGAGACCCTTCTTCACTTTTTAAATTTAATTTATTTTTGGATCCTACTTAAAATTTTAATACTTGAATACTGGGGCCAATTTGAAAGGCTATTTGGTTGACAGATCTAAAACTGTTGCTGTTCTTGTCAAATAGACGGCAATATAAAAGACGGATTTTTAATATTTTAAGTATTGACAACTAAAGCCTTCAAAAGAGCAAGCCCACTAAATGTGGATATAATCATTATTGATAATCGGTAACTACGATGAGTGTGGGCAGCCCTACACACAAAATGGCTAGAACTACTATGTACTCAATTTAAATAAATTTATATCTGATTGTTACTCACGAATAGTGTGTCGATTTCTCGACCAGGTTTCGAGCATAGGTATCCGATGCTCTTCCTCAGGAGGTGAGTTCACGTAGCGAGATCGCGGCGGCCGCACCGCATGAGAATTTTAATACTAGAATCTACTCAATTATAGGAATTGATCGCTAATCAATTATAGAACGTAGCCTATAGACTGACTGCATCGAATATTAAAATTAACTTGTGTGCATTATCATAAACAAGTTTAGCAAGATTTAAACGATATTTTGTTATTCGCATAAATAATATTTCCGTAGATATTATAAATCCATTAATAATGTCAAACTGAATTATTTCCTACTTATTCTAAAAAAACTTGCCAGACAAGGATATATTCCACAACCGTTAATTTGCGTATCTTTATTTTCAAATGCATCAGAACCAGTAACACTAGTAGGTATACCTAAGTACCATAATTATGTATACTAGACAATAGTACAATATAGCGGTATAGCAGAACACGATTTGATATCCACTGAAAAGAATATAGACACACTAATGAAGATAATGAAATCAGCCCGTCAACCACAAACCGCGGCGGCTTCAGTTCAGCACCACGTGAACTCGATAATACCGAGGTTGTTCATTGCAATCAGCATAGCAATGAAAGGGTTCACCCAGCCATGGTCGCTGCACGGCATAAACAAATTCAGTGATGTCATTGTCCTAGGTGCAGCCAAGGGGACTGAGCTAATTAGCGAAGCATTCCAAGACATTTTATATGACGCAAAACTATAGAACAATAGTGAAAACAATAGCGATAGTGGCGATAAAAATATTTCTATAGTCAATAAAGACATTGCTGAAAGGGTGGTTAGCCTAGTTAGCATAGTCAGTGTCATTAGAAATATTAACGCATCATTTGAAGGCCGCAGAAATGATGCTTACATGTTTCACTCCAAATTAGGTATTAACTGTTTTAATACGCACAATACAGCTGGTAATTAAGAAGTATAAACCTTTTCAAAGTCAAAATATTCTAAGTAGATTATTACAAGGCTAACTCTATTTTCCTTGTACACCATTCTATACCTTCTGCATTAGGTATTTCGTGAAGATCGCATCTAATATCTTGATTCAATAATGCATGGAGTTTTACCATCGCTGATTTATTACAGTTCTACACCTTTAAAGTTTGTATAGAGTAGCATTAGGTGATCTTTACGTTTAAGACTCTGGGCTTCCGTGATGTCAATGACTGTCTGAATCCCAGTTATCAGTTTCTTTGACAAAGGTTCAAGCCATTTTAGTTGGATATACGAGAAAACTGAGTAACGTAGAGTTCAGTTACAGTACCATGCGTGTTACTGAAGTAGAGTAGAACACGGTGAGAATATTATGATATGTAATATTAATATGATATCTCTCCAATTCTATGCGTTGTACCTATTTTATACTAGGCTAGATTCCAACTTTCAATAGCTCATAGTTCAAAGTTTACGTCGCCTATCGGAGGTTCTGACGTCGACTTATCCGGTTTAGCACTTGAGCAGTCCCAATTTTTTGGTTTGACTAAAGGATATGAACTATACAAGATACAAGGTCAATCAATGTCAAAGACGCCATTCCCATAGTTCCGAAACGACGGCAAAACGTCGTCGTATATTTTTTTATACCATCACGCAACTCCAAATTAATTGTCTAGACAGAGTTCCACACAGTAGATAACGTATTTTTATGTGGGTACATTACAAGTGAAAAAACCGACTCTACTATGATTAACACTTACTAACTTCTTACAAAAATCTTTTTTTGATCAAAATTAAAAACACAAACACCTGACAACTTTGACATAGACTTCAAGAAAAGTATTAAGAGTCCTAAGGGTATGCAAAGCACCGACAATGCCCTCGGTTGCTGCAGATGTCCATAGATAGTGGTGACCAATACCCTAAGGTAGGCCTGTTTGCCACTCATTTCATAAAAAATACTGATGCCGATTGCATCAATTGTAAAAGCCTCATAAAGCAAGGTGAAGAAGTCGTGAAGATTAAATTAAGCAGATAGTCCAATTATTCAATTTCAGAGCGGATCCGTTCGAGCGTCAATATAATCTCATCTACACGTGCTGCGTGACTTGCGTGAGCGGTTTGCCGTCACAGCATTACGATGGCTTCAGGTCGAATGAAGCCTTGTAAGCTTACAGGATTTGTGGTTACTTTTCCTTCTGGGAAAACTGAGTGGTCGCTTAGGGAAAACTATGGTAAATTGACATTTCAGTATAGCTTTAACCTCTTTCCATTCCAGCTACCATTTTCTGCAACCATTAGATAAAGTTTCGATTCGAAATGTACACTCATTGTCTCATTCATATACATTCAAGATAAAAAAGACAAAAAGTATAGACTTCCTAATTTTATGCTATGATGATTTGTGAATCGAGCTGCAGGTTGGTGGTGGGTTGAGTTTTTTTTATTATTTGATGGGCTTGTGTTTGACCACTATAGTAATAAGTATACGCCCACATTATCGTATATATTAAAAAAAGTAACTAAGTTTGTAAGTGTTTGACTAAGTGACGTATCTGACATTATTTCTACAATTAAGTTGATTAGACAGTTCGACGCGTCTTTGAAAGTAGATAAAAGCTACATTTAAAATTTCAGATACGTAAAAATGTCAGATACGTCACTTAGTCAAACAAGCGACGAAGTGATGCATTTAACAAGAATGGTTTTTATTTAATTTTGATTTATATACAATACAACGTAAACGTTATTTACGCGACATATACCAATGATATTACTATATATAACAGAAGCAATGGGCGTGCGATGCGATGATACGATGTAACGGTATTACAAAGCGAGTGCACTTCACGGGCCAGTGGCTGCACATTCTGATTGCTCCGCCACTAATTCTAAAACCGGCAATCTAGTTGTCTGACTGTGGGAACGGATCACATGACATATTAACTATACTTACATACAAAGTGGATTAGTTCACCAATTTATAAGGATCAATTTTTTTTTAATTTTATAGGTAAAGCATTTGACCACTGTCTCACCTGATAGAAAGTGATGACACAGTCTACGATAGTGCATGCTTGCCTAGAAGATACCTGTTCACTTTCGACTTGAAGACTCCCAGATCACCGTTAGCTGGAAACAAGGACGCCAGCAAGGTTTTCCACTCATTGACTATTCGCACTATAAAGTGCATAGCAAAACGCTTAGTGCGCGGTTGATGGAATTTCAACCATAATATGGGTACCATGTTTTTGTACGCCTCGATGTCCGGTGAAAGAAGGGAGATGGAGGAAAAAGATCGTGTAATTCCTTACACGCACCTTTATGACGAACGACATTGGTACTAGTTAGAGCAGGTATTTATTCACACAGGATTTAGCCACATTTTACCTGACGGACGTTATTTCGATTTTGGGTGTAACAGCAATCCAAGCATTGAATTATTTTGTGTTTTTTGGCAGCTGTCTCAATTTTTTAAATGTTAGTGTTTGTCTAGTCATTCGCCTGATGTTTAGCGTTACGGCCGCCCGTAACAGTTGCAGTGTTACTCGGAACGGAACTTTAATAGCTCACTTATTGAGACTGTACTGCGCACTTCATCCTGAGACATCAGCACAGTCTAGCAATAATATTACTAGACTGCAAGATCAGGTCATTAAGCCTTATTTGCCCAGTAATTTCACTAGCTACAATGCCCTTCAAAGCGGAACACAATAGTGCTTGCACACTACTGCTTAGCGGCAGAATAACTGGCAAAGCGGTGGTACTACCTAGACGAACTTTGCAGAAAAATTTCCGGAACACAGTTATTGACTTGACGACGATGGTTAGAAGTTCGTAGTCCTACTGATAGAACCACGGTCAAAACAAATGCCCTTGGATCAGTAAAACTACCACGTAGAACCACGAGTAATGCATCTGATATTTTGAGTGACGTACAGTTACAAATCTCTACACATAACATGAGAAAATGTAAAGCACGTACAAGGTGCTTTGAGAGATTACAAAAGACTAATAATAAAAGCGTCAAGAGAAAAACATTACTCATACGATTACGCAAATAATTCAACAAACTTTACATTCCGTTTTGTTTGAGGACTATAAAACCGAGACGCTACACAAATATTAGTCAAAAATATTTAGTTTGTTGTAAAACGGTGGAAACAAAGGCACAATAATAACAGCCCCGTAAAGTTGGTAAATACACGAGTAACCTGACATAACGACATAAAGTACGTTGACCCAAATGCAATGCAACAGAACAGAAGCATTAAATGGCCATTTCTATTCTTTCGTGCTCCCAGTTCCTAGTGTACATCATTTTGATCGGGCATTAGTGCCTCCCTTCAGTTTCATACTATACTGTTTTTTTCTGTGGCATTTACATGCAACCTCAACCAGTTCCAAGACCAACACGGCCAGAGTAAAGTCGTCTAATCAATATTCAGATGGTCAGAAGTAGTCAGCAGCAATTAAAATTCTGCGCGCGAGTCTAATTGGGGACCGACCGCAATAGATGGTTATCTAGTAAGTGGCTAAGTGCGCTGTGCGGCTGAAACTGGGAGTGCCCGTATCCAATTGGTATCAATATCAATAGATACCAGGAATTTTAATGCGGTTCCCAGTTTTACACCTAAGCTTAATAGCTTAGTTAGCCTTAGTTATATTATTATAACTTTGTAATATTTTTCCAAAAACTAAATACTTGATTGATGGATTAATTGAATTGAATGACATGGTGCGACATACGAAATCAAAACACAATAAAATGATATAACATGGCTTAAATAAAATATACTAACATTTGGCCTTACAGTATACACAAGTAAAAATAATGGTAAAAAGAATAGCAACATGGCGTCATTACGAAACCATTAGTTCCAGCAAGGCGAGGTAGATAAAAAAGAAATCGCCGGCGAAACAAAGAGACTCCAACGCATTTTGCTGGACTAGATAACTGGGGTAGAGCCGGCGGCACGGCGGGACAGTGCGGCGCGCGATAAACTTAACAAACTCTAGAAAACTTACAAGATAACATAATCATATTACAATAATTTATACGACCAATCTATTTATAGGGCTAGGTATCTACCCTTTGGACCCTAATACCCTAAGTATTCGGTGTCTGTCTGTCCGACCATAAATAAACGGCTCTTATCTCTTGAACCGTAATCGTAATAGCTGGAAATGTTGGTAATTATATTTTTGGGAAGCATTTTCAGATACCTGCCGTTTTAAAAGCAAAATTTGCAGTTACTAATCATTCCAATGGAAACCAAATGGCCAAAGTATAATATTTTCATTTCTATCGCCTAATGATAAAGGCAATTATCAAATTCACGTACATTAAATATCATATGTAAATTAAATATGACTAATTTTGCGAGGTTGTAGTAAATTATCATAAATTCAGAATTGCCAGCCACTTTTGAAATTATAAATAATAAGTAACTTGTTTACTTGGAGGTCGCATTTATAAAATAAGCCTGTTATTGAAACATGTTTACTTCCTTATATCTTTAATGACTGTAGTTTTTATTGATATTTTTAAGCTCATCGTTTCGCAGCAGTAGCGATCTTTATCAGCTATGCCAAAACTTCCAAGCAGCCCATTGAACCTTACCATCGAACGCGTTAAGATCTTATAAAGTGCAGAAAAGGTTCTGCACTTTATAAGATCTTATAAATGTGAATACAACGAAAACATTCTGTCCACCAGATTATAAAATCATAATTTCAATTTCTTTTCATTAATATGTTAAATATGGTTGGTTAGGTAAAAAGGTAGAGCTGATAGGATTGGGTCAACAAACTCCACCAGGTCAGGGCGTGCTAACGATGCTACGTCTGCCATTCATCGCCTGAATACAGTTTCAAAATTAAATGACTGATTATTATATTTTGCCCATTAAGAAAAAAGACAAGAATTCATTTAGTTGATGTCATATTTTACGTTGAACCATAAGTCTTCTTTCTTCTTTGGGTTTGATTAAACCATTAGGAGAATTAGTTTGTGTTTTGATTGTTATAAGAAGCAGATGCTAGTTGACATTCAAACAAGATAATTATAGTAGCAAATAAGTTTAAAACTTAAGATAATTGGATGGTTCTCAAGAAACCTTTGGTGAATTTGTGATCGTGGAAAAAAAAATCATTAAAATTGTGTCGCCTTCACTGGTGTTTTATGTTTTTATCAACGGCATTCTCTTTACACTAGCTATACAGTATACAGCTACACCTAGTCTGCATTCACAGGTGTTTGTTGAATATCAACACAGACTAAAAGTTTTGCGCAGCAGTTCTTTTAGCAACGATAATTACGATGTCAATGACTTAATAATGGTTCAAAATTATGGGACCATACAAGACGACACGTAGCACTTCCTAATCATGATGCGTGAAGCGATGATAGGATGTAACCGACTAACCATAGTAAGAAGTCACGGACCGAGCCAATATGAGGAATACTAAATAACTGGGAGCTGAACTATAATTTTAATTCTAACGCTCTTGGCAAAATTGCAAGGCGTACATAGTATAGTTGTTCAATTGATAAGAGCTGGAAATTACGACCTGAACATTAGTCTGTACGTCTCAGAATTTTCATTGATAGCATTTCAAACAAACATCAATGACGCAAACAATAATGAAAAATACGATGTCGAGATAAACACAAACTCCGTAAGTAAACTGGTGAGTCAAAGTAACAACCGGTAAAGGAAAACGCGAGATTCTCAAATAGGATCCTTAGTATCCAAACTTACCATCAACTTTGAAATCCAGGGTGAATGATATGGACAGCACTAAGTAACACGAGCCACTCTCACTCGCGGGAAAGCTCAAAAGTTTATTGACACGGTTAATTTTTAAAACTAGACGCAAGTAGTTATTGACGCACGCGATACGTCTGCGCTCCTCACAGGTTGAATGGCTACTGAACTGATGATGGGAAACAAGATGCAACGGTACAAGGCATCACAGCCTTCGCAATAGTGCCGAGGGAAATTATGCTTTATGAGCAGGTGGTTTAGAATTAATTTATGTAAGCGTTTCGCCAGACTCTACCTCACGTTGAATAATGTGTAGGCTAGAGCGGAGCTGCAGGGCTGCCTTCAAGTTTGCCCACGCTCGCTGTATTACGCGGGAATAGGCTATTTCATACCTCAGTTTTTATTTCATATCCCCATCGTGGTGTCGCCCCCGATACTTATACTACTGTATGGTGGTGTCTAAATAAAACAGCAGTGGGTTCTAGTTGTTAGTATTTACGTGTAAAGTCACACGTCTACGGGCTTATTTGATTAGTGTACAAAGGTATTTGAGCTTGTTTTTTCATGGATTTCATCGTTACTAATAATGTTTTTTTACAGCGGAGGATGTATTATGTATATATTTTAATACATGTACGATTCAGTCTAAACCATTTTATAAGTACAGAAACTTTTCTGAAACTATTTACAAATTATGTTAAAAATAAGACCTAGAAGGGCTTACATAGATCAAATAAAAGAAAAGATAAATGTCATGTCGTACGGGGAAGTCAAAGCATTGGCTGAAAATAGGGAAAGATGGCGATTACTCCACCGACAAGAGCAAGCCTCTTAAATAAGAAGAAGTTAAAAATAAAATTCGCTATTAACTAACCAAAGAAAAGTCAAGTAGGCCCACTACCTAATACAGTCCAAAAAATATACTAAGTCAACAAGAAAATTACCAGAGTCAGCCTAGATATTTAGCTATGAAGACTTCATTGAGTTTAAAGCAATTTATCAATATTCAAGGTTTATATTTTTATGGGTTCGTTGCTTACTAACAATAGCGTAGCGTGCCTTCAACACAGCCAACATGAAAAAATGGTACCTACTTTATCAAACGATTTGGCCGCTTGATTTGATAGGACACGCACGACTAACTTATGAAAACCATCTTAGAAGTTACAGCCAAGACGGTCTACTCCGTCCCCGCGGATTTCCTCTATCAAGAAGAATGCATGCAAGGCTGTTGGTCCATCCACTCTGAATGATGCAGGAAATTCTTAGTTTATTTTTTTGTAGCTAGCCCTGGTAACATCGGGGTCTGTTGTAAAGGATATTCGTTACAAAATAATCAACAAAAATGCACCTGATTCCATACATTGGTTCCTAAACAATTTTTTATAACTAAAATGGCTTAAGGATCAGAGGGTCAAATGTATGGGAATTACATTACCTGCGGAAAACCGATTTCCGCAGGTAATGTCATTCCCATACATTTTGAGTTATCGTTTGGCGTTAACGCTAATGGAAAGGGATCTTTGCTAGACCCCCACGAGCATTGTTACAAAATAATTGTATGAGATAATGTAAAGAATAATCTTTTTTTCCGCGATTTTCATTACCACTGTTATAACTTGTATACTAGTTACAAAAGCTAAAAAACAGCAAATAAGAATTTCCCGCTTCAGAGTGGACCGTCCACCTTACACATTTAGCCACCTCACCATCATTGTAACTGCAGTTACAGGGACACAAAAACGTGATAATTCCAAGAGCTCATTACGTTCCAACACATCTATATATGATCCATATCATCTGCTTTATCATAAGTAGCCCTCATCACCATCACTGGAACTGCAGTCACTGCAACACAATTCAAGCGAGATATCAATGCAGGCTTGTATCGCATTTACAATAGGAATGTAGAAGAGCAAAAATATAATGAATCTAATGTTTAAAGTATACTATTAAGTATCTATACAATGTTTTCTTCTTCAAGTATTCTTCTCTACTATAGATATGTATAGAGATCAGAGTTAAGGCAGAGTCTGATCACAAAATTGACAAAAAGCACTATTTTTGAAAGCCCAGTGCGACGTGACGAAACAAAATAATCAGATAAGTACAAAATTGTGTGAATAGGAAATAGTTAAAACGAAGAAGAACGGTGACATGTTAACTAATTAGTTTGGTTTTTCCAAAACAAAATCGTAGAATGCCCACCAAGAAATACTTTACGTAGTGCTCCAAATTTTCAGCGATATAACTTTTTTTGCGAATTAAATAGCCGGACTGGTGTTTTAAACATACCATGCAGTTAACTTTTTATTTGATATGCCTATTTCAAACTTCCAAAAAAAAATCGCTAAATTAACACAGTTTCAAGCAAAGACCCAGTTTGACATTAAATATGAACTGCGTTTAAGCCCTGTTAGTGACTCCCTAAAACAAAAACCAATTCAAGACAAAGATTTGTATCGGATAAATAAATCAGACTTTCGCGATATGTTGGTGGAAAGCAAGATGCAACTACCATCATGCTATATCTCCATAGTGTAGTTATCCTAGACCACAGAATACACATAATAGTACTACGTACCTTGACTAAAAGCAAGAAAAAGTTCATAACAATAATACGGCGAGAGAGAACCCCGCGCGCGTTCATGGAATTCCATAGGTTTACGCCCGGGTATTTTTAACCCATATCACAAACTATGGCATATGAAGAGTATTAGCACATAACATATGACAGTAATTTTTTGCTGTAGTATTACTACAGCAATAAAATATCCTGGATCCAAAGCTTTCGACAACAAAAAGGCTTAGAGGGTGGAAGGTCTGTTTAGGCGAGCCTTGGACCAAGAAATGTTTAATGGATGATTGCAGAGTGCGGACCTTCAACAGTGGAGATGCATTTTATAAAGAAAAATAACAAAGGCAACGAAATATGGTAATCGGAAGATGATACGTCCATGTCTCCTCCAGAAGAATCTTAAAGTAAGCCTACGTCTTTTTAGAACAGCTGACCAGCACCAAATTTAATTGGTCAGTTATAATCACAAACAATAGGTGCAGATGTTCAAAACACAGGTCCACTTTAATAAAGTGACTTTAGTACACTGCTGGGATACTGGCTTATACAAATAATACCACACACGTTATTCATAAAAGCAAACATTGCGATCGTTATCTGTTTCCCGAAGTATATCTGGCATGAATGTACCTACTAATATTGCAGCACAAAACAAATACCCGCAGACTGGACGGTAGACGGTGAGGTTTCATCTAACGCTAAGAAAGTTATCGGACCTTATTTTAAACCTTCCACCTCCACCAACATAGAAAAACGAGGGTGTCATGTCTAAACCCTTTTTCTCAGCAACAGCATTTCAGCTGCAAAGCTTAAGGCTGCTATATACGCGGATCCACTATCTCGCTCGCGCATTGCTACATTTGTGAAGATATTATATAACTGAATTTACTTACGAAAAATTTGGCTAAACTATGTTCTCATGAATAACCTTTGAATATGTTCGTATGCGGTCCAGAGACCGCATACGGCGCATAAGCTTTGACCCAGAGGTCAAAGCTTCCATCACTAGGAGCTAGGCGATGCCACAGACAAGTACTCAGAAACAGATTTAACACCCCTCTGTTTTGAAACATTTCCTTGGAATTTTGGGGTGAACATAGGTATTATATCCGCTTGTGATAGAATATAATTTGATTCATGATGAAAACATTTGTCTCTCCAATAATCGGCCTCCATGCAGCTTCCGCACCATCGCCCGGCCTTCAATAAATGTAGTAGAAATCTAAAAATAGATTCGCAATGTGCAAGTGATCAAACCTGAATGGGACACACCCCCTCCACCCCCTTGTAAATAGGGCACTGTGTCAACGGTGACGTCGCGCGTACTGACGTCACCAGGAGCAGGTAAAATCTGGGAAAATGGGTCAGAGATGCGGAAGTGGAATTTTTTTTCATATTGAGCGAATGGGACGGTTTGTGGTCCTAATGAGCGATAACTGATGAACATGACCTCAACTGATGTTCAGGTGAAAGGACCGCACAGGAAAATACTGTCCATAGAGAGGCGGAAGCCTATGGTCACTCCACTTGAGCAGCCAGTTAACATTTTGTAGACTACGACACTGTTGTACTATACAATCTATTCTGTGACCAAGCCTACTGACCACTGACCTAAAAGGCCAAGATTATCAAGCAAGTTAAAAAGTACAGTGATCGATGTAAGAAGGGCTGGTTATCGTTCTCTGAACAGTTTACGACAAACGATTAATTTTTGATAAATTTCTGTGCGCGAAGAGATCCATTTTAACTTTATAATATGAGTTTACGACAAAGTTGATCCATTACCATTTCAATCCCAGTGTAAGGTTTGGCTCAGAAGTAGAAACGGAACAGTAGATAGATGATAGATGGGCACTAAAGTAATAGTCAGCTAGAAGGATTTCGTTGCAGCCCCGAGGTCGAACGCAGCCTCCATCGGGGCAGCGCACAGCAATGCATCGGGCCATCGTCCATGCATCCATCCATCTGAGTACCAATGTTACAGTACTTACAGTTCTCTAGAATTTTGGTATATTTATGTGTAAAATGTTTAAAAAATATTGTTGTGAGCTTGGTGTCCTTGGTGAAAGACCAACTTACAATTGGATGTTCTTTTAATCTTAAATTCTTGGTCTCAATAGATGCTTTTTCATATTTGGAAGATAGGCTATCACAATGACAGTGAAGACCGAAGAAATAATAGTGATGAAAATCAGTGATAAAAAAAGAAAAATCAAAAGTAACTAGGTCACCCCTTTTTGTAAGAAAAAGGTGCAAAGCTGCAAAGCCATGCATTTATAAAGAAAAGGTGCCAGTTAATACACGCTAAGGTTGATGAGGTCGGCCGAAATGAGGCTGCCAGCTCCACAAAGAAAGATGGCTGCACTGAATGTGGCTGGAAATCCGTTGCTCAAAGTTGCAGAAGAAACAAAAACTCATCTTTCTTAGGGTATTCTCTTTATAAGAAAAGAGAGTGCTGAGGATTTTACACACCTCATCTCAATGAGATATTTTTGTTTTTGTGATTGTAGAATATTCATTACCTAAATGTTTTTTTTTAACTTACCTTATTGTCATTGTATTTCCAAAGAATTATTAATTAATTAAGTATAAAGTCTTTTTATCTCAAGCTCATGACTCAGACATAAGAGCTTCCTCTTCACAAATATTTACAGTGAACCCTTGACCCTAGAACCCTAGACCTAGAACCCTTGACAACATCTATTCAAATATAGAAGTTCAAGAGTGTTTAATGTCCATGCCCATATTAATTAAAGTCTATTAAAGTACAACTTAGCGAAGCAACACTTTCTCCCAGATTCATGTATATGCTTGTTAAGTTCATGTCAAGCTGGCACACCAAAGCCAGCACTCATTGTTCACCTGTTGATCATCGGCTGTTTTCAACCAATGAGTGTACAGTATTTCATGTGATGATGACACAAGCTTGAAATGCATGGAAAAGCTACAGAGCTACAGGGGATAGAGAGATATAACTTATATGGCAACTTAGGAGCTGTCAAACTTTAGTGCAGATGGGCATTAAATTCTTCTAAGTGAGTGGGCAATCCACTTGTTCTATTTCTCAAATGTGATGTGCCACTCTACATTTTAACTCCCTATCTCATAAAAATATGCAATTTATTTTTGTTGTTGGTTGTCGTTGGTTTACTTTAAGGTGGAATGTTTCACATGGCATGGCAAATTCAAATTTTCTTGCGTTTTTGCCAATAATAGCTTAACTACTCAACGTGATTACATTAAAATTAATTTTGCGCAAATAAATAGAATTTATCAATAAATTACAATTAGAAGTATCACCTAGATATCATTACTTTAGTGACAAATGGCAATAGACTGAAAAGCCAAGACAAAAATTGGTTTATTGCCATTTATTGCTAAACCAATGATATTAAGGTAATACTTTTAATCGTAATTTGTTGATACATTCTATTTATTTGCGAAATATTACTTTTCATGTAATCACGTTGAGTAATTAAGCTATTATTGGCAAAAAACGCAAGAAAATTTGAATTTGCTGCGCTGTGTGATACATACATTCCACCTTAAACATTATGATTAGATGCTAATTCTGTATTAAATTAAAGCTTAACTAAACTTAAAGTATAATAATTATATAATCCAGGAGCACTGACTAGCATGGCAGCCCCACAGTATTAGTGCAACACTTTTGATGTGGGGTGATGTCGCCACTCGCATATGTTTAAGCAAATATGCAAGGGTTGTCATAAAATTTTAAATAAAATTATTGTTATTATTATTAAAGTTTAATCATTTACTAACAATAATTATGTTGATATTAACATTCTATGCAGATTCTGATTATTTTCAGTTTCTGATTCTGATTTTTGATTGTTTTCATTCATGTTATGTGTAAATGTGTGTAATGTCCACACATATTTATTTATTATTTATTATAATGTTGTTGGTTGACTGTGCAACTTGGGAAAAGAAAGTAGTTACTTAGACGTGAAAACTTCTAATCATAAGCTAATTATAACTGTATCATAGGATGTTTTGTATTTAGTTTAGTTTAGTTTTCCGAAGAAAATAAAAAACAAAAAAATACATAAATAACTTTGAAAAACGCTACACTGAAGTGTAAGAAATAAGTTTCAGCTACTAAATAAAACATCACGACCGAGTTACGACACTGGCTCAGCTCAAAATAAATTAAAAACTAAGCATTGAGCATCTTCACCATTGATTTTACGAGTGTTGATACATAAAGCAGTACACGTTGCAAGCAGTTTATTGAGATTTTAAAAGACCACAATCTTTCTGTAAAGCGTACGTGAAAGCTGACATTGGCCTTTCTTTCAGCATGTAGAGGTAACAATCCATCCATGGTATGATAGCTACATCTACACAATCAATACACTTGAAGACTTGAGTAAGGTGTAATTTTGTAGACATTGTAATAGCAAAACTCACCTATTCTATCAGGAAAAATGAAAAAGATAGCACTAGCAGGCTTACACTGTGTATAAAATTACGAATTCTTTAGTTCATTTAGGAAACATGTAAAAAACGATACGATTACAGAAACGATTAAAACAGCGCAGCAGCATGACAGCATTGACAGCAGCCTTCCATTTTCTATTCATATTTTTTTGCATTTGTTTTGGCAATGGCAACATTGGCAAGTTGACATTTGACATTAACGTATATTGGCAGTTACTTTGACATTTCTGGGTTGAGCTCCCATGTCCAGCGATTTTATTGTGACGTTGTGACCATATCCCAGAGATTAGAGAAAAAAACCCCTTCCCGTATCCATAGTGTGGAGTAACGAAAAAAAATCGCTGTGATTGTGACAGTCGCAGGCAGGACCAAGCGGTTATTTCTAACTAATAAACTAATAAAAATACTATTTTTGTTAAGTGTCACCATCTATCTGCAATGAAACGAACTTTTCTTAATCAGTATCATACGAGTGCTGCCTACTAAACTTATTTGCCCTCTATAGACAGTGTGATGAACAATTCATAAAGTACGAAATAAACTACATAGATGGCACTGTTCCAAATTCTAAAACTTTTTATGCTTAATCACAAATAATCTAGTAGACTAATGACCCTAGGGTAGGAGCTAGCGAGCTAGTTAGTCATTTATACAATACTAAGTATGAGCTAGTCGTTTGGTTTGTGTGGGGCTGTGGGGGTATGGCTGCCCAGTGGCTGCCCAAAACAAATGCATTGCCACTCGGAAGTCCAAAATAAAGTTTCGCGTGACACTGCACCGCGCCACAGATAATATACCAAAAAATATATTAATAATTTCTTACGTAGTAAATTATTATACCTACTCTTTGTAATATAATACTTACAGTACGCACATAAAAATATAAGGCTAGCCATGGACCTAATAAAAAAAGAAGTTCTTTTTAATTCTATGACGCTAGCGTATTTCCTCTAAGCTAAGGCACCGCGCATATAATTATTATCTTCCTGAAACATCAGCACAGTTTAGCCAATAAAATTGCTACTTTAGACTGTGAGATCAGGTCATAGAGTCTCATTTGCCCAGTAATTTCTCTAGCTACAGTGCCCTTCAAACCAGAACACAGTAGTGCTTGCACACTAAGGTAGGTATTGCTTGGCCGCAGAATAACTGGCAAAGCGGTGATAACTACTTACCTCGACGAACCTGCAGAAAAGTCCTACCACCTAGTGAGCTTGTTTGTGTTATGTATTAGGTCCTTAGGTACATATGAAATTAGCGTTTTGTCGTACTGCCCACTTTGATCTGAAATATCTCCTCTTTGGTTAAGAATTCTAAATTCAAATTTATAAATTCATTTTTTTTTCTTTGGCGTCGCTTATTACCGCACAATGGAAAACATGAAATATCGGTATATTTACGAGTACGAGTTCTACCGTGGCACCACTCTGTATATCTACTTGGTACATACTTATTATAGAATTATAGATGCTGATTCTTATTAGATAATAGGTAATACTCAAAGATTTAGGTAATGTAAAACTTGACTATAGCTTACCTTACAATTTTCTCGGATCGGGCACCAATTTATTGATGTAGATTCTGAACTTTAAAACTTACCTTAGAACTTAACTTTCGTCAGAGGAATTAATAAATAAATGGTGAGAATATAATTATACATGTACGAGTACGACCGACATTGACACTGAAAAGCTGTTTGCGTTTAGTTATGTATTTTCCATAGACTTAATTTATAATATTAGTGAAATATATACGTAATTCCCGTTTTTTATTTCATTTTATAGCTCATTGAACATTAATACTATTTTTCAAAGCTTTCTGTTTACCCTATCTCGTTATTAATCGTATTGCACCAATTTGGCACTAAACAGTGCAAACTATGTCAGTTTGCTGAAACGAAACGCAAGTTAGGGGCGAATTGGGTTCATTCAGTGTTCAATTCACGTAGATCATTTGAAGTCCATTACGATCCAAATAGTTAGACAATACCTCTTGATCGGTGAGAAACGATGGCAATGAAGTTCATTGAAAATTGACGGGTGAAGTTCATCCGAGTTAGACGGTAAGCCCGCAGGTCAAGTCAACAAGCACAGTATTTACGTAGAGCTCGTAGACGACCACGCTCGTAGCTCTAACATAATGAACTTTATTTTCTAATACCTAGTGATTTAATTAGTACAGTAGGTAATTGAAAAGAGCGACATTGAACCCTTGTTCTGTTTACGCCAGATTCTGTTTAGGGCGGATTCTGGATATGGCAAGACTAATTTGTGCTCTTTTCTTTATATGATGAATTCCTTGCACCTATATCTTGCTGGTAAATTGGCTAATTACCGCACTTGGTGCTGGATTGCCTGCGCCAGGGGGGGGGGGTTAATTATAACATACTTTGGCATGCCGATGCCGATCCCACTGCAACAACTAGATCTATCCGACGGGATGGCTCAACTGGCCAGTTTCATAACTGTACGGATTCGCAGCTGCTGCAGGAGGGATTTGTACAGCATAATGAAAAGCATAATATAGGTATAGAACAGAAGATGTTATGGCAAACGACTTGTGAGTCGTTGTTTTACGTAGTCGGAGGGCGCCCTATAATTTAGCTAGCACATAAGACCACGTAGCACTGGTAGGCCACCACGTAGCATGACTATAAATAGTCTAGGTATAATTTCTCGAGCGAATGATTAGGTACGTACTTATTATACAGAAACATTGCAAAATTAAAGAGTAATAATTACGGCATGCATTAACATTAGTTTATTAAACTTGGGTAATAGAGAATTTAGAGAAAATCATAACGTAGTTTAACAAAAGAAAGACCATGCAGAACTGGTAGACCACAAAGTAGCACAAACATAATTATTATTATAGATACCTACTTAGTGCAGTTTATACGCTACTGGGCGATGTAAGGTTGGGAAATGTACAGTTTAGTTATGTCGAAATTACGACTGGTGCAGAAGGGCTCGTAACCGTAACGCTCGTAGGCTAGTTTAACACCTACAAACGAGACGGTGAACCCGCAGACAAGCAGTAGTGCGCAGACCGCTGGGCACAGGATGGCACCGATGCGGCTAGCGCGGTCGGACACCACCGAGCCCAGCTCAGAGTCCGTCACGCTGTGGTGTGCTGAGGTTTTGGTCATAACTGAAAAAATAATCAAAATCACATTAATTGCTTATTTTATAATTATTAGCATGTGAAAGTTTGTGTAATGTATGCAGCTGCACCCCGCAATCCCGGTGGCGTACATATAGACGCTTTTCCAAACAAAAGTTGGTACCTTATATGTGCCCAGTATTTACCTTTGATTATTTTTAACCTACCCACTGGAATTTGGATTAAAATAATTATATAAAATCAAAGGTATTTACGCAGATTTCGTCAAAATAGTTATGTTATATTATACGCAGATCCAGCCGCGGTCGTCTTCCAGTTTCAGTGCTATTTGTGGGCCAGTATATATGAGCAAATAATATACATTATTGTCGAGACATTTTACCTTCAGTACTTCAAATATTGAAAAAATAGTTACAAGACAGTAAACGCAATAATTCTTCAAAACTTTATAGATTCTTCGGATCAAAGAGTAACGCACAGATCAGTAATATGTAGCTACGCTTGTAGCGAGTAACGTAGTAAATTATATACTGTTTGGTACTTAGAGTATGGGTCCATACTCTAAGGCTTTGAATATCTACGAGTAGAACCGTAGTATATGACGTCATTCATGGACAACAAGGAGAGCGCTATACATTCGGTACTAAGCAAAAAAAGACGAACGTAATATCTTTGGTCCTTGTCACCGTTACCGGATTTTTTTATTTGGCTTCGCTTGATCTAAGCCAAACAGGTTAAAATTTTTTTGAAATTGCTGTTTTTTGTGATTTAATCCTATTTAAATGGTGATCTAGGCAATAAATATTTGAGAAATAATGTGTGTGCACTGGGTGGTTACAGCATTTTAAACAACAGAAGTCGCACTGAGGCGTAAATATGAAGGAATAACATTTCACAAGTAAGTAGCCATTATTTTGTCTATTTTCCCTTGTTAGAAGTGTTTATTGTGAAAAATATAAATACAGCGTTACATTTCATGTAATAACAAGTCTTCAGCTAAACAGAAAAACAGCTAAATGATTAATTAATG
The DNA here is from genome assembly GCA_910589525.2 of Ennomos quercinarius. Classification (NCBI taxonomy): domain Eukaryota; kingdom Metazoa; phylum Arthropoda; class Insecta; order Lepidoptera; family Geometridae; genus Ennomos; species Ennomos quercinarius. Next base: position 15,900,352 of record OU342497.1, read on the forward strand.
GATAAAATAACCATACATAGCCAAAAAATTTAATTGTCAAGGTACTGCCAGTTTATGATTTTAAATTTCCCATAAAACCAGCTAGGTACCATGTTGATTTGCAAATGTTTATAAGTCGGAAAAAATCCTTTTGTAGGTATATTAGCTAATTATTTGCTTGATTTCACTCAGTAAAATATATCATGTTATATTTAAGATCAGGTGGGGTAAGTGAAACATACTTACACATCTATCCACTTTGTGAATTCTGCTAGGATGCTAATTTTTTTTTACACATAGAAAGCCTAAATCTGAAATGGCAAATGACGGCAATAAATACTTTTCAAGGAAATAATTTTTGAAAATTCAATTTGCGTGAATGATACATCACTTCAAAAATGGTTCACGGTTTTGACAGAAACGTTCCGATTCAATATTCTGACGGTAGGTTGACATTGGCGTTTGACTATTTTGTAGTTGACTATATTGACAGTTTTGTTTTTATTATCTGTTACCCGCAGTCATTATTTTAGGTACCTACTTATTTAATAATAGCTGCCAGGTATCACTTTATAAGCGCAGAATCTCCATCTCTTTCTGTGGGTGCTTAGAAGAGCAGACTAAGGGACTATCCAGAGAATGGGCAGTAGCATTCTCCTTGGTACATTATAATCTTCTGCGATGACAAGCAACTTGCTAAGCGAGGTGATTATGGCAAACCTCCCTATAATCAGCGTCCAAAATGGCATTTTATGGGCACGCCTGTGTTGAGCACTAGATGTCTTCCAGCTATTGATGTGAAATACGTGATGTTCGCTCGTCGGACGTTTACAATGACATTTGTAATGTAGTAGGTATTTGATTGATTTTATTACCTGTGTCATCTGTGACTGCAAATACTAACCCCACATTACGCGCCGTTTCATGCATTACTTTCGTGTAAAAATGTACATAAACACTATTTAACTGCTTCATGGCATCAGCCGACGTTTAGTAAACTTAAAGATAGGTAACTGATTTCTTTTTATTTTATGACCTAGCAGAAAGATTGTGTGACGTGTGTGCTAGAGCATGGAAACCATTTCGCCACATAGCATAGAGCTAAACTGCGTGATTTATTGATTACGATAGGGTTTCACTTAGGTACTCCTTCGTTTCACTTACCCCACCTGACCTTACATTTTAGTTTTTACAATAAAAAAACAGTGAACACTGGTAAAACATAATTTCTAGGTATCAAGGTAAATTACTCTATAGATAAAGCTAACGAAATCGCCCATTATCTACCCAAAATTTTGGGAGACGTTCTTATTCAGGCATCACCTCGTGTGGGAGCAAGAAACAACTAGGCGGGCACGCGCAATAGATTTCTTCTAGTGGGAATTCTGTGCTCTAAGGTTTGGTATGTAACCACTCTGTGAACCCTACGCCAGAGAGTATATAATACCTAAGACTTCGGATCACAAACTACTACAAAAAGTACGGATTCTTCGGAAATTACATTTCGGGTGGGCATGGAAATGGCAAAAAAACTGAAAAAAACTATCAAACTATCAAAGCAAAGAGTTGACAAATTATTTCACAGAGTGCTTTTTTATTGAATTATTTCCTCTGTGCCTTTGACAATATATAGGTCATAAATTCCATTTATCTTATTTGTTAGACAATACCTTAAAAAATCAAATACCTAGGTACTCGTTATAACGAGGTTTTTTATGAGTACCATATATGGTACTCATAATAAACCCTGAATATAGGATGCGTGTCATCGTATACTTCGTCATTTGGACGTGCGTGACTGTGACCCTGCTGTTTACATTCTTGTATCTGCTAACCATCGTTGACCCTGGCCTGAAGGAACTTCCTCTTACAGCTGCAAAGATGATGCGAAACGAGCCTTATGTAAGGCCAAAGGGACCAACGATGCTTGTAAGATTTTTAGTTGATGTGTTATCTTGGGAAGCTTCAATATTATCCGAAAAATTATCCAGGCGTAATCCATCAATTCTGATCAGAAGCTCAAAGTTTTGGAGAGGTGTCCTTGCGTAATACAATTTACAATGAGAATTGAATTGAATGAATCTTAGTTAGCGGCTTCTGCGGCAAATTCACTACAAGTTCGCCAAGAAATTGGCAAGATCTACATAGTTCTTAAAATTAGCACGTTGAAATGACAATAATTTCAGTGCCAGCGCTGGTGTCAGAATTTCGTTCTCTCTATGCTTTTAGTCCATACTCTAAGGCCTACATGCTTAACGACGATTGTCCTACGAATCAACTACGACTACAGCCAGGAGCGATGCCACCGAAGCATAGGCGTCCGGTTTTAGTAGCCGCATTTCTTGCTAACATTATGGCAAACTATTTTTTTTATGCTATAGGTAGCAAACAAGCATACGGCCCTCCTGATGGGAAGAGGTCACCGTAGCCTATGCACATCTGTAACACAAGACGTGCCACTGATGCGTTGCTTACCGTGTGATAATACTCTTTTGACCCTCCTTTTAAATTGCTGCATGACGCATGCAACTATGACGTATTCTGATATTATAACTTCCTTTCCAGCCTCCCGCACAATATATCGATTTTGAAGAGTTCGTCAAGGCGTCAAAGAAGCGTGACAGTAATAAGCAATAATATACGTTATTTTAGTTACTTATTGTATATACCTAAGTACCTATAGTAATTATAGATTATAGTTAGTGGAAATGAATTTTTATTCGACTCTACCTACCGTTTATTGCAAGTTATGTACCTTCTACCCTGACTGTAAAGGGTGTACCTATTCCCATCTGCCTACCATGTGCCTATGTACCTACTCCTTTGGGGGCAGGTGGGTATTATTGTATCATCTGTCCCCAAACACAAGAATGGGGACAGAAAAGTTTCACATGTCCCTATGATCTAGCTCGATAAAACTAGTGATTGAAGTCACCATACTTATAATACCTATTTTACCTAAAGAGATGAACTAAACGTTTAAATCTAGTACATTTTTATAGCTACATTCTTAGCGCTATTCTGGAAAATTGTGCTGTGGGAGAGTTGGATCATATTAACATGGGTGAAACCGTTTATAAAAAGGTACTCTGTGGGTGAAACCTACCATCACGGTAGAGGTGTGCGCTGCTTGGGATTCTGAGCGGCGCACACTGTCAGCGGTCGTTGGTCGGGACCTCTCGTTGTCGAGCGTGGTAAACGCCATGCTCGGCAGCGAGAGAGCGTGGCAGGCAACGGTCTATAGCGCTCGCCACCTGCTTAACTATGGTCTTGTCTATTAAGACAGAAGTGCGTGACTTACGTCAACTAGGAAAAATGTGCCCTAAATATTTTATAACTAATATTATAAAATAAACCTTTGCTTGCTTAATGCTGAGTTTCTTGAGAACCACCCTTACACACCCCACTGGCGCAGAGGACCGATAGGGCCTTTCGCCGGAGCGAGATAGTGAATGCTAGCGCGACCCTATGTCGCCCCATCCCGGCGGCGAATGGATCGCGGGGGGGTTTTAGTGGGTTCAAGTCCCACATACCCCCTGCCATCACTCCCGTGGTGGCAGGGAAGTGCGAGGGCATTTCCCCTCCACAAAAAAAGGGTGAAACCTACAATACAAAATATAGTACTTCAAGCTTTTTGCTTTTGTCCACAGGCTCGGTTACCTCTTCTCATCACGAGGGCTGCATGCTTGTAATGCTTGTTTGCCATCGTACTCTACAATCTAAAAAGCTAACACCCTAAAGTCCCTATAAACTTCTTGCTTGAATCATTATAATTCTGTGGAAGCTGTGACGTCTTTCTGTGTTCTGTAGGGTACTCTGTGGTAGTTTTCAGTCCTGTGGTGGTAGTTTCCGTTTATAAAAAGGTACTCTGTGTTGTCAACAAAGTCAATTTATAAATTGTGTAGGATGTTCTGAAAATGTATACAAGTGTTTTTAACTTTTTATAATAATTTTTACCCGTGTTTTCGATTATGTCTAAAGGTAAAATATGCGCGGTAGTGACTGCAGTAATAATCATGTTATCGTTTACTTTATCTCTGTATCTCATGAGTACTGTGAATCCTCCGCCTTTGAAGATGGCTGATCCAGGACAACATGAATTATTAGAAGACTTGGAGGTGAGTCCCTACTCATCTGTTACTCGTCAATATTTACGTAAGTACTAGATAATCATCACTCACACTTGCCCAGCGTGGTAAATCAGCTATACCTATACCTTCTCCCTGTGAAAGAAATTTGTGTCCTAGTAGTCATGGAAACGTATGAGCTAATGATGTGATGGCCATCAATCATCACACATCATTTACCAGAAGAATCATACTAATAAGCATAAAAGCTTCTTCACTAACCTACCTACTTGAATGGGCAAGGCCTTTTTATACAGGAGGCTTTTATACACATGTATGAAATTAGGTACTTGAGATTAATTCATAAGATTTACGGTACCCAAAAATATGCTTTTTTCAGGTTTCAATGATATCTTCTGAAGAAGAAGAAGAAGAAGAAGATGAACCCAACATCGAAGATCCAATAGATAACCATTGGAAATCTTTTGCTCCGTTTTATCGCTATGCCACAGAAAATATAACAGCCAATTTTTCTGAAGCAGAAAACTCCCCATCAAGCGCTTTTAATAATTTTAGAAGGTTCGTATACCCTCCAATATATCCCCCACGTAGAACAACTCAACCAGCAGATTTTAATAAAGAGACAATAAAAACTAGTACAAAGTTAAATTCAAATTTCTTTGATATGTATCGAGTTATTAAAAACGTAGACTTAAACAACAAAACAGAATCAGTTAAAGATCTCCGAAGATCAATACATAGCCCTAAAAACAAGATTGTGGATGGAAACTCTGGATATATTAATATACAGATATTAGACAATAATGGTAAACCTAGGATTGAAATAAAATTAAATAACGAGGATTCTTCGAGTAATGGTAAAGCCCTGAAAACTATATCCAATTATAAAATGAACGTGCAAAGAAATGATGCTCCAGATGAAATGGGCGAGCTAGGACATAAAACTGTGATAAAAATACTTCCTAATCAATCACTCGTTGTTGATAGCGATGGTACTATAAATAATATTCTAAAACAAGAAATAGAAACAGTAAAACTGTATGACAAAATACCAATAGAAAAACAGTCAAAACCACCATTGAAAGAAAATACAATTTATACAATTATACCAAATAAATCTAGACATATTAATGTAATGGATATGCAGAACGTAACAAAGAATACAGATACGCCAGTTAAACTGACAGATACTACAAAAACAAATTATGGTTTGAAAAATAGCAGTTTAGTAATGGCAAGGGATTCGCCAGTCAATATCACTAGCGCAACTCAAAATGGTACAAATTCTAGTCTACAAGAAGAAGTTTCAAATATTATTACAAGAGAAATAAAAAATGTACCAAAATATGACGATACAGCAGAAGCAAAAAGTGAAGGTATTGGATTAATTCTAGATGTACAAAATGATAACTTGGAGAAAGTAAAAAGTATAATAGATAATAGTACCCAAATTGAAACCCAAGATAAAAAGGACGCTCTTCTTAATTTAAGAAACTTAGAATATGGAAATGGAACAGCAAAAATATCTAATAAAGTTATCAAAGAACTTAGTCCAGCTCTAAAAAATATAACACTACCAAATGTCTTTATCATACGTAATTTAAATAAACAAATTAGACCCTCACAATGTAAAAATGAAAACCCCGTAGTTAAAGAAACAGTGCTACCTGACTTCGAAAATATTACAACGGAAGGTGTAAAGACGAATATCTCTGATAAAGTAAAAAAAGTAATTTATCCAATTATCAGACAGAACAGAACAGGGACCATTAACCACACGAGACCCTCTAATAGCAGTATAAAACAAAGTGTTATCCCATTTGGACCCAAAGATAAAGAAAAACTCACAATTGATTCTAAAAACTTTACTTTAGATGTAGTAAATGATGCTTTCCTAAACATCACAGCTGTGCAATATTTACGCAATGATATTAAATCAGTAAATTATTTAAAAAATAACACTAATGTTGAAGGCAAGTACCCAAGTACTATTAATAATGAGACACAGAAGATTACAGACTCTACAGTGACAGAAAATAAAAGAGTACTTAAAAACGACAGTTCCAATGCTACAATTTTGGAAAATGGTATACGAGAAACAACTGAAAAAATCAAGCTAAAGGATGAAATGACTAGTTTTACGATTGAGGATGAAGCATTCGGCATTAAAGTAACACCATTCACCGAGCCATATAAAGTCAACAATACAGTTGAAAGATCTATAATCAGAGTCAGTAATGAAACAAAAATTATAACTTCATCATCATCAACAGCCAGAATACCTCCTGAACATAGACCTACCTCATTAAATAACATAAAAAGCTTTTCAAGCCGTTAGCGTTTAAAGCAGGTAAAAACTTTCTGTAGCTTTAACAAGGTCGTCAGTCCACCTTGGACGATCATTGCAGAGCTTCGTCTTCCAAACTGTTGCCACCCGAAAACTATAATTTTTCTGCTTCGGGTGCCATTACGAAATAGTTCGTCGTAAGCTGTGGTCGTAAGCCTCAAACTTACCTACTAAAACTAGAATATTTTTCCACTTGCAATAAAAAATTAGTTACACGATAATTTATTTACATACTCCACATATTTCTAAGTCACATTTATAATATTTTTGTAATGGCTTATTGAAAACGTATTAAAACAATTCAAATTATTTAAGCGTTTGATAGATTGGTGCCGTTAGTGCATTTGCTTGTATAAATTAAACATTTCGGAGTTAAAATGTATGATATATAAAAGTGTATAATTTAATGAAGTAGAGCACTTAGCCGTAATGCGTTAAATTGTGCCTCGATGGCGCGGGTACCGATTGTTTCGGCCTTCTACTAACAACTTTATCAATCAGTGAATGTAGGTCTAACTGTGGAATAATTTTGAACTGCCGAAGGGCTTGGAGTTCTAGTAAGTTGCCAGATGCAGTGTTGTAATAAAAAAAAATTGTTTGATTACAGCGTATAGCGGTCTATTTTATTTAAATTTGTGATTTAGACGCCGAACAGCTGAATCATTTTAAGTGAAATTTTGGAATATATTGCCAATACTACCGAGATCAACATATAATTTTTTATCTTGGAAAATTAAGAGTTGCTGTAGAAAAACGGGACAATAGCGGGTGCAATCACAGGCGCCTAGATGTAGGTACCTATTTATAGCCTACTAGAGGCGCACCTACGATTTCCCTTTACTTAAAAGATATATCTTGTAGACTACTTATATCTGTATATATATTTATTTAGGTAGGTAGGTACTTATATCGTGGAAATTCCTAATTAACTATAAACATCCCATCAACCATAACTATGCTCGGCAGGCGGCTTGGTGATCGCAGTACCTGGGTAGATTGGATTTACAGCATACCCCCGGGAAGATATTGTTATATTCTTACGCCGGGACCACACGGCACCAACTCCAATTAAACAAATTATTCGATCGCAATTATGCAACAGTGTCTACAGATTATAAATGCAACGTTCCTTCCCTAATGTTGTGCAACTTGTCTGTATCTTAATTGCAATCACCGCGGTCCGCGATGTTCTCATTTAGTTTAGTACAAAGAGATCGGAACGCATTCCTGAGTTATGAGCATAGTCGTTGCTTAACGCTGCTGGAAGAATTAACTATAATATAAATTACCTGTAGTTATACTTATATTTTTTATGCTTGAATGGGCTCACGTTTGACAAGATCTCGCTGATGGAAACTGACAATGCGGTCTATGTCTAACTAAGCACGTTTGCCTATGAGGTGGCTATTTTTTACCGTGATTCAAAACCGCTCTATAGTTTAGGTTACGCACAAGTCCGATCGTGTATGAAATACTGCAGTGTCTGCAGCCATCTCTGGAACGGCTCAGCTAAGTATCAGCTCGATGCCTTGGACTCGATTCAAAGACGAGGAATAAAGCTCATTGGTGATGAAGTGCTGGTGAACGCTACAGTCACTACCCCGTGGCAACTAGATTTTTTTCTCGATTGCCACCCGGGGCCAATCCATGTGGGGGCAACTAGCATATCAGCTACAAAGCCTTAAGCACCGTCGCAAAGTTGCCAGCCTATCGGTATCTTACAAGCTGCACTTCGGCGAGTGATTTCCCCATGTCCTTTTTACTACCGTACAACACGACGCACGGAAACACGACATCCGTATATATGGTGGCCATTCCTCCAATTCTAATAAGGCGTTTTGTCTCAACATTTATTGCGCGGACGGCAAAGTAATAGTTAATAACTTACCAGCATCTTTGTTTCCTGAAAAATATAATATCTGTATATGAATAAGAAAAGGATTTTCTTAATTGAGGTCAAATTGAGATTTAAAGATTGCATGAAGAAACGACAGGCGTAAAATTGTTGTTTATTACCATTCTTATAATAAAGGTGCCCAGCGTTTCACCCTCTATCAACCCATTTTCCTGCGGAAAATCCTAAATTTCTGGAATACAAACTACTTTATTTTAATTTCGATAGTGTCTGCAATCGGTGTGTAAAATTTCAGCGAAATTGGTAGAGCCGTTTGAGCATGAAAGCCTAATAAACAAACAGACAAGGTATCACTTTTATACAGGGTGTTTGATGGAACGATGTAGGGATTGAAAGAGCGGATCAAGGGTTCCACTGTGATCATACTGAACTACATAATGCTATGATCAAGTGTCATTTCAAAAGTTTGTTTACTTACAAAGCCGGCTTTTTTCGTTTAGTTTTTCTGAACAGACAAAGTACTTAGTTGTACAGAATGGAACTCAATGAAGCTTTTTGTTGTGGCCCTCTAATTTGTATAAAAGCAGGTATACTAATAAATAATAAAGCAGTAATACTTTAGGTAAAGTCTAACCAATTTATAGGTATAGGTAACTTGGTAAGTAAAATGTTGAGTTATTGATTATAAAAACTCATTGTCCTCTGGTAATGAGCAACCTGCCCAGAAAAAGAATTAAACTACAGAAACGGTGTCGAGGCAGTTATTTTCCATTAGCGGCTGCAATAAAACCCATTCGCTTGGAGCGATTGCGATCTAGATGACTTAAAAGTTGTTCAGTACTTAAATGGTTAGATGAGTGTCAATAATTTTCCTTTGCCCAGCAGGAAACTCATCCTTTCTATTGTGGTGAAAAATGGCTAATTATTGTAATAGGAATTGGTTTTTTAAGAGCAACTACTTCAAAGTCTCGCTAAATTAATATTGAAATTATTTAAAAAAATTATTGAAAACAGACACGCTGAAATAATGTTATTCATCACAATTAGTCAGTGTCAAAATTTATTAAAACTTATCATATTTTTCAAGATATGTACCAGACCACAGACCAGTACCTGATACAGATCTGTGTACCACTTAGAGTATAGGTACCAGGTAGGTATATAGGTACTCTGTATTTGGTGTATGACGTAAGTACAACGGTGAGCAGTTGTTAATATTACTTTCTATACTTACAGATATTATTAGCTATTTGGCTTGAGAACTTTCTGAAAACTTAGGAGCTTAGGCTCTCCCCCGTCAGCCTATTCTGTTCTTCTGGAACACGAGCCGTCTCTCACATAGAGAGATAGGTTAAAATCCTTGCTAGCGAGAGCGGTTTGGTGGATCACACAAAAATGTCCTTAAATTTTGTGATCATGAATTGACTGTCGGTTTTCTCAGGATGTTTTCCCTCACTTTTGTAAGAGCGATTACAGATTCTAATGTCTTGAATAATCATTGGCCATCAATAGCCTGAAGACGTCCACTGCTGAACATAGGCCTCCCCTACAGAGCGCCAATTTGAGCGGTTGCTTGCCTCTTGCATCCATCGGCTTCTTGCGGCTTTTACGAGATCGTCGATCTACCGAGTGGCGGGCTGGCCTACGCTGCGTCTTGCAGTTTGTGGTCGCCATTCAAGAACCTTCCTTCCCATTCGGTTGTCAATTCTACGAGCGATGTGGCCTGTCCTTTCAACTTGCTTACTCTAAGAGCTGCTATATCGGTTACTTTAGTTCTCCTGCCGATCTCCTCGTTCCGGAGCTTATCTCGCAAGGAAACACCGAACATAGCTCTCTCCATAGCTCACTGCGCGACTCTGAGCTTCAAATGAGGCCAACAGTAAGAGACCATGTCTCAGTTCCAGGAGTCATCACTGGCAACACACACTGATTAAACATTGACACTGACATTGGTACACGGCCGAGTGGAATTTGGACCAGGGTGCGCTGGTTCGAAAGTCACATGGGATACTACTGAATCGCACTTACTATCTGTCGTGGAGCCTATAACGCCGCGTCTTCCGATTCGTGGTCGCCACTCGAGAACCTTCCTTCCCTGTGTGATGTGGCCTGCCTATTGCCATTTTGACTTGCTAATTCTCAGGCATCGTCAATTGGTGTATTTAAAACTAAGGAATATAACCATTATCTCGCACTCCAAAATAAAGACAATAACTGAGCTGAATACTAAAATATAGTAACTCATTATCATATGAATATGTATATGTAGGTATATAATATGATGTAATTATATGTTTAAATATAAATGTATTATTAATATTTATGGTAAAGATAGTGTATAGTAATATATATTTATAACTCTTAGTTTATTAACGTGTAAAAATATATATACTTTGTATATTTAAGCTGCGTTGTACTGCCACATAAATTTCCATGTTACACCCAGGTTAACTGGAAGATATTGCTCTCTAGCATTAAGTTCGCCTATGCACCTACATTTGTTATTTGTGCAATAAAGCATTTTCTATCTATCTGTCTATCTAATTCTAAGAGCTATATAGAGAATTTTGATACTATAGCTTTAAATATAAAGATCTCTCGTAATCGCAGCGCAGTGACTGCAGGCTCGCCAGCCAGGCGCGGCAAGGCCGTTCAAGGCAGGCGGCGGCGGCGGCGCACGCGCACGTGGGAACGCGGCCGCTCTCTCGTGCCGAATATCGCCCAGAGACACTTTCCGATGGCCTTGCATGGCTCGGGCTGCAGCTTGAGCACTTTGTAGCTTTGTAGGATATTTAATGAGTATAACGTCTGAGAGTTAATCCATCAGCTTTGTTAGGAAAACGTACGCGGCATGAGATGTAGGCAAGGGAAGCTCATAATAGCTCATATTGACTTTTTGTGACGTGTAAACATAGTTTATGAATAAATGAGTATGAGTATGAGTATGAAGCTCTTGTACAAGTTCCTACAGGTCCAGGTACATATTTATCCTACTGCTTCTAAATAACCTTCTATTAGCTAATGGGGCAACTCGTTTTAATAGCTTATAATGGTCACATAGTCAGTGTATTCTGGTAGCCTCACTTGAGTTGGGAGTGAGTTTCCTCAGGCGTATCATGGCGCCACCTTGCCAGCATATGTAATGTAAAATATGGCTAAACGCAAGTTAAAAACTTGTATTATCTACGCCTGAAAGTTTTAGAAAATATCATGTTATATTTGGGTTTACTATTATAAGTATCATTTAATTAAACATGTACTCTGAATCAGAACTAAGGTTTTTAGAAGCCAACCCAAGACTTCTGAATTTCTTTTTAGAGTAGGTAGGTATTTGTAATTCTGACGAAACGAAGGAATAACAGGAATTCATCAAACTTCATTATTGGAAAAGTTTATTCTCATTAGATAATTAATCGGGACTTCGTGAGACTCATTTGTCGTGATGGTTGAATTGGCTTCTCTTTCTAACGAACGTGCGCTTTCGGAAGTGCCATTTGGTAGGTACTGTGGCCTACTAATTGGCCTAGTATTTATTTAGGTAACGCTGTAGCAGTCTACAGTGTAAAATCCTACTAGGTAATCTAATTTCTCATTTATTTCTTTGCTTTTTTCTATTCGACTCTATAAATTGAAAAAACTCTAAATGCAGAGCAAGAAAATAAACAAGTTCGCACAAGAAGTAAACCAAACAAGCAGATTAACCATTATCCAATTTTGCTAGATCTACCAAAAACTACCTATGCTAAAACCATAGACTAAACCTATGTAAATAGGGCGAGTTTGTGGCTTAAACATTGACACTAATTTTAGGTAGATATAGTTTACGTTTAGCTTATCTAAGCAACTTTTTTAGCATAATAATAATTAAGCAATCTATAAATTCAATTCTGTAAATCGTGGTAATTACAGGCGACCTCAATTATCTGAAGAATCTGATCTTAATAATACAGAATAATTGCATAAACACGCTTAATTACAATATGCATGATCTGTTATGCAAGTCTGACAACTTCAGCTGTTACTCAATAAAGAAATATTAATTACCTAAAGATTGAAGCTAATTAGCTAAGGTAAAAAGCTAACAGGTATCTTCTAGGCAAGCATGTACCATCGTAGACTGCGTCATCGCTTTCCACCAGGTGAGACAGTGGTCAAATGCTTTGCCTATAAATAATAATAAAAAAAAAGTTAATACACAGATTAGAGAAAAATCAATTGATTAAGTATAGATTAGAATATAAAAATACTTTATTACCAAAATAAACATAGAAGATACTAAATATATGAGTATCTAATGATACCAACTGTGCAACAATTAAACCAATCAAATGCTCTCACTGACTTATCAGGCGTGTCAAGAACGTCGTGGAAAGAATATACTCAAGTATATATAATGTGTGTAAATAATTATTGTTTTGATAACTGATTAATTATGATTGATAAGCATGGCCGTATCATCCTCGTAAGCGTTTGAATAACAAGTCTCGGTGGGGGGCGTTGACTGAAGCTTGCCCTCACCAGTCACCACCTCTCGATAACTGAGTTAGTGATAATAGGTATATTTCAGCGAGCCCACGTGGGGACAAAAATAATAATGCAAAAATATATTCAATAAATTCATAATGTTACCTATTATTTCACATTGTTTTGTATTATTTATTTCATTTTTACTATCCATTTACATAATATTAGATATTATATTAGTTTAAACTTTGGTAACTTTAAAAATGTATAGTAATTATAGTAGCACTGAGAACTGAATTGTAAGTATAATTAAGTAATTTTATTTTTAAATGTCATTATATTTAACCCTGACATTCAAAAGTGTACATATAGTGCCCAATTGAAATAAATAAATTATGTGAAGGATTCGGTAAAATAAACCATTGTAGGTGTATCAGTACCGTTTATTCCCGTTAGAATACCAAGTTAGATAACTGGTTATCTAGTGGGAAGAAAAAAAATCCTATTTTATTACTGGTTATTTATACATATATTCAGACTTAGTCTCAATCAATTTAGAAACAATGTTTATAAGTATTTACCGTAGCCGCGTGATGGCACTGGGATGCGATTGCGCATTGAGTACTGTGTTTTTTTGTATCCCGGGGCCATCTGTGTGTTTTTGGCTTTTAATGCACTTGATTTGGGCTCAAAGTGGTGGCACTGGAATGTGATTTCGTATCTAATCACCAGTTGACAACATTTTTTATTTTTGTGCCCCTTCCTGCTGTTAAGTGCATTGAAGGTGTAAGTAGGCATAATGTAAAGTAACTTTAGAAGTAGTACATAATTTAAGATTTATTATAAATGTATATATTTATATAAGTATCTATTTATTTTACGTGTTTTTTATATAATTGTATTTTTATTTTCTTTGTATGTTAATCACGTTTGCTTTCTTTCTTAATGCTTAGTAGGTTTATAATTATCACTGTTTACTATCAGACAGAGTGCATGTTTGATTGGGTTATAGAATTGTTCATATGTCATTTCTAAATCATGTTGTTGTGTTTAGTATTTTCTGTGATCTGTTATGTGCACCTATAAAATAAAATAAATAAATAAATAAAAATACAAGTTTGGTTAGTGAAGATTTATTAGTATGTGTATTGTTACGTTAATAACATGTTAAAAGTAAAGCAAGTTAATAATATAACGATCATTTGCACAAACGGTCACCTCTCCCGAATAACGACAAAAAAAAACAGGGCATAAAGTCTCATTTGCCCAGTAATTTCACTAGCTGCAGTGCCCTTCAAACCGGAACACAGTAGTGCTTGCACACTGCTTACGGCAAAATAACTGGCAAAGCCTACCTAATCACAGATCTAGGATATTTTCGTTATACTTGAAATGGACAGGAGATACCAACACTCTTTCTTTTGCGTGGGCCCTGAACTTTATTCTACTATAAAAATTGCATTGCAAAAGTTGATTTTTGACAGGTACTTGAGATACTGTGCAGCAAACTGTGAAACACAGTCATTTTCAAACACGACTTTCAAAATGTGTATTTTGGTAAAATGTGTTTTTTTGGTAGAGAGCATTGGTTTTAATTGTTACACCAAACAATTTATTATTTCAATCAAGAGAACATAAATAATCAAAATTTTCAACCACTGTGTTCTGTATTCGTTGTATCTCGCTTACCTTTGGTGGAAAATTGAAAAAGTTCAATCTACCTTCACCACTCGCCGCCCACGTGGCGCCCACTTCTCGCCCGACTTATTATAATATCAAAGCTCGAGTGAAAATAAAACAATTTTGCTTGTATCTATCTATAAATAGAAAATTGAATTATGGAGATTGGACGGTGAAAAATAAGCTCCTGGCGGTATACCGGGTTGGCGACCGACTGCTTTCATGTTTGGTAGAGAAATAATTGTTCTTTTCTGAATTAAAATTACGTGAAAGATACCTGCTGCCCGTTATGATTCGTCTTTACTGAACTTCATAACCATAGATTTATTATTATGACTAGTAAATCTTCTTCGTCTTTTGTTATACAAAGCCCAGGTTCGGCCGCACATGGAGTACTGCTCTCATCTCTGGAGTGGGGCACCGAAGTATTTACTGCAACCACTTGACTCCCTACAGCGAAGAGCCGTTAGAATTGTGAACGATCCCAAGCTCACCGACAAGCTAGAGCCTTTAAGTCTACGACGAGATATCGGTTCTCTGAGTCTCTTCTACCGCTATTATCATGGGGAATGCTCTGAAGAAATCTTTAACCTCATCCCATCTTCTCGATTTTATTATCGAACTTCTCGGCAACGTGAAAAAGCGCATCCACATATTGTAGACACGTGGAAATCTCATACGACGCGATTCTTGCGCTCGTTTCTTCCACGAACCTGCAAGATGTGGAACGATCTTCCCCCTGAGGTTTTTCCGCATAACTACAGTATGGGGAGCTTCAAGAAAA
Source organism: Ennomos quercinarius (assembly GCA_910589525.2). Classification (NCBI taxonomy): domain Eukaryota; kingdom Metazoa; phylum Arthropoda; class Insecta; order Lepidoptera; family Geometridae; genus Ennomos; species Ennomos quercinarius. The sequence continues at coordinate 15,915,549 of OU342497.1, forward strand.
GTGTTCAAAGAGTCCTCTCTAAGGGTAGGCAACGCACCGGCAATGCCTTCGGTGTTGCAGATGTCCATAGGCGGCGGTGACCACTTACCAGCAGGTGGGCCGCCTGCTTGTTTGCCACTCATCTCATTAAAAAAAAAAAAAAAACCAATATCTATTGACTTATGGTACTGTTACGCCTAAGAACAAAGCTTTTAAGAATACAAACGAAAAAGGCACTTAATTTGTTCCTAAAAAGGCTCCTAAACCAAACGTGTTTTTAGGGAATAATCAGAACATTCAAATTCATTCGCAAAATAGCACCTTGAGGGTAGTATAATATGTATAGCAGTAATGGGTGGGGTACACGCAGAGTACCAGTCTAGGGTGCAGGGTAACATCAATCAAGAAGAGGTCTTAGGTGCCATAGGTATATTATACCCAGCAGCGAGAGTTACGACCTTGGCGTAAAGCACCCCCAATTATGACGAGTCTGACATTTTGAAACATCAAAAAGCTCGACAAGATACAAGAGTGTATATATACAAAATAAATTCAAAATTGTAACGAACATTCAAAAAAGGCCGCTATAACCATCTGAATTGTTGAGGTGACCAATGCGACGTGGCCAGCCCAGCGCTCCGTTGCAGTAATCTAATACGGCAACTAGCGGCACCCGGCCCTCTGGCGGCAGTCGGCTGAACAGAGAGAGAAAATTCCCTGCTCATTTTATTTGAAATTATTGTAATTTATTGTAATCAGACTGAAAATTAGAATGCAACTTGTTTTACCTTAGGTAGATGACAAAGTGCTTAGAAGAATAATATTTGTCATTTAGCGCCCATATTAAACTTTCGTATTTCATATAGAGTGTGTTTTCAATAGAACTCCCGCGCCTCTCTTACGAAACTCGTGCAACATTAACAATCGTGTGATCCTTGTGTGACAACAGTGAAAAACAGTTTTTTGAAACCTCGGTGAAACGCGTCAATCATGCCCTCAACACGCAACAAGTTAAACAAATCGCTACAACAGCCGGAATTTGTTGGTGCTGCGGACGCGCAAGAACAAATCACGCCAGTAGAGGCTACGCCCACTCCAGCATCTAACATCTCCGACAGCGATATGATATGGCTACATTAATGGCGTCACTACAACGCTCACAAACCGAGGCGCTCGAGCTTATGATGAGTCGTGTGCTCGAGCCTCGTCTTGACTCGCCGCCCACATTAGTCTCTACACCCGCTCCTCAACAGCCATCGCCCTCTGGTAACTTCGCCGCGTGCACATCGCGCTTCGCGGGTCACCGGGCGAGTCGTCGATAATTTCAGTGACGCTGTGGAGGCGTTTAGCTAGTGCAGCAGCATTAACGACCTTAACGCACTGCGAGGATTGTCAATGCTGTTGACGAACGACGCGGCGACTAGGTGGATAGGCGTTAAGACGACCATCTGTTCTTGGGACGACGCAATGCAAGCGCTTCGAAACGCCTTTGGCGATATGCGCCCACCTCACAAAATTTATCGTCAACTATTTAACAACCCGCAACAGGACGACGAGAAAACGGAATTGTTTGTGGCAAAAGCTAGAGCTCTGCTGGTGAGACTTCCGAAAGGAGACATTGCCGAACACGGCGAGTTGGATATGACCTTCGGACTTCTGCATCGACGTCTAAGACTAGGTACGTCTTCGTCGCACTGATTTCCGTACATTCGACGAGTTTTTAAAAAGAGTACGAGACATAGAGGACGCCGTAGACGATTATGAACACCCTCTTCACACGAAGCGACCCGCACCGCAACCAAAAGCGTACCTGGTTGAGAGGACAGTATACCGCCTTCGTGAGAGATACTTCTTCCCAGGTATGTTACTGACTACCTGAAAAGCTGCATAGAATGCCAGCGCTACAAGGCCACAAATCGGAAACCGCCTGGGCTTCTGCAGACGCCTGTCCTGCAGCAGAGATCTGAAGTCCTTGCAGTTGATCTCTTTGGTCCCTTACCTGATGGAGACTTGGGGGAGCACTGGGTGCTGTTAGTTGAGGACGTGGCTACCCGGTGGTTCGAGCTATTTGCGCTCAGAGATGCGACCGCTGAGAACTGTTCTTGTGTTCTCATCGAAGAATACTTTTTGCGGTGTGGATTTCCACGAAGAATCATATCTGACAATGGCTCACAATTCATACCTGCTGTCATGTAGCAATGCACGTATGGTTTAGGTGTTAAACAAGATTCATAACCTGTATACCATCCAGAGGCTAACCCCGCTGAACGTAAGAACAGGGATCTCAAAGTTCAGCAGGCTATGTTGGTTAAAACCGAGCATCATGAGCAAATCATGATGAAAAATTTCAGATTACGTAAAGTTGATAATAATTACCGATTTTCGAAATAAACTTTATGTAAAACTTAATAATTATGGAATTTCATTTAAAGTAGCCTCTAGGCTGAGCGAGCAGTGGTGCTCAAATACTCAAATACTCAAATACTCATTTATTAATAAACTAAGTTTACACGTCGGTTTACACAGTATGGTCGGGTGCAGTATGAGTAGGTAATTATCATAAAAATTATATTATACATGGTGTATACATATCGGTATACAATACAACAGCATTAAAATTACATTTATCATAAGTAGGTACCAAATACGTAGGTAGCTATTTTCTAATATGTCAACAATAAAATACAATAATAAAATAAAATAAAAATTCAAAAATTATAAAAATCATTTTAGCTTCTTAAAATCGTCAAAATATAATATTGCAATTATTAAGATTGATAAATGATTATAAATGTCAACAATAAAAATAAAATAAAAATCCAAAATTATAATAATCATTTTAGCTTCATAAAATCGTCAAAACTGTAGAAAGTTTGCTCGATCAGCCAGCATTTCAGTCTAGATTTGAAGATCGTCATACTGGGAGCCTCAATTATATCGGCGGGGAGTCTGTTATAGACGTCCGGGCCCATAACGTGGGTGAGTTTGCAGGACTTTGCAAGTGCGCGCGAAATCGATACGAGCTTGTGCGCGTTGCGAGTGCTGTAGGAGTGCATGTCACTGTATTTCTTGTATTTTTCGGGATTGGTTCTCACATACACTGCCACCTGAAGAATGACAATGGCGGGTAATGTGAGTATCCCAAGCTCTTTAAAGTAAGGCTTCGCGGAGGTGTCTTGTGACACTCGCACTATCGCTCTGACGGCGCGTTTCTGCATCCTAAAGGCGCGCTGCCATTCAGCGCAGCGGCCCCACAGTTCCGCGCCGTACTGCAGCAGCGAGTGCACCGTCGCGAAGTAGCACGCGCGTGCCACCTCCGCTGTCACCACCCGAGCCACACGGCTGAGAGCGTAACATGCACTCCCCAGCTTCCCACATAGTTTGTGGATCTGACTCTCCCACGTCAACCCTTTGTCTATCTCAAAGCCTAAGAAAGTTGTACACCTAACCTGCTCAACCCTGATACTACTCACCAATACCGTCAATGGCCTCGTTATTCGGCCTGATAAATTAAAATGTACGAAGTGCGTCTTACTCAGGTTGAGAGCGAGGCCGTTCATATTGAACCACCTCGCTAGGCATTGAGCAGTTTCGTTCAACTTCTCTTCCAGCCGGTCAACGGTAGGTGCAGTGACTATCGCCGCTACGTCATCCGCATACATCAAGATCTCCGCTGCCGTGACGATGTCCGGTAGATCGTTCAATAGCAGTGAAAATAATATATTTGAGACTGACGACCCTTGCGCCACTCCGATAGTTGACGATAGCGGATCTGACCTATTTGCGCCGTCACCTGCATCAACAATTTGCGACCTGCCACGTAATAAGTCTGTTAGCAATGAATACGCTAACTTGTCTATCCCATAGTGCTTCAATTTGATAGCCAGCACAGCATGATCCGCCACGTCGAACGCTTTTGATAAATCGCAACAAAGAACAGCGACTTGCTGTTTATGCTCACGAGCGTCCATCACGCGACGTATCACCTCACGAGTCAAGGAAGTCGTCGACCGCCCCTCCCGGTATGCATACTGATGGTCGGATAAAGCGTGGGCTGATGACAGATACTCAACCAGTCTAGCACTCAAACCATTCTCAAATATCTTCGCGATAGCCGGTATTATAGAAACTGGTCTATATCCATCGATAAAGGAGTCTTTAAATTGCGTCGGCTCACCTCAGGTTCGGGAGTTTTCGTGGTGTCAGCGATTGAAGCTCGCGACTTTGTCCTTGTCGCGCCTGCCGCTGTCGCGGCTGTTGCTGCTGCTTTCACTCTCACCTGCCTGATCGGGCGCTGATTCGCAGTCGGGGCGACCGTAGACGATGCGCTATTGGTAGTCATCATCGGTGCTATCAGTTTAATACCTGCATTCTTTTTTGAAGTACCCTCCAATTGACATCTCAGCATTGAAATTTCTTCTGCTTGCTTCAACAATAATACATTTTGTTCGGCGATTGTGGATTCCATTGCGATAACTTTATCCCCAAGATTGGTTACAACCTTGACGAGGTCACACAACGTACTTTCTACACCTTTTTTCGCCATTTTTTAATTTTAACTTGAGAAAAATTACAGGACTGCTCTGTACTGTTGGAGGCTTCCCCCACTCTCGGTGCTACGGGCTCGGTGCTGCTACGGGCATCAAACCATTGTAATATTTTTTTAGTAAAATTATTATTTCAGTTCAAGCGTGCTGTTCACGCAGCAAAACAAAGTATAAATATTAATAGCGCGAGCGATGCGAGCGCGAAAAAATTCCTTATTTTGCCATCTTGTATTTCAGAAAATACTTTTAGTATGGCCACTTGAGCATCAATTATACCTTTTCTCGACAACGTTATGTAGGCATTCGGAATGCAGGGGCAGCTGCCCCCCCTCCGGGCACGCCCATGTGCCTAGACGTGATGGACCATACCGCGTCGCTAAGATTGTCAGTTCTACCACGTTTATTATTTGCGACTTGTCTAATCATGTGATTGGTAAATATCACAGTGCGGACTTCACTCCCTTCACACCTTCACCCTCTCAAGAGGAAAATGTCACTCCCGTCATGCCTAAGCAACGCCGGGGAAGGCCACGCCGGTCTCATGGGGTAGAAACTTTTGATCCCAGGTCGGAAACGGGACTCTCTTCCGACCTGTCCGGTTAGCATGGACTGTGGACAAAATTGTCTTTCCCTGCTTTATGTCACTTTCTTCATACTGTTTACTTGTCAAGTGGAGTAAAACAGGGGAAAGACAATTTTTTCCACAGTCCGTGCTAACCGGGGGAGGGGGAGTCTGTAACGAACATTCAAAAAAGCCCGCTTAAACCATCTGAATTCGGTGGTCAATGCGACGTCGCCGCCACAGCGCTCCGTCGCAGTTAATATAATATGGTGCGAGAGCCCACTGCAAAAAAACCTACATCATCGTGTACCCCTATAAGCTATATTTAGATTGTGAACTGACACTTAAACATGTAAAAAAAACAGGTCTGTCAATGCCGATCCTGCCGGGTCATAGAAATAATCCACCAACTTCAAATGCCTTGAATACTAAGTTTCGCTAAGTTCAGACCTGGCAGACCTTTTAATCTATTATCAGGGGCACCTCGGCTATTATTGAGCGTAGGTTTCATCGAGGTATTCGCTGAGGTAGGTAAAGGGTGTAAAGGGCACATTCTTAGGGGTCTGCCAGGTACTTCCGGCAGGGTGCGCAATGGCTGACCAATTTTTTTTACATAATTAATCAATAGTTAACTGTTGCCAGCACTTTCATTCGGGTACCTTATAACGTAATTTTGACAAAAAAAAATACGTCATAAAATTTCAATTATTTCCATGACCCGGCAGGATCGGCACTGGAAGGCCTGATTTTTTTACATATTTAGGTGTCAGTTAACGATCTAAAGATAGCCTATTGGGGTACCCGATGACGTAGGTTTTTGTGTAGTGGGCTCTCGCACCAATACGGGAACTAGTGCCACCCGGCCCTCTGGCGGCAGTCGGCCGAACAGAGAGAGAAAAATCCCCGCTCGTTTTATGTGAAATTATTGTAATTTATTGTAATCAGACTGAATCAAAATAGAATGCTACTTGTTTTAACTTAGATGACAAAGTGCTTAGAAGAATAATATTTGTCATTTGGTGCCCATATTAAACTTTCGTATTTCGTAGGTAGTATAGAGTGTGCTTTCAATAGAACTCCCGCGCCTCTCCTACGAAAAAATCAGTTTACGAATGAAATAATGCTCAAATAATGGGTTCGCTTTGGGGCCAGTGCTCCCGTCGAACACGTGAAATTCGAGAAGAATTAAACGTAGGTAATGCGTGAGTGATATATTACGACATAAAACATAAATGATAATACCTAAATTATTACGCAAATGTTATTAATTCAATGATATATAGCACGTAGTGGAAAACGTGTTATTTATGTTGCGGGAAACATTGTTGCCTTTGTTGCTATCCAGACCTGACTTGATGTCAAGCGTAGCATGGCCTAGAAAATATTAAATTCTCTTGAAATGCTTGAAGCGATTGGAGATCAGTATAGCCAATGTAGGTAATACGGTTAACCTCACGAATTTAAAGATTAAGCCCATTAAGCCCACATAAATTCTATCATGTTTGCACAATTTACCTTAGCTACTTTCCTTTATATCTCCAAGCACGTATCAGTGTCTTCAAAGAGTTATTCGAAAGCCTTAGAAGAATTATTTCAATTGCACACTATCTATCATCATGGAAAACACACTACTACTCCTAATTCTTCTATATTCAATATTTTTCGATTAATTCAATATTTTTTCGTGTCGTGTGTCCCGGCTTAAGAATAAGACCACCCCATCACTTTACATGGGTACCGTAAGAACCGGCTAAGGGAATATCCAGGGAATGTACAGCAGCATTTCGGTCTTTATTATTATCTACTCGTAACACTAAAGATGCCTGCCAAGCGTGGTGATTATGGCAAACCCCCCCCCCCCTGGCATGCAGCCAAAGTGGCGCTCCATGGAGGAGGCCTATGTTCAGCAGCGGACGTCTTCACGTTGATGACAAGTGGTGCCATTCGCCTCCATCAACCATATTGTCACTCAGAATCATAATAAATACAGTCGACCTCTACCCAGTCTGATAAAGACAATACAAATTAAATTTTATCTTGTTAAATATGACCCCGCGACGCAACGCAATACATTCTCTCAGGTCTATATTTAGTTTCATTGATACTCAGCAACGGTATAAAAATGCTAAGTGCATTCCTGTCCAAGGTCATCCAGTGCGCTCTCCGTTTGAGATACTCTGCGATTGGCACATCTTAATTTGTGAACGTTAATGATGATTGGCTATAAGTATAATTTAAAATCGGATCGCTGTAGTTAATTTTGGAATTTGGATAATTAGACGAATAAACATTGCGTTTACGGTCTACGGTGACTAGGTAGAAGCAGTGTGCAAGCACTACTATGCTAATGGTTTGAAGGGCACTTTAGCGAGACACATTACTGGGGAAATGAGACTTTTTCACCTGATCTCACAGTCACCACGGTCAGGTCGGTCTTATTACAAGACTGTGCTGATGTCTCAGGATGACGTGCGCAGTGCGGTGTCACGTGAAACCTTATATTTTTTAGAGTTCTAGGTGACACTGCAACTGTGCAACCGCAACCGTGCAACCATGTCGCACCCGACAACCCGTTGCCGCAACCGTGCAACGCGGCAACCGTGTCGCTTACCTAACACTAACACCAGGAAAACTCTATTTTCTCTAATAATTGAAATTAGTCCAGCCGTTATGGCGGGAAGAGTGTACAAATACACAATGAGATACAGCATCACGCTCTCACACACGCAGTCACACACCCATTCGCGTTTAATAATATTATACACTTAGAAAAGGTCTAGCTAAAAATAAGTAAAATATTGTAACAAATGTTAGGACTTTTCTCCAAAGTTCGACTATAGGTAGGTACCACTGCTTTGCCAGATACCATTGGCTATAAATCCAGTTGACCAATGATACAACTTCCCCTCATACGAAATTTAGTAGTGTATTTCAACTACTATTTTCATACAAATCACGGGAACGCGTTGATGTCTTTTGTTCCATCCTGCTCTGTCCTTTGTAATTTCGTATAGCTTTGTCTCGTTTTGTTACCTCGTCCCCTGCCCGCGCAGGTGAGTCGTGTTTATATTTGTACGAGAAATTATGTTCACGAGCTATCAACGGGCTTTATAATCTTTGCCAGATACTCTGCCGCTAAGCAGTAGTGTGCAAACACTATACTATGTTCCGGTGTGAAAGACACTGTAACTAGTGAAATTACTGAGAAAATGAGGCTTTATGATCAGATCTCACAGTCTATAGAAATCTTATTACTAGACCTGTGGATGTCTATAGACGCAATGCAGTGTCACGCTAAACTTTATAACTTAGAGTTCCGAGTGACACTGGCAGCCATGATGCTTAACATCAGGCAAAAAATTCGTCACACGTCATTACCACTTTTTTGGACACTTTTTATATGAAGTGGACACTTTGATGTGAATGAGTCTGACAGATTTGTATAGAAAAACAGTTGACTCGACTTGAAAAAAATGGTACCATGACTTTTCCCAAGCGTAGCTAATTACTATATGTTTGTTTCTTTCCTTCGCCACTGACGTAGCGATACGTATGAGCAGTACAAATATAATATCGTTTTGATGATCTCTCTATGCTTTTAGTCTATACTCTACGGTTTAACCATTGGAACGACGACGCGCTGCATTAAATGGATTTACATCATTCAAAGCTGCACACATGGAGCGCATCTGATACTGCATAATAGCCAGCAGCTTATGCATGTCCTGTGCTGGACGTAGGCTTTTCTAAATAGCACGCCACTGAGCTCGGACTTCAGCTTTTTTTACATTGGACTTACTAGCATTTGACCACGCTCTCACGTAATGGGAAGTTACAATGCGATCAGTTCTCTGCATTCAATCTTTAACCTTTCCGCAAGTCATCATCTCTACCTGGCCGCAGAAAGAAGCTTGTAGCTTGTTTCACTAATATTACTTAGAAATAGCAATAAGTATATTCTTGTTCGCAGCCCATCCATCATCCTTGAAAGATATTGCGTTCGTGAACATCGTGTTTTCTGAATTCCATTATGTAAAGGTGTCCTAAATAAATACGGCCAGCTTCTGCTCAGCACGGACATTGAACCTGAACTGAATCTATTCAATTTATGCCATATTGTGTACCAAGCGTTAACCGTTCACTCTGTTCTATTTTAGGAAAATCCCTAAACTTACAAAAAAACTGAGTGATTGTTTGTTTGTTTTTGAAGTAACACTGGCACATCCTGATGGAATCTTTGCGCGGATTGCTGAAAATGAAGAGGTCCCACGAGAAAACTGGTATAAGGTACGGGAGATACTGCAAGGATCGTCTTGGTATAAGTATTGCATATGACAACCCATAAGAGTTTTTATTTGTCAAATATTTAGTTAGGCACTTAAGTAATGTTTAGTGATTTCTAGAAAGGATGAAATGCTATGACGTTTTTCATGGACAATTTTACAGGTGCTAGTTTTATAGTTTAAATTAATTCGACGCGGTTGGGGCATGACCTATTAAAATATACAGCTTGCATTCAGATTTCAGGTAGGTAGTTGGATTCAGAAAGTTTCCAGACTGATTTCAATATCTAAGCGTTGATAGGTCATCTCGACTCACTTTGTATGAAATTACCGTTTTCTCCTGAATACGACTGGGTTAGCTTATTCTCGAAATCTCCACCAAATTGATGAGTCTGGTCTCTTTTGGCGGAGATATCGGAAATTAAAAAAAAAACAGTTTCTCCTGTTCTTATTCACTAAATAATACTTACGAGTTACGGTTATACCTCCATAATCGAATAATTTTTATTGGTCTACTTATTTATTTATTATTGCAATGATGTAGGTATATCATAGTAATAAGATATCAAACAGGTAAATTGCTAGGATATACCGATATAGCTCTTAGAATTACCAAGTTGAAGTGATGGCAATGGGCAGGCCACATCGCTCGTAGAACTGACAACCGATGGGAATTCTTTCCCATCTAAGTGTTTTTGTGGTCGCCTCTCGATAACCTTTCTAGGTTATCGAGAGGCGACCACGAATTGGAAAACACAGCGTAGGACCGGTCCTCCCCACTACGTGAACCGACAACCTGGTCAGAACCGTGGGTAGCCGATGGATGCAGGACCCAAGCAGCCGCTCAAAGTGACGCTCTGTATGGAGAGTGATGGTCTATGTTCAGCAGTAGACGTCTTAAGGCTGATGATGATGATAATGAAATTGGTAGGGTGACATGAGCTCTGCAAGGGCGTTTGCAAGTCATGTGGCAGTTCCACAATAATACTTACTTCCAAACTTACGTTTAAAATAAAATGCATTATCCTGCAGGGATTGACGTAGCACATTATTCAATGACATTTGCAGAGGCAGGGTCGGCCGAGTGCGATGGCCGGTCTGCCATTTGCCATGCACGTGGGGTCCTGGTGTCACCTCTGGTGTATGAATGTATGTATCTAGGGTGTCTTACCGTTGTAGGTTGGCGTCATTCTGGATTCAACTGTTTATTTCTCATAACTCAGTTTAAATTTCTGATCCGTCCCAATGTTTATCGGTCCGCTCAATGATTCTAATTTTGTTGTTCCAGCATAGTTATGTAAACTAGGTTCAGCCTCTAGACGCCGAATAATTGTAATTGAGACAGTAAAGTCTAGCGTTTGCCATACTTTAGTGTGGTTGACAGTTTATGAGTACCTCATCATGGTGTTCGATAATTTTGTGCCATATAAGTAGGTATCTACGGTTTGGTCCGTTTTGGTAATTGAGTTTCGTAGCTAGCCTACGACGGTAGAAGAAATATCTACTTAGATATCTTAATATGGCTGGTTATACTATCACCACTGATTTCTATTTTTTTTTAATATTATAGGCGGATATTCAGTACCTGCGTATTCAGTAGTGATGACTTATGGAACTGAGACGTGGTCTCTTACTGTTGGCCTCGTTAGTAAGCTCAAAGTCGTGCAGCGAGCTATGCAGAGAGCTATGCTCGATATTTCCCTGCGAGATAAGCTCCGAAACGAGGAGATCCGCAGGAGAACTAAAGTTGCCGATATAGCTCTTAGAATTAGCAAGTTAAAATGGTTATGGGCACTTGGGCAGGCCACATCGCTCGTAGAACTGACAACCGATGGGGAAGAAAAGTTCTCGAGTGGCGTCCACGAACCGGAAGACGCAGTGTACGCCAGTTCCCCACTCGGTGGACATACGATCTGGTGAAAGCCACGGGGAGCATCGGGTCCCCGTGGCTTTCACCAGATCGTTGGTCACCAGGGATACAGGGGGCGAGCAGCCGCTCAAAGTGGCGCTCTGTGGGCGCCTATGTTCAGCAGTGGACGTCTTCGGGCTGTTGATAATGATGATGATTCAGTACCTATCCATCCAGTATATGTATCGACAAATACTGGATGGATAGGTACTGAATCATCATCATCATTACCAAAAAGAATATAATTATGCATACCTACTTGTTAGACTTGCAAAACTGTAGGTTAGTAAGTTTTAATATTACATGATGATTATTTATAACGTAGATACAATATTCATTTAGCTAGACTGCCAACCAGTAGACAGACATGCGACATTCAAATAGTAATTCATTATGCATTTATAATTACACATTCTGTACCTACTCGGGTTGTTTTGTAAGGTAATTTTCTATTAAGTATACGCACCTAATCAAATCAAATCAAATTTAAATTTTTTTATTGCAAATAGGGTATTTTTAGCACTTTTACAAGTCAAAACTAGATAATGTATTTAAAAATAATAAAAATTAAATTATTGTACATTCTAAGCAAGCATAATTAAACAAACTTACACAGTGCTTAATGTCAAAAATTTCAAAATATTATAATTATAACAAGCCCATTACGACGAGTTTGAAAAAAAAAAGTTCTCTTCCCCACATCAGGGGCAAGCAATCCGGCACAATGTAGGATAGAAAACTCCGAACCGTAGCTTCGATTACATAAATATCTACTATCGTTTACTTTATCAATGGTATGTGGTCAAAAGCCTTGTGTTTTGTGGAGTCTTTGTGCTTAACCCCGGTAAGGGTGGGTTTTTTATCCATAGTTAAAGTAACCAATGGTTAACTCTAACAATTTTTGACAATTGGTTAGAATTTGATAGAGTTTTTAAGCATTGGTTACCTTAACTACACATCAAAACACCCACCCTAAGTATTATAGATCTCCTTAGGTGCATAGAATGGAATTCATCAATATGGGCAATCAGGTGAAATCTGGCTGGTTTAGGATTCATTTTAATTTCTTTCTAAAGCTGCATATTCATTAATTGATTAGTTTGGGCTAACTCGAGTTCACATTAGCATCCTTTGATCCTAGGTCTAAATCTACTCCTGAGGCCGGTCACGTGTGGGCCAAACTGAACGAATTCTAAAGCATCGATTTGGTATTGATATCTTCTAAAAATAAGATAAATTACTTAATCAACTGCTGCAGTACAAAATTAAGCTAAATTAATAAAGTACCAACTGTTTTTAATTATTACATGCATAGTAACAAAAAATAATTAAAGTGCCAACTAAGTTTTAATATAGGCGCCGCCAATCATCAAAATTTTCAATAAAAAATAAGTATATCATTTGCTTTCTATATACTCTATAATCATCAAAAAATTAAGTTATTAACCTACTAATAATGTGGGTACTCAATTTATGCTCATGAATTCAATTGCACCCTGTATTACAGACAGGTAAGGATGGGCTTTTCGACCCGTAGTTAAGATAAACATTGGTTAAAAACTAATTATTCTGACCATTGGTTAGAATTTGTTAGAGTTTTTAACCATTTTTTTTTTTTTTTTTTTTTTTTTTTTTTTTTTTTTTTTTTTTACTTGTACATTCTAGTGTAAATGAATCCTAGAAATACAATTTATTAATTATTTAGAATTGTTTTGCAAGCTTGTGCGCCTATATAAAACCATTGGTTACCTTCACTACGGATTAAAAAACTCACCCTAAAACTATCAGGTCAGGGCTGAGGTGGTTGGAAATGAAAGACTTTCATCACTGTTTATATCACTTTTTTATAATTTATTTTTCACAACATTTTTATTTAATTTTCTGTAAAATTTACAATAGCTTAAAACTCCTCACAAATATATAGTAATCATTATGTATCGCAACAACACAGCGAATATTCGCTTAGTGTACCACGAACAGGCAACTTGGAAGAGAAAAAAGATAACTATAATAACCTAATGTTTGATAAACCTAACAGTATAAGCTTAATTAACGTAAGGCGTTATGATCTAGCAACCCCTAAACTAGAGAGTCGGTCGGTGTATGTCGAGAGATCGCTTTGAACATATGAGCGATGTAGTCGACCCGTGGCCCATAAGCTAAAGGTTGTGCAAACAGCAGCGATGCGAGAGCGAGGAAAATTTATATCAAAACAAAATGTAGGTTATCGATTCATTTATATATAGCTTTTACAAAGGTCAGCTTGTTAAATCGATAAACATTACTTAACAGTAACAATGAAGTTATGAAATGTCCACAAATATTTACTGTATTGAGTTTTCTAATTTTTGTTGAAAATTTTGTAACACATTTTAGCAACTGCTAAATTTTGTGTAATACATGTTAGCAAAAAGGTACTTATTACAAAATTTTCTACATCGACACATTATTCAACTGTGAAATTTAATCAATATTTTAACTTGAAATGCGTTTTTCTTTTAACCGTGCCTAATTTATGCTGAGAGCACAAAAAGAAAACTACTTAAGACCATAAATTAATCTCTGCAAAATCCGGGGAAAAAATCTTGGAAGAGATTTTACATAACAAATGTAAGTGATACACTTCTGTAAATAGAACAAATTCTGTGATTTAAGTATAATTTGAGTACTTTAAAATAAATACATAGTTACTTACGGATACCTATTCTGAAGGTGGCTTAGCAGGATTGCATTACACCACTATAACAAATTGCATTCTCTTTCGCAATTGCAATATATAATTAAATTTAAGTGATTTGAGCGGAATGGCCATAAAATGGTCTGAAAGGTTTCCAAGTGAAGAAACTAATAATAAATCTTAAAGTTGTAAAGTTGTTTTTAAGTAATTAATTCATTTAAATGTCTTAAATGTTTGTCGTTAATTTAGGCCTTATTTGTAGAAATTTCATAGTTTCTTATCTAAAAAAATATAAAAGCAGGTAATTTTAGCTTTATTTACCTATAAGTAAAAATATAGATTACATTGTCCTTAATTGACGACAACTTTATAACTACCTGATAAAAAACAAATAATAATTTTAGTATAACTCAGTTATTACATTTATAATAAGTCCGTTTATCATTACGTCGCATCGCTGTAGTTTGTGACTTAACCTTATAAACCTTTTGAATCCACCCTTTTCCCTGGCGCCTGCGTGCGTTGCTAATTGACCTGATTACGTAAAAGAAATTATGATCCAGTAACGACAAATACTTTAGTCACTTGTCATCAAAATAATAAAATCGATTACCTTGTTTATTTGCGCAATTATCGATATCGATAGTCTTGATTAAATTGGTACAAGGCTTTTAGTACATCCCTATCTGTACGCAAGACCTTGAAAAACTGAAAGGAAACAATAGGTACCTACTAAGTTTGTTACTTCAAGATTCAAATCTAGAAAGCCGATCAAAGCAAGACAACAAGACTGACAGCAACCAAGACCAAGACTACTTACTATTTGAGCATTTGACTTTTAGCCAACACTATAGCTGTTTAACGGCTTAGTCAAGTCAGCTCGTTACTGGACCGTATTAGAAAACTTTTAAATAAAATAAAATTAAATGCTAAGAAATGTTTTCATCATCGCAAATTGCGATTCTAACATCAACTTCATGCGGCTTTTGCATATTCAACGTAGGTACTTTCGCTGTTGCGTAAACTTTGCAAACGTCATCTAACAAAACTACCGGTGTATAATTCTGCGTAATTAAATCAAAAAGTGTTTCTATGACGCAATCAACGATTTTATTATTTTACGCCACGATTGAAATACCAATTTAAAAGCATTACGAAAACACAACGATTGAATTGTAAAGTACTAAAATGTTTTTCATAAAAAATTAAATATAATGTATCGTAAAAACAGAACATTAATGGAATCATTATTATTATAAAAGTATCAAACTATTGTTTATTTCCATGAACACACATGAAGTCTGCATTATTTTATTATTTTAACGCGTAGCACGCAAGCTTCTATTTGACCAGTAGCGATAATAACTAGAATAATAAAAATTAAAAATAATAATAAGGCTAGCTGAAAACTGCTGGTAACTTTAGAAAAAAAAAACCCTAGACTATATTGCAATGTCTCTCATTTTAATACAATGTTTTTAGATAATAACGCTTTAGACCGTGATTTCTGGTGGTAATACCACTGCAGGATCGATTCAACTTTTAAAGCTGCAAAAAGATGCCATTTTTCACTATCTGTAACGATTGTAAGGCAACTCAAATATACAAATCACTTTATCGTACAATTCGTACAAATAGTGAAAACTGGTAACTTGATTTAGCATGATGAGTGAAACTCAACACAATTTTTTTATATTCACAAACAGTATGAGCAAAACATTAATACAAAAGCATTTAATGATAGTGTCATCAATTGTTCAAAGATAACCGTAAATATATTATATAGAATAGAAAAATCGTACTCAAATTCATGCGAGGAGGTAGTTTTGAACTGATTTTGCCAACTATAGAATTATAACAATCACAGTTATGTATACTAACACGATAATAATAAAGATGACAATAAAATACCTGTCGAAAAGACTACAAATCACAACTTAGAGGCCTGTCTGATTACAGCAAGTAACCCTAGTGATAACTATTAACTTACATTCACTCTTATAACAAATGGAATATAGTTTACTTTCCGTTAACTAATGTTTATGTACTTCATTCATTATATAAGTACAAGATGTTTTATAAACCAAGGTTTATCGTTTCATTTCACTCGTTATTTATTATTAAACTTTCGATTAACATTTCGTGCCAGCCTTGAAAATATTTCGATGTTTGTCTAACTTTATACCGTTCCCAAAACTAATACGAGTGAAATGAAACGCAAAGTCGAATAACTTGCATCAACACATTTCATCAAGTCCGAATAAGACGTTTTACAAAGGTAACAATCGAATGATACGAGACAAAATGCTAAAGAAAGATGCCCCGATAAGTAAGATTTCGAGAAGTTTACAAAAATGAGATCTTAAATTTTGGTTCGATAGTGAGCAAGTCGGAAATTCGTTCATAAACTCGATAATTGTTCCGAAGTTACAATGAAGATAACACTAGTAGCAGATTGTACTTGATTACTCTGGATTACTTCAACTACTTAATAAAGGGCTATAACAACGGCTTCATCCAAGCGCTACTAAGAACTCCATGGAATTATCTTGTATACATAATATCTACATCTGAATATGCATTGGCAAAATATCTAAGACATGCACGTATTGGCCGGACACTGTTAACTTTATCGATTCATTAATAACTATATCTCATTAAAATACAACAATAATGGTATATATCTCTCTATGGGATTTAATCTACAAAATGTTATGTAAGTAGGTATATAATATTTTTCGACAACATGTTTATTCTACAACAATTAAATCACATTTTTTTTCATACGACCTACAGCTTTATAACCATAACTGATGAAACATTAATAATAAAAAACATTTTCATTAAGTACTCTGTTACTAAACTGACTTCGCTACTTGTAAATGTTCTTAAAATATTTTATTTAATGTTTTTATTATTTAAAAAGCGTGAACTTTAATATTGTACACACCTTAGAAATATATTTTTTTGGATTTTTTTATATTTTTATGTTATACCTTAATTTGTTACTTTTACGCCAAGCCGTATACAATACTAGAGCGATCACGAGACGAGATGACTGTATATAGTAACATCCTTTAGCTTGATAAATATACATAGTAAAATAGGTATTTGCAGGGTCTCTTAGTGAGGAACGGTCTTTCCACGTGCACCAGTGGCGCCACTCGCCTCCACTTTATAAAACTGATAATCTCGCATTCAAAAGGCCTTCTCACAAGGCCGGACTGGTTACTTTTTCTACGTTCCAATTGTTCCTACGAATCATTTGCATGTTCCATTCCCTCCAGCTTCTACGGAACCGTTGATTACTTCTTGATGACTTAATTTGCCCACTCGATTACCGATGAAACTTTACCTTCCCGCGCTTCGGTTCACCGCGTAACCTTTCATACGGCGAGAGACATGCCGCTACCTTTACGGAGACGATTTATATACATAAAAGCTTAAAAATAACTAACTAGTCTTTTTTATAGGCAGACCATCGACTCGGACTTACTATCAAGCGACGCGTCCGTACCGATCGCGCGGAAAATAATTTTCGTACTGCTAACATATTAATCGATCAACACGAAAGGAGTACGACTAGAAATTACCTCACGCATCGACCCACCGAGCCCCGTCTCCGATACGTCGATCGCTCCTATACTCTCCCGGCACGACTCCAGTAAAATAATTGGCAAAATTGATACGGTGCAGAGGAAACGGGATCGCGTCCCGTCGCACTGGGGCCCGAGCGGGCCCGACGGCGCGACACTACATATTATTTACATTTGGCACTGATTCTTCGCGGATCGGCGTTCTCGGGGCGGTAGGCGGCGGCTAGCGCGGTCACGCGGGGCACAGCGTCGGCCGGTAGCACTCGCAGTACGCAGAGTACGCAGCGGCGGCACACGCGGGGCACTGCGGGGCACACGCTGCGGGGCACTGCGGGGCGCACGGCGAGGGGCACTGCGGGGCGCACGCGGCGCACACGCACACGTAGTACTGCGGGGCCATCATCAGGGGCGCGCGCGCGCACAGCTCGCGGCACGCCAGCGCCTCGATCAGCGCCAGCGTCTGCCGCCGCTCGTGACCCATCAGGCATACTGTGGACTCGCGCACCACGCCGTGCAGCAGCGTCAGGTACCTGCGCATAGAAACGCACGTCAGCATCCTGCGTGCCAGCCGAGATGCGGCGAGTTCTAGGCGTGGGGATAGACAATCGTTTTGGCAATGCGATTAGAATGCAAGAGCCAAGAAAGTTATCGGAAACTTTAGAGGATAATATCGGAATACGTACCTATGTTTTAGCGCCTCCTCCTCTCGGCCCACGAAGTGGTTTCGCAGGTAAGCCTCGAGCTTGGCACGCTGCTGGCCGAGCTCCGGGAAGTCGATGAAGAACCTGGAGCACATGTACCGCTCGAGGATCTTGATCTTGTCTGGTCGTGCCGGCCGGTAGCCTTTGGCGAGCAGCGCGCAGTACTTAAGCAAGCCGCCGCCGCGGATCTCTTCAGGCTGCCGCGTGGCGATAAGCTTCTCGCCGAGGTGCATGAGCGCCTCGTGGAAGTCACCGAACACGGACTCGCCGACCACGGTCGGGTAGAAATTCTCCCCGATGGGCAGCTCCGCGCACTCGTGGAACGCGAGCAGCGAGTCTAGTGCGATCTGGAATGAGTCCACCGAGAACTCGAACTGGCGACGCATCGTGTCCACGAACTTAAGCTCGACAGACTTGTGGCCGCGCGAGTGGCCCAGCGATATGAGCGACCAGCGGTCGCCATCTGAGTTGACACGGACCATCTTGGACACGTAGGCCTCCTTGAGACAGGCAGGCGTGGCGCGGCGGCGCGGGGTGGCTGGCGGCATCAGGGTGGACAGATGAGATAGTACCGCAGCCTTGACGCGATCGCAGTGGCGCGCCGTGGGCAGCTCGGCCGTGAAGATGAGGTCGATGTCGGAGTAGGGCTGCGCGCGGTCGGCCAGCACGGAGCTGGCGGCGCCACCGTTGAGGCGCACGTCGCGCACGGTGACGCCAGCGCCACCTGCACCTGGCGCCGCCTCCAGCCGCGCACGCACTCCTGCCACCAGCTCGCGCAGGCGCACGTGCAGCGTAGGGAAGTTGCCGCGCCCGTGAATGGAGACCACCTCATCCATGACGTCGTTTAGCCGCCGCACCTGCTCGTAGCTCAGCACGGCGAGCCGTTCACCGCCGAACCCTCCCTCCTCCGAGGAGGTGTAGCTCGACTCGCTCTGTAACAATAGATACAATCTTTGTTAGATTTCATGAAACATTTATCGGATTTTGGGAATACGTGCTGAACGCAACACAATGTTGTAAAAGTAAAGAGTTCGTTTTGTATTCTATATTCTCTATGATTTATGTTTTCTAAGTACTTGTCATTCATAGAACTTCAGTTATGTCGGCCAAATGTCCATGAGGAAAAAATGTTTTTATTTATCACGTTTTATTTAAATATAGCGGAGCTAATAGATACGTAAATGTGGTTTTAATGAAGGAAAACACATCCTCTAGGTCTCCAACATCAACATGGTAGCAGAGCGGCCGAAGTTTCTCTAATATGTTCCAGATGCTGGAAAAACAAAAGAATTGGTAAGGATTGAAAAAGTTACGGAACTGTTGGGAATAATTGAGTCGAGGAAGAACAAGTAAGTGGGAATAAATAAACATGGATAGTAGTAGCAAAGAAGAATTTAAAATACCGATTTTCGACGGGTCGAATTATGAACTGTGGAAGTTCAGATTAAAACTATTATTGAAACTAAAAAAATGCGATGAGGCTATAGAACGAGAAACAAAGGTAGAGGACATTGATCTTAGAGCACAAAATTATATCGTAAACAGTATAAGCAATTCCCAACTTGACATGATAATATCTGAAGGTACAGCATACATGATGATTAAAAAACTTGATAGTTTGTACCTAGTAAAAGGCTGCGCAAATAAACTTTTATTGAAGAGAAAATTATTGGAGACAAAATTTAAGGACGGTGGAGACCCGACTGATTTATTTCAAAATTTTGAAAAACAAATAAATGAATTAAAAAGTGCAGGGGATACAGTAAGCGAAGAAGACAAATTAAATTATTTATTATTGGCTTTACCCGAAAAATTTTCTCACATTGTCAATATAGTAGATGCACTTCCTACATCGAACCAAACCGTTGAATATGTAAAATCTAAGCTGTTTTTAGAATACAAAAAGAATGAAGTGGAGAATGTACAACAAACTTTTGCCAGTAGTTCAAATACAACATGTTATGAGTGTCACCAAGAAGGTCATTTTAAAAGAGATTGTCCCAAGCTGCGGAATAATAGACGTGGACAATATACACGTGGACAATATAATCCGAGATATCATCGTGGTGGACGAGGTGGAGGTCGCCGAAATTATCGAGGACGCAGAGGTACCTATAGAGGATTTAGAGGTCAACAAGGTAACAACTCAAATTATAATGAATGTACAGGTGGAAATTCATGCTTCAATGTAGAAGTGATGACTGCGGGCGCGAGTACAGCGACAACAAATTGGCTTCTCGACAGTGGATGCAGCGACCATATCGTGAACGACGATGAATACTTTTGTGAGTACAAAAAATTAGACAATCCAGTTAACATAAGAGTCGGTGATGGTTTTGCTTTAAAATCTGAAAAAATAGGAAAAGTAATAATGTATTGTCAGGCAAATAATAAGTCACATAGAATTGAGATTGATAACGTACACTATGTGCCAAGTATGAAAAGGAATCTTTTAAGCGTATCATCGATTGTTAGTAGAGGAAATATGGTAAAATTTCAAAACGACACCGCTCATATTTATAATTCGCAACATATATTAATAGCTATAGCTAAAAAGAAAAATAGATTATATGAGCTAGAAGGTGATATTGTTAATGGTAGTAATGTGTATGCAGGTGAACAGGGTATGTCAATGTCAACGAAAGAGAAATGGCATCGACTATTAGGTCACGTAAATTTTTCAAAGTTAAGAGATATGTGTAGGCGCAAAATATTAGACGGTTTACCAGAAAAACTTAATGAAAGTTACGTGCAATGTGAAATATGTTTGCAAAACAAAATGACGAATTTACCGTTTGAAAATAATCGACGTAGAGCAACAGAAATTTTAGAAATTATTCATACGGATGTAAACGGCCCAATAACACCGGTAGGTTATAATGATCAAAGATATTTCGTAACATTTATTGACGATTATAGCAGACATGCAGTTGTGTGTGTGATAAGAAATAAAAGTGACGTGTTTGATTGCTTCAGAACGTACGTGAATGCAGTTCAAAATCAAACCGGAAAACGAGTCAAGGAAATTAGATGCGACAACGGATCCGAATATATAAACAGAGATTTTAACGAATTTGCAAAAGCTAACGGAATTTATCTTAAGCCAGGACCAGCATATACCCATCAATTGAATGGAGTTGCCGAAAGATATAATAGAACAATAATGGATCGAGCCAGATGTTTAATGAAGGAAGCTAATTTAGAGAAAAAGTATTGGCCTGAATGTGTATTAACAGCAACTTATCTGGGAAACAGAATACTTACAAACACAAAAGAGAAGAAGAGTCCATTTGAAATATTTTTTGGTAGAAAGCCGGATATTAAAAACTTAAAGATATATGGCAGTAAATGCTTTGTCAGAATACCTGAAGAAAAACGAACGTCAAAATTGAATCCGAAAGGAATGAAGGGAACTTTAATTGGATATACGGATACTGGATACAAAATTTTGACAGATGATAAAATTACAATAAGCCGTCATGTAATATTTATTGACCCCGAAGCAGAAGTAATCAGATTCGAAATAACAAACGACGAAGAGAAAAGCGATGGAAAAATTAGTATTGAAGAAGCAGACATTAAAGATACAAAGATAAATGAAAATGTAAAGTCAAGAGAAACCAGTGATAACGATAATGATGAATTTTATGACACTATTGAAGATGAAGAAGATAAAAGAATGAAATTTAATGTTGAGGAGGTGAGTGGACCGAGTCGACCAAGAAGAGAAAAAAGATTGCCAAGAAAATTTGACGATCATGTGGTTTATGTAAATGTATGTAATGCTAGTGTACCAGAAACTTATGAAGAAGCAATAGATAGTCCAGACGCGAAAAAGTGGAAAAATGCAATGGATGATGAGATTAACAGTTTAAAACAAAATGAAACATGGGAAATGGTTGATGAACCAATAGATAAAAATGTAATAGAAGTGAAATGGATATTTAGAATAAAATCGAATGGAAGATATAAAGCACGTGTAGTGGCGAGAGGTTTTCAACAAACATATGATGAAAATGAAGAGATATATTCACCTGTGGCTAGAATGATAACGATGAAAGCTTTGATGTCAATTGCATGTGTCAGGGGTTGGCATATTGAAAGTATGGATGTAGAAACAGCTTTTTTAAATGGGACTATCAAATCGGAAGTTTATATTTATCCTCCAGATGGTTATGACATTGGAGATAATAAAGTTTGCAAGTTAAGAAAAGCCTTATATGGACTGCGAGAAAGTCCAAGAGATTGGTATGAATGTTATAATGAATTTATGTTGAGCATAAACTTCAAAAGATCAAAATATGATTACTGTTTGTATACAGGGTGTATAAATAATGAAAAAGTTTATATATGTCTTTATGTGGACGATATTTTAATATCTGCAGAAAATGAAGACACAATTAAATATGTTAAGAAAATGTTGAGCAATAGATTTCGGATGAAGGACTTAGGAAAAGTGAAACAGTATTTGGGAATAGATATTGATTACAAACCGGAACTGAAAAAAATGACTTTGAGCCAGAGCAAGTATATAGAAAGTTTAGCAGAAAAATATAACATAAAGGATTCTAAGAAATATGAAACACCAATGGAACAAAATTTATCAATTGAACCCAGAGAAGTAAATAATGATAACTTGAAATATAGAAATTTGATTGGAGCACTTTTATACATAGCAAGTGGAACGCGTCCAGACATATCTTACAGTGTTAATTATTTGAGTCGATTCCAAAATTCATACAACGAAACACATTATAAGTATGCTTTACGAGTTTTAAAATATTTGTATCACACGCGTAATATGAAACTAAATTACAACGCGGAATATGATGAATGCTTTGATGCATTTGTTGATGCTGACTGGGCTGCTGATAAGAATGATCGTAAATCAACATCGGGAATTATGCTGAGAATATTTAACAATCCAGTGTTATGGAAGACACAGAAACAGAAAATTGTGTCACGCGCATCTACGCACGCGGAATATTATGCATTGGCTGATTGCGTTTCAGAAGTTTTACCAGTAATAGGTGTGCTAAATGATTTTGATATTAAAATTAGAAAACCGATTGTGATTTTCGAAGACAATAGCGGCGCCATAGCTCTTTCGAAAAAAGGTAAATTTTGTAAAAATTCGAAACACATTGATGTGAGCTATCATTTTGTAAACGATTACGAGAAAAAAGGTATAATTAATGTAACAAAGATTAATACTGATGATCAGTTAGCAGACATTTTAACAAAGGCTTTAGGGAAAAATAAACTGCAAAAATTAAGAAGCTTAATTAATGTTTATTAACCTTTTATTTTACTGTTGTTGTATTCGAATATTTTTTTGGGTAGTACTGTAGATTTTTTTAGGATGTTACTGATTGTCAGAAGAAGAAATTTTTATGTTATTATCTTATGGAGAATGTTAAAATGTTAAGTTAATATAGGTATGTACGAATAGGTAGTTAATTTAGTGTTGTTTATAAAAGCTATCTATGGAATACAAAACTCAAGGAGGTGTGTAAAAGTAAAGAGTTCGTTTTGTATTCTATATTCTCTATGATTTATGTTTTCTAAGTACTTGTCATTCATAGAACTTCAGTTATGTCGGCCAAATGTCCATGAGGAAAAAATGTTTTTATTTATCACGTTTTATTTAAATATAGCGGAGCTAATAGATACGTAAATGTGGTTTTAATGAAGGAAAACACATCCTCTAGGTCTCCAACATCAACAAATGTGTGTGGCACGTTATAAAGCCTACTGGCTGTCTTCAAGCTTCAAGGTATACAAGGTAGGTACATTCGTCACAACAGATCCTGTTGTGTGTTTTAAGATCTGGCATTCAGTTATAAGTTGTGCTGTCTCGCAACATAAGATTACATTATGGCATTCCAACATACTGAGTGCGGCAATATGTAGGTATTATAGATATTGAGGAAATTATAAAGGAAATATTGAAACCAATACATCGTTTGTCGTAATGCTTCGAACCTTTGACCGCAATCAGCGCATACACCTTTGAATGGTGTATGAACCACCACGGGTTGGGTAACAGTTGCAGCTGACTCCAATTGTGTCCAACAAACTTATCCATAAATGAATAGAACCGTGTCGATTACCAAAGCTAGACGTTACGATACGGCTCAAACAATAGGTTTTCAAATTCTAGGAATCGGATTTGTTAGAGATAATGAGTTAGGTATACGTTACTTCGTAGTTCGTAGCGAGGTAAAAGGAAAACATCGAAAATGATGTTAGGCTTTAACATTCTGAGAAGTGTAATGTAAATACTGTACGGGGAACGTTTTTGTTGTTTGTTGAGTCGGTGGGTGCGTTCTAAGCTTTGATCAAGGTCTAATTAATAAACACGTGAGACGCTCGGTCGCGTTGTTTGCTCAGAGATACCGAGAATGTAAAGAATAGTTGCCATGCCTAATGCCTATTCTACTTTGATAGACTACTAAATTGGGTTATACTGACAAAGTTCAAGACTTGTTAATCAGATTTGAATAGCAAATAGATTCACAACATGTAGCATAAATAGTTACTAGTGTTGTTGATTTTATAATGAAAACTACTGACTACCGAAACTGGTACGATAACTACTGAAAACTAATAAAAGAACTGAAACAAATATCTTTTAAAATTTTATAGAGTGGCGTTGCAGCGCTGCTCATAGCAAAGTTCGAGTAGCCACAGCAACGTTTGCTGCGGTCTTTGCTTGGATGGGTGACCGCTACAAAAAGTGGTTTACAACTGAGCGTTACCGTGCTTCGGGGGGCACGTTAAGTCATTGGCCCCGGTTGTTGTCATAATACAATATTCGTTAAGCCAATTCCGAAGTCTTTGGACGGCCGAACATTTCTGACATTCAGATACACGCGAAGAAGAGTAAACGCTTTTTTTTCACATAATAAATGTAAGAGGCATAGAAACGTTCCCCTTAAAGCATCAAGAGTACTTAATTAGGATTAGCTCAATAATCATTGACCTATTCAAGTACCAAGATCCAACGGCCCACGCCTCCGTTGTCAATTAGGTAGGTACCCAAGTGGCCAAGGTCCGGGATCATTGCAGCTATTATCGTGTTTCAATAATACTAGTCCGGCCAATAAACTGTATCCTGTTTGTCCACTTCCTATTTTATGATCTGTGTCAACTTTTCAATAGGTATCTGTCCTTTGTGAGTGTCAATCAGGTCGTGGTCGCTGGTCGAGGATCCTGTTTAAAGGGCGGCCTCACATTGCGGATTCAAATTGTTTCATGCTTTTGATAGTTTAAGCGAATGCGGAGTTGTTTCATGAGGATAATACGAAGAAAAGCAGCGGTACTCTGACAAGAAATGTACCTAAATATATGAGAAACAAGAACATATCGTAACATAACAATAATTATAGGTTTTACAATGGTTGTAGTTTAGTGTGAACTGTATATTGAAGTGCCTATATAAAGTA
Source organism: Ennomos quercinarius (assembly GCA_910589525.2). Classification (NCBI taxonomy): domain Eukaryota; kingdom Metazoa; phylum Arthropoda; class Insecta; order Lepidoptera; family Geometridae; genus Ennomos; species Ennomos quercinarius. The sequence continues at coordinate 15,941,251 of OU342497.1, forward strand.
AAAAAAAATGTTATGTAAGTACACTTTCTTCCATGACAGTACCTAACGTTCGTGTCAGTGATTAGTGTAAAATGGATGTAAAGTTGTCAATGACATTGTTATACATAAGGTACATACATAATATTGGATGCCCGATGTGGGTAAACCGGGTGAACTACCCTCACTACATGTGCAATTTAGACCTAGCATTATAATCGTGTCAGTTACTCTATAAACTCTGATTCTGATTTTGGAACCAGCATAGTGAATAAAACACTTTAATTTTAGAAATATTGAAATATCGAGCTATGTAATAGACAAGACAAGTTCTAGATATCATAGACAATCATGATATTTTAGTAGTATAAAATACGGCAGCGTAGGCCAGCCCCCCACTAGGTGGACCGGACGATCTGGTGAAAACCACAGGGTGCCGATGGATGCAGGAGCGAGCAGCCGCTCAAAGTGGAGCTCTGTGGAGGAGGCCTATGTTCAGCAGTGGACGTCTTCAGGCTGGTGATGATGATGATGATGATAAAATATGTATAAATTATAATGTTTTATTTTATAATTACTATATTGCGGCGGACGCCGACATAACCGCCCCCTAATTACCTAACTCGCAACAGGTTTGCGACAGGCGTAAATCTCGCGGTGATTGCTGTCATACATCATTAGTGGTGTCGAGAATGTATGCTTCGCTACTGCTGTCGCATTGCTGTTGCAAATTTTACGTAATTACCCCGCCGGCCTGTAAAGTTAGCATGGCCTCTGCTATGTAGTTTTTTCCTGTCCTGAAATGAGGAAAACGGGCTAAGTACTAGGTTAAATGAATATACACATTTTTATCGTTCAGCGTGAAATGTGAACTAACATTAGGTACATTAATGTAAAATTAGTAAATAAATATGTGTGGACATTTCAAGCCACCTTCCAAGCATGGTGATTATGACAAATCTTTTGGGAGATTTGTCATAATCTCTGGACGTTTGTCCAGAGTGGCGTTTTATGGGGAGGCCTATGTTTAGCAATGGTAGTCTTCCAGCTGATGATGTGATGTAAGGTTGTTTCAATGCGTTTTATGAAAATATTACAAGATTTATTTAAGATTCGCGGTGTTATAACTCAAACTGTCACGTGTGGATGCAATGACTCCATGCCAACAGCGCTTATCTGTTGCATTCGGTCCAGTTTCAGATGCTGCATTATCGTGTTTAGATAATGTAACGAGTCCAAATACAACTAAATTCCAGTTTAAAATTATCACTTTTGATTACAAACAATATGAATAAACACAATGTAATCGCATTTGACGCATATTGCGTAACGATCGTATTTTTCCATCAGTCTGGCTGGGTTTTGGCCACATTTCATCTGATGCATCCTAGAAGGATTCAAACCGACGACCCACGGATGGCAATTCGATGTCACTAACAACCCTTCTGAGGTATCGTATTTGGCTTAGCCCCGGCGGCCACGCCAAGATGCTACTGCTAGGCGGCTATAGGAAAGTGTATTTATAACAACCCTATGATGTGTAGAACGATTTATCGTCGCTTAAAATCAAAATGGGTATTTCCAACCACGATGAAAATACATGTTTTTCACTATTCTCAAACGATCGAAGCCTTCATCGAGCAACTCGAATTTAAAACTGTTAAGAGTGTCATTGTCACTGTCACGGCTCTCGACACTCTCACGTTGACCTCGTAACAGCGACCGATTAAAATACGAAATTGGTATTGTTTTTCCTCGTCGATTTGAAATCGGACACGGCTTGAGGTCGAATGCGCAACCGAAGCCAATCGTTTCTGCCGCGTGTTCTCTCGATTCTGACTAGAATAACTTTTTTTACAAGCTTGTAGAAATCAGCTGTTGTCAGCAAGGTCGGTGTTTGCGTGTTATGTTTTGTAGAATTACGTGTAAACTTGCTCTTAGCTAACAATGTACGTGTGGAAACAACACCGTATTGTGTCTTTGTCAGCGTAGCTACAATAAGGGATTCGGATTCCTAACATAAATTAAAATGACATTAAAAGCTTATTTGAGGCACAGTTCATTTGCTTAAGTTTATAGGTAAAATAAAATTATTGTTTATTGGTGGTCGCACTAGCATGTCATGTTCATATGACCAATAATAATCGTATTAAGTATGTTTTGGTGGTTATAATTTTCCATAATCATTCTAAATAGTAGACAGTTATCATGATCATCGATAAGCACTTTTCTTTTTCCTTATTAGAGATTCCCAACAGCTCATAAATAAACTCTTAAGATATACCTATATAGTGATAAAATATAGTTATTTTAGCTTCTTCGTCGTATCTCTAGGTAACTCAAATATGGAAATGCTGTCACTGTCAGAATGACAAAATTAGTTTAAAACTAAGCAGGTTAACGCAGTTGTCGTATCAACGTTTTACACAGCTGTATTTTAGATTTATAACTATTAGAGTAAATAAAATTAAGTTGTAAATATGTGTAGATTCTTATTATTGTTTAGCTAACTTATGTTGATAATTGTAATTTAGTTTAGTGTATTTTTGTATTTGTTTCAGATTTGTTTCAGTGTAAAAGTCATCATAGTACCTACTCATTTTCACCCCCCAATTTTTTAAATTACCGTACAATCTCCTTCGTTTGATGGTCTATCCTAGAACACGACATTGGCGAAATTGTGATGAAATTGCCGCAGAAGCCACTAACTAAATTCAATTCCACTTCAATTCAATTCTAGATTTATAACAGATGTAAAATATTCGTTGACAAATGTCATAAAAGGACACAAACATGTTTGACTTTAGTTTTTTTCGAGTGTTAAATATAAAAAAGGGTTTATGTAACATGACGCTTAAAGCATTATACTCCTCATCGAAATACCAATAATAGTATTGCAAACCGTCATTATTTTCTCTACCAGTGCACCTTAATTCGCGTGATACAATCGGATCATGTCGTGATTGAACACGGAACGGGGAGCTGCTAGTTCTGCTAGTGTCGCATACGGTTCCGGGGGTGGCTACACTCACATGCTTTTCTACTTCTTGTTTTGTTCGGAAAGCTGTTCAAATTTTTTTCGTGTTCTATTATATTTTTAGTTTGTTGTATATGTGTGCATAATCTGAGTAATGTGTGTCTGTATATGGGATCATCATCATCCTCTTTGCCTTTTCCCATTTGTTATTGGGGTCGGCTCCCAATCTAACCTGTAGCGGCGAGCTACCAGAATTACATGAGCGACTGCCATCTGACCTCGCAACTCATAAGGAACCAGTAACAGGGATGGTTAGATCAGGCGTCAGATTCTATCAGGCGTCTGCCTACTCGTAACGATTGCCATAGATGTTCTTATGACAGTCATGACCAACGGCTTAACGTGCTCTCCGAGGCACGGAGCGACATTGGTGAATTCAATTCAATTCAATTTTTCAATTCAATTTATTTCACAGTTTGTAACATAACAGTACAAAATAGCGTCCAAGGCGTTACAAAAATAGTCATTTAATGTATTACAATATAAAAACAAATAATAAAAAAAAAGTATTATCATGTCATATTATTAATATTATTAGGTAAGTACACAACTAGATATAAATCATACATTATGTAAATACACAATAAAATGATAATCATAAAATAATCATAAAATCATAGTGAAGGCCGAGGATCGATCCCGGTGCCGTAAGATTGCGAAGCACACATGCTACCGCTCGGCCACCATCGCTCTCCTAAACGGATGAAACGATATTGACTTCATTTTTCGGTTGTAAGGTACTTAGAGGACTTGATAAAATATAGTGTTCTCAGTTAAGAAACAGAAAATGTAAACGTTTTTGAGTTGCAGCGGTTTCACCTGCTTTTGTATGTAAAAGGAAAAAATAGCGAGATCAAACCGGCTATCTGTCTCTCTTAATTGTCCTTTATTAATTTTTTATATATCCGTTACCTTTTACAACCAACTTTACGAGTAGAAGATATAAGAATACTTATTTAATTTAGAGTAGGTATATACCGCTTAACGAAAATTTATATCGTTCAATGAAATGAGGAAATGATTTAATTAAAATATATTGATTTCATTAATGAAATGGGTCTTTGTTATCAGTGTGAAAATATATGTAAAATACTATGATAATATGCTGTAATAGCCAGCACAGAGTATTGTATGGTAAATAGCTACTTCAGTGTAATACCACAGAATAGATATATAGTTGGTAATACCAACAAGTACCTAAGTACTGAACTATCCAAACTAAGAACGATAAATCGATTTCAATGCTGATAATGACTGAAATAATAATTATTGTATGAATATGGGCCAATTGTAGCTTGAAATAATTTTAATTTAATTTAATAGCGGCCAGTTTTTCAAAAAGCATGTAAATTTTAAAATATTTTATTGCACATAAATTGACATTAAAATACATTTAGGACATTGTAGCTAGTGAAATTACTGGGCAAATGAGACTTATGAACTGATCTTACAGTCTAGAAATCTTTTTAATACCGTGTGATGTCTCAGGTTGACGTGCGCAGTGCGCGGTGTCACGCGAAACTTTAATTTGGAGTTCCGAGTGACACTGCAACACAGATTAGAGAAAAAACAACTGACTATACACTGCAATCTGTTATGGGCGGCCGCCAGGTGAACGCCAAGCTCGACACGTCTTTCGTAAACATAAAAAAAAACAAGACAAAAAGATTAAGTATTTTTTGATTTTATTACTGATTACATTAATATTAGAGACTATTTTCATTATTCTGATTCGGTGAGTTGGAAGGCGTGGATTAAAACTTAAAACCCCACTGATTTCTAAAATTCTTAGGAACTATACTTTCCTGTAATATATATTTTTTCTATTTCCTAGTACCCATTAAAATAAGCACTCCACTAATATTACAATCTAGCCATCTTTTGGCTAATAAGTAATTTAATTTAAACCTAAACTTCTAGAAACCTTATTAGCTAAGAATGTGTGCAATAACATTTTTCTTATTGTCTCTACTAAGGCGATGACACATTCATTAATTGTTCTTGTGTTTCTATAACATTTGACTGATAAAAAATATTCTACCTACGTGCTGTTACTCTTATCGACTCTTTTTTGGCTCTTTGATAGAGACATAAACTGATATAATCATAAAGGCTTTTTATACGCATTGTTATCATAACTAAACAAACAGTTTTAAGATATTAAAGTAACAGAGTAGCAGCTGATGTTTTTTTTTCTTTAATTTAGTTAATGAGTGTTTACTCGGCACTCACAGTAAATCACACTAATCACAAGGTGAAAGTTTGTATGTGTGTTTATGTGTATGTTTGTTACTTCTTCACGCTCAAACGGCTGGACGGATTTGGATAAAATTCGGGATATAGATAGCTTATGTACTGGATTAACACATAGGAAGTTTAGCCACAAATCAATCGAATCGATTGAATCGCTTAGCCACTGTATAAAATACATGATTTCAAGATTAGATAGATAGATAGAAAATGCTTTATTTAATGCTTTAACAATAAATGTAGGTACATAGGCGAACTTAATGCTAGAGAGCATTATCTTCCAGTTAACCTGGGTGTAACATGGAAAATTTATGTGGCAGTACAACGCAGCTTAAATATACAAAGTATTATATTTTTACACGTTAATAAACTAAGACTCATAAATATATATTACCTATCTTTACCATGAATATTAATAATACATTTATATTTAAATATATAATTACACTATATTATATACCTATACATATTCATATGACAATGGAGTTACTATATTTTTGCTCAGTTATTGTCTTTATTTTGGAGTGCGAGATAATGGTTATATACCTTAGTTTTAAATATACCAATTGACGATGCCTGACGAATTTCAGGAGGTAAGCTATTCCACAGACGTATGGCTGTAACAGTAAATGAATCAGAGTAACAAGCAGATTTGTGTTGTGGGATTATGAGCTCGAGATGTTGAAAGGAACGCTGCGGCCGACCACGTGAAGAAGAGAAAGTAAAACGTTCTTTAAGATTGTGTTTAAAATATTGAAAAATTGTTGAGTGACATCCCCCCCCCCCCCCCCCCCCTAGGGTACTCACCCTAATTTTTATTCAATTTTGTTATGATAATGTAAATTATAATCTCCGATAATATTAGTTATTTATTTGCCCACTTGTATTTGCATTTAGTTACCTACTTGTACTAGCAACAAAAGCAAAAAGAACTATGTAAAATTTCGCATTTATAATATTAGTAGGATTATAATGAGCGCGAGCGTGAGCACATAATTATATTACAGCAGTCGGACATAGAACTTATACTGTATCATATAGGGTCGCTTTTTGCATAGCAAAAATATGGCGATTACGTTGCATTGCGCGTCAATTTTGCAATTTTGTGGTATACATTTTTAATCATAAAAGAAATACATATTGTTATAAAAAAAATAAGCTTAAGTACAGATGGATGCATTGAAAAATGATACACTATGATTTATTTCAATGGGGTGTTTTCATAAACGTGTTTTGATTTCTGTAGTTGGAAAGAAGATATGACCACTATTAACACGCATTTTTTTCAATCCTGTAAATGATATATACATTTTGAGGAAATTACATTCAAGTTAGTCGATTTGGGAGCCTTCAGCGTCTTAAGCGTAAGAAGAAGAGAGCTATTGTGCAAAGTGTATTTTGATAAGATAAAGGTAGTACAATAATTATTTCCGATGACGATATTTCTTATCACATCAATTCTATGCCCAGTATCTTAAAGTACATTTCACGTTTCATTTTTACTCCTTGCATTGTCTCATTATCATCAACAGCCTGAAGACGTCCACTGCTGAACATAAGCCTCCCTCAGAGAGCGCCACTTTGAACGGCTGCTTGCCTCCTTCATCCATCGGCTCGCCGCGGCTTTCACCAGATCGCCGGCCCACCGAGTGTGGGGCCGACCTACGCCGCGTCTTCCGGTTCGCAGTCGCCACTCGAGAACCTTTCTTCCGCGGTTGTCAGTTCTACGAGCGATGTGGCCTGCCTATTGCCATTTCAACTTACTAATTCTAAGAGCTATATCGGTCACTTTAGTTCTCCTGCGGATCATCTCGCAGGGAAACACCGAGCATAGCTCTTTCCATAGCTTGTTGCGCGACTTTGAGCTTGCATTGTCTAGGTTTACTATAAACCTGTGCATATTATAATCAATTGCACTAACAACTTGACGTCACACCTTTTCAACCAGTTATTTGCCTCCATTTCCTTATACTATTGACAACAAACATTTCATTGTTATAATTGAATTCATAAATACGTCATTTACCAAATACAAAGAGACAATCGCTTAAAACTGGACTAACACAGACTAGAAAATAACAATGCAATGTTAACATTGAACAGGTGGTATGGAAAGAGGAACGAGCGTGCATGTGCCAGTCTGTGTCGTCACTATTTGGTCGCTATCGAGTTAAACAATCGTTCTCTTTTGTTTGCGGATATTTTATATACCTATCTTGTGTTATGTAAGTATGGTGAATTATGTAACATACTGTACGTGTACGCGTCAGTTTGGGATTCTTATTCATTTACTATCTAATATCAACGCATCATATGAACGTGAAAATACTTACACCGACGTTTAAAATGTTTATAATTAACCTAGCCAATGGATTGTTATAAACAATTGAAGATCTAAAGTTTAATTGTTATAAATAATTGAAGAACTGAAGTGAATTACTTACAATAAATTTTTTGTTACTCATTCCTAATAACAAACGAAAACACCCCATTACACCATTCTAGAAATTATTACATCTAGTAGGTACCTAAGATGATTAAGTGAAATTTATTTTATTTATTTAGTTTTATTTTATTTATTGAGGAACAACAAACAACTACATTATACACAAGAAGAACAAGTTATGAATAATACACTTTCATTTAACAGGTACCGTACGTAACCAGGTAAACACATATTTCATAGAATTTAAATATTATGTAGATACATCGAAACCACCTTGAATATAGGCAGGAGATATTGCAAACGTTGCCTACTGTACAAACATGGCAAACGAAATCGGCACAACTGTTAAAATATTTATGCTAACAAAATGTATGAATATTAATGTTAAATCGAGCGGAGATCGTGTTTGCTTCACGCTTGGACGCAAGTCGTAACCGAACCATAGTAGGTATTAGAAACCATAGACATTCCAGAAACTGTCGCGACGTCAGACCATAGAAGAAGAAAAAATAAAAACGACATTGCGCCCACAGATAGTCATTTGTTTTTTTTCTCTAATCTGTGATTGCGCCAGATAGAGCTGGGATCCTGTCTAATTTTGGAGATATCCATTCAAAGCGTATATAGAATAAATATAAATGAGAACAAATTTAAGTTACAGAGCACTAGTTTTATGCGTTAAGTAAAAACCTCATTTTAAGATTTCTTTAAACCAGAACAGCCATTATTGTCACAGACTGAGTAAATGTAGGCACTACTTACAATAAACCAAACCAGGCTCGCAAACAAACACGCGAGCTGAGGACAGGTGTTTTAAAAATATAAGAACAGGCATTGATGGAGTGATTTAAGGTGGAACGTTTCACTACCGCGGCAAATTAAAATTTTCTTGCGTTCTTTTGCCAATAATAGCTTAATTACACAACGTGATTACATGAAAACTAATTTTGCGCAAATAAATATGATGTATCAATAAATTACAATTAAAAGTATCACCTACATATCATTGGTTTAGCGATAAATGGCAATAGGCTGAAAAACTAAGACGAAATTTGTTTATTGCCATTTGTCGCTAAACCAATGATATCTAGGAGATACTTTTACGTAATTTGTTGATACATTCTATTTATTTACGTTAAATCGTTTTTAATGTAATCACGTTTAGTAATGAAGCTATTATTGGCAAAAGAACGCAAGAAAATTTGAATTTGCCGCGCTAGTGAAACGTTCCACCACAAATACCTTTCTATTTTGTAGTTCCACCTTAATACAACTTTGAAAGAAGAAAGAAAAGAAAGAAAATACATTTATTCATGACACACATCATGACACACTTTGGAGGTGTGAATGTAAAAAAAATATATCGATTTGATATTGAACTGACAGCCTACATGTTCTGTAACATCGGAACACTATTCTGAGATTTCTGAATATATTATCGTGCAGGTTTTTTAAAATTTGCAGCCATCCAGTTGTAATGGTTCCTTTCTAACGAATAAAAACAACGTGTCTAGAAGATCTTTGTTTAGGCTTGCACCGAGTTGGAAGCTAGCAGCTATCACTAGACCTCGTTGACCTTGCAACGGATGGCGTGATCGTGAGCAAACGTCTCCAATACGAATAGACCGTAAAAATTCAAACTACGTAACAATTATCTCGGAAATCCGGCATGAGGACGCGACGCCGCGACATTGTATGGTGCGACTAGCATTGATGAATGCTTTCGATTTCAACGCGGTCTCGGTTTGTAGCGCGCTCACGATCGGTGTCTAGAATACGTACGAGAAAGGTCAGTTTCATATTTCAGAGCGGCCTTCATAATAGGTAGACTGTTTTGACTGGTGCAGTGTTGTTAGTTTTGACTTTGGATTCTGCTACACTACAGATAATTACAATATTAATCGAAAATTTAAAAATGCACATTTTTAGGCTGTGTATTTTGGATGAAATCAAGTAATCATAAAAACCAAAGGCTGGTAGTGAGTTGATTGTTAACTTATAGAATAAGTACAGAAGTACGAAGCTGACTATCCACTCATCCTCAACAGGCAACTAGGTGGTAGGATTTTTCTGCAAAGTTCGTCTAGATAGGTACCACCGCTTTGCCAGTTATTCTGGCGCTAAGCAGTAGTGTGCAAGCACTACAGTGTTCCGGTTTGAAGAGCATTGTAGCTAGTGAAATTATTGGGCAAATGAGACTTATGAACTGATCTCACAGTCTAGAAATCTTTTTTAGATGCGTGATGTCTCAGGATGATGAGCGCAGTGCGCAGTGTCGTGAAACTTAGAGTTCCGAGTGACACTACAAAGAAACATAGAAACAGGAGTTTTGGCGGGAACACGGAAAAGTTCACGTCGTTGCGTTGTATTATTTTTCAAAACTCGCGCTTTTTCAGTGTTAATGTTTAAAACCGCATTAAGTGCTGAATTACGAGCATGAGTGTGGGCAAGTGATATAATGTGGTGAAACGTGGTTTTTCGTGTTGCTTCCAAAATTCCATAGAAGCTTCTAGTAAAGTTGCCACCACTTTACTAGGGCATGACTTAGACTGGACTGAGACTACCTGACTTAGACTGGACTATGACTACGCAGACTGTGATTAAGACTTGACTTTACGTGAAATATTCTATCATTATGAAAAAATACAATACTTGACACTGGCTAAATACACTATGTGTGGAGCCAAAATATAAGACAAAAAAAAAACAAACATAGAAACAGCAGTGTCGCGGCGACACGTCGCTTACTGCTGCTGCTTGGAGTCGGCTACGAACTTCTACTTTTAGACTTTATTAATTTGTGTAACTACTTCTTCTTCTTCTCGTGTAGGCAAGTGGTCAGCCCTGGTGTCAAAATATTTAGGCCGCCTAAAGTCTTCCGACTTGGCTTAACGACTATTGTCTTACGACAACAACCGGGACCGACGGCTTATCGCGCCCTCCGAAGCACGGTAGCGCTCAGTTGTAAATACCATTTTTTGCTGTAGCGGTCACCCATCAGAATAGTGACCGCAGCGAACGTTGCTTAACGTTACCGATCGGTTAGAAACGGCTAGTCGTGCTTCGCTATGAGCGCTAAATTATAGTGATGTTTAGCATTCAAGTTCTAAAAGCATCATAAAATTTGAACTCTGTAGATAAATAATATGCAAAACGAAAACAAAGGCGTTCCGGCAAAAGTACGGGTGCGGCTGTATACCGTGTCATCTGCGACCGCATCGTCACTTTCAACCGCCAGATAGCGGTCAAATGCCATCCCATTCACAACGAAATAAAAGCTGTTGCAGAAACATAAAATCCGAATAATAATGAGACGAGTGGCAATTACGTCTATTCATATCTATTGGAAACGTTCCGAGTTGCAACCCTATACATTCAGTCTTTTATTCAGAATGTAGATTGCTAAAAGAAACAAAGAGTGTAGATTTCGAATCAGTTAGGTACATCCGATTAAATTGCGAATATCTATGCTACGCTAACAAAATTCTAAGTTTATTATGGAGCTGCGTTCCTTTGCACGTAACCTACATCTAGACAGTCGGAGTACGTACTTTCGATTTCGTGAGGCCAGTAATTAACATGGCCTCGGCATACGTGCGGTGCGTAATACGGAACGGAACTAGCTCGACGCGACTCACAGGTACGTTTACATCTTGGTTACAAGGAACCACAGTAAAGTTGTTCGTTGTAATTTGGCATCTAATGCAGTGTAATTATGGTGCTGAAATTTTGTATAAGTAATAGTGTGTATGGAGCGCGCGAAGTCTGGTCGGTCGCGCCTTCGTATCGGGATGGCAACGCGACGCGACGCCACCGCCTTGCGTTTCTGTTACGCGAAGTCGCTAAGGAAGCCATTTTCACTTTCTTTTAAATTATTTGAACACCGTTCTAAATTTGAATCAGCTGATTAATATTACAAACGGCCAGTAGCTTGCGTCAGCGAGCGTCGGGCAACGAAATCGATATTAAATTGAATTTCGATTTAATTAGCAGGCGCGAACGCATGTTGATCGTTACAAAATGTACTACGATGATCTTTGGGCCGAGACACAGCCATAGAATACAAGATTATAAATTTGATAAACCCTTACATTATCTACCGTAAATCTGTTGAAAAAGCAAAAGGGGGATAACCTATAATATTTACGATTTTTATAGCAGTATCGCCTGCTTAGCGTAATCTACAGACAGTCGGATGGATGCCATATAATACTAATGCAATTACAACAATTTATACCAGTCTGCACTAAAATTTGACAGCTCCTAAGTTCACATTTATCTCTCTACTGCAACGTATTACGGGTAAGTTCTAGAGAGATGTATAGCTGTATGTCGTTTTCAAATTTGGCGACAAGGCAAGTTAGACGCACGTCAAAAATAGAAAACACTGGCCACAAACAATCTAACGCGTGGCATGCAGAATACAATTTGTCAATTCCATGCCGTGGCGCGTTAAAGCCCGCGTTTATGTTTAGAGCACGTTATGACGTCACGCGTTATTGGCAAGGAATCTCACGTGGCACAGCGAATAAGGCTCAAGGAGCAGACACGGGCATTAGTATTGTATTACGTTGGTACTTACTTAGTCAAAGTTATTTTAACGATACTTCTTGGCCTTAGAATGGGCTCAATTAAGTTATTTGAGGCCAACTAGCAACTAAAAACTTAGCAGACGTGGTCGTAACTGATTAAAATGGAGAAAACAAGTTTTTTATATGTTTGTTCGTCAAGTGACATTTATATTATCGGTAAGTGTGTCTCTAAATGATCCGGTTGTGTTTATTACTAGATTTATCAATACAAAGTAAATTACTATGACATTCATACATTTCAATCGTAATAGTTTCAACATCAGCTGTTTAAACATTATTAAACGCGTTTGAAAATGGAAACTCATAGATTTAAATCACGTGAAGCCTTTGAGTTCTTTTTTTTTTCTTATATTGTGGCTCCACACATAGTGTATTTAGCCAGTGTCAAGTATTGTAATTATTCATCGAGTTATGGAATATTTCACGTGTAAAGTCAAGTCTTCAAGTCTTAGTCACAGTCCAGTCTAAGTCAGGTAATTATAGTCCAGTCTAAGTCATACCCTAGTAAAGTGGTGGCGACTTTACTAGAAGCTTCTATGGAATTTTGGAAGCAACACGAAAAACCACGTTTCACTACATTATATCAATTGCCCACACTCATGCTCGTAATTCAGCACTTAATGCGTAAAACACCACCAATTTTAACCATTAACCCTGGAAAAAGCACAAGTTTAGAAAAATAATACAATGAAACGACGTGAACTTTTTCGAGTTCCCGCCAAAACTCTTTTGAGTTATCGAGATACAAGTTTGACATACGAATAGTTATCAATTTATAGCCGGCCAGTCTTTTAATGATTAAAATCCGAATAAAGTCATTACTTTTTTTTATTATGCGGCCAGTATTGTACTGTCAATTTTAAAAAGTATGATGTCAGTCACCTGCCTTTTGTTAGAATGGCTCAATAAAGCCGGTGTCACGGTCATCGCAGATAACGACAAGATCTGACCGATTGTTCGTACAATGGTAACTTTTAGGAAATTGTTTTTTTTTGTAACCACTACATCAGAAGTAAGCATTGTAATGCAGCTTATTATTGCGATTTTATTTAGAACTGTTGTTAAATGAAGCTATTTAAATTCAGCCGTCGACAGAATAAATACTAAATAGTTACGGAGATAATAAAGTAGAGCAGAATGCGAAACGAATGTTAATTGTTTTTTAATAACCATTTCAATGTCGTTTTATTCTGTTTCACGTATTTCGTTCATTGTTTTTCCGAATGACCTGTGCACGAAATGAGTTCTCAGTAAATGACAAAGATCATGAGCGGCCTCCGCCTAGCTGTGTTTCCTTGATCACGTACTTACTGCCTAAGGGCTAAGTGGTTTATTCCCGCGCATATCCCCTCGGCCCCGGTTTCCTGAGGCAATTTGGGATAGATTTTATTTAATGTCCAACGGCCCCTTTGGATTTTAAGGGGCCGTATGGGATAAATGATTTCTCGACTTCGGTTAGGGCTTCCTAGAGACAACATATATTAAGAATTGATCAAATTTTGATACAATTGGGCCCTAAATAGATTTTTTTTATGCATGTAAACTAGTTTGGGATAATACTGATATTTTTGACAAGATGAGTGACTTGCTAAAATTACCGACGTAAAAACCTAGTCTTTCTCAATTTTATTAAGGGCATAACACCACCTTGCGTCTTGTAGATCAAGGGTAGCCCTAGACAAGGTCCCGCGTCCAAGCGCATTACTTACGTGTGGTGAGGTGCGCACGCGCATACTAACCGCGTCCCCGTGAGGCAACCGTTGGCATCTGGTGCAGAGTCCGGTAAATAATTCTATACGTGATTACTCGGTTAAGGATGAGTATCGATTTGGATTAGATTTGGCTCGATTTGACGTTGCGCAAGTATAAGGATAGTATTTGTGGATGTTTTCGAGTTTGTGTGTTAATAGGGATGAGACATACGACATGCCATTTCAAAAATTAGAACTGAAATAATTCTGTACATAAAATAAGTACAAGACAAATCCGCCCTCTAAACTATCAGAGCCGGCTCAAAATAAAATTTACCCTAGGCTACTGCTGACAAATAAACATCATGAAATAAACAATATTACTTGTAATTACCGGTCTCACCATTATGTGACCGATTTAATCAATCGGGCCCCGATATATTATACGCAAGCATCAAAATAATCATTATCATTATGTAGCCTTAGAAGTAGAACCACTTCCGAGTATGAGAAGTGTGTGTGTGAGCGAGAGAGAGAGAGAGAGAGAGAGAGAGAGAGAGAGAGAGAGAGAGCGAAAAGACAGTTCTCATAGGTAGAACATAGGTCTCCCTCAGAGAGCGCAACTTTGAGCTGCTCGCCTCCTGCATGCATCAGCTCCCCGCGGGTTTCACCAGATCATCCGTACACCTAGTGGAGAGCCGGCCTACGCTGAGTCTTCCGATTCGTGGTCGCCACTCGAGAACCTTTCTTCCCTATCGGTTGTCAGTTCTACAAGCGATGTGGCCTGCCCATTGCCATTTCAATTTGTTAATTTTAAGAGCTATATCGGTCACTTTAGTTCTCCTGCGGATCTCGTCATTACGGATCTTATCTCGCAGGGAAACACAAGGATAGAATAGTTAGTAGTATTTTTGAATAGATATCATGAGAGAAAAAGACTCATTCCTAGTAAAAAAAATTTGCAATTTTTTTACTTTCTTAATTATTTGCAAGTGGGGGTATGTGTGGGCGTTAAAAGGCATTGACGTAAATAAATGTATACAACCAGCTGTCATAACTGCTGACGTTTCTAGGGCGAAGATATTACAGACTATAGAGGCGAGAATTCAAGTACACGCATAACAAACAGTTGGCTTGTTTTTGTTATATGTATATTTATGTAAAATATATCCATATTATGTTTATTAATTAACCCATAATGTGCGTTCTTTAAAAAACATTGCTAAAAATTAAATCGTGTTTTTTTAACTTATTTTTTAGACTTGAACCTTTTTGAGCAATTGTTTTTAACACCTGCATCTATTATTTTTACGGGTGGAATCGGTGCATTGCAGGATTTACGAATGAAAACTGTACACTCACAAATTTCATTAAAAAAAATAGACTGCATTGGTTTTTATATCGCGCATTTGATGCAGTTATACTGCATCAAATGCCAAAACAACTTTAAATGTCTAAAGCAAAATTCCACTGATCTAGATAGCTTGTTTGATATTATATTAATAAAATAATGAATCAGGTGATCTTTACGACAACAATTATTCAATAACATTGATAAGTTTAATTGCATTCTACAATTCGAAGAATAGCGTTTTAAAATTGCATCATTATTATATCTATTTAACAATCTATTTCATTATTATATCTATCTACTATTTATAGGTAGTATAATTTAGATGTATGTTTATAAATAAATCCTAATAATAACATGACAAAAACTAAATAAAGCTATTTAACAAATGTTTATTAGTGGAATCAATATTGAATAAATACATTATAACAAACTAGGCCTAAAAACTAAACAATAAAATACAAAATACAATTACTAAAACTAAATTAAATCTATATATACATATTGATTTAATATTGGTTTGAAAATTTTTTGACAGAGACGATATGGAGATTTGAGATTAGCATTGAGTAATTACATTAAAATTTATAGCACGGTATTAGATTAAGATATTATACAGGGTAAGATCAGGGAATACCCTGATCTTACTTAATAATAAAAGGTGGATTAAACCAATAGGTTTAATCCACCTTTTATTATTACAATAATCTTTATTGATTATCTATTACGTATATTGGATATCACTATCATTAAACAAATATATCACAGACGTGCCGATCTGTCTATACTATAGATCATTATGTACTTACCTAATATTAGTTTAATACAACACATGCATGTGGACATTTTTTGTTTGTTCTCGTCTGTTATCTGAGATGGTTTTAAACATTAATTACGTAATTTCTAAATACTTATAGTTAAATAAAAAATCACAGACAAATGGCTATAAAACCGGATCTGACAGAGACCTTTTTGTAATCGATGCTAGCCTGGTACTTCCGTGATGAAATTATTAGAATTACTCAACCATAGTTTTAGTTTGTTGGTAGATTTGTTTAAATATTAATACTTGAAAAATTGATTGTATGTATAATTTTAGTTGCAAATTAATGCTGACCAATTAATAAAAAGAAATTAATTCAATAAAATAAAAATAATAATAATAATTTTTTTTTTGCATTAATAATTATGCTTAACCATCAATATACTATAATACCTACACCATGAAAAATAAATGCATTTTTGAAACAGGCTTATTCGATAAATCCCCTTTGTGTCTTCTTTGGATGCCGGAAGGGGATTACTGGACAAAAAGTCCAGAACCCCTTAAACTTATAGCTTTTGAATATAGCAACACCATGCCTTGTTTTAGGGAAAGTTCGATCTACCATAATCTACCACGCTGGCACATTGTGCTAATCAGTCATATTTCAATATACTTGAGCTTGAGTTATCTAAATGAATGCACTTTAATATCAAAATTAATCACAATAAATTATTTTTTATCAACGGTGATTGCAATAATCTTGAACAAATGTATACTGTGGGGAAAACCAGCTTACTTTATCGCTTCTTGAATACGCGAATTCATGATTATGATATAACATAAGAAACATAGCCAAAATATGTAAACAGATTATGGACTCGTGTTTCATTAATGTAACTTGTTATGTAAACAAAACTGTGTACAAATATCAAATAATTGATAATACATACATATAACACACGCTAAGTCTAAATATAAGGTACTTAATTTTATAGCAGCGCCCGCAGTTTCACTATTGTCACAATTATTCATGGCAAAAAGTCATAGGTGTTGTGAAGTTAGTATGTACCTATAGTCAGAATAAGCCACACTTGTCCAGCGTGGTGGGTTATGGCCTAACACTCTCCCTGTGAGAGAAGGCACGTATCCCAGCAGTGGGAACGTGTTTGCACAGAATATTAGTATTGGACTGATGTCAGAATATAGTATTGCGCTGATGTCAGAATATTAGTATTGGGCTTATGTCAGAATCCGACGATCTGGTGAAAACCGCAGGAGCCGATGAATGCAGGACGCGAGCAGCCGCTCAAAGTGGCGCTCTGTGGGGGAGGCCTATGTTTAGCAGTGGACGTCTCCAGGCTGTAGATGATGATGATAATGATGATGTCAGAAGACGACATTTTTGACGCTGTGGTGTGATTGTGGCCCGTCTGAACAGGTTCTATAGCTTGTTTTCTTCAGGAAACTCAACGGCAAATTGAGCTTTCTTTGTAATCGCAGAGACATTAGGTTTAGCCGACATCACCAAGTGACCCCCCTTTTTTCCTAAGCTACTTACATAAGATTCTGTAACAGGTTATTGTTGTTATTCTATTTTCCAATATGATAAGATAAAAGCTATATAAAGCGAGTAAGAACATTTCCAAACATCCGCAGGAAATGGGTTTACCGAGTGTAATTACATGACAAATGTAATGATGCCGGATTAAATGGATTTTAGATTTTGTATAATTTGTCGAAAATGTTTGTTTATATCACCAATATTTTTCCCGTTTCCCGAATGAAATGAAATGAAATAATTTATTGGCATAAATGGTACATTGTCATAGTAATCAAATTATACGAAAGTATATTTATGGACTCGTCATTAGGTTGTTTTATTTAAAGTTTTAATCATCGACAGAGATGCATTGTCATCGTTGTTTAAATTGTGCATTAGTTTACGAGTATTAGTTAATTCAGTGTTAGTAACTTTATTTAAAAGCTGTAGAAAGGCTTGTAAATTTAATAAAATATAATAAAAATATTTGCTTTTAAGAGGCTTCGTCATAAATATTGACGTCTAATATAACTATATAATAATTATAAATTAATGAGACTAAAACTGATATAAAAAAACAATAGGTAAGTTATATAAATTAATTGCAATTTATTTAAATGAATTAAAGTGTATATTATACAAAGTGTTGATTTTAGTATGGAAAAGAATATACCGTATTAAAAATGTATTCGTGTGTACCTATGTTAAATGATTAGAACCGCTACAGTAAAAATGGTATTTACAACTGAGCGCGACCGTGCTTCGGAGGGCACGTTAAGTCGTCGGTCCCGGCTGTTGTCGTAAGACAATAGTCGTTAAGCCAAGTCAGAAGCCTTCGGGTGGCCTATAGATTCTGGCACCAGGGTTGATCCTTGCCCACAAGAGAAGAAGAAGAAAATAATTAGAACCGATTATTTAATTCCAATTTTGACTTTCGGCTTTTCAAAAAATAATTTGATTTTCAATGCAAAATGTTATTTTGATGTTATTTTTGTTAAGTTTGTTGGTTATGGTGATAAAGACACAGGCATCCTGCGGGTATATATTATAATTGTTGTACTGGTACATTTTTCCGTGGGCTGACAGACTGATAGCGAGTGCTAAGTGAAGTGCGCTGATAAGATAAAATTGACAACTCTGCGCTAAAAACACCATGTCAAGGCTCATGTCTATGTAATTATCGACATCATATATTCATAGCTACTGTGACGATGTTTTAAATGGTAGTAGTAGCTAGTTGATAGTATGGTAGCTAATGCAGTAGAGTAAATAAACTCAATTGTAGTATATATCTGTATGAAAATTAATCCTAATACAAATCCCGATTAAAGAGTAGAGTCCTTTTTTGTAAGTAGAGAATATAGTAAGACATTGTTTATTGGCTTGTTGTCGGTACAGTGTTGCTGCTGATAGCTGATAGGTAAAGTTCTGGTGAGCATAAGTAACAATAATTTTTTAGGAACTAGTTGATCCACCCTACCTTTAATTATCCGCACGGGTTAATTAGTTTTACGCCTTAACCCTGTTTATGGGTAGGAGGAAAGCGAAGCGAGCTTCGCCTGCCTGCCTTCCTCCCATTCATTCATCCTTTTCTCTTTCCCTTCGAAAGGGTAAGTATAAATATTTTTTTAATGTAAGAACCTTGTACGAAGTATTAGAAAACATTAAAAAAAGATGAATGATATCGGTAAAGCCGTGCTCAAGTTATAGCGTGACCAGGAGAAATAGGGGTTCATTTTTATATAAATCTTTTCATACAGCTAATCTTTGAAAATAAAAGGGCGAGCGCACACGAGGCCGCGTCAGACGAGCGACATTGAGCGATTTCAAAACGCATCGTGCGACCCACATATTTGGAGCCAAGCGCATCCGCAAACACCGCTTCACTTGTTAATATCAAGGATCGGAGACTCACGACTACAACTCTACTATTTGTGGCTATAAAAATAATTGGCTGCAATGATTGACGTTGTGTGCGCAGCCTTATTGTTTTCATGAAAGCGATCTAGATGGAGATTAGTATTCGGATTGGTGTTTATTGTTCTTGAAGTGAAGGTCTGTGGATGATGGTGTGACCTCTAGGCTGGTAAATGTAATCGTACATAGTAGAGTCACTGACAGAATGTGTTTGACAGTTGCAATAAAGATATAAATGGTAAACATCAAGAATCATAACAACAATTGATTCATTACAGTATTTCATTTTAAACAATAAAAATTCTGCAAACCTTTGTTTCAATGTTGGCTCTGCAAAAAAGTTCTATGTATACAACCTTTCATATCCCTTTATGGTCAGACTGCCTACAAAGCAAAATGCAATGTCTTAAAAGCAAATTGTCTAAAAACAATGTCTAACTTGCAACAATAGGCACATAATTTTTTTAAATAAAGTGTTCAAATGTGGGTACGGCCCAACCTTATGGGAAGTAGTCAATGTAGCCGATAGACATCTTTAATGCTAGAGATGTCACTAAAAAAAGCCTTGCTTACCCTGTAAAAATTAAAAATTAATAATTTAATCAGTTAAATGGAGGGTAACAGTATTATCACAGGGTAAGCAATGCATCGCTCGCTCGTAGAACTGACAACCGATGGAGAACAAAGGTTCTCGAGTGGCGACCACGAACCGGAAGATGCAGCGTAGGCCGGGCCCCCACTAGGTGGACCGACGATCTGGTGAAAACCGCGGGGAGCCGATGGATGCAGAAGGCGAGCAGCCGTTCAAGGTGGCACTGTCTGGGGGTGGCCTATGTTCAGCAGTGGACGTTCGTCAAGCTGTTGATGATGATGATGATTTAATTAAAACGTAGTAATAATATCTCCCGTATTACTGCAGCACCTAGCTCAGTCATGAATCGATGCTCAAGTATTTCATTTACTTACGTTTTTTAGAAACAATTATTTAGATGTAAAGTATTCTTGGATTGATCGTCGCATGCGCATACCGCAGTGCGCGCGCACACATTGCACCGATTGCATGCTCAGGGGCAACAATCCATCGCTTATTCACTTTAACAATGCGTGTTTACTCAACTACTCGTGCTCAGTCGCTGCTTGATGAATACTATTAATTAATTAACTACTAATAATCTTAAGTGCAGTGCTAATTTTTTTCTTTTTTAGTTAAAGAACGCCCAACGATCACATATACCTTGGATTGGACCCTAACTAGGATTCCCTGTGTCTAGATATTCAGGAACTACGAGGACTATGGTCCCAAACACCAGACACAGAACAAGGATTTGCGTTTTTTTTTGGGAACAAATTCTTGTCCCGTTCCGGGAATCAAAGCCGCTGACCTGCTGAACCACCACACCATAAAGGCTGTCCATTTACCTACTATGTCAGTAGCGGCAAAAGCACTTATCACTTATGGTAAAACATTTGTCACTCATCGTTTATTTATATGACTCTAAAAAAGCAATAAGTTTTATATACTGTGTGAAACTAAACAAGGAAATTGATTCTTTTTCTTTGAATTCTGACCACTCAAACAAAATATTACGTTCTTAGACAGCTTAATAACCTGAGTTTCATATCCATTGCACGTTGTATGATAACAGTTTTATGACACTCATAAATTCACTATCATTTTTGTTATTTATTGTAAAAATATAAATTGTGTTTCATATAAGTTTTAGTCTATCTATCGCCGCTAATAATTCGAATCAAATTGCGTATTTGAATCGCTTACATTTTTGCCTTTACGTGATATAAAACGCATTGTATGCACTCTCTTGAATTCTTGGCATTACATGCTGTTTCCACGCGCCGACTCTAGTTAAAATGTTTTCTATGTATATATTTAAATTAATTTTCATTAATTGCAGGCGGCGACGAGACTGCAGTGCGCAGGCACTTAGACATGTCTACTGGCAACTCACGTAAACGGCAATGAATATGGTTATTCTGTGCACGACCGTACCGGTACCCACTTTAATTTTCATATTATAATGTGTTCAGAAACCTTCAGAGACTCGATTCATTCACAGATTTTGACCACTTTTTAAATATTGTCAAAGTATTAAGCTGAATGAAGAAGAGCTCAATAGAATAAACGATGCTAGTTAAAACAATTAGTCAGGAGCTGTAGTTACTTCCCCACAAATGTTAATTACGGTAACAAAACATTCCTAGCTGTACAAATATCACGAGTTAGCCGCGCACATGTCGCTGAGATCGTAATCAGAACAGATTGACGTTGCGTCACCGCGGACACATCTTCGCATCATGTACCGCCTAATGAAATACTACCGAATAGCTTCACGAGTTTTACAACCATGAATCATATCGTGTGGGAACCTCGCACCTAGCTTGAATCTCAATACGCAATTACATTTTCCAGAATTTTCCTCGGTAATCCGATTGACTTTCATTTTATCGCCGCGATAACGATAATTTCGGCGGCAGATCAGCTAATTAAACGCTAATGTGATTTCGAAATATCATCGGCTTTACTTCAGAGCTGCAGCTGTGTGAATGTTCTCACGTACCGCACCTATTTTAGTTATAGTAATCATGTCACAAACAACTGATAAGGGCAACCGCTTCCGCTGACCGCGCGCGTTTTCACCGAACGCGCTGCAGCAGCGCGACATGCAGCGACATATCACGGGTAGAAACGTTCAATCTGCATAGAATCGCGTGTCTGCCACTCCGAACGGCTCCGTCGCGTAAAAACGCATTACATGCGACGAAATGCGCGAAACGGCGTGTCGTAAATACTTAAATAGTACCGGCGAGACGAGAACGCCACGGCACCCACGCATTGTTAATTTTTTTTTGCTAATGCGGAACTGGCGCTTGGAGTATCGCCATACACCGGTGACCGTCACATGATTTTCTCCTATACACAGCACACACTTACCTTCATATCATCGAGCAAATCGCAGGCAGAAATCAGGGACGTGGTGTCCGGAGTCACTTTAATGACGCCCATGCTGGAGTCCGGCGAATCGCTGGCGTCCGAAGAAAGGGCGAGAGTGAAGTTGGCACGAGAGCTGTAATACACGGAGGACCGAGCGGGTCTTTGCGCGCGTTTATACTGAATCCCGTTGAAAGTCAGTGGAAGTGGAGTGAATTTGAAATTCTTTAGCAAGTGACGCGAGCGTCGGTTTATTTTAGGAACACTTTGCGCGAGACGTACTCACGCCGTGACCGAGCCGCGTGGACTGCCGTCGCCGTCGCCAGCCACGGGCCGCAGTGAAAGGGTCGTGACGTCACGCACGATAACGCGGCCCCCGCGACCACTACTTGTTGCTACATCTCGCATCGCACTCGTTCTCCTGCCAATACCATATACGCGTCCCACTCACTAATAACATGACACCTAGTTGTTTGATTAAAAGTATTCATACCTCCTGAGTGCGAGCTGTTCGCGTTATCGTTTTGCATTCAACAAGTTATGCGATTTCAATAATTTGTAGAAAAAGTAATAAAGCGTGACCTTGAATCAAGTCAATTTTAATGTCACTTTGTGATAATTATTTCAATCAATTCTATCAGTGTGTTTTGGTTTGAAAGTTTCGGGTACTTATCTGAACCATACCAGATAAAAATTGAAATGCGTGGGTATTAAATTCGTTCGTAGATCCTCTACGAATGACGTAGGTCGCGTAGGGTCCCGCTACGTGCGTAGGCAGGCGTAGGGCTTTCGGGCCGGGCGGGCGTAGACGCTCCGCGTCGCTACGCAACCATGCCGTTTGAATATAAAATAGGTTTAAATACAACTTTGTAAAAACAAATTTTATCAAATTAATCTTGTTTATAATTGGGTTCTTCAAAATAGCAGATTGTAAGAAAATAAGTAAAAATCCTTTTAAAATGTTGAATAAGCAAGCTCAGGTTTTGCAATAAACTATTAATATTAATATGGCAGAAGATGTTGAATAGTCGGAACGTTTTTTGAAATTCAGAATGAAGCCAGAACATTAGGTAATTAAGCACCTACTTTTATTTCAATTGTGTGGTTTTTCAATAAAAAGTTATGCACTATGCGAAACACAGTGAGAATAAAAAAAATAAGTTTATCAGTTGTAAGTCGAGCTCTTGGAGTGGAAAAGATCTGGCATCAACATAAATGGCGAGTACATCACTAACCTTCGTTTTGCCGATGATATAGTCATAATGGCGGAATCGCTCGAGGACCTTAGCACCATGCTCAACGACCTCAGTAGAGTCTCCCAGCAGGTTGGTCTTAAGATGAATATGGACAAGACAAAGATCATGTCTAATGCTCATGTTCCACCTATACCGGTAATTGTTGGGAACGATACTCTCGAAGTTGTCGACAAGTATGTCTACCTAGGACAGATTGTCCAATTAGGTAGGTCCAACTTCGACAAAGAGGTGGCGCGAAGAATCCAACTCGGCTGGGCAGCGTTCGGGAAGCTTCGTCCTATCTTTTCGTCCAAAATACCGCAGAGCCTGAAAACGAAAGTTTTCAATCAGTGTGTGTTGCCAGTGATGACTTATGGAACTGAGACATGGTCTCTTACTGTTGGCCTCATTAGTAAGCTCAAAGTCGCGCAGCGAGCTATGGAGCGAGCTATGCTCGGTGTTTCCCTGCGAGATAAGCTCCGGAACGAGGAGATCCGCAGGAGAACTAAAATGACCGATATAGCTCTTAGAGTTAGTAAGTTGAAGTGGCAATGGGCAGGCCACATCGCTCGTAGAACTGACAACCGATTGGGAAGAAAGGTCCTCGAGTGGCGACCACGAACCGGAAGACGCAGCGTAGGCCGGCCCCCCACTCGGTGGACCGACGACCTGGTGAAAGCTGCGGGGAGCCGATGGATGCAGGAGGCGAGCAGCCGCTCAAGGTGGTTTGCTCTGGGGGAGGCCTATGTTCAGCAGTGGACGTCTATAGGCTGTTAATGATGAAGTCGAGCTCTGAAAAATAAAATGTTTTTTGTTTATAAATTATCAGTATTATGTAACGATAACCTTTGTCCAGATATTTAAAAATGGCTCCGATCGTAACCCCATGTCTGCATATTTTTTCTTTTAAAAGTAAGTACCTACTCATTTAAAATACATATCGATCTATTGGTTCTTGAATAATCAACATAATTTTAAAATCTAATCGATTTTTTGTACCAATATCATTTTCTTTGCCTTTTTTCAAATATAATGGCCAAAACCACACGAGCGTTATCGAATAATATATTGAAAGGCTGAATCTGGCGCGTCGTGTGGCCGTGACCTTATCGCGCGGACTGCGACCGCGCATCACAGTTACACAACTCTGATAAACAGTAAGTCAACACTTATGAAAGTTAGACCATACAGGTTACTGGCACGCTTGAAAATTATATTACTTAATGAGGAAAAATTAATAACAAACAGAAGTTCCTACTGCTTTTTTAAGCAGTAGAAACTTCTTTTTTTACGTTACTGTAGTCGCTATTGAGAATATTAAAATATTTATACGACATCCAGTACCGCACTGCGAGACGCAACATTACGTGACTGAGGATTCAGGGGAGAGAATATATTATGAGGTACGTTTTAACATCGATTAGTCAAAAGCCGACTCTAACTACTTCATGCTCTTCTACTTTTGAATTCATAATACATAATAATTAATACAGCTTCTGACAAATTGCGATATTTAATTTTATAAGCAGCTTAACTAGTGTCTGAGGAAGCCAGGATGCTAACAAGATTTTATTCATTTGTATTGTAGTTATAGTATCTTTATGTATAATTGTCTATATATATATATATATATAAATATATATATATCATATTACTTTTAGAGTTATTCACGTATACGTTAAAAAACATTACGGGGGTGAAATAGTCACTCTGTGATAAAACCCTTAAAAAAATAAAGGTAATAAAAAATTATCACTTAAGTCTAGAATTTTGAAACTCTTTGTCAACGTATTATCAATGTTAGATTATTTTATTTTATGCATAAATTTCATAATTGACTATACTATTTATTGAACATAACTTACTTAAAAAGCAAAATGTAATTACTAAAACTAAATTAAATTGAAACTAACACAAACTTAGTACTTATCTAAAACTAAAACTACAATTATGTTAGACTATTGAACTTTTTAAATGTTGTTTTGATATATTTTCACATATTTACATGAATGTAATTGGCACACTGTTGTCAAGCCTACTATCACAACCTTCAGTTTGGACCAACGATCACGTATTTATTAGACATTTTTCTGTATTAGGCACGTTTCTGACATGGCCTACTGTCTTTATCTACACTGCACCAAGAACATTCTTACTGGTTTGCGTAACTCATTTCTACTGAGACATGTTTGCGTGATGTTTTAACATTATTTTTGTTGTTTTTTTTAGTCCTAATTAATGATAGAAATATGTGTTTTAACATTTACAACTTTAATGTTGATTATTTCTTGTTTTTATGACAAAATAGATATATCGATGTTTTATTTGGTGATGCTAAAACTCACTTAATAGTTGTAAAATTAAAGGATATACCACAACTATTTTTCATATTTTGCCATCGACTCGCTATGAAGAAGAAGAAAGTCAAGTTAATCTTAAACTGCAACGATTGGGCCAAAACTTAGTTACAAAATATGATGACATATTGTAATAACGTGATACGAGATGATAGCTTGTAATAAAATTACTTGTATACAGGATGCAATTTAATTAATTACCATAAATTGAAAGCATGATACTACACCATATAGAGATGATTATTAAAAAGTAAAAAAGTGCAAAAGAATTTTTTTTTTATTGAAAACTATGAAGATTGCCACGGTGCCTAACGTAGTTGACACGAACGAGTTTGATAATGTTAAAAGTCTTTTTACCTTGTATGCAACATTTAAGAACAGTTCTTAATTATTTGAATTTAATTTTTGTACTGTAGCAGTTGATTAAGTCATCCAAATTTTTGTAGTTGTTATCAATACAAAATCGATGTGTTAGATTTCAAAAATGTTGGTCCACAGCGGTGTCATGAGTAGGTACCTAGTTTCAAAGGATGCTAATGAATTCAATTCCACCCAGTATAAAGGAGAATTCAAAATCGTCAACATCACCTTTGACAATGTTATAAATACAACAGCGATTACAATCCAGTGTACCCATAGCGCAAGTGCCCTTAACTACATCCGTGTAAAAATCCCGAGCATTTTTTGTTCTTTTGGTTAAAATTTCTGGTTTTTACACAAAACGCTGTATCGTATCGAAACAGATATGTCTGGGAGCAAACTGGTCTAGACTCAAAGCAAGCCGGACCTCAAGGTCTGCGGTGGCGACCTTCACTGCGACTCTAATTAGATTTGGTCAAGCTTTGTCTCGGAAACTAGATTTCGTCGCTTGCGCAGACGACGGTTTGCTCATTTCTTTGTGTAGCGATTTGTGTTGGTATTGTTACTCTAAGATTATAGTATTTTTCTTTTAAAGTGTGTATAAAGGGTAATTTAACTGTAGTGTTGTTGGGTTGTGAAGATATTAATATTGAATTTATTTGATGTAATGTTTACCTAAAATGTTAAAAAATGTTTCTGTATTTCAGCCTTCTAAAAATTGGTTCTCAATATTTATGATCGTTTTTACTAAAAACCAATTTTTCAAGGATCATTGAGTTTTTTTTAACTTTTCATTGTATTTTTTACAACTCAACAATGCTATAAAATGAAGGCAACCTTTACAAAACTAAAGTTTATAAACTTTTATTGACCACTACTACAAAATGGTGTTTAAAATAAATTGACGCACATTGTGTGTGGGTCCTAAAAATTTGACCAACAAACGAAATTATTGTGTAAATATTTTTTGTAGCAATTTCAATTCAAACTTACGTATGGGAGTGAATGAGATTGGCAAACAATCAAACGGATAATGTATTATGCCTTTACGTATGATAAGTGTGAGACCAAATAAGGAATTTGATGAGCTTTTTATAGTGCCAACAGATGTCTGCTGTCTGGTTCTAGACTACCTATCTGGGTCAGGTTTTAGGCGTGCATTCAAATGGTTCATTTCAGTCATGGACTTTTTATTACTGTGCACAGGATGTGCATTATGTATGCTATATCTTTGGAACTAATTTATTAATCACTAGCTTATGCCCGCGGGTTCACCCGCGTGCTCTATCTTATAATAGTTATTTATGATATTAGTGCGGTAAGTTGGTGTTTACAAACGAGTAGACAAATGTAAGCCCGAGACGAAATTGAGGGCATACTATTATCACGAGTTTGTAAAACCCAGTTTCTGCACGTATATCATACAACATTTTTCAACAAATTTTCGAGAAAACAGTGCAATAGGTAATGAAACAAACTTTTATTAGTGGGAAAGTCACAACAAACAATCTTTGACGTTTCAAATGTAATATGAAAATGCGCTAAAATGGCGGGCATTTACAACGTAAATAGCGCCACGTGCGTGTGGTGAAAATAGGTACTTAGGTGAGAGAACCTATTTTACCGCACGTTCCTTTGTATGGTGCGTAATGTTTAACTTCCGAACAATGTAAATGCATTTTAGAGCAAACGTGTTGAAAAGTATTTTGTATTGTATTGTATCACCGGAATCCATCCAAACCGCTTTCGTTACGAAGTTATTTATGAACATTTAACTCGCCTTCACTTGACTTTGACCCAGTTTAAAGTACTTTCGGTTTTGAACAACTTGTTTACCGCGGCGCAAGTGCTATTGAGGAAGTTCGATATAAAAACTTCAATTAGATGCAGTTTTTATGAATTATTTGATGCGATGGTGTCTGATTAATTGATCGTTAATTTTTTTCAAAGTCAAATTTTGTTGTGGGACTATATATGCGCCCCGCGGTTTTGTATATTGTAAGCAAATAAAATGCTGTATGTCAAAATGTTGCAAGACAAAAAGTTGTCTACTTTTAGTGCAAAACAATCCAGCACAGAACAGAAGAAACTTAGGCGCGGAACTTCGATTAGGAAAATAGGAGCAACAAGACACTTTACTGATTAGTTCAAAAATGCTGGACGGACGCCCGTATCAACTGTTTTGCAAAACATCAGTATTCGACCAGCTAGACTTCTGCACTCCCCATTCCCAACCCATCGAAAACGTTTCGATTCGAAATCTACACTTTCCGTCTTCTTCATCCTGAATGTAGATGACGGAGACAGAGCGTAAATTTCGATTTGAAACTTTTTGGACGGGTTGAGAACTGAACTGCTAATCACACTAATATTATAAAAGCGAAAGTTTGTATGTGTGTATGTTTGTTACTCCGGAATATAGATAGCTTATATACTGGAATAATACATAGGCTACTTTTTATCCGTGGGTGAAACCACGGGGCGCAGCTAGTGAAATATATAGATACTAAAGATTGGTAGGCTTAGTACTTTAGCACCTTTGAAGAAACTCTAAGGAAATAAATGCTCAGTAGTTCTTCCAAAGAACTACTGAACACAAACGGGTTTTGATCTGAGAACATTTGTGTGGTTTTTTTGTGTAGATGCTCTCATGACTCCCACAACGACACAATAAGTGGATCATAGTACTTGACATTGTATTGTTATAGGTAGGTACTTACCGCAAAAGCGAATGGTATGATCATAACTCGACTTTAACAAAACACGTTCGCACTGCACAAAAACTGTCTTAATTTGACATTACTAAATCACAGTAAACAAATTTTACACATTTTGGTTGAGGTGGCACTTAAAGATCAAATAGGTACTGGAAGTTTTGCGCCATAGACAAGAGACCTTTACGCAACGAGCCGAACGAGTACCTTAAATGTAAGTATGACTAGTATCTATATATTAGGTAGTTTTGCTGTGTGTGTAAGTACGTGTCACTTATAGGCCCCTTTATATCGGGGTGTGATGAAACTGTTCTGTTTCTGTGAGATGTGTGAGCAGGAATTTATGTAGAAATGGGCTATTACTTATCAATTTAAATATTCTTACATAGATTCCACACATTTTTCATTCAGAGTACACGTTTCGATCCAGTTTAATGGTTGAAATACGATATTGGACACGAGTACAAAATATCGATTCAGTCAACGGTAAATCGAATTGGGATATGCAAAAGTTCACATTCATATTTGTGAAGGACAATTACGTATAGCACCAGACAAGTCAGTTTTTACTCTCAATAACTTTCAATCGTCAATTGAAGATTTTAAAGTACCTAACCTAACTAACACCATTCGATCAGTAGAACCGGAAACACCCACATACCCTAAAATTAGAACTAGTGTATAATGTTTGTATTATACAAAACGTTTTTTGTT
The DNA here is from genome assembly GCA_910589525.2 of Ennomos quercinarius. Classification (NCBI taxonomy): domain Eukaryota; kingdom Metazoa; phylum Arthropoda; class Insecta; order Lepidoptera; family Geometridae; genus Ennomos; species Ennomos quercinarius. The sequence continues at coordinate 15,971,144 of OU342497.1, forward strand.
ACCATTTACCAATCAGGTTGGGATAGTTCGCGAGAAAAGCGTTTTGATTTCTATTTTCCTAAAGATTTATAGAAACCAATCAGTACAGGTAAGTACTAATATTGTAAATCTGAAAGTATTGTTGTTGTTTTGTCTGTTTGTTTCTTTTTCGCGACTTGTAGTTATTATTTCATCAAAACACTATTTTAATAATGACCATGTAATAAGACCTATTCAAACCGGCGCGTTATTTTACTGCTGTGGGTAGCGGTATATCGCGCGGGATTCCACTCGGGGATTTCATATGAAGTTACGCTCATGTTTCTCTCTAGCCGCGGAACTTCATATTACTAAATACCTTGCGGCATCCCACGCGGTATTTACCGCTACCCACGGCGGTAGCGAATAATGCACTGGTTTGAATAGGGCTTTAATCTTATCCCCGTCAGCATTATTTGCCGGTTTCTTGCACCGTGCGTTTGTCAAAATCGTGTCAAGTCAACACATACTGTACAAACTGTAATAAATACTGTAGGTATATATACGCTCGTCGTTTGAAGACAACCGACGATTAACTCGTACCCAATGAGCGTTCAGTATTTGGTGTTCCAAGTTTACACGAGTTAACAAACATTCGAGAACCCGGGTAAGTAGTGCTTAGCTTTTCGTAAAACAATAGAATAGGTTTTCTCATATTTTTTTTTATGAAATAAGGGCAATGTTTTTTTTCATTATCAACTTTTAAACATAACTAAAACTCGGACAGACTCTGATAAAATTGATTAAATTATCTTAGTTGTATTTTAGTAGACTATAGTGCAGGCAGGTATTAAAGTTTATTTATTTATTGGTCACTAACACCATAGAAAACGTACAATATTTTATAAAGACTAAGTGTCATTACAGTTATTGGCGAAGACTGCATGAAAACTAGATAACATAAGCATAGTTATAACTACACAATTTTTTTTTTAATGTTGTAACACTTTTGTTGATATCTGTCCGATCTAGATCCGTGATAAGTATTATCTAAATACCGCGCGGCCCTGCAAGGACGCTCAGCATCCGCGACCGGTGGCGCAGCGCTGCCTGAGAATAAATTACGGCGGAATAACTGCTGGAACCGTTTAGCTTGTTTGCGGCAAGACAGTTTTTGTTGCCGCTGTTTTTATGTTATACATATATATTATGTTTGTTTTGCAATCGTAATTGTGGTGGGTTTTTGGACATTTAAAAATAGAAAAGGCATTTGTTTTTTAAGGTTCTTGTTGTTTCTATTGTGTTGGACTGCTTTTACGGTAGTAGGAAAGAGAGTTCTTTTTTTTCTAACTCATATGTAGGTATTGCTACATTTTCACATTAAGCAGTTAATAATTTTTATATTTATGCTTATAACGAGAATAATAATTTCAATTACTTAATATTGCGATTTTTGTATAAAATTATTTGCGAGTTTGCTTGACATTATGATTTATATTCATGGGTTTTTTTTATTGTTTTAAAATTAATAGACGATGCGGCACGATCACCTTCACTGATGTGCACTAGCTGACTAGCAGTTAGTCCAAGTTTGGCTGATTTGTGTGATATTTTTTTATTCGCAATTTTCCAATATCTTTTTCATATCGAGTGATTTCATAAAACAATAGAATAGGTATTTTTTTTAATTAAATAATTGAAATGGTTTTGTTTTCATTATCAACTTTTAAACATAACTAAGACTCGGAGCTCTTAGAATGAAATGGCAATGGGCAGGCCACATCGCTCGTAGAACTGACAACTGATGGGGAAGAAAGGTTTTCGAGTGGCGACCACGAACCGGAAGCCGCAGTGTAGGCGGGCCCCCCACTCGGTAGACCAACGATCTGGTGAAAGCCGCGGGGAGCCGATGGATGCAGAAGGCGAGCAGCCGCTCAAAGTGGCACTCTCTGAGGGAAGCCTATGTTCAGCAGTGGACGTCATCAGGCTGTTGATGATGAAAACTCGGACAGACTCAGATACAATTTTCAGAAATAAATGAAGTGTCTTCGGTGGTATTCGCGTTTTCCATCACCAGTATTATAATTACCTATTTGTTTACATAATAAAATAAAATAAAATTACAAATGTGGTAACCCGCTATCGTTGAACTGTGGGTTCGGTCAAACTAAATAGTAATGAAAGTGACCTCTGATAATTACAAATTGAAGTTCATAATTCTATTATTGCATCTTGGTTTTTTTTAACTTACATGGCAACAATATTTCATCCATTAAATATGCGAAAAGCTAACCAGCCTTTAAAATCGTGGCGGATTTAAGTTTGATGATATTATGGTGGAGTTAAAACTAGATTCAGATTCAGATATTTATTGCTTCCATATTGTACAAAGGTGGAATATAATGTTAACTTAATTAATTTTAATTAAAATCATTTAAAAGCGGTTTTTTATACCAGTAATTTAAAAGCAATTTTAGCAGTTTTTTGTTCGGAAAAATAGGCGAGTAATACAGCCTGCATGATGGTAACCATGGCATGGTGGTGGAGATGGTGCGCTTATCAGATATAGTTTTGGATACCGCCTATGGGCCATAGTTAGAGTGAAGCCACTGGCTGCCTCTGATAATCATCATCATCATCATCATCATCATCATCATCAGCCTGAAGACGTCCACTGCTGAACATAGGCCTCCCCCAAAGAGCACCACTTTGAGCGGCTGCTTGCCTTCTGCATCCATCGGCTCCCTGCGGTTCTGACCAGGTCGTCGGTCGTCCTCTGTTAATGTTTACAGAATATTTGTAGCATGTGATAGCGACCATGGCGATAACCCAATGTGGCCTGTATGAACGTAAAACTCTATAAAATGAAAACGACTTGTGGGAAAATATTTTGATTTACCGATGGCATTGTGTTAACCTGCTTATCTGCCGCGAGCCAGTTTCTAATCCAGAAGTAACGTTACGTTATGTTAAGTGACGGTATATACAAGGCGCGCATTGCCAATGCTGCTGAAGAAATCAATTATCCACCCTACAGCCCGGACCTAGCCCCTAGTGATTACTTTCTGTTCCTAAATCTCAAAAAGAACTTCGAGGCAAGCATTTTTCCGACGATGAAGAGTTAAAGGCTTCAATTAACGATCATTTTTCAGACCAGGAAGAAAAATATTTTTTGGAGGGTATTGAAAAGTTATTTTCCATAACAAATAAGTGTGTTCAGATCCTAGGGGACTACATTGAAAAATAAATTTTATTCAGAATTTTCTGCTTATTCTTTCATGCCTATACCGAGAATACATTGAACTCCCTTCGTATTATAAGAAACTGAATCCACGATAAAAGAAGGCAGATAAATGAAGATAGAGGTGCAAAAATATGATACCTGGAAAGTGATAAGAAAAACGTGATACATAAAGATGGCTATCTTTTCGTCAATTAACAATATGTCAGCTGTGTGTTATTATGTTAGCTTTATAACTAGAACTATGACAAAATGTGTCAATAACGACGATAATTATTATCTTGTCACTAATAGGTGTCGCTACTGACCTTTTGACTTAAGTTGAATAGTCAAAGTTATGTACATAAAAATAGAATTCAAAGTCCAATAATTTATTGTAAACTTGTTGCGCCCCGCGGTATTACCCGCGCATAAAATATAAAATATCCTATATGTTAATACAGCGTATAAGCTATCTGCATTCTGAGTTTCATCAAAATTGGTTTATTAGTTACGGAGATATAAGGTAACAAACATTCACACACACAAACTTACACATTTATAATATTAGTAGGATAGGGTGGGCTATTTTGCGCCATATGCTCCCGGTTTGTGAATAGGACCACCCCATCTCTTCTCATGGATGCCGTAAAAGCCGGCTAAGGGAATATCAAAGAGAATGGGCAGCGGCATTCCTCCGGTACATTTAAATCTTCTGCGATCACCATATCACCAAGCCGCCTGCCAAGCGTGGTGATTATGGCAAACCCTTCGTATGATAATCGTCCAAAGTGGCTTTTTATGAGGGAGGCCTGTGTCCAGCAGTGGACCCTTCCACCTGTTGATGTGTGGGCTATTTTAACACTTACAAGCCAAAATCCTACCTATAAATGATATGAAAAAAAAAACTGAAAAGTTTTGATTGACTACGCCTGTAAAAAAGAAGCAACACGAAACTTTACAGCTGTCTTTTCTTTTTTATCATGTACTTACACGTTTTTGTTTTGTTTACTATTTACAATATCTTATAATTGAGTTTTCATATACCCGACAAAATATCGCAGTTCAGTGACTGTCAATATCATTTAAATTCACTGTGTTTAGGGTTCCGTACCCAAAAGGTAAAACGGACCCTATTATTAAGGCTCCGCTGTCTGTCTGTCTGTCACGAGGCTGTATCTCATGAAGCTTGATAGCTAGACAGTTGAAATTTCCCCAGATGATGTATTTCTGTTGCCGCTATAACAACAAATACTAAAAAACAGAATAAAACAAATATTTAAGGGGCTCCCATACAACAGTTTTTATAGATAATGGTACGGAACCTTTCGTGCGCGAGTCCGTCTCGCACTTGGCCGGTTATTTTTGTCCCAGTCGTAAGACAGGGTATACCTGTTATGGAAGGCAGTTGTGTGTGCCGCATGTCGCAATATTCAACCCGCTGTTAAATCGGCTGATTGAAGACTTGCAAAATCGACCATGACTTTGAAGCGTGACGTAGATAAACGAGCGGTTTGATAACACGCACATAATACGCAGAGATAAGGCCCCACTTGTGGATAACGTTTTATTTGGTAAACAAACGGTTGGCACGAAATATGCCGGCGACTCAAGGTTAATGATGGGAACATTTTAAAAGTTTCCATAAGAATAATATTACAGTTTGCCTTTTTTACGAAAGCCTTGCAAAGATAGGTAATATTGTTATGTCTCTATTCAAATGTTTTCTAGATACATAAGCCATGTATCTAGAGAACATTTGTAGGCATGTAGGTTAGGTATTAGGTACTAGAATTAGGCGTGTATTATATTTTATAGTGAACAAGTAACACTTTATTTTAAACTAGCAGCGCCCCGCGGTTCCACCCGCGTTCCTACAGGAACCGTTCCCGTCTTTGGGATAAAAAGTAGCCTATGTTTTAATCCAGGATATAAGGTACCTCAATATCAAATTTCATCCAAATCCGTCCAGCTGTTACAGCGTGAAAGTTTAACAAACATACACACAAACTTTCGCCTTTATAATATTAGTGTGATTAGTGTGATGTCAATATATTTGAATAAAAATGGGTAACAAAACTTGATTATTAAATTAACATTCAACTATTATAAACTAGTTGACCCGCCCCGGCTTAGCACGGGTTAATTAGTATTACGTCCTAACCCTGTTTATGGGTAAGAGGGAAGCGAAAGGGAAAATGATAGGGGAAAACGATGAATGGATGGGACGGCAAAAGAAAGGAGAAGGTGGCCTGCCTTCCTTTGCCAGCCCATGTACAGGATAAGTATAAATAAAAAAATGATATACAAACAAAAAAATCTTGCATAAACTTTACATCCTTATTTCTACGTGCACCCCGTACTTGGCCTTTTTAAAAAACAAAGTATTCTAAATGTCATTTTTAAAATTAAGCTATAACCATACCAAATTTCAGCGAAATCCGTTCAGTAGTTCAAAGGGACAGACAGACAGACAGACAAATAAAAAAAATGTTTCTTCTTCTATATCGATAAAGAAGTGTAATGCAACTAAAATTTTCAAAAATATTCATTGTACAGTTTTAACCCAGTTACAGTGTTATTAACACTGAACTATTATAAATTGTGTAGGTATTATTATCAGGACCCGTTTCGAACACAAGTGACAGACTAACATTGTTGAAGGTCGATGCAAGGATTGCAAGGCCAAAAATGTTGGTTCTCATGCACCTGACTCGTATACGGACAGATTTAAGTATTTACAGCCATTATTAATAGAATATACCAGGGTCGTTTTAGAGTGTATTAAGAAACTGGATTGAGAATTTACAGCAAACTTGTTATAAACACAGACATACTTATAAAAACTTAATAAAATGGTCCTTTACTAGTGGTACTACATAAATGAATAATAATTTATCAGTGTTTGTTAATTATTAGTGTAACAGTAATGAAGGGGAAGACTAGAAATCGGAGAGGTATTTTGTCCATCATCATCGTCAACAGCCTGAAGACGCCCGCTGCTGAACATAGACCTCCCCCAGAGAGCGCCACTGTGAGCGGCTGCTCGCCTCCTTCATCCATCGCAGTGGACGTGGCATGGTATTTGTCCAGCCCGCCTAGCATGCGCACCGCGAGAACACTTGTCGTCGCTGTTAGAGTGAGACACACTTAGGCGCTACCATAGCCTTGTCACGGTCTTTCACGAAAAAAAGTGTCGAGAAAATTTTGTCGCGGTGCGCATGCTAGGGGGTCAGAAAAGAATAAATAATTATGCTAGAGAACACAAGGAGCCAAAGTAACATACTATAAAATAATTTTAACATTAAGTAGGTATAGAGTAGACATGAGTGTATATTTTTGACAACTTCAATAATAAGAACTGTAGACATGTCTAGAACTAAAGTTAATTGCGCACACGCCTTACTCAACAAAACTAAACCTAATTCACGTCTAAATTTTGGTAAATTAACTGCAAATTCACGAGCCTGAGTGTATTTTAATCTGAGGTTAACATTTTTACCTAAATTATACACAGTATTTTATTAGATGAGCATTGAAAGTTACGTAAATGATAAAAATGTGGGTTTATGACAGAAAAAACTTGAACCCCAGTACTAAGATGAGTGAATGAAGAAATAATGATAGTTTTGGTCAAGGCAAGAAAAAGAGATTGATCGCCCAAGCAAATATTATATTCACGGGTAAAAGTGCATTGAGCATATTTTTATTAGGGCGATCGATTATGTCAAAAATGGCTACTGTGATGCACAAACGAGCAGATTTTTTCATTTTAGATCTTTCTTTGTTTTAAGTTAGTAGCGTCGTCATCTTTTTTCTCCGAGGAGTAATCATCGCTTTTCTACCACCTCTTTTCAACGATTTAAATTAAATCAATGTTTTTTATGGACTTTGTGTCGTGATAGTATGTCGGCTTATATCCTTGAGGGTGCAGGTTCAATTTCACGATTGAAGAAGTAATTTCCACAGAAAAAAAAGCGAAAACTTTGTTCTGTCTGGTGTTGTAGGACCATGGTCCTCGTAGTTCCTGGGCCACTAGATACAGGGAATTCTAGATAGGCTGCCTTGCCACCAGTGCTATACTATGTGGACCAATGAGTACGATCTGTTTTGCTACGTTGCTATAGCCAACACATCCACAGCAACGTAGCATAGCATATTTCTTGTAGAAAGGCAGTTTTAGGGTCTAGAAGCTTGCGCATGTTATCATTGGGCTTTTTGGTATTGAATCAGCATTCCATGTGTATTCTAACATCGAACTATAAATCACGCATGTACAATTATGTATGCAAATCAATATTTATAGGCGCGTGATTGCATTAACACGTGCGGTGTAGAGTCTAGTAATAAAGAGAACGTTGACCTGTATCTTAGTTGGCTCTACTACTACTCTAGTACTACTTGCATGTAGTTTGCATGGGATACCGTCTGTACTAATAATTTCATTATTCATAATTTCATTTCACATACCTCATTTTTAATAATGATGAAATTTATAATGGTGGTTATTTATAAATAACTTTGTTCATAATAGTTACTTTTTATATTGATCTTTTCTTATACAATTTATTCAAATAATGTTTAAATTTATTAAAAATTATGTTATAATGTTAATGTTAAGAATTTTTTTATCATACTTTTTTTTATTATAAATTTCATTACTTATAATTTCATAATAATCAGCATTCATAATTGTATTGTTCATAATGACTTTTTCATATTTTTTAGTTAACATAATAATAATTTTGAGGTAGTTAAATCATTATATACATATGCATGTATACCCTAAAGATACTAAGATACTAGTCTAAGGCAAAGTCATAAATAGGTGCGACGACGAGCGAAGCGAGGAGGAGCGTTAGGTTAACTGTGACCACACGACGCACGAGCCGAGCGAGCGAAGCGAAGCGTAGCGAGCGTGCCGCGGCAGCGGCCGGCGAAGTGCCAGAAGTCACTTATCCTTATATTAAAAAATTACAGAAACCATCTATATTAAGTTTCAGGTTACCGTTATTTGATTTAAATATTTTACACGTGTTTTTATTAGACATTTCAAGTTATTTATTAAAATAATGCACAAAGTTCACCAACAACACCAAAATCAACATAACATGAGAAAATATAAGTTATTTTACAATTACCCACAGTCCACACGTTAATTTTGTTTGTTTTGACTGGATGAAGTGCCTGCATAGATTGAAGAGCAAATTGGCTTGCCGTACTACGTTTTTATAACTGATTAGGATATATATAACAATCAACAGTTCCAGTCACATTAATTTACAGTATTATTGATATTTTGTTTTATGCTTAAAGTTAGTTATGGTAAAAGAACATTATAAATTTGTACTGTTATGTTATATACGCCTTATGAGTTTCATTCTTATAAATTTGGATTATTATTAATTTTGATTTATAATAAAGAAAATTAGATGTAGTGAAAGTATAATAAATCACATTATGTGAAATGATGATTATAAGTAACATTTTTATTTGTAACAAAATTATGACAAACGATTTTATGAGTTTCGACAGTGAACCAGTTTGCATGCGTTAGACCGAGCATGAGAACGCTGTGGTGCCTTGTGTACCCTGGGCCATAATTCTGTATGAAAACACAGATTCCACACGATACGAAACCACGTCATTATCGTGTTTTTTACAAGTCGCGTTAGAGCATTAGAAATACCTTCACTTTACATTAAAGTTATTCTTATTTTTTATAAATATTGACATAAGTGATGGCTAAGCTAGAAGAAAATAAGGCGTGAACATAATAATACCGACCGGGCTGGCACTGCAAGATATTTTTTTCATTTAATTTCGGGTGGGCGGCGCTTTTGATATTAAATAAATATGTGTGGACACTTCACAGAGCGCCATCCAGCCCCAAGTTAAGCATAGCTTACTATGGGAACACTGGGAACCAGATAACTGATACAGTACTTAGATACTTTTTGTTTGTGAATACATACATAGAATACAATACAACACCCAGACACAGAACAAACACCTATGTTCATCACACAGATATTTGTCCTGAGTGGGAATCGAACCCACAACCTATAGTTCAGAAGGCAGAGCTACTACCAATAAGCTAACAGGCCAGTCGAAGAGGTTGGGTAGTCTAAGCGCGGTGTGCATGATAGCCCGTCTGGACAAACCGAGATTCTTGCATTTTCTTGGAGTTAGACGAAATGAGACTTGGGCAGAATGGTACACAAGGACCACTAATCCTAACGCATTTTATACACGATGGTGAAATGGTGAATGCTTGACTAGAAGACACCTGTTCACTCTTGACTTGGAAATTACCAGGTTACCATCAACCAAGTCACCAACTTGTATTACCAGGTCATTCCGCAATAAAACTATAAAGCACTGAAGAGGCGAGTTGGTACCATTCCCACTGATCCTTACCTACAACTGACAACTACATAAAGGTCTAAAAGGGTTGATAAACTTAGTTATCTTTTGTGAAAGTAGGTAATTTAACACTAATATACTTTCTCTTTATTTGATAAAGCGCTAGTGGCAAAAAATAGAAGACACGAAACGTATTCTATCTCACACGAGTATGTAATAGTTTGTAATTACTAAGCAAAACTATAATTAATCTATAATCGTTGATCCCATCTTTGTTTAAACTCACTAACGAACTTCTAATGCAATTAATATGCGTAAATAATATACGATTGCACGCACGCGCATCCTATTAATGATACTGTACATAAATAGTTACGAAGTCAAGTCACCCATATCTTACAACCGGGTTAATACACGTATTACATCTATGGGATGTCAACTGTATAATTTGTAATAATAGGATTATATACATATTAACTATTAATATGTATATACGAACGACTCGTTTGTCGTTCGTAACCCTTCAGTCGACTTAGGCCACTTCCTAACTTGTCCATTTCCAAAGTCGTCCACTTCCAAATTCGTCCACTTCTACAACGTCATTTTTTTATTTTCTTGCGTTTCTTCTTCTTTGTTCTTCGTTTAGTGGCTTTCTATAGCTTTTTGTCAATAACTCTGATGCTAATGTCAAGTGAGTTAAAAATTGTACGATTATGTCATGTCAACGTCCTATTTTGACAGTCAAAATGCCATCAATAAAATGCTGGATATTTAACTAAAAGCCTTGAAGAGAAGACGAAAATGTATGTGTATGGTTTTGAAAATTGGATTTATTTGCCTACACTCGTGCACGTTCATGAACACTCAAAGGATATTAATCCACTGTTATTACACATTAAAATTCCAACTACGCGAGATTTGGGAACAAATTATTAAAAATATTTGATTGAATTCAAAATTCACAACCGCCATTGTCGGTTTCTTTTCAAGCGTTTTCGTGTTGTTGACAGCTGTCTGTCTCATTTGGACAGATCACTCCCACCCACAACAGTTGCAGTGCCACTCGGAACTCATGATTGAGTATCGCACAAAACTGAACTACGCACGTCATCCTGAGGTTTTATGAAATCTACTTACCTACTGCCTTCTAAAATAGCACAAGCATAGACCTAGAATATGTTCAACACAACAAATTCATTTCCTGTGGCATCAGTTTATAGAAATCTAATTAGAAGTAAAATAAGAGTTTTCTATACCTACTTGATATTTTATACGAAAAAAATCTTCTGATATTTTCATCTCTTAATTAAATTTTCATAGCAACTGAGAAACCCTGCAAACTCCTGCTAGATATGTTTTATTAATTTAATAATGAAATAGGACCGCGTGGTTCAAACAGATATAAACCACCACAGGGAAACCAGAAATAATAAAACAACAATGCACATGAGAAGTCATTAAATACGTACAGGACATAAATTTACTATTCCTATCCATATCATCATCATCATCATCATCATCAACAACAGGCTGAAGACGTCTATTGCTGAACTTAGGCCTCCCCCACAGAGCGCCACTTTGAGCAGCTGCTCGCCTCCTGCATCCATCAGCTCTCTGCGGTTTTCAACAGATCGGCGGTCCACCTGGTGGGGGGCTGGCCTACGCTGAGTCTTCCGGTTTATGGTCGCCACTCGCTAAACTTTTCTCCCCATCGGTTGTCAGTTCTACGAGCGATGTGGCCATTGCCATTTCAATACAAAGACTTCTATGTATACACTGGACAGGACATCTCTAACTTGCACTGTCAACCACTGCAAATATGCCTATGAGCATCTTTTCGCTCATACGATGCTCAGCACTCAAAGCGACTGCACGCGCAGCAGTGAATAGCAGTAAAAATTATGATCCGAATGTGCCATTGCACTAGCGCTGCGTGTTGTGATCGTTGGTTAGACGATTTAATCTCGTAAAGCGCTGTAGCGGATTTTAGTTTAATTATACAAAAAATTACAACTGTTTGTGCTTCGAATAGCTTCTCTGGTACGTAGTACATATACCTCTTTGTTTCAATATTCAATTTTCGCTTTTTTTTGCAATTAATTAGATACATAAATATTCCAATTGTGACATTTACTCAAACAATGGTAAGCTAAGTACTAAAAATTGTGTCAATAAATTATCACCTTGATTTATGAAAGTCTAAGCTGCTGTTCAAATATAGACTTTAGTATAATAAAAATAGATGATAGACCATAAAAACTGAGTAAATCCTTGAAACCGGTGCCGAGTTACTAAATGAAAGTTGATACTAAAAGAACTGCTTTCGCATGACAAAAGGGACAAAAGTAATCTGATATGCGGAATATTTCACTCGCTTTTGAGGGCCACTTTGGAACTGGTTAACATTTAGTACTAACTACTGAATAATGGGCCAATATATACGCTCTAATTTATTGGTTATAAGTATCACACAGAGATTTTGCTCATTTCACTACTGTAATCAAAATATTATAGGATAAGAATAAGAATAGAAAAAAAGAAGAACGCCTGGAAATGATATAATAAAGGTTTTAATACAATTTTATATCTCCTTATGGTAGTCTTTTTTTGCAATAGCTGGCCTTTTTTTTAGTTATGTTTATCGAGTCGTAGGATCATTAGACGCGCCTCGCTATTTTCATCATCATCATCATCATCATTAACAGCCTGAAGACGTCCACTGCTGAACATAGGCCTCCCCCAGAGCACGCCACCTTGAGCGGCTGCTCGCCTCCTGCATCCATCGGCTCCCCGCGGCTTTCACCAGGTCGTCGGTCCACCGAGTGGGGGGCCGGCCCACGCTGCGTCTTCCGGTTCGTGGTCGCCACTCGAGAACCTTTCTTCCCCATCGGTTGTCAGTTCTACGAGCGATGTGGCCTGCCCATTGCCACTTCAACTTACTAACTCTAAGAGCTATATCGGTCACTTTAGTTCTCCTGCGGATCTCCTCGTTCCGGAGCTTATCTCGCAGGGAAACACCGAGCATAGCTCGCTCCATAGCTCGCTGCGCGACTTTGAGCATACTAATGAGGCCAACAGTAAGAGACCATGTCTCAGTTCCATAAGTCATCACTGGCAACACACACTGATTGAAAACTTTCGTTTTCAGGCTCTGCGGTATTTTGGACGAAAAGATAGGACGAAGCTTCCCGAACGCTGCCCAGCCGAGTTGGATTCTTCGCGCCACCTCTTTGTCGAAGTTGGACCTACCTAATTGGACAATCTGTCCTAGGTAGACATACTTGTCGACAACTTCGAGAGTATCGTTCCCAACAATTACCGGTATAGGTGGAACATGAGCATTAGACATGATCTTTGTCTTGTCCATATTCATCTTAAGACCAACCTGCTGGGAGACTCTACTGAGGTCGTTGAGCATGGTGCTAAGGTCCTCGAGCGATTCCGCCATTATGACTATATCATCGGCAAAACGAAGGTTAGTGATGTTCTCGCCATTTATGTTGATGCCAGATCTTTTCCACTCCAAGAGCTTGAAAACATCCTCCAATGCGTTTGTGAACAGTTTCGGAGAAATAACGTCTCCCTGTCTCACGCCTCTTTGCAATGGAATTTGTTCCGTACTCTGGTCCTGTAGTCGGACTGACATAGTGGCCTTACTGTACAAACACTTCAAAACTTCGATATACCTATAGTCAATTTGGCATCGCTGCAAGGACTGCAGCACCGCCCAAGTCTCGATTGAATCGAAGGCTTTCTCATAGCCTCGCTATTTTACCCGCATGTTTTTCATATAAGTACTAACATAACCAGATATAGCTTTTAGAAATTACAAGTTGAAATGGCAATGAGCAGGCCACATCACTCGTTAAACTGACAACCGATGGGAAAGAAAGGCTCTCGAGTGGCGACCACGAACCGGAAGACGCAGGAGGCGAGCAGCACACAACATGTAAAGTTATTCATGTGACTTGCTATGCTTTGCAGGATTCAAACCACGGTTCATAGTTTGAGGAGCAGCTGATACAACCATGATGATGATGATACCATGATGCCAGTCAGTATAGTATCACACATCACATTAATCAGCCGAAAGACGTCCATTGCTGAACATAAGCCTCCCCGCCTGTTGCTCGCCTGTCGCTCCTTTGATACTAACGCCACTAGCAACAGCAATAGATGGTAACAAAATAATGCACTTTTTAGTTCATCGATTGTCTGACAGACGGTGATCTAGTGTTTGAAAGCTTTCAGCTTTGCCAATGTGACGTTTGACAGCAATGATTGCGAAATTTACAGCTGTTGCAAACTTGTTGCAAGTTACGTAATTAGCAGCAGGACCACACGGCAAGCACCCACGGGAAAAGGTCAGTAACACATTTGTTTTTTAAAAGGCATTACAATCAACAACGACTTCAAATAAAAAGGTTTATCAGAAATGCCAATAATAGCACTTAAAGTACACTGCATGATATGTACGTGACGATCAAAATCTTCCATTACATTTAACTGATACCTATGAAACAAAATACGCAAAAACAGGCCTTAATCAACTGATATCAGATCTCAATTTACATAATCCGATAACGGTGATTCAGATGTTCTGATACGTTGAAGGTGAAATTGGTGGGTGCCAAGGAACCACACTTCCAACCAGCTTACGTTGAGCTATGGATTTTGATTTGGTAACTGGTTACTCCATTAACACCTCATGCCTGTTATCGAAAGGAAGAAGACATATCTTGGTAAACAAGTCAGTAGTTTGTGTAATATTTCGTGTTTGTTGTATCAATTTGAAGATAAGACTATTATTTCAAACAATTTATTATGTAGATTTATTATCTTGTATTAAAATACGAAACTTTAAAACAATCTACTTATAAATCTCCAAATTATTTAGAAAACTAGGACTCTCTGCTCTATGTTTCTAAAGCTTACCTAGTATGACAGAAATAGGCACCTGTTATACGATAGTGAAGGGAAACATCGAAAGGAAACCGGCATGTTCAAGAGTCACAAAATTCGAGAACATGCATTCGATGCCATCGCTCCGTGCCTCGGAGAGCACGTTAAGCCGTCGGTCCCGGTTGTCATAAGAACATCTATGGCAATCGTTACTGGTAGTCAGACGCCTGATAGAATCTGATACCTGGTCTAACCATCCCTGTTACTGGTTCCTTATGGGATGCGAGGTCAGATGGCAGTCGCTCGTATAATTCTGGTAGCTTGCCGCTACAGGTTAGATTGGGAGCCGACCCCAATAACAAATGGCTCTTTGATGATGATGATGATGATGATGATGATGATTGTGTCATCCATCAACCCGTACTTGGCCATAGTGGATTATGGTCTACACTCGCTCCATTTGATAGAAGGCCCGTGTCCCAGCAGTGGGAATGTATTGGGCTGATGACGTAATACGTGACGTACTATTATAAGCATTACCGACGCACGTAGTAGTACAATCCTGTAACGAGTTAGTAGAATAAGAGCCAAAGTATTTGCGTGACATCACGCGGGGAACCACGAGGAAACACCACGCCGATGCCAAATGGACACAAATAGCTGAAACACAATTCTATTTATAACTTATAACGATCAGAACATCACATGGTTTTCAGGTATAATTTTTTTTTGGATTGGAATGAAAAAAGTTTTAGGCGTGGATGCTAAACTGTGAATATCAACGTGAGGAGGTTACAAATACTTCAATGTGTAGATTATAGGACTTTGAACATAGGACACACATACACACACATTGAAGTACTACAACCACAGACCTAGAATATTTTCGTTGCTCTCTAAGAGTAACGAAAATATGATATATGGTCCTGAGTACAACTTACCTACCGGTTGTTTTCAATTTTAGGAACTAGCTATACCTATTAATTTCTTTGTAGATAGAAGTATATATACTTGCACTTCAATGTGGTTTAGTAGGGTTTTAAGGGCTAAGAATGAAGGTTTAAAAATATGTACTATTTTTTTGTAAGTTATGTTTGGTTCCCATCAAATCGTAAGTGGTCTTTTGGGAATAAGTATGAGTGCTTTCAATTTCCAAAACATTGATGTACCTATGCTTTAAAATCGTTGTGTTGGATACACTGACGTCCTTTTCTTTCAGATTTTGATTTGATTACTACATTTTTATTAGTTTTTTAATAACAAAACTTTGGGTTTCAATATTGATAACTGCTGATATATTATCAATATTTATCACAAAAGAAAGGAAAAGCCAGAAGATGAATGCAATAGATATAGGAAAGGTAATTATGAGTAATTTTGATTGATATAAGACCTAAGTGGCTATTATGATAACTGAGTGGGGTGCTGACACGTGATAAACAATAGAGTGCCATTATGTCTTCTTAATGTAACGTAAATAACGTTAAATAAAATAGAGCGTTGTTACACACAGCATTGAGCGTTGGAGCGTTGTTCTACATTATAGATTCATCACACACATCCTGAAGACTTCTGAACATAGCTCTATCCCAAAGAGCGTCACTTTGAGCGGCTGCTTGCCTCCTACATCCATCGGTTCCCCATGGTTCTGATCAGGTCGTCGGTCTACCTAATAGTGGGGGGCCGGCCTTCGCTGTGTCTTCCGGTCATTATAGTTTATAGATAAATACAAAATATGTGCTCATGTAATGATTATGATGATTTTTAAATTCCTCTTTTTAAGTATCAAAACACACAGTAATGTTATCATCACACTCCTATAAACACGAATACATACATCATTATAATATAACCCATACTTATGATGAGTGTTTCATCGCCCACTAAAAAATATTAATATTAAAGTAAACCGTTCTCTGTTTGTTTGTTTGGCTCTTACACCAAAATGGCTAAACAAACTGTAATTACATTTTATATACATACTAGTTGAACCGCCCCGGCTTCTTATCTCAGTCTAAATGAAGAAAGAAGGAAGAGAGAAAAAGATAAGGGAAAAGGATGAATAGATGGAAGGGCGAAAGGAGGCAGGCGCTGCACCTGCCCTCCTTTCATATTCATCCATTCATTTCCCTTATCTTTTCCTCCCTCCCTTCTCTCTTTCCCATAGTACAGGATTACTTACGCTCATATTACTTTCAGGATGAATATAGGACGCCTTTTATCCCGAAAAATTAACGTTTTCTGTCGGAGAACGAATATTGCGAGTGGAGCCATGGGACATCTCTACTTTTTATTGATAAACACTATCCACTAACACTGTACAAACGCAAGCTTCAAAGTAAAATAGTTTCTTTAAAGTCCTTATCATTGCGTCTGATAAAAGGTTTTCAAGTTAATTGGTTAATAATAAACAGCCGATAATATTGTATTGTTTCGATTATGCGATGACGATGACCCTCAAGGTGGGAAACTTAAGAGGACTGTGCTGGTATTTGAAAATGTTACTGCCGTCGCTATCGTCTATGATAGAGACAATAGAGCCCATGAGTGAATTTACCAACATTTTAGGGTTTCGGACGCCAACGGTTTCTAAAACTTACAAAAAATGTTGATTTTGGTGTTAATTGTTTGGATAGATTATAGTCTATGCTTGAACGTCTTGATTTTTTTGAAAATATGTTTGTTGTTCTAATTACAACTACTTTTATTCATCATAACTTTGACGCCAGAAATTCGTATAGCTTTAGGTGACTATAAATACGAAGATATTGTAAAAACATAAAAAAGAAGACGTATGAGCACAGTTTTTTACTGGGTAGACAACATAAATAAAAAATCATCAAAATCGAATAACATTTAGAGGTGAAAAAGCGTTGGCATTTTATGTATAGACAAGATCGAGGGGGGGGGGGGGTACGCTTGGCATCATGGCATTCGATGATTTAATAATAAGCGCGCATTTGTCTACTTTGGAGCCAGAACATCTAAATATATCTATAATTGTAGAGGTTTAGCACTTTAGGAGCTTTCAGGCGGTCAATTCATTGTAGGAGTTAATTTAGAAAATGAAAAGACAATTTGTGTTATAAAATTTGGCTCAATAGATAATATATCGTTTTTGTACAATAGGTAGGTATAACATTTTTACATAAATCTGTGTTATTTACAAGCTTACTTCATTATTTATCACGGTTGTTAAGAGCTATCGTGCGATCCAGTCCATAAATAAATGTTGTTTACATTGTTACTTTACTAGGTAGTCTTTAACATTTAATAGTTTATAAAAAAAATATTTGTGGACATTTCACACAACGCCATCTACCCCCACACTAAGCAAAGTTTGTACTATGGGAACCAGATAACTGATAGAATACATATTTATATACTTTTTTTATGTCAGCGAAGAATAAAATGTACCTTACCAAGTTTTCCTTAAAGTTTTTACTGTTTCGGTAAGCCAGCTTAAGATCCCAGAGATATACATGGAAAGAAATGGGGAGACTTAATAAGGACACAAATGATTGATACAAAATTTTTTAGATTGTAAATACTTAGGAAATGGACGAGATAAGAAGAGGTCCAATCAGGAAGTGAACGAGTTTGGAAGTGGCGGCTTTGGGAATTGACAATTTAGGATCAAGACAAGTTAGGAAGAGGACAATTTTGGAAATGGACAACTCAAGAAGTGGACCAAAACGACCGGATGGGATAGTATTTTGCACGATTGTAGGGATACTCGTAAAACTTAAGAAAAAAATATATCCTTGTGGTATTTTTTACAAGTAGTCAGAATTCTAAGATATGTGCCTACTTTTGGACTAAAATTTTCAAAATATGGCGTAACGTTTGTGCCTTTGTACTTAATAATGTATGGTACCGGCTATGCCTTACGGCTTCATCTGCATTAATGGTGGTTAAGTGTTATAGGCTGTATACATACACTTGAAATTTTAATCCGTACTTAGGGCGGCTTGCGGTGTCACCCTCGATTTGGGGAATGATTAGTACACATGTCAAAATGTGCGGAAGATTTTATCATGGTTAAAAAGTATATGCGTCAGCATATAATTACAATGTAACTGTAAAATATAAGCAAACAAACAGACATAGCTTCACTTTCATGATATTAGCAAGGGACATAAGTAATAATAAAAAAATAATGTAAAAAAGTATAACTTATACATGTTTTTATGTAGGCACCTACGTATAATTATGTTTACATCAACAACCGCAAGATGTCCACTGCTGAAAACAGGCCTTTTCCATAAAACGCCACTTTAGACGCTTATCATAGGGTTTGCCATAATGACCACGCTTGGCAAGTGGCTTGATGAATGCAGAAGATTTAAATGCCTCGAGGAGAATGCTGCTTTCATTCTCTGAATGTACGTACTCCTTAGCCGGCTCTTACGGTATCCGCGGAAAAAGATGCAGCGGTACTATTTTCAGACTGGTACCACCCGGTCCGGTCCGGACCGGTATTACACTTAGTTACGAAGTAATCTACGAAACTACTGATCCAATGTTGATTTTTTTTTATCTAAGTCAGTTTTTTATTGTCATCATCAACAGCCTGAAGACGTCCACTGCTGAACATAGGCCTCCCGCAGAGCGCGCCACCTCGAGCGGCTGCTCGCCTCCTGCATCCATCGGCTCCCCGCGGCTTTCACCAGATCGTCGGTCCACCGAGTGGGGGCCGGCCTACACTGCGTTTTCCGGTTCGTGGTCGCCACTCGAGAACCTTTCTTCCCCATCGGTTGTCAGTTCTACGAGCGATGTGTGATGCCCATTGCTATTTCAACTTGGTAATTCTAAGAGCTATATCGGTCACTTTAGTTCTCCTGCGGATCTGCTCGTTCTCGTATATTATTGTAACATTATGTAAAATAACATTATGTAAAATAACATTATGTAAAATGATTTGGGTATATCTCAATAAAATGTAAGATTTTTGAAAAGTTGAGAGGTAAGCTATTTAAAATTTGGTTGAATTACAATTTAAAATTAGACTAATGAATGAAAATAGAAATTACTCAGCAATTCACTTACTAGTTTAATTTATAAAAGTTTATGAAACTAGAACATTTTCGTTACAAAATTCAGTAACGAATTGTTTAAATTTAATTATGTCTTTAGAAGGGTTTTAAAACCATTTTACCCAATTAATTTACCTCAGAGTTCGTTAAAGGTAAATTTTGGGAATTTCTTCACCATTCTTCGTAAGTCTGCGTTCACTCGTTCGTTGACGATATATTACCTGTAACAAAAGAAAATTGTTCATTAAAATTAATATAAGTTACATACTTTTTAGGACCTTTAAAAGTTATTAGAAACACAAAAAAAGAAGTATGTTTGCCTGCGATATTTTACCCATAAGTATAGGCCGTGTAGGCACAATACTGTTTCTGGACATTAAGTATCGTATAGTATTTTCCCTAAACAAAATGTAACAATACGTTTTGTCATTTTAATTTCCTGGCTTACGCTTGGCAGGCAGCTCGGTGATCGCAGAAGATTTTAATGTACTGAGGAGAATACTGCTGCTTATTCCCTGGCTATTCCCTTAGTCAGATCTTACAGCCCCCACGGGAAGAAGAAGAGGGGTGGTCCTAATCGCAAACCGGGACCTCAAGGTCTCATTTTTTTTAGTTGGACGATTATTTAAAGTCATTTGAACAATAGTTCTAATTATATGACTTTATTATAGTAGTGACTAATAAAAGAGATAACTTCAGGCCCATATTTAAACTCAATAACAATAATAATAATAATAATAATCGTGTCAAGTTTCCGGACACTGACCGAGCACCGCGACCCGCCGATGGTGCTCCCGCGTGGCAGGTACGGATCGAGAAGCGTATCACTACATTCAGGACTCTCATAGCGAAGCTGGTCTGCTTCAGCCGGGGCAATCATCGCCCCCGAGTCATGCGTTTCGTGACCCAGGCCTTCGCTGGGACCGGTATTAGGCCTCAGGACTACATGGCCTGTGTCACGGAGCGCATTGACTTCCTGAAGCAGAAAGTCTATGCGTGGGCAAGTCGTATTCGCCGCTACAGAGAGCGTGTGGATAGGTATCAGCAAAATCGCCTTTTCCAAAGTGACCAAAGGAAGGTGTACCGGAACTGGGAGGGAACCGGCCAACGTGTGGTCGACGGTCAGTTACCGGATGCAAACGCCATGAACGAGTTTTGGCGTAGCATCTGGTCGGTGCCCGTCGAGCACACGGAGGGCGATTGGATACGTGTTGTCAAGCGTGTGTGTGAGCCGATCGAGTCCATGGGGTCTATTACGATAGACCCCGAAGACATAAGTTGTGCGATCCGGACGGCCCAGAACTGGAAAAGTCCTGGACCGGATGGATTGCACAACTTCTGGATTAAATGGATTCGGTGCTCATACCCATGTTTGGCGATACAATTTCAAGAAGCCCTCGAGGCTGGTTCACTCCCAAGTTTCATGACAACTGGTGTCACCTTCCTGCTCCATAAGTCCGGTAGTACCACGGAAGCGAAAAATTACAGACCCATCACGTGCTTGCCTACGCTGTACAAGCTCCTTACATCCATTCTGAGAACAAAAATTAATTCGCACATTGTTGCGAACAATATTTTGGCCCCCGCTCAGAATGGATGTAGGGTTGGGTCCCGTGGTACTAAGGAGCTCCTCCTCATAGACACGACCATTTGCCAACAGGTCCGGCGGAACAGAGGGGCTCTCTCTACTGCCTGGATTGACTATAAGAAGGCCTATGATTCGGTGCCTCATTCATGGCTGGAAAGGGTCTTGGAGCTGTATAAAATAGATACAACTCTAAGATCTTTTTTAAGGTCATGCATGGGGCAGTGGACCACGGTCCTTCGTCAACCAGGTGGCGGGGACAGCGTCTCTGGTCCACAGGACTTAATAAGGATAGAGCGAGGCATATTCCAGGGCGACAGTCTGAGCCCTTTGTGGTTTTGCCTGGCGTTGAATCCTCTCAGTACTCTACTGGAGGATTCAAAGCTAGGCTATCGACTTCGGAGGGGGGGTGAGACCATCTGTCATCTACTATACATGGATGACCTCAAACTGTTCGCACCGCAACGCCCACAATTGATAGAGTTGTTAAAAATCACTGAGAATTTTAGCAACTCTATCAGGATGGAGTTCGGTGTGGATAAGTGTGCGGTCATGCATGTACGAGGAGGGAAAGTTGTAAATTCTACGAATTTGCAACTTTCCGAGACAATGACTCTCAGATCCCTCTCCGAGGCCGAAACCTACAAGTATCTTGGTATGTCAGAGTCGTTGGGTATTTCAGTAGGGGATGTTAAGCGGACGGTGAAGGAGCGCTTCTTCTGCCGTCTGACAAAAGTACTCAACAGTCTTTTGTCGGGTGGCAACAAGGTGCGCGCCTTCAACGGCTGGGTGATGCCCTTATTGATATACTCCTTTGGCATACTAAGATGGACTCAGACCGAGCTGGACGCCCTGGATAGAAAGGTCCGTCAACTGCTTACATCACATCGTATGCTGCACCCGCGCTCGTCTGTTATGAGACTGTACATTCCGCGGAAATGGGGGGGTCGAGGCTTTTTAAATGCCAAAAACCTCCATAACCGTGAAGTGTGCAGTCTCCGGGAGTACTTCCTAAACAACGAGTGCGGGATGCATCGCGATGTGGTGGCAGTTGACAAGGGCCTCACGCCGCTCTCCTTGGCAAATGAGAACTGGCGTAAACCGGTGGTACTTAGCACCGAGGACCGCAGGGACGTATGGAAAGGCAAGGAGCTGCACGGGCGGTTCTATCGGGCCTTGACAGGGCCCGATGTGGACCTGCATGCGTCGGTGAACTGGCTGCGATTCGGCGACCTCTTTGGGGAAACCGAGGGTTTTGTCTGTGCGATTGCGGACGAAGTTATCAAGACGAATAACTACCGGAAATATATCATGAAGGACGGTACGGTCGACATCTGTCGGGCATGCCGCCGTCCCGGAGAATCTCTCCGACATATCATTTCCGGTTGTTCTCATCTTGCTAACGGAGAGTACTTGCACAGACACAACCTAGTGGCCAGGATCATCCATCAGCAACTTGCCCTTCAATACGGCCTTGTGGAGTCTGAGGTGCCGTACTACAAGTACACGCCGGGGCCAGTTCTCGAAAATGGCCGTGCATTGCTCTATTGGGATCGCTCTATCATCACGGACAGGACTATTGTAGCCAATAAGCCTGATATCGTGCTGATAGACCGGTCCCAACGCCGGGCAGTGCTCGTCGACATCACCATTCCGCATGACGAGAACCTCGTGAAGGCTGAGAAGGACAAACTCAGCAAGTACCTTGACTTGGCTCACGAGGTAACCGCCATGTGGAATGTTGACTCGACAAGCATTGTCCCGATAGTCGTTTCGGCAAACGGCCTTATAGCGAAGAGCCTCGACCAACACCTCGAGAGGCTCTCGCTAGACGGTTGGATCAAGGGTCAGATTCAGAAAGCAGTACTCCTTGACACGGCACGTATTGTCAGGAGGTTCCTCACTCTGCAGCCCTAACCACCGGTAGCTTGGGTCCTGCTCCGCTGCCGGCGGCACTCTAGGTTTAGGTTTTTTATAATATTTTTGTAAATTCCTTTTTATAGAGATATTGTAAAAAACTTAGGCTTAAGAATTGTAAATAAATGAGTGAATAATAATAATAATAATAAATCTTTATTGAACACATCTTATACAAGTTTACATTTAGGTGAAACCCAGGCTTCCAAACTAGTAAAAACTGTGCTATGGAAGCCAGTGCCCTCCCTTACACTGTGGTTGAAAATATACATACTTAAGATAATGTTCTAGATAATTATAAATGAGAGTTATACCTAAAAATAATAAGAAATAAAAATAATAGATACATATGAAATATTTAAAATTTTAAAAGCATCTAAGTATTAATCATATGGTTCAAGCAGTTTTTCTGTGTCATTGTAGTCAAAATCCTTAAGCCAGTCTATTATCACCTTTTTTACTTGGAAATTACTGTAATGTTTAATTTTACGAACAGAACTTATTTTACTGTATACAAATGGCGCTAGATAATTATAATGTTGTCTTGCAAATCGATGTTTTATCTGTGGTAATGGAAATCGTTCAGTTCTTTTTTTAGTTTTTGGTAGGAAAGGTACCGTATAGCGATGATACCTTCGCATGATTTCATACAAGTACAGCTTACGAACGCTAAGCACATTGGCACTCATATAGACCTCAGTAGTTGGATGCCGAAATGGCAAGTTCAGCATATCTTTAAGAAGGGCACGTTGTGCTCTTTCTATGTCAATCAAATGTGACTTGGAAGCACTACCCCAGGAACAGATGCAGTAAGTCAGTATACATTGACAAAGCGCTTTATATGTTTGAACTATGAGTTTTTGATCTACCACCTGTCGTAAGCTTTTAAAGACATAATGTGCAATAAAAATAATGAGGAAATGTTTTTGCCGGCAATCATTTTGCCGGTCAAATAACATAATAAAAACCACTTAATTATTTATCGTAAGTGTTAAACGCCTGGCATAATTGTAATGTTGTTTTTCATACAGTTGGTTGACGCTGCTCCGGCTAAACAAACGCGGGCCGGCGATGCTCAGCTAGGCGATCATGTAACTTGTTGGCAACCGATAGAAACACAAAATGTATGGATTTGACAGTTGCAGTACGCAGTTTATGTACAGAGTTACTATGAAAATTTTCAAATTTGGATTGAAACTTCTTTTGTTGCATTGCTATCAAAGTTACATGATCACCCCGCAGGTAACTGATAGATTCAATAGAACAGGTACATAGTTATAGCGTAGCACACAATATACCCGTGCCGTGTGGTCCACGGCGGTGTTAGAATGGGACTACCCTATCTCATCATCAAGCCGGCTCAGGGAATATCCAGAGAATGGGCAGCAGCACTCTCCTCGGTATAATAAAATCTACTGCAATCACCAAGCCGGCTGCCAAGCGTGGTGATTATGGCAAACCCTCCCTATGATAAGCGTCCAAGGTTGAGCTTTATGGGGGAGGCCTGGTGTTCAGCAGTTATCTATTTATTTATTTCAATTACACAAAATGCTTACAGTATAAAACCAAACGCTTCAGGGTCATAAAACCGCAGTGGATTATAAAGTATTGTTACAAAATAGGCATGTTATTATTACTTTACAGAAGCGACTTATAAAAATATTAGGTACTTAAAAACTGGATACACATACTGACAAATAATTTTATATTGGTGTGAAATATGTCCAACTCCGGCTGGTGCGTTGGAGTTGGACGTCTTCCGGCTGTTATACAATATAGATACCTCTATACCTAAATAATATAACATCCAGACATAGAACAAACATCTATTTCGAATGTTTGCTCTGGGTGGAGAATCGAACCCACTACAAATCAGAAGTCAGAGTTACCAACAGCGCTGTGCTGCCAGTCATTCCGTTGAATATTTAGTTAAATAAAAGAGCTTAATTTATTTCAAACTCGAAATGGAGTTAACGATAAGTTTAAGGTTCAGTTACTTCAAGCTCGTAGTAATTAGTGAGCAATTCGTGCTGGAATGGACTCGTTGGGTAACAGCGAAGGAGAAAAATAGCGGGCGTTTTGCATCTAAAAATATCTGGCGGGAAGTTAAATGTAATGGGAAGAGGTGGGAACTTCTTTTGTAATAGGTCGGTGGGGAGATATTGTAAATTTATTTTTACACTGCCCCACTAATTTTGTACGGAGTTTGAAAATATAATAATCAATAGGTCATCATCATCATCATCATCAACATCATCATCATCAGTCTGAAGACGACCACTGCTGACTATAAGGCTCCCCAAAGAGCGCTACTTTGAACGGCTGCTTGCCTCCCGCACCCATCGGTTCCCCGAAACAATTAAAATCGAAGGAAGAAGAAAGAGGGTAACTGTACAAAAGGTACTGCACGCGATTTGAGGCTTTTGTTTGCAAAGAAAATGTATTTTGTTTAGGGTCAAGATAGAGGTAAGCTATCTATTTATCTATATAGCAAAGTCAACTAAATTCCATTGGTTTATTCATTTCACGGATAAGTAGTATAAGGTAAAACAACAAACAATAAATTCACCAAGCAATCGTAACTCGTAACGTCATTCGTTTCCATAAAAAAAACTATTGCATTTATTATTGGTTTTTTGACAGCTCGACGATTGACCAGTTAGTGATTTTATTTTATTTTATTTTTATTTTATTAAGGCACAAACAGTTTGCAATATACATTTACAATACATTTTTATCTAGAAATACATACACCAATGAAGTTGCCACTAATAGAAACACTATAAAAAAAGTAAAAAAACGGTACTCAATACAAAGATGTTATAAACTTAGATAATAAACCTACGTGACAATATTAATACAACTCATACGCACAAAACAATAAATATAAACGAATAATAAACTAAATAAACTACCTTATGAAAGAGACACTTGAGATTTAAACTTAAAAAAGGATGAATTAAAAATATCACAATCAGAGAATTTCTCATTATGTGACCTACATGCTCTGGGTATAAAAGAGTTACAGGCGTAATTCGTTTTATATGACTGCAAACAAAATATATTATTGGTATAACGTGCACTTAAACGAGGACAATTCACATATATTTGACTTAATAGATATGGGGAGTCTATAACATTTCTAACAATTTTAAATAATAACAACTGATCTCTGATTGTGCGTCGGCTTTGAAGTGAGTCATAATTATAAATAATAGGCTGCTCAGATTTAGAAATTATGAATTTAAGGTGCTTTAAAAATTTAGTTTGTATACGCTCGATACTGTTTACATAGACCTGATATCGAGGGTTCCAGACACTACAGGCGTATTCCAAAATAGGTCTCACTATAGAATTAAATAGAATTATAAGCGTTTTAGGATTATTAAATTCCTTTCCCACCCTTAAAATAAAACCTAACAGGCGATATGCGCGATCAGTAATACTCGTAATGTGAGAATCAAGAATAAGCTTATTATCCAAAACAACCCCTAGGTCCCTAACCACGGTGACTCTTTGAAGAGGCACGTCATTTAAAGTATAATTATAACAAATAATTGTTTTTTTTCGTGAAAATGTGATACAACTACATTTAGCCACATTTAAGTATAAAAGATTATCATTGCAATACTTGCCTAATCTAATCAGATCACATTGAAGTTTAAGGCAGTCGTCTTGAGATTTGATTACTTTATAAATCTTTTTGTCATCTGCGTAAAGTAAACAATTAGAGAACTTAAAACAATCGATGACGTCATTTATAAAAATATTGAACAAAAGAGGCCCGAGGTGAGACCCCTGGGGCACACCTGATGTAACCGGAATAAAAGAGGAACAAAATCCTTTAATAGCAACAGCCTGACTACGATCCCGCAAATAAGATTCCAGCCAACGAAGCAAGTCACCGTGTACACCGATCGATAATAACTTTTGTAACAAAATATCATGCGATATTTTGTCAAACGCCTTCGAATAATCCGTGTCCACGGCATCTACCTGAAGACCTTCATCCATATTTTTTAGCAAATAATCCACAAATTCACACAAATTAGACTCAGTAGACTTTCTATTCACAAAACCATGCTGTTCCTGAATGATATGAGGCCTTATAATGGGAAAAATCATATCGTAAATTATTTTCTCAAAAAATTTGGGGATTGTATTAAGCTTCGAAATAGCCCGATAATTTTTAATATCATGCTTATCCCCTGATTTAAAAATTGGAACCACGAATGATTGTTTCCAAATCGTAGGCATACAGCCAGATTGAAGCGAACAATTAAATAAATATGATAGTGGCCTGGCAAGAACTTCGTGACATTGCTGCAAAAATAATGGAGGTATCCCATCGGGACCCGCTGTTTTGTGCACATCCAATGACTTCAAATATTTCGATACTTGCTCTATAGAAATATGCAATGAATGAATATTGACAAAACTATCTAAATTATGAGATACTACATTTGATGGCCCTGGAC
The DNA here is from genome assembly GCA_910589525.2 of Ennomos quercinarius. Lineage (NCBI taxonomy): Eukaryota > Metazoa > Arthropoda > Insecta > Lepidoptera > Geometridae > Ennomos > Ennomos quercinarius. The sequence continues at coordinate 15,998,606 of OU342497.1, forward strand.
TTGCGGTGTTAATAGCTGGTTCAAATACAGAATGAAAATGTTTATTAAAAAGATTACAAATAAAACTACCTTCTGATGAAGTATTATCCCCCAGAAACATGGAATCCGGTAAGCCCGAGTGAGATCGTTTAGACTTCACGAATCGCCAAAAGTATTTGCTATTCTCCTGTATTTTGGATTCCGCATAGCTTAAATATGACGAATAGCATTGAGCTTGCACAATTTTTTGCCGATCACGAGCTTTAGAGAAGTTGTCATAATCATCCAGGTTTTTGTATATTTTCCACTTTTTATGACACTTTAATTTTTCTTTGACAATTTTAATTAAACCTTTAGAAAACCAAAAGGGATACCTACCATCATCATAAACAACTTTACTAGGTACATGTACAGAGATAATGCTATTTATTATATCGTAAAAACAACTAACTGATTTATGAATGTCTTCCTGCATTAAAACGAAATCCCAATCGACATCATCTAATTCAGAACAAATCACTGAAAAATCAGCAGCATGAAACAGTTTAATGGACCTATTCATCATCATCATCATCAACAGCCTGAAGACGTCCACTGCTGAACATAGGCCTCCCCCAGAGCACGCCACCTTGAGCGGCTGCTCGCCTCCTGCATCCATCGGCTCCCCGCGGCTTTCACCAGGTCGTCGGTCCACCGAGTGGGGGGCCGGCCTACGCTGCGTCTTCCGGTTCGTGGTCGCCACTCGAGAACCTTTCTTCCCCATCGGTTGTCAGTTCTACGAGCGATGTGGCCTGCCCATTGCCACTTCAACTTACTAACTCTAAGAGCTATATCGGTCACTTTAGTTCTCCTGCGGATCTCCTCGTTCCGGAGCTTATCTCGCAGGGAAACACCGAGCATAGCTCGCTCCATAGCTCGCTGCGCGACTTTGAGCTTACTAATGAGGCCAACAGTAAGAGACCATGTCTCAGTTCCATAAGTCATCACTGGCAACACACACTGATTGAAAACTTTCGTTTTCAGGCTCTGCGGTATTTTGGACGAAAAGATAGGACGAAGCTTCCTGAACGCTGCCCAGCCGAGTTGGATTCTTCGCGCCACCTCTTTGTCGAAGTTGGACCTACCTAATTGGACAATCTGTCCTAGGTAGACATACTTGTCGACAACTTCGAGAGTATCGTTCCCAACAATTACCGGTATAGGTGGAACATGAATGGACCTATTAGGTGATCGCAAATACTTAATATAAATGTTATCAAAAACTATATTTAAAGCTGGATGGTATTTATCTTCAGGAACTAATGGATGACTGATACGTGACACTGTGCCATCTATATTAGAAATAACCAGGTCGAGTTGCTTATCACTACAGTTAGATACCATATTCAATTGCTGCAAACAATTAAAGGAAAGGAAAGCTGATAGAGCTTCCACCAACGGTACCTCAAAATTACCAGAAAGTAGTGCAGCTTTCGAGCCAATAGAGTTGAAAGACCATTGAGCCTGACTTATATTGAAATCACCTAATAACATATAGTTGTAGTTAGGTTCCTTTATCATAATATTGGACACATATTCATAAAATTCCAATTCCGCACTGTATAATGAACTACAAGGAGGAAAGTAACAACAAAACAAACGACATTGACAAGGGTTATCACCATCATTAAATGCCACCGACAGATACAAAATATCAGCTATGGAATTAGTAGAAGGGACAGAAGATATAGTCTTTACAACAATACCACGCCGGACAGCAACCAAAACACCACCTCCTAAAGTATCTCCACGCACCGCATAGTTCCTATCGCATCTGTATACATTATATCTTGAGTCAAAAAGTTCAGAGTCGAGAATACCAGGAAGAAGCCAGGTTTCGGTTAAACAGATAAAGTCAGAGTCACAATTTAACAAGTTATTAAAAAATGTAGAAGTTTTTGTTCGAAGCCCACGCACGTTCTGATAATATAAGTTCATTGTATTAGCCATTTTTAAAGCCATGCAAAATATTATTTAAATAAAACATATAATTTATAATATAAAACAACGATACATCAGACTTCCCAGAATAAATTACACTTAAATAAGTGACCAATTGAAGTAAATTATTTTTTATTTTTTTATCATATCCTTTGCTTAATATTTCAAAACAATTCATTACAATGTAAAGTCTCAAGTTAATGGAGCTACACAATATACCAAAATCACTTACATAATTTATAACCCCAACTATAATATTACAGACGCCTGTCACGGAAATAAAAAAATCAATAAATAATCCTCGGTGAAAATTACTCAAAACCACACTTAATATTGTTCTCAACTGCTCAAAGTAAAGAATATATGATACTATACAATATCTTATTTTATTTTCTTTAAATCCTCTATTGTAGAAATCTGCATGATTGGACTTAAATCATCTCGCCGTACCAAAATGCAGCAATGCTTCACCCAAATATACTTATATTTGTGATCTTTGACCAGTATCTTGGCTTGTTGTAGCAGTTGCTTGTTGCTGCTGGTCAAATGGTCATTAAAGTAAATGGATTGGTTATTATCCATGAATCCGATGTCTTTAGCTTTTAAGTATTTAAGCTTCCTCAAGCAATTGAGACAATCATCTTTTTTGTAGCGAGCCAATAATCGAACCACAATTGGTTTGCATTTCTTGCCGTCACTTTTCATTGGTGTGACTCGAGTAATGAAATCAATGTCAGTATCTGGGTTTATTGGAAAATTTGCCTTTTTAGCCAGATTACAAAAAGTATCAACGAGGTTTTCACCCTTCTTTTCAGGAACTCCTATAATCTCTATATTTGATCGTCTTGCCCATTGCTCTCTTAAGTTAACTCCATTCTGTAGTTTAATTAAAACCGAATTAATTTCTTTTATCTCAGTTTTGGATGAAACAACCGACCCCAACTTACTCTCCACCGTGTCAATTCTCTTAGCTACTTCTTCATAACGGCCATTAATGAAATTAATAGAAGTTTTGATTTCTTGAATTTCGGACCTTAAGGGGCTGATTTCCTCCCTAATGTAGTTCTTAAAAGAAGTTTCAAGGCTTATCCTCATTTTGGAAATCTCAGCTTTTATTACGCCAAGAATATTATTTGAATCTGAAGTAATAGGGTCAGGTGAGCCTTGTGACATTGTGGTTGATGGCTTAGATGTTGGTTTGGTTACTTTAGTTTGCACCGGGGTATTACTGTTGTCCCCTCCCTTGGGGCGTTGTGATACACACAACGGGCAGACCCACTTAGACCGAGAGCCTGGTGAATCATTGTTATACTTTACGCATTCTTGGTGATAGTGTCGCCCGCAAATGGTATTGGAGCATTTAATTCTATTCTGAGAGCTTAATAAGTTGGCGTTGCAAGCAAAACAGACAGCCATATTGAGCTAATTTTTGCAAAACAATAATCAAAAATTAAATAAAAAGAGCAAAAATGTTTTTCCCCGATGAGGATCGAACTCCGGTCACAACTAGGCTTCTATGCCAATTCGGTCCGCCTGTTACTCCGCCGCGCTAAATCCGCTTGGAGATTGACGACGAAATTTAAGTTCAGTCTACACTGTACGAAGACTTTATATCGTGATAGGCCGATTGTTGGTGTATTGTGGGTAACTCCAAAAAACACGGTCACTGATAGGTGTTAAATAACCAACTATAATTTACAAATACTTCTAAACCCAGCCACACACAACAATTTCGATTAAATCACTGTATTCACTGATAATTTAAGATAAAATTTAGTGCAACATTGATAGGAATATGCCGATAATTAACCGAAATTCAATTATTTCGTTAGGAGCAATGGCAACAGATGTTTACTAGAATGAGTACCGTCCTAGAATTCAATGATGTTCTAAAGATTCTCGAATGTGATACCATTCCGATTGTACTATTATCATT